>CM029376.1:23704266-23819266 GCA_017165825.1 Hepsetus odoe
TCTCTCATGTTCAGTCCAGTCTCTGTACCTGAGCAGTTTGATAGTTTTGTGTTGGTTAATCCACACAGTGATCTACGTCTGAACCTTCAAGCAGAACAAAGCGTCTAACTTAAGACATGAAGCAGTGAAGAAACAGGTGCAGATGTTTCCAGATGATCAGGTGATTCATTTACTACTAATGCTGAGATACTTACTAATCATTAAAATGAATACAACTAAAGTATTTACACGTTTTAAAATGATCATGTTCCATGTTCCTAAATATACTCCATGATTCTACAAGTACAGCTGAACTCTGGGAACTCCCTACTATCCCAGAGTAGGCACTTTCATACTCTTCCAGCAGCTGTGATCCACAGTGCTTTATTGCTGATTTGCTTCACTGCATGTGTGTTGGCTCTTTATGACTCTTTACTGTAACATACTACTCCCAGCCAAAGGATTCCAGCTGTGATGGGGAAACACACACACACACACACACACACACACACACACACACACATGCTTATACTGTAGTATCAATTAAAAAGTATTAATGTACAGGTAGGTATCGTGATCTAAGATCTTATGCTTAAACTGCCTCTACTTCATTTATACATTGAGCTGATTAAATGTAGAAAAGAAAGCAAATCTCAACATTTTCAGACAGCATGGTGTGAACACATGTGTGCCTTCAAGCCTGTGGGAAAAGCATCCCAGGTTGCTGTAAGAGCTTTACGGCCTTAACCTCTCAGCTTAAGAGAATGCAACACAGAAGTAAATCTGATTTGTGGGAAAAAAAGAGGAATCTCAGATATACTCATCACTCCTCACTGCAAAATTCCATTAACCTTCTAGCCATTATTAGTACAGCTATTAGCACTTTTGTGCTTGTGCTGAAACACAATCCATAATTCATGTATAGCTTTTAATTGTGTTGATTGCATAGATTGTAGTATATCATTTGCACTTAATACAAAAGAAAAACGTTATTGTTGCACCTTTAAATTGATCCATTATAAATTGCAGTCACATGGGGGGGGTTCTCTTGGGGGACTGATCATTAAAACCCTCTGAAAGCCTTCATTGCAAAATGTTGGAGGGTCTTCAAGTGAAGTGAATGGACCAGCAGTGTGTGCAAGAGGTCTTTGCAATGTATGCTTCAGTGAAGCAATACATGATCCCCATAGTCTGTTACCTCACCTTTTTTAATTATAATCTCTTTATTTCACTGATATTTGGTCCAGTATGGTGATTGCACTGAACTCTATAACTTTATTATTCATCCAGCTATTACATAAGAGTGTGTGTTTATCTCCCTCTTAGCAGATTCATCTCAAAACATTTCAACCACGCTTGGCAGAGACTTTTCAGGCTTCGCCCCTCACCCGAAAGAAACGAAACCTCTGGATCAATTCCTATGTTTTATGTATAACATCTTTATCTCTCCAACTCTCTCCCTCTCTCTCTCTCCCTCTCTCTCTCTCTCTCTCTCTCCCTCTCTCTCTCTCTCTCTCGTGCATGTCCGGGTCCTCAGTGGTGGAACAGTGTAGCTCACTGCTCCTCTTGTTGAGAAGATAAATGAGCGGTTCTGCTGTCAGACTTCTTTTCTGCGGTGTCGAGGTTTCTCTGTTTCTCTGTCGAGGCTCATCCGAGCTGTGTGTCGTGTATCTGCTGTAAATGAGGCTCTTGCTGAGAGTTTTCTGCTGTTGTGTGGGCTGTGATGGGATTTAGCTTCAGGCTAACTCAGAACTCGCTGATGGTCACCTGAAGGTCTGGAATCTGGTGATTTCTCCACGTCTCCTCTTTCGGTGTTCCTTTGTCCTGGACTGGAGGTGTGTGTGGTGAGGAGCCTCCGTGAAAACAGGATTCACACTTTGTTTAGTGCTCACTCCTCAGCACTCCATAAACCTGTGTTGTTACTGACTTAACTGTGGGAGTTCCGTCAACACACACACACACACACACACACACACACACAAACACCGGCTCACCTTTCAACCTCTCAACAAAACATGGGGTCCATGCCTGCTATGTAGAAACATTGAAAAACTTCTTTCGGGAACTGGGTTCTGCACTACAGAGAACAATTTGTTTTCAGATGGTTCCTTGGGGTTCTTCTGAAGAAACATGGGTTACATAGATTCTTTAAGGGTTCTTCTGAAGAAACATGGGTTACATAGATTCTTTAAGGGTTCCTCTGTAGAAAGGGGGATGGTGGGTTCTTCTGAAGAAACATTGGTTATATAGATTCTTTAAGGGTTCTTCTGAAGAAACATCAGCTATATAGGTTATGTAAGGGTTCTTCTGTAGAAACATAGGTTATATAGATTCTTTAAGGGTTCTTCAGGATATTTGTTATATAATCTTTAAGGGTTCTTTAATAAAAACATTGGTTATATATCTTTCTATTCTATGATGTACTGTGCAAAAATATTTAGGAAAAGGAAACAGTAGGTGCAGAGATTCATTGTAACATTAGTAAACATGTAAATTCAGTTTCTAACAGCAAGAACGTTTGAACCTGAACTCTCTGTCGTGGTTGAAAAATTGATCAAGAACCAGTCAGAGGCACCAGTACATTAAGGAAAACTTTATTACTATTGCAATAGGGCCTCGTCTAGCACTTCGTTCCGAATGCTGGAGGAAGAGCCCCGAACACAGAAACCTACATGCAGATGTACTGGTCTATGAGTTCCTCCCCTTTCGTCTGTTGCTGGGCCCTGGTTCCAATCTGCCCCATTCCTTTGTCCCCTATATGGGGTCACTTGCTTCACCTTCTTTATCTAATAACCCCCCTGCATGACCTTCTTACCTACTTTCTTTGCCCATCTTCTACCTCCATAAACACCTATAAATCTCTTCTGGTCTAAGTGCCTGTTGCACAACCAGAAACCAGATCACTCTCGTCATCTTCAGGAACAATTCTCCAGGTTTCTTGAAAGATGCTCCAAAGTTCTCACTGTTCCTGCCTCAGGTACAGAGACTTGACTGAAAGTGAGACCCAGAAACATTGTCCTTCAGGAAGCCTGGAGAACTGTTCCTCAAAAATACATAAAAAATACAAGCAAGTCTGGTTCTTAAGAAGGAAAATATGAAGAAATATGGGGTAGCTGAAGATTTTTGCTCAGTAATATAGGTTCTTTGAGGGTGTAGAAACTGGTTATATGTTGAACGATGTTCTCTCCTTGGTGGCTCTTTATGATGAACCTCTTCCAAAGGGTTCTTAAAAGAATGAATCCATATAGCAATAAATAATCCACTCTTGTTACTCATCAGTAACCTCCTTTTCAGTGCTTTATAGAACCCTTTTTGATAAGATTGCCTTTTTAAGAAGAGCCACTTTAAACATTTGCTTCCAAATGGTTCTCACGCTTTAGGCATTGATTCCATATGAAAACAAATAGAGGTTCCACTCTTGTTACAACCCATTTTTTGGTACTATTTAGAACCCTTTAAAAGTAATATAAAATGGCTTTTCTAAGGGGAACCACTCCAATGGCCCTTTCACACTCTTAAAAAGATGGTTCTTCAAGGGTTCTCCAGTAAAAACTGGATATATGAGGGACCGTATGACCAGTTTGACTGTTCTCTGTCTGGTTCTTTTCTATTAGGAACCTATTGCATTAGGCTCTTTAAAGAATGTTTCCATGTTGCAACAAAAAGGGGTTCCACTCTTTTTTCAGTGCTACATATCAGCTCTTTTTTGATAAAGGTCAATATAACAATGGTCTTTCCTGCGGAGAACCACTTTTCAAGGGTGTGTGGAACCCCCTGGTCGAAGTACATGTTTTCTGATGATGTGTGATTCCCAGATTTCTGTGTGGTTACAGTATAGGTTCTTCACATATGATTCATGGTGTCATGCCGTTGTGGACCCTTTGCTCTGTTTACCTCTAACTGGTGATCTTGACCCTGCATGTTGACTTGCTGA
The DNA here is from genome assembly GCA_017165825.1 of Hepsetus odoe. Taxonomy (NCBI): domain Eukaryota; kingdom Metazoa; phylum Chordata; class Actinopteri; order Characiformes; family Hepsetidae; genus Hepsetus; species Hepsetus odoe. The sequence goes on from CM029376.1 coordinate 23,708,180, forward strand.
ATGTCCTTATTCAGCTGTGATTACGGCTCTAGGTTGCTGGTTCTCTTGGAGGTTACCTCTGGAGACCGTCAAGTAAAGTTCTGTAAAGTACGCCTTCAGCATTAATTAATGTGTCAGAGACCAGCAATGTGCCAAAGTCGATGGGTGTTCCTCTAAAAACAGGAATATGAGTATGAGTGTGATGTGTTTGTTGTTACTCTCATATTTAGATTGTGGTTTCTGTAGTAGAGATGATGAATATTTCATGTCAGAGTGTAAGTTAGGGGCTTATTTATGGTGTGTTTTTAAAAAAGGAATCACTCCAAGTTCATGGGTGAACACGGTGTCATTGGGGACACTTTCTTCTGGTATCTTCATCATGAAGATGTGCTTCAAACGTGGTCCTCCAGGTATGTGCTCTTCAAAATCAAAATTTGCTTACGATCGAACAGTGATCTGAAATTGTGCCGAACCTTCAACATTTCTTCTTGGTTTGACTCAGCATAGCTTTCCCTCTTTCTTCCTCCTTTTTTTTTTTTTCCCAGAAGTAAAATGTTCTGGAACAAAGTTTCTGAACATTACTCAGAGCTGCCTTTAATCTCTTTAACCACTTTCATATTAAAATGATTTTCAATCGATATTTTGTATCAGAACCCAGTGCAGTACCTGGAAACCAGTACAGTGCTTGTGAAACCAGTACAGTGTTTGTGGATTTGAATACATTTAATGGCACCAGTGTGACGCCGTACTGGCTGTTCTTCAAACCAGTTCATGAAACATCAGCTTAAGAAGAAATTCTTGTTACGTTCTAACACGTTTATGTTGATTTATTTCACATTGTGTTTGTCAGCAGGTTTGAATTTGCTGTACCTGCGACTTTCTCACGGTGCTGCAGAAATACGGAGCGCTAGAACGCCAGCAAGTGAAAGGATGAAGAAAGAAAGAGTACTTAAACACGATAGCTGCTTTTTTAAAGACGTGCTGTAGCACAGGATGCGAACTGCGTCACTCTCTCAGTGTTCAGCATCTCTCTCTCTCTTACTCTATCTATCTATCTGTCTATCTATCTTTCTCTCATACTCTCTTTTTCTTCTTTTACTCTCTCTTTCTCTCTCTCTATCTCCACTTAAGCTCTCTCTCTCTCTCTCTCTCTCTTTCTCTCCTTTTTTCTCTCTCTTACTCTCTATCTATCTCTTACTCTCTGTCTCTCTTTCACCCTCTCTTTCTCTCTCTCTATCTCTTACTCTGTCTCTCTCTCACATACTCTCTCCTCTTTTACTCTCTCTTTATCTCTTCTCCACTTAAGCTCTCTCTCTCTCTCTCTCACTTTCTCTCCTTCTTTCTCTCTCTTACTCTATCTCTTACTCTCTTTCTGTCTCTCTCTCACTCTCTCTTTTCTTTCTCTACTCTCTCTTACTCCTCCTCACTTAATCTCTCTCTCTTAGTCTTTTTTTCTCTCACTCTTACCCCCCCCCCCCTCTCTCCCCCATTTTACTCTCTCTCGCTCACGTTCTCTCGCTCCCGCTCTCTAATGAGAAGGAGGGGGTGTATCTTCCTGCCACTGCTGTTCAGTTAGGAACACGTTGTCTCCTCCCGCTCAGAGGACGCTTTTTTAGTTTGGTTAAGAAACGGTTCTCTCCATCCTGAGTGTTCTTCCGAGAGGGACGTTGACTCGAAGAGTGTGGGTGGGGTGAAGGGGATCTGCCTGTCAGACACTGTATTCACAGAGTTATGTTTCCTTAAACAAACAAACAAACAAACAAACAAAACGAAAAATGCATTTTCAAAATGAAGTGGCTTTGACTCTGTGTGAGTCCCCTTCACTTTATTTCTTTCAGTGCGTATCAAGCAGAAATGAAAAAGGTTGATCACTTGTTTTATATCCGTTGTGGTTAGAGCTGTTGTGCTCCGTCACCTGCTGTGGTTCTTAGGACCTTATTTCTGAGAAATGACGTCTTTTGCGTTCTGCCAGAGAGTGGCATTTAAACAGCTGAACAGAAACTGAAAAATGTTAGTGGAAATAACAAACATGAGAGTGGGCGAGGAGTGGCAGCGGGTTAACGTCTTGCTTTTTACCAAACACAGGCCGTCATTTTGTGCGGCTTATTTGGAGGTTTAAATTCTGAACATTGTAAAGTTGAAAGTCTAGCCAAGCAAGGCTTGGTTTAGTCCCAGCTGACGGGTGAAATCCCGCTTTTCTAAAAGCCTGCCAGAGCTTTTGTGTCATCTTTGTTCCTTTGTTGTTGTTTACTGTGCTCTCGAACAGGAAGCGACTGGTTCATCATCAGCAGCTGGCCGGGGTCGTGGTTAAGATGCCCTGAAAGATGCACCTGCACTAATTTAATGCCAGCATTTCCTGTCTTAAATGAAAATGAGGCACTCGAGAAGAACTACTGAAAAACAAACAGTTCAAAGGTCTGCAGTTAGTAATATCGTTACTGTAGTTTTAAAACGCTGTATTGTTATTGCAGTGTGATATGCATGTGCATACATACGTAGATATGCACACACGTACACACACACACGCGTGTGTGCGTATATATATTTTAAAATTATATATATATATATTTTAATTTTAGATATTTTTGTAATCACTCATTGATTAAAAAAATACTCATTTTAATCCAATTTTAAAGTCAAATTTGACACTAAATTAATTCATTAATTGATTGCTTAATTAATTAATTCATTCATTAATGATGAAATAAAATTTTTATTTTATTAGATTTTATTTTAAAAAAAAAAGTTTAATGCTTCCTTGTATTTTGCAGTGTATAAAATGTAACACTGCATTGATAAAACAATATATATATATATGTAAATGTTACTTTGTAGCTAAAATAACAGAACAGACAAAAAATAAACTTTCTTTCAGAAGAAGGCAAACTATAAAATACTAATCTATAAAACGCTATGAAAATGTTCTTTTATTCCTGCGGTGATTACATGTGTTTCCTTCCTTTTTTTTAATTTATTGGCTCGTTTACAATCAAACGTTGGTGTGAAATAAATCACACGGTGTATTGACAGTAACGGATGATGTCAGCAGTTGCTGCTGGCGCTGTGACTCATCGTTGTGATGTGAGCGGGGCTTTTCTCTGTCGTGTGTCATCAGGGAGATTTTGGCCACGGTTATGCTCTGACTACCGATACAGCAGGACCACTGGAAGGCAGTAATCCGTCCAATCACGATGGGCTGAAACAGACTCACTCCAGTGAGTCTGGTGGTTTCAAAAGCACACAGCAGAAGAATAATATCCGAAACAGAAACAAAAAACAGGTTCATCATCCAGTACTTCAGTATTCGGCACCCCCACAAAACCTTCAGAAAAATAAACGGCAAAAACCCATTTAAACTAAAACCTAAACTAAGTCCACAAGGGAGTCGGGTCCAACAGAGCTGACTGGTTATTTCTCACAGCTTTTACAATCGCACGCTGATGTCCCAGCCAACAGAATGTCAGTTTGAAGTGTTTTTTTCTTTGAAGCAAATGCATGTTCATAAAAGAAAACATGAACGTCATCAGTGCTCCAAAAACAGGAAAAGAACACCTTTAGAGAATGGTGATGAGTCAGCTGTTACTGGTGTGTGTTCCCCCACGTTCAGGGGAAATAGTGAGTGTTGTTTGTTGTGTGTGTTGGCAACACGTTCAGAGGATGCTGATGAGCAATCTGTGTTTGTTGGTGTATTACTAACTCTTGGAGGACGTCACTGAGAAAAGCAAGGCTACGGGCAGCGGTGGCCTATTGGTGAGGGATTCGGCCACAGGATTGGAAGATTGTGGGTTCAAACCCCTTACCAGTAGGTTGCCCTGAGGTACCCTTGAGCAAGGTACTGTCCCCGTCACCGCTCCCCGGGCGCTTTCAATAGCTGCTCCCTGCTGCACGTGTGTGTATGGGTAAAACGCATAGGTTTGAGGCAGGCCTAGTGGTGAGGGAGTCGGCCACAGGATCGAAAGATTGTGGGTTCAAACCCCTTATCAGTAGGATGCCCTGAGGTACCCTTGAGCAAGGTACCGTCCCCTTCACTGCTCCTCAGGCACTTTCATAGCTCCCCCAGCTGCATGGTGTTTGCAGGGGTCAAATGCAGAGGTCCAGTTTTGTTGTGGTTCACTGTGTGCTGTGCTGTGACCTCGCAATGAGAATAGTCACTTTCTCTTCACTTCCACTAAAAGGTTGTTGGATCTAGAGCTGTTACTGCTGCGTAGTGTGAATAGGTCAGAAAAGCCACTAAAGCAGAACTCCTGCTCATCTCCGAGGATCCTACAACGTGACCTTGCCACCACTTTTGGGAACACACTCACCAGTTTGAATGGGTGGATCTGGGTGGTTGCAGCCTGTTGCTTTGTTTGTTTGCCCTTAAAATGAGTTATAAACACATATCACTAAAGTGGAGAAAGAAAAATATAGGGTGAGGGTGGTGGTGGTGGTGTAGTGGTGGGTAATTGCCTATGGATCTATGGCTCACGAGGTCCCAGGTTTGAATCCCACCTCTGGCACTACCATCACTGGATCCCTGAGCAAGACCCTTAACCCTGAGTTCCTCCAGGGGGACTGTCCCTGTAATCAGGACATGGAAGTCTCTCTGGATAAGAGCGCCTGCTAAAAGCCGCAAATGTAAATGTAAAATGATTCTAATCTGATTTGTTTACAAATGCTGCCCTCTAGTGGATGCAAGTGTTGTAGCGCAGGTATTACAGAGCATCAGATTAGAGCGAAACCAAATGTTTAGAAGTGAAAAATTGTGTTTTTACAATAAATAGAGAATTTATTGTAATGTAAATACATTATAAATGGAATTTAATTGTAGCATTATAAATGTTTGATAGATGTGATATTTCAGAAAACATTTTCTGCTTTGCTTAAAGTTAAAATGAACATAATCACAGGACGTCCCACATGCTGCACCTCCCTGATGGCTCTTTACAGTTGCTTACAGGAGGGTTCAGCACAGTCTAATGCAGTTTACTTTAAACTAACGGCTCTTCCGTGAGTGCAAACTAGGTAGATCAGTGAAATAAGAGTCAAATTGGTGGAAAGAAATAAAGAAAATAGTTCAGACGAGTTCTCCGAAATGCTCTATTCTAGAGCGACCACTGCCAGAGACATTGTTTCATGATCAGAAATCAGTTTTTTTTAAATCTGTCCTTTGTGAAAAATAGTCCCCAGTGAAGATTTTCTTTCCCATCATCAACATGACATATTAAAGCACATGTAGGCTCCCAGAAGGATTAGATATGGATTAAAATGGCTATGGTTGCGTTGTAGACATTGAGTCCTGGTTTCTTTCACCACCACTGTTACTAACACACACCATTAAACACACATCACATCCTCAAAAGGTGTTAAAGTACCAAGTTAGAACTCTTCCTGTTTTGTCAACGCTGGTGACATACTTGTTTTCTTTTTGATATTCTGTTTGTTTGGGAGATCAGCATGTGATTGTGAAAGCTGTGGAAAATAATCAGCCCCAAAAAGGATCAAGAGTTTTTTTTTTTAATGAAAGGAAAGCTCAAAAAACTGTTGGACCCAACTCACTTGAGGGCTATACGAGTTAAATGTGCTGACAAATAATCTCAAATAATAGGTTTAATTGACCATTTTCTGAAGATGAGTTGTTGGTGTTCATATTTCTGAACGTTCAGGGGAGCCTGGAGGTTTGAAGATGGGTTTAGGTAGTGAAGAAAGCAGCAATGTTGGCTTTGCAGGCAATATGACCCCAGTTTTGATCAAAACAAAGGAAACTGAGTCAACAACCTAATCTACAATAAACCATCATTACTTGAATCTAATTTGAGACAAATGAGAGAAATCTCCATTTGCAAAGTATTCTAATTCGAGTTAAAGTCACAGACACGCAGTGAGTGAGTTGTCCTCTTCCCTGTAGTTCTTTTATTCCTCCACTGAAGGTCAGCAGAGCTCCATCATGGAGATGCAGTGAGATTTCCATGATGGAGATCTCCTGGCATCAGAAGTAATTCATAAAACATGATCTAAATGAAAAACTGCCATCATGTTTGTGCAACTGAGAGCTTTTGCTTTTTATGTCTTAATATACAACATGACACAATACCATTCTGCTTCACTGCCTGCTTTCTTGAATCGTTTAGCAGAACGTGACTAACACACACCGCAAAGAACATCAGGTTATTTCACTTTCAAATACAAAAAAATGCATCGTCCATTAGTCCCAGCTTCATGTACATGAGGTTGGTAGACACTTGCTGCATCTTGAGAGCATCCTGATGTGATGTGAGGTGCTGGTGTGCTAAAGTGAAATAAATCTGTCACACAGTGAACTTAACTCAGTGCACACGTGCAGCAGTGGGCAGCCACATCCAGCGCCTGGGGACCAGTGATGGGGATGGTCCCTCGCAAAGGTACCCCAGAGCAACCTACTGGTCTGGGATTCAAACCCATGACCTTCCAATCCTAGGTTCGTCCCAAACCACTAGGCCACCGCTTCCCCTACTCCAGCTCATCTCAGATATACAGAATAACGCTCCTTCAGGTCCAGAGAACATGTTTCCACAGACCAGAGTGAGGGGGCTTCAGACCAATCTACCCAGTGCTTGCCAGGTGGACCTTAAGCACATGTGCGATTTTAATGGCAGCGCTTGGATAATAAAAGCTGTGTCCGCGAGCAGACTCCCGTGTGGCATCGAAGATACTCATAAACACATGAATCTATAAATGAGTTTTATTTTGAAGGGCTCGCTTCCTACAGTTTTATTACTTCTATATCCCACCCCGATAAATAAAACCGCTCACAGTCAAATACGCTGTGACTGTCATTAGGAGGGTTACGTGTAAACGAATTTCCTGTTCTGATTGGCCGCCCTGTGTTGCACTTCATTTAGCAACCAGTCCAAATGACTCGTTTTCAGCGCAGTGTCAGTGGGCGGAGTTAAGCTACTGTCCTTTGAAATGCAGGTGATATGCAAAATAGGTTAGTTGTGACATCACAAAAGCAGTTTGGCCAGTTTAGTTTGAACTGACGGACTTCACCGTAGAAAATGGCTTCATTTTTATTGACGTTTCATTTTAAGTAACATTTGTTTTCCATGATCCATGAGCCAGATGCCGCGATGCGACGTGAACTGCACTTTGTAGAACAGAACAGTCAACTGAGCACACTGAGCTGCTGTGGGTTGGTGAGCCAGTGGGTGTGTATTTGAGTGTTAAAAGCAGGATGTGTGTGTGTTTGTGTATCAGTTTTAGCCCTCTTTACCTTCCTGTGCTGAGGGGGTCGCTCGTTTTTCTCAAGCCGCCTGCCCTCGAAGATGAATGGCTTCATTAGCAGCGCTGTTCCAAGACGGCCTTATTTAATTAGAACAAATAAACGGAGCTGAATCAGGGAGGCCACGAGCAGGAGCTGCCCGTCCCTTTGCCCCCCCGAAGACTAACGTTCTGTCCGTCCGTCTGCTGGAAATGATTGCTGCTTGTCCTTTCTGCTTCCTCCAAACACACACAGACCCAGCGGCCTTCATCATGCAGGCTTTCATTACTTATCAAAGACACACAGGCGCTCACTGTGTGGGGTCTGAAAAGGATTCAGTGCATCAGTAAATCTCAGATTTCACCGCAATACGCCGTGATTTGGTGAAATTCAGAGCGAATCATTTTACTAATCTGTTTATTTTGCAATCAGCATGGACATGAATGAAGTTCAGTCACTTTTTCTCTTTCCTTTTTAAAGCTTTAGTTTTCTGCTAAAACTATCCTCCAGCTGATCCTGCTTTTAATCCAGTAACACACACACAGCTTTGTGGCTTTTATCATCATGAATGGTTTTTTTATTGATATTAACCAACATTCAGTCCCAGGCACTTTGTTTTTAGTTTCATTGCATGTTCATAGTTTTTGCAGAAAAATAGATACAAGACGGCGTTTATGGATAGTTATTGTTCTTCAGGTTGATACGGAGGAAAAAACAACAACATGCAGAAAATAAAACGGATGTTAAAGTGGAAATCTGGGAGCAGCTGGCAAGGTAGACATTTTCGGGAAGTTTTATTAACTGTCAGAAATGATCACGGATTTAGACGGGTTTCCTACTTTTCACAACTGATCTAGTTAACCTTTCGTAAAATGTCATCCAATTTATCAAAACCTTTGATATTAGAGGCCTTTTGCTTTCCCAGTTCATTCTGGCAACTCCCACGTGAAAGTCAGTTAGTCTCTTTCTGGGCCGCTTGTCCTAATTAGGGTCACGGGGGGGGGTGCTGGAGTCCATCCCAGCTCACACAGGTCGAAGGAAGGGGACACACCCTGGACAGGTCGCCAGCCTATCGCAGGGAGGAGTGAACCGACGGGGACGGCACCTTGCCCCATGTGAAAGTAATTTTATGAATTACTTTTAAGAGTGACGAAAAGAAAACAGCGATAAGTAATGACAAAAACATTGTGTGTGTGTGTGTGTGTGAGAGAGAGAGTGTGTGTGTGATGGAGTCATAGGAAATGCAGCTTTAGTGTTAATGTGTGATTTCAAAGCTTTGATGCTTTGACGTGTTTGTTTGTTTGTCGCCCCCTTCTGGTCCAAATGGAAATTGCAGGATCTGAAAGTAAAAACTAAAATTTTTATATATAAAAAAAAGAAAAATACTCAAACATCAATGATTTCATCCAATTAGAATCAGAATCAGAACTGCTGTCGGCTGTTATAAGAGTGTGTATGTTTTTATCTTTACACTTCAAATGTTTAAATGTGTATGTTGCGCCTGTGTGAGCAGAATTCTCTCTCTCTCTCTCTCTATGATCTTTCTTCCTCTTTCATTTTTTCATTTTTTGCTTGCTTTCTTTCTCTCTTCTCTTCCTCTCTCATTCTCTGTCCTCCCCCCTTCACCACCAAGCAGGCAGTGAATCTTGACATCACAGCGACTCTGCACTGCAGTTCTCAGTCTTCATGTCTGATGGTGGCTCCGCTGTAAAAGGCAGCCATTGTACCAGAGCGCGAAGCTGCCGAGGCTTGTTTTTGCTGCTTCGCTACATAAGAAATGGCCATGAAACCAGACTGGGGAGCAAAAGTGCACCCAACTGAATAATTAGACCAATTCAGAGCTTAAACTGCACCCAGCCTTTAGTTAACGGCACAGTTGACTGCGATTCTATTGGTCAAATGGAGCTTTTCTCCTGATGCCTGGAGGAATATAGGCACAGGCACAGCTGTGTGATCTGCACTGATGCAGTTGGGGGCGAGACCCTAATCCTAACTCTAATCCTAAACGTAATCCTAACCCTAACTCTAATCCTAACCCTAACACTAATTCTAATCCTAACCCTAACTCTAATCCTAACCCTAACACCTAACTCTAATCCTAACCCTAACTCTAATCCTAAAACTAATTCTAATCCTAACCCTAACTCTAATCCTAACCCTAACACCTAACTCTAACTCTAATCCTAACCCTAACTCTAACCCTAAATCTATCACAAACCCTACCCCTAACCCTAACCTCAACCCTACCCCTAACCCTACCCTCAACCCTACCCCTAACCCTACCTCTAACCCTACCCTCAACCCTACCTCTAACCCTACCCTCAACCCTACCTCTAACCCTACCCTCAACCCTAACCCTAACCCTAAGGCTAACGCAAACTCTACCCCTAATCCTGCATTTAACCCTAACCCTAACCTCAACCATAACACAAACCCTACCCCTAATCCTAACCCTAACCCTAATCCTAACCCTAACAAACCCTGCCCCTAATCCTAACCCTAACCCTAAAGCTAACACAAACACTACCCCTAACCCTAACTCTAACCCTAACCCTAACCCTAATCCTAACCCTAACTCTAATCCCAAACCTAACTCTAACTCTAACCCTAAAGCTAACACAAACCCTACCCCTAATCCTAACCCTAACTGTGTAACTCTAATCCTAACCCTAACTCTCACACTAACCCTAATCCTAACTCTAATCCTAACTCTAGGCCTAACACACTGTAAACTCTGCCTCCAGCGGGAGCTGCTGATCGTTGCACTTGTGGCCTCTGCTGCTGTTGGCGATCCTTGGAAATGTTGGAGACATTCAAGGTCTCATTAATAAAACAGTATTTACCTTCGGCTCGAAACAGTTTGTGATGGATGCTGCTTTTGCACGCTCATTTGTTTTTCCACAATCAGATTGTTTTGAAAAAAGATTCTGTTTTTAAAGTTTCAGCGAGTCGTCAGCCAGCTCCCCTGACAGGCTGCACTAGAATAGCGCTGGACAACAGCGGACCTGTTGCGGCGCACTGTGGCTGTGTTGTTACTCAGCTGTTTTCCAGCTCAGGGAAGTAATGAGCTCACACTTAAGACGAATCTCCATGCCATGATTCAGCCGACAGCTCCAGCCGCCCGCGTCGAATGAGTCTCCATCTGTGATGTCATCAGGCGGCAGCTCAGTGAGACGCAGTTTTCACTTGCATCTCATGACATTAAAGGGGGTTCATTTTTTAACCCATAACCTTTTTATCAGTTTATGCACCAAAATCTGAAATAATCCATTTCTGCATGACAATATTCCAACCTGTCCCATGGAACAAGGGCGACTTTTTGAGCGCTTATATTGATGTATGTAAATTTTATTGGCAGTGCATTTCTACGGCGATCATACATGCTGTTTTTGGCCTTAAATCTTTCTTGTTTTGTGTTTTCATGTTCCTCGCAGCGGTTCAGAGACGACATCTGTAACTTTTCTGTAACAAAAACAAATGACAACCTCACTTTGTCCCTTAAACTGGCTGGCTCTGACTCTGCCTTTAAGTCTGATGCCTTGTATTGTATTGCTGCTTCATTTCAGCATCTACACCAGATGGGCAGTGGAGTTCTTATTCTAAGACTTTTCATATAGCATTGATGTTCATAATTCATAAAACCTTCCTAGTGGTTTATAGGACTGTTAACTAACTCAGTAATAACTAAAAACACCACTGAAGCCAACAGGTTGTCCGTCCTTTATAGTAACTATAGCTCAGCATCTGAAACCGTCACATGGATGGCTGTTGGTGATCGTTCTGTTTGTGTGAAAGGCATGTGTGAGCCATGCATACTGTACATGTGCATGCAAGTCATGTGTACTGTACCGTGGGGTTCTCAGGTACCCATCCAGGTCCCAAACCCCCGCCACAGCACGGGGTCCCGCGAGGAAGAAGGCGGGGAACAACCGCAGCCTTTGTTGGCCGTCCCATGGATCTCACACACAGTTAATATAGACTTTTCCCACTGCCTCTGCCAGCAGTCTGAAGTCATTTAATGAAGGGGCGCTGAGTTTGGAAGGGACCAGTGTGCTGCTCGCCGCTGACAGAATGGAAAAAGTGGCTGCTGTGCATGTTGCTGAGTGTGTGTGTGTGTGTGTGTGTGTTCAGCGTGGGGCCCTGATAGCCAGTCACCTCCATGCTACACAACACAAGAACACTATTGAGGCTCCAGCTGGAGCTCTGACGCCCCCAGCCATCGGCTGGGCGAAGCCCACGCACGGTCACACGCAGGAGGATGGAGGGAGCTTTAAGAGGGGTAGGGGTGGTGACTTGCACCGCCGTCACCATGGCTTAGGGGACGCCGCCAAGCCAACAGTGGAGACATCAATCGACGTAGTTAGGTGTAGTGAGAATTGTCACACACTATATAGTGCACTCTGTCCTGCAATGCACCGTGAAAAGTAGGGTACAGTCGTTCTACATCAGCCAACTAAGACCACCATGCTTTGCACTGAACCCAAAGTGGCAGACGGACGAGAGGACACTCCAGCTGCCCGACTCGTCTTAAACGATTTTCAACTCAACTTTGTTATATGTAAAAGCGTACTTTTTTTTAAAAAACAGTTTCTTATTGAAATATGCAATTATTACAGAAATAGGTGATGAGAACAGGCACCATTGTTCTGGTAAATTTAAATCATGTAACAAGAGTGACATAATTACTGGCACCGAGTGTGAGGAGTGTCCGTAGGGGCTTTTATTTCAGTCTTCTACACAAGAATGAGGGGAAAGTGAAGGAGTGAGTGGTTTTGTTACAGCACTAGTCAGTCTGAATTTTCCTTCACTTTTGCAGTGGAGCTATTAGGCTGATGTAGTCAGAGCATTATCCCTGTGTAAACCTCTTTCCTAATTCATCGCACGCTCACCTCCAACCAAGCTGAGTTGTCAGTAATCTCAAATATTTGCTTATTTGCTTTCTGATCAGTATATGACGTACTGTTATAGAACTGTTTATTGTAGTATTTGGGTAGTCGTAGTATTGATGGTGCAGTGGGTAGTGCTGTCGCCTCACAGCTAGCAAGACCTGGGTTCGATTCCCAGGCGGGGCAGTCCGGGTCCTTTCTGTTTCCTCCGGGTGCTCCGGTTTCTTCCCATCATCCAATGACAGGTGGGCTGGAGATGATGAACTGTCCCCTATGTTTGTAGGTTTGTCTGTTTGGCCTGCGATTAACTGTCCGGGGTGTTTCCCTGCCCTTCGCCCTGTGAGAGCTGCGAGCTGCTGCCGCCCATGACCCTGCTCAGGACAAGCGGCTAAGAAAATGAGTGAGTTAATAAACACATATATAAGATAATTAGCCATTTTATGTTTTCAGAGCTCTTGTTGAACTACTCCAGTAATTTCAGTGTAATCAGCATGTTCTGTTCAACACCTGGCTTGGTCAGTCTTACTTTTTACTGAATTTATCTTTATTTAATGCATTTGGATGATGGAAGAATGAGAAGTTTGATAATGGAATTCAGTAAAAAAAAACGACAGCCCGAATCAAATTACCATCTGATTAGGTTTAGTGTACTCACAACTGAATGAGCAAAGTTAAGGACTGGGATAACCTGCATTTTCATGCATGTTCAGAACACATTACTATATGAATGTATTTTAGCTCTTTAGCTTAGCACGCTGACGTTGCAGCAGAAAAATTCAGTTTAGCGGAACGCTTGAATCACTTTAATTGATTCATTAAAAAAAGCTGGTGCGAAAGAACAATTTGGCCAATTAGACCAAACGAGGCGCTAAAGGAAAGAACAGAGCCTAACGCTTCAGGTCCCGTTCTTCTCGATGTTGGATGTAAGGAGAAGGTTCACTGTTATCCTTTAAGTTCCTCAACAGTATAGCCCTGCTTTTTCGTTCTTCCACCCACTATTTTTGGGTTCAGGCTCCTCTTTGTGTCCCAGATTTCCTGCTTGTGTGTATGTCCATCATTTACGCACGTCACTCAGGCCTCCTCAATTATCTTTTCCTCGTTCTTCTCGTCTTTTTTCGTGCGCAGATCGCATCTCTTATCACAGACTGAATCTCTTCCCCTGCATTCTCGAGAGTCATCTTCCTCAGAATTGATCCTACTCTGCTTCGGCCTCTCCGTCTTGAAGCGCTCCCTGCACCTCCTCACCCTGTCGCGGGAGCATCGCTGAGATGAGACGGCTCCTTCAGGCTCTTTCAGAGGACGCCTTGTTCTCACGGAAGCCCTAAGCCTCTTTAGAAATCCGCACACAATGTGGTTTTGTGCGGCTCGGGATTTGGAGAGAGATGCCGGGGACACATCTCGCAGAGTCTGCAGACCCTGAGCTATGCGGGCCTTGCTGAACTGAGCTTAGTCTGTATTTATCAGGGTGCTAGAAATAGTCCAAAGTAGCAGCACAATTAGTGTTATTATTTGAACCATGTCACGGGGTCATTTTAATCTTACTCAACTACTTTTAAATTTAGCTCAATGTCTCAGGTTTCTCTACCTTACAGCCTGCATGAGGTCACGCAGTGTAATATGTTTGTTAGTAGAAAACTGCCTTCAGCATGTGAACATCAAAGCCACCTCTGTTGACTAAATAGTTAAGCCACAGCCAGTGTGGTGTCCCAGTGGCCTCGTACATCTCTAATAACCCTGTTGCATTTGTGCTTGTGGAACAGGTCCCCAGCTGTGAAGGTCTGTTTTGACTTTTTCTAATTCACGCTATTTCAAACAATTTGTTACTAAGATACTTAATCACTCAATCACCCACTTTCAAATCCGCTTGTCCTAAATAGGGTTGCGGGGGTTGTCCATCCCAGCTCTCACCGGGCGAAAGGCAGAATAAAACCCTGGACAGTCCATCACAGGGCAGACATACAGACAAACACGCTCACACTCACACTTAGGGGGCATTAGCATCTCCAGTTCTCCTGAAGCGCATGTGTTTTGACTGTGGGAGGAAACTGGAGCTCCAGGAGGAGATCCAGCACACAGGAAGGGACCAGCTACCTCGGTTAGGATTCAAACCCAGGACCTTCTCGCTGTGAGCGCTTACCGCCGTAACACCGTGCCACCTTAAAAGTGTTCAGCTTGATTTATCCACTGCACAGTTTAGAATTGTATTCCATTTCTTTTTGTTGTTGCTGCTGGGACCAAACGATGCATTTTTATTTTTGACATTTCTATCTTTTTTTTTTTTTATTACACTATGTCCTAATTCCATGATGAATTGACCAGTAGAAATGGTTCAACATGGCAAAACTCTTACTTTAACTTCAATTTAAAGTAAAGAACATTGCCTCCTTGCCCTATAAACTCCCCAGATGTGAGTTTTTCGTTTTTTTTCCCCCCGACGGCGACGATATTCCATAAAATAGTCTGCTTACGATTCCCAGTGCAGTGAACCCTTTAAGCTGCTATGTAAGCATCTATCAGATTCATGTTGCTGACAGTGCTCTGGCCCTCGTCATGTCCGTAAGCCGCACTGGCCTGTATGCCGCCGCAAGTAAACACACGGACCCTGCCATCAGTTCAGACGGCCTCTTCGAGGTGACATCAATTTGCTCGCAGTTTGACAGATGGGGTGTTGTGTGAATGTGGCTGGCTGTGGGTGATGTGCGTATTTGAACAAGGGCCCTGATTGATAAATAAAGACTCAAGCCTCACAGGATACGCTGTGCAGACGCGGGCGTGTGGGCAGACAATCCGTAATGGAAAGGACAAACTCAGTCAGTCTCGTGGCCTGACTTTTTCCAGCTTGCTGCCTGCCAGTCATGCTGGCGTGATTAGTGCGAAATGATTGTGCTAATGAAAATGCGCGTGAGTTAGCACATGTTAACTGGCCCCATCTTGGTGAGCCATCGCCGTGGAGACTGGAGTCGGCATCCTGGGCTCTTCTGCTTCCTCCGTCTCCCTCGGAAATGATGGATGAAGTGGAGCAATGAATCAGAGGAAGGAAAAGAGTGTGCTCCTGGGCCAGCCAATCATGGGAAGGTGATTGATTCGCATAAAGCAGCCGCTCCCAGCAAGCTTTTTCTTTCCCCTGCCGCTGGACCCGCTGAACAGGCTGCTGTTTGTCTCCCAGCAGTTTCAAATGACCGGATGTCCTTGGGGTCTTGTTTAGTCTCGGGTCAGTGTTTGGAGATGGGGCAGGGCAGGGCAGGGTGGATCTTGCACTGGTGTGAACATCTCACTCAGTGAGAGAAGGAACTGACACAAATCAACACATTTCATATCTTATTATCTCCTTTCCTACGGAAACAAACACAGTGTATCTTAAACGTCTGTAATCATTTACAATTTCAGTCACCTACAAGTAAAAATAAACAGACAATTTTGTTCCTGTCAGTTACAGTGGCACCTGTCATTTCTTGAAGTTGTTGAAAAGGATCTGAGGGATTTATGACCAGATTATGAAGGCTAGATTACTGGCTTGTTCAACATGGAGTGTTCCCAGTGTGTGGTGGTGATTACCTACCAAGACCTTTCCAAAGAAGGGCAACAAATGAACTGGGGACAGAGTTACAGGTGCCCAAGACTCAATGATGCACAAAAGCTTCCCAAAATCAAGTAGCTGTTAAAACCCTTCATGTAGAAAAACTCTTGAATGGGTTTTTTCCCAGTGCTGATCAGAGTAGAAATAGAGTTTGAGCACATCTCAGAGCAGGTTTCTGATCATGAGGCTCGGTGCTAAACGTCTCTGTGCTGACGGTTGATGCCATCCTGCATAATCCTGCATGATCCTATCATCACCAATCTCTTTAAATCTGTTCCAGTTTGGTTGAGAGGTGTGTTACATAGATTTTAAAGGCATTCAGACATCTGGTTCCTATCAGTTCTGAACAATTCTGGCTCATTAAGTTCTCTAGGACGGAGCGTTTCACGTCAACCCTCACTGAGTGAGTTTGTTTACATCTTAAAGATTTAATGATGCAGAAGTTTCCCTTTAATGATGTATAATAATGTAGATATTAATATTAAATGAGCATTAAGGAAAGTTCCAGTCCTAAGTTTAGCTCCGTGCTTGTTTAGTTCAGTGTCAGTGCAAGGAAGTCTTGTGTTGAGCTAAACCCCCTTACATTCAGGACATGGGTGGCATCGTTAATAATAGTCTGTGCCAGGCTGAGGCGGGGTGATGACAGAGAATGGAGAAAGTCTCTCCTCACCTCAGTCATCATGCCTGTGCGTGTGTGTGTGTGTGTGTTTCGGGGTTCGGACATGGCTGCCACTTTCACACCTTTGGTTTTTCTTTCCCAGTGAGAAAACGTGTTGAAAGGGGGTCACCGTGTCTCTTCATCACAGCCGTATACACTTGTACGATGTGCCGGCCATGCATGTGTGTTGAGTGCGGATTACTGGTGGGTGGCGTTTGGGGGGGCGGAGGCGACAGAGTAGGGAAAAAAAACCCAAAGTGTGCTCAAAGTGTGCCAGGTCACCAGTTTGGTGGTCTTCTTCTGAAGGCTGTTAATTAGTGCAGAATGCAGTGTAGAGTCCAACTGCCAGCCCTGATGAAAAGAATGAGGGTTGAGGATGGAGGAGGGGTGAGGGGTTGAGAGGGAGACAGTGAGAGAGAGAGAAAAGGAAGGGTGAGAGTTAGAGAGAGAGGGAGAGAAGAGGGAGAGGGTAAAATTAGAAAAATGTGGGGTATGGGGCAAGAATCAAGAGAGAGAGAGGGAGGGAGGAGAGAAAGTAAAAACAAGACAGACAACACACAGAATAGAGAGTGAAAGTAAGAGTAAGGCAAGCAGGGAGAGATGCCAAGAGTGGACAAGCGGAGCTCAGTTGAGAGAGAAGTCCCAAATGTGTGTGTGCAGGTAAAGAATAGAGTGTTTAAGTGTGTGTTCTCGCCGTTCTGACTCTGAGTCCACAGAGTGGCGGACGCATCATAACACTCATAACACGGACCTCCACCCATTCGGACTAAGAGACTCACCGCTGAGTGCTTAAGCAACACGTGTTGCTGTAAACTGTTTTTGAGTGATTGTGTGAGAAAGTGAACTGAGTGAGTGAGTTAGAGAGTGAGTAAGTGTTGGAGAGAGAGAGAGTAAAAGACTGAGTGAGCTACTTAGTGAGTGAGTGAGAGAATAAGGGAATGAGAGAGTGAGTGAGTGAGTAAATGAGTGAATGAGTACGTGTGTGAGAGTGAGTAAAAGATTGAGGGTGTGAGTGAGTGAGTGAGTGAGTGTGAATGAATGAGAGTAAGTAAAAGATTGAGAGGGCTAGTGCATGAGTGAGTGATTGAGAGGGTGAGTGAGTGAATGAATGAGAGACTGAATGAGTTAGTGAGTGAGTGAGTGAGTGAGTGAATGAGTGAATGAGTGAATGGGAGAATGATTGAGTGAGTGAGTGAGTGAGTGAATGGGAGAGTGAGTGAGTGACTAAGTGAATGAGTGAGTGAATGGGAGAGTGAGTGAGTGACTAAGTGAATGAGTGAGTGAATGGGAGAGTGAATGAGTGAGTGAGAAGAACTTGTTGAAAAGTTTAATCCTGTGGATGCCAGTGGTCAGTGCCACTGGAGTCATGTGAGTATGTGACTGGGGCTTACTGTACAGCAGACCGCACACATCTCCAGACACTCCCCAACAAACACACACACGCCGCTTACACACCCGTCTGCAGCGTATGAAGGCATTAAGGCCATGTGAATGTGTCCAGCACTGGTGACATGTCTAAGAAACATCAAAAGAACCTCTCGCGTGTGTGTGTTTTTCAGAAAAGAAATATATATCAGCACACAGAGATTCCTAACCTCACAACAACTCATAAAAACTCTCTCCTTTACAAATCCTCCGTTTCTATTTATTTTTAACTGAAAGAGTAAAACTATTTTACTCTTTGTGGTTGTGGTCAGGATTAGGTTAAGGGTTAGCCAGAAAGATTTTCTTACATACAAGAACTTTAATTGAACATGGTCCACTAAATCACACTCCAGTGGCAAGCGACTTTAATGGCTGATAGGAATTTTCAGATGTCACATTTCCCAACCTCAGACAGAACAAGAAGCCAAATATCAATCAATATTTCTAGCCATCTTATATATATCGATTGAGCCGTTATGTCTCAGACACATGGATAAACTGTGTGGTTGCTCGAGTCCCAGTCCCTCCAGACTGCAGTGGACAGCTAAAGCTCTACACGATGGTACTGCAGGCTCCATGAGCCCCTTCAGAACGACTCCCTTGTTTTAACTGCGATGTGTTTGGAAAATGGCGGGTCTCGTGGCTTTGCTCTCTCTCCCTCTAATCCGGGAGATATAAATGACTTCTGGCAGCCAGACAAAGAAGTCTGCTTATACTTAAAGGCCATATAAGCTTTTATCGAAAGGGGGCCTTCACACACACTTGCCCAGTGGCTTCCCTCAAAGTCATAACAGAGCAGAACGAAAAGACATTTGCAGTGGCAAACAGAGAAATGTTCCTCCAGGCTGCAGCTTATGAAAGCACCTCTGCCACCCAGAGAGCCCTGGCCAGGCCTAGCACACTGGGGAAAAGGTCAGAGGAATGGAAAAAGGACATAATGTCATGCTAGTGGTCAGGCAGGTCACGTCAGTTGAGGGGAATCAAACGGGCAGTCGGTGCCTCTCCGAGCAGGCATTCCTCTGGTTTAACTACCAAAGTCTTAGTCCATAAGGTCCTTCTCATGCTATCTGATCTGAACTATGTAGCTTTTCTCAAAGCTATGATCACAGTGACGTTCTAGACTGTGCACGACTTTCTGATGATGCCGATTTGATTGGTGTTCTCTCTGTACATCAAAACATGATGACTTGCACAGCTTTTCATAAGAAAGGTCCAAATTCCTTCGTTCAGCATGGATTGTCCGACGGGCCACTATCGATCTTCTCATCTTGAATTAATAATCTATTCTTTTTTTTGATAATCCTCAATGCTTATCTAAAACATTTTACCACTGTTTAGGTCTATGAATCCCAATATAGCCCTTAGTTGAAAATTAACAGTGTGTTATAGTTTTTTATTTTTTTTTATTTATTTTTTTTTTAACTGCAAATGGACTTTATTATTTGTGTCTCCTATTATTTAAGGGCACAGGAGTTGTATTTTAGGATACACCTAGAATAAAATAATATAAAAGGAGCATAATAGTTCCCCTTTCATTTTTAAAAGGGAAACCACCTCATCCATAATTCTCAGTTCTCCCAAACCATTATTAGAATATCAGGAAGCGTCTCAGAGCTCAGAGCTCTGTTTATGATAAGCTTAACCAAGGAACCTAGAAAATTCTTATAAAACCTGGCAGCATCAAACCTTCTCACAAAATGCAGTTATCACAGGGAAATCCTGTCTGGGGCTTGATAACCATGTTTGCAGAGCAGGAATCAGTTATTTTAAGAGTAATGCCTTTACAGAAATCTTGTGTCTACCAGTGGTTCTGCTATTTATCAATGTCTGGAACAAGAGACAATGAAAACAGCATATATGCAACATTTTGGAAAACCCAAAGACATTGGGCTCTTATTCCAGAATAAACTGCCCTAGGGTTATTGTTAATCCAGAGCTACATCATTGTTCAGCTGCTTGAAAAGTGTATATAAAAAAACACAACTGAGACTCTATGGCTGGGTAAAGCTGTATTCTTTTTCCACTGTTCTCCTTATTTGCCTGGTTTCCTCCATCATGGTAAGTGCCAGGTCACTGCTGCTTGGTAACAACGTGGCGAAGCATTCAGCAGATGTCACACGCCATGAGTCATCAAGGCAGCCAAACCCTGTGCCACGTGTCACAAGTTAGCCAGGCTGGATGGCCAACAGCCAATCATTTCCAACCAAGCAGGACAGTGATTTAAAGGGGTTTAACATGTTATATGTCATTTCATCTGTCTTTTCAATCACCAGTATTTTCTCACTACAGTTCCCAGCCTTCATTACACAAATGCATCCTACAACCATGAAGAGTTCCCACCAAGGGATTAAGAAAGGTCACTGCTAGCCTAGCTAGTGATGTTGAGTCTGATTGATACAGTCATGTTCAGCTTCCTAGCATTAACATTAGTTTTCTTTTGTTTTTGCCAGCTAGCAGAACAAAAAAGCTCTCATGTCTCTGCCACAAATTGCTTGTAGTTTTTCAGGAGCTCCTTCCACTTTTCAGACCTTGCCAAAATCTTCTTCTGGAATAGTTCTCCAGTCCTCTTGAAGGACATCCCAAAGCTCTTCTTGTGAAGACCCCACTCTACCTCTGAAACTGGTCATGTACAGGAACTGTACTAAAAATGAGAGCCAAAAACATTGTCCTTCTGGAAGCCTGGAGAGGTATTCCTCAACCACATTAAAAAATACACGCAAGTTTGGCTCTTTGGAAGCAAATTGTGAAATGAGGGGTGGCTCAGAGACATTTGCACAGTACTGTGTCTTCAAAAGGCAGTTTTTCCTCATCTTTAAACCAAAAAATCAATCTCTTTTAACAGCTTTTAACAGGCGAGCTTGGATGTTTTCAACAAATCTAGTTATGGCTGAATTTGGTAAAAAGATTATTAGAAGCAATCCAATAGAAGAACCACTTTTGATTCCCTACAGAAACTAAATGGATGGTGCTTGAAATATGTGAGCTTAGAAGGTAGAGTTTTATACCCATTAGGCTTCTGGATTATAGCTTATAGGTTCTTCTGCCATTGTGGCACGTCCACTGAAACTGCAGTGAGCGGTGAGGACATTCAGTCCCATCAGTGCTGTCGTATCTGCTGGCTATATGGAATGTAAAGGCTCTGTAATGTCTAACAGATGCCGAGAAGTCTTTTAGGGGTTCTAATGTTGTTCCCCGTCTCCCTGGAGGGAGAGTTTGGAGAACTCTAATGTTGCCTTGACTGTGTTTTGTGTTGTACCAGTCTCTAGGCCAACGCGTATGATTCTTGGATGGAGCCGGAGATGCTTAATGAAACGCTTTACCCTTTGCCGTGTGAGCTCCGGCCAGTAGAGGCCCATTCTTTCACATCCCATTGTACTTACAGTGGTCAACGAGCAAAAAATAGCCTCCTGAAAAAGCAAAAGACGCGGCAGCGCGTCGGTGGGATAATTTACGAAGCAATGCTGAGAAAATATCTTAGACATAAATCATCTGCGAGGTGAGAAAACGTCATGTTTATCTTAGGTATCCAATTTATAATGTCTGAAAAAGCCCCTTTTATACATCAGATAACTGGCATGGAGCCCAGACGTTGCTTCGTAGAGCGTGTATATTACTCAGCAAACACTCAGGTGGTGGTGACAGCAAGGCTAGACCTTCTCACGTTGTCTTGTCTGGGTGAGGAAGCCCTCCACTCTCTCTCCTCACCTATACACAGAAGCTCCTGTTAGTGTTCCTCCTCTTTTTCTCTCTCTCTCTCCTTCTTGCCCAAACCTTTGACCATTGGTGAGAAACCTCAGCAGAAGAAAGGTTTGTGTTTCGTCCGCCCTCAGGGTGGGAAGCTAATGAAATGTGACAGGCCTGTTACTGTGATGGCTTCGATTACTGACTGCTGAACCCCTCTGACATTTAAAGTGTCATTTCCATTGAAAAAGGCACCGAAATTACACAAGATTGCTCACTTTGGGTGGATTTGGATGTAATAATAAACTGTAGAAATGAGTCATTTTACTTGCTGGAGTGATACATGAACGGAGATTTGTTTTTCTTGTTGTTCAGGGCAGGAATAAGTCTAGCTCGATTGTAAAGCACGGTCACAGTTTTTGTCCAGTCATGATCATCTAAAATACTCCAGATCTTTTATACTAGAAAGAATCTCACTCCACTAGGTTTCACCAGAAGATTTGCTGGTGACATGCTTAAAGATAAAGTTAAAAAAATGAGCCACTCTCTTATACCTTAAGTGGGGCAGAACCATGATATCAGAACCATATAGGAGCAGATATCTGCCTGAAAAAATAATCTTGACGTCGGGCCGGTTTTAAGATTCAACAGGTATTTTAGTTTTCGATATTCAGTCTTTCACTGGAACACTGTGGTGAAATGCTTTCATTTTTCTAATTCATTTCTAAATCTGTCAATAATAAATATGTTATATTCAGGTTACATTTTTCCAGTTAAGATAGGTGTGCATGAAAGTGACTTCTCTCCCGACATTCAAAACATCAGGAATGAGCAAGTGCACATCTGTGCATCGTTACCCTCAAAAATGAGATGAAAGCTTAAAATAGATTTTTTGACGTTTGAAGAAGTTCTACGTGACATAAACCTTCAGGATAGACAGATCAATATCACATCACAGTAACAGAGAACGCCTTGTGGATAACGACAGTACTGCAGCGTTGTACTGAGAAAACAGAACTTTTTTTTTGTAAAACTGTAGGTGGGAGCCAGCACCCATTTAGGAACCATTATTAAAAGAATATATGAGAATATATGAGTTGCAATCAGTTTTAAAAGAGTTTAACGATTAAAAACAGACCAAACTATAAAAATGGACTGTATGATATTAAAGCCTTAAAACTGAGTTGGAGAAAAACTAGGAACCTGTTTCAGTTATTGCCAGTGCCAAATTAAAGGCTCACATGGTGGCAGCAAAGAATGAGTCAAAAGTTCCTAAAAACCACACCACCGCTATCTTTTAGTATCTAGTCTTACATCATATAACAGCTAACCAAATGATTTATCCAAACTGGGATGTATATGTCCTGAGGTTTGACCTCTGTGGTTTGAGGGTTCTCGCTGATAAATCTCAGCATTTTTATGGGTTGTTTAGGCTCTCTGCTGTATATTCCCACCTGACCTGCCCTCTTGAATGCATAGTGTGCAAAGTTCAAACTCGGGTCTGCTAACGTCAGCCCGTATTAGTGCAGCACGCAGCCGGACACCTGTCCTTTTATGAAGCACACCTAGTGCTCTCGGCTCTTGCTGTAAGTTCACACGGTCTTCGGCAACACACACTCGAGGCGGGAGAGCTAGAGAAACAGCAGCACTGTAAACATTTGGAGGTCTGGGCGGTAAACAGAGGGCTGTGTGTATGGAGTGTGTGGCCAGGCAGCTGCTGAGACACGTCAGGAGTTGAAGCAGTAGAGAATCTGCAGCCCCTGGGCCTGCACTGGAACTCCTGGAATCATCTTCTGTGTTCCACCAAACACATAGCGGAGATGCTTTTGCACTCAGCCAGCCGCTAGGCAGTGTTTTATTGGGCGAACGCCTGCTCCTGCTGATTTAGCAAGTTTTTCTTTGTTTACATGGTTGGGAATGTTACTTTTCTGATGACCTTTCAATGACATTCCTTTTTACACAAAGAACTGGTTCACTAAAAGATGCTAACTGGCAGTAGTGCATGAGCTCCTTAAACTCCAGGCTTGTTATACAGTAATTTAAGTTGAAATCATTGGAAATCACAGCGCAGTTTTCTCTGCGTTATGTATTCTTGAGATATTTACGCAGCTTGTGTCATTTGGTGGTGGTAACCTAGGGGCAAGATGCACGGTTTTGGACCAGGATGTTGTGGGTTTGACCCTGAGTCTACCCTACCTCCAGCACTGGGACTATTTGAGTCCCTGAGTAAGGCCCATAACCCCAAGCAGCGCCATCCAAGGAGACTTTCCCTGTCTTTTATGGGACAGCCATGACAAATATTTAGAGAAGAAGACTTGCAACTGAAGGGTTGTCGGTTCAATCCCCTGGACCCTCAGGAAAATGTGGACCAGTGGAAGGTGGCTAAACAATGCTTTTCGTCCATGGCTGTCCTTGGACACACACTGTTCAGTGTGTGTGCAATAGAGGAATTTGATCTAGCTCAGTATTTTCACTTTGATGTGTTAGGGGTAGGGTAGGGTACAGTGAGAGTATTCATGATTAATATTGGTGGTGCCCAGTGATGGAATCAGATGTTTTAGAGGTATTTGACTTAAGATTATATAAAACTAAAATATTGTCTTTTGATTGGATGCGATAAAATGCTTACTGTGAGCTAACACATAGGACAGATATGATCAATTCTGACTTCGGATTTTAAGGCATTTAATAAGACATATTAAATTAAGTGTGAGAATGATTGTTTGTTGGCTATTGCTAGTACTCCCAAAAACTGAGAGGCCAGAGTTCTGCAGAGATGATATCCTCCTTCTAACACTCTAGATTCGTCTCGCAAAGGCCTTAGTAATTTACCACCCATCTAACTCATCATAATCATAGCTTGGGCTTGAATCTTCTTCTTCTTCTTCCTCTTTCGGCTGCTCCCGTTTAGGGGTCGCCACAGCGGATCATCCGTTTCCATTTCTTCCGGTCGTCTGCATCTTCCTCCTTCAAACCACCTGCATGTCGTCTCTCACCACGTCCAAAAACCTCCTCTTTTCCCCTTTCCTGGCAGCTCCACCTTCATCATCCTTCAATGCAACCTTGCTTGGGCACGAATCGTACTAACCTACTTTACAACTCCATATAAGAAGTGGCACAATTGGAAAACACTATCATGTTTGTTAGGGCATGTTATGGATGATATGGACTAAATTCCAGCATTGGGATTGTAATGCTACATATTCCAATGACAAAATGACTTCATGAATGAATTCATGAATTAGTCAGTGATGTAGAAAGAAAATTGCCCTTTAAAGCATGTCAGCGAATCAATGTCTTTAAGCATTTAGAGTGCACAAAATAATCTTTTGTTGGATTACAGGAAAACTTCACAAACCAAACCTGGATTGGACACCTTGTCAAAAATCGATGGACAGACCAGCTTTACCTGCTTTCAGATAACACCAGGACATCACAGGTGTTGAAAAACAGGAGGCCTGTTACTGTGCTCTGGGATTGGTGTGTGTGGTGGCCAGTTTGGTGGCTGGGTTGGTTTTTTAGTGCAAGCATTCAACCCAGATAGGTTTTCAGGGTTTGGGTAAATCCCCTGTAATCTTACACTTAATTTCTCTGTTTTTGTGCTGGGCCAAAGATTATATGAGCACGCAGAGCGGCTGGGAAGGTTGTCCAGACAGACGCTGTTGAAGCTGCCTATAAAAATGTCCTCCTATTACTAGATGCCTTTGCTCTGTTGTTTTCAGCGTCTAAATCTACACTTCTGCAATCGAGCGCCAACACCCCCATTTGGAATGCGCCTGAAAAGCATTCTGGTTCATATGTGTCACATTAATGCAGATGACAAGACTTCCAAAGGCTGGAAAAAAATAAACAAACACCAATAAACTCATAATGATGCTCCCCCCTGCCCCTGCCCCCAAACTGTTCAGCATCAAATGAACAACAAAGCTTTCCACGGCCATGTACGTCATTTGGTTACATTAACTGTACGGTGGTTTCAATTGAATGTTTGCCTTGATTTTGCTCTTTGAATTAAGTTATATTTCCATTCCAGCCACTAATTTGGGGTTCCTCTACATCCAAGTCTGCATATGTAGTTGTTTAAGGTTCCTCTGTGTTGCCTGTATTGTTCCAGCGCTCGTACTAGGCATGAGAACCCCCATGTGTACTTCATTCATTCACGAAGATCCTGCTGAGCGACAGAACCACTGGTGTCGCCACTGGGAATACCACCTTAACGATAATCCTCTTTGTATTCTAAAAGAATACAGTATTGTATGTTGGTCAGCATTTTTTTGATTTGCTGAGACATGGCTTTTGTTAGCATTTATCAAACCAATATGACCGGTCCCAACCATAGTGGTGCAAATGGTATGAATTAGCTCTCAGGTCTGGATGCTGTTTAGTGACACTTGTGTAATGGTTTGTTGTTAGTGCTTCTAAATTGGCCAGTATTAGGGATGCACCCATGTGGGTTTCGTAGGCCGGTGCAGATATCTGAGATTTTTTTATATGCATGTTTCCCAATGCCAATCCAATAAAAGCAGCAAAACTGAGACAATGTCTACTTGGGTTGGGAAAATAGAACCGAAATGTGTTTTTAGAAGCTAAAAATGAAGTATAAAGGGAAAAATGTATAAAATTCTGTAAAAATGTATAGAAATGGTCTTTTATTACAGTATAACTTTAACTTTCCGCTTCTCCCGAGCATGAAAAATGTGTCTATCCATTTGAAATATCCTTCAAATCACTGTTCGATGTCGATATTATTGTTTGAAGCTGCAAACTGATGAAAGTTTATTGCGATTTTATTTACACACAAGTGTCCAGTATGGCTCAAAGTTTTTTTCCCATAGGCTCAAGAAAATTCTATTTAAAAAAACGCACAGCGGTCTGAGACATTTTCGTCTTATCTTTATGGTCCAGCTCCAGCTGTTCGAGGCGGTCCACCTCGCGAACTATTTGAAGTCCATGTTGCTCCGCTAAAGATGGATGGAGTCCGCAAATGATTTAGTCTGTAATTTTCCCCCGTTTTCTCCCAGGGCTGGGCTCTTCAGCAGATGGAGATATGGCTTCCTGTTACATAATCCCCGCTCTTATAAATTTTGACTTCATTTGGTGTTTCCTGTGTGTATGTGTGCTCCTGTTCCGCTCTTGTGCAAGGCCTCAGCCAGAGCCTCAGAGAGGGTGGACGTGGACTGGGGGAAGCCAAACAGACCTCGGCTCGAGGAGCGCAAGAGTCTGAAATATTTGTCCGTAGCTCTTCACATCAGATCCGGGTGGGGTTTGGTTAGGACAGATATATTCTCATCTTACTGGCAGCTCAGGTCGACTTCAAACGTCTCGCTTCTCATGGCACGTTTCCCAACTTTGGCCTGCATGTATTACTGCCTAGGTTTTTCTCCTTGCCTGATCATCAGTTCCTAACCTCGAGTTGTCGCTGTTCTGGCAGAGAGGGCTATGGAGGTGCAGGGAGCCAGCATGAACGCAGTCGGTTCATTTATTGTATTTGACAGTGGTCTGATACTAAGTAACTAAACTGTTGCTAGGTAAACAGCTTTTATCATGACGATCAGGTATTGTCATTATCACAGCCGTTATCATTATTATCTCTGGGGGTTCTTTATGTCTCCTGTTGGCTGTGGTCATGATTGGTTTGGGCTCAGTTTGCAGATGAGTCAGACCTGGGTAGAATGCTTCTGGGCTTTCTTCAGGTTTGGACCAAAATGTAGTTTCCGGTTAAAGCTTTGCTGAGTCCCAGTGGCCTCCTCCAAGTATACTTCTCGTTTGCTTCGTTCTCAAGCCCCCATTTAGCTCCCCTCTCCAGGACCCCTCTCCCCTCCCTCCCCGCCCCCCGGCCCCATCCTCTCTCTTCCTGCAGTCATTTCCCCCCGGCCACACATTGCTGTCTTGTCCCTAGCTTTTTCAGAATGAAGGAGCAGAAGGCCCATCAGCAGACCAGCTGTTGCATTGACACTCTATCATATTCTGTCTCTCTCTCTCTCTCTCTCTCTCTCTCTCTCCCTCTCCCTCCATCTTGGTCGCTCACTCTCTCACACATTCTCTTGTTTTAAAGAGAGCTTTGTAGTTCTGACATCTTGGAACATTTGAGCTGATCCTTCGCAGCTCCACTCGGGGTGAAAAAAGGACAGCCGTCTCTCTGTCTTTCTGTCTGCCCGATTGTCTCGTACTATCTGATCGCCAGGTTCTCTCTCTCACTCTCTCTCTTTTCCTAGAAGTGCAGAATTGTGCACGTCTGTGGAGTTCACTGTATGTGTATGCGGGTGTTCTGCTGCCTTTCATGTTTCAGAATTCAGCATTTTGTTGCACTCGTTATCTCAGAAATGGAAGCCTTATCAGAAAAGGGGTTTTATTGCAAGTTACTTTTATTAGTGCATTCACCATCGAGCGTGTAAAACGCAGTGGCTTGAAATGGTGCAACTTTTATGCTGCCTATTTACTAGACATCTCATCTGCCTTCCAGCTAATAAGCTTTTTTATACTGAAAACCGTTGCCCATTTGCTCTTTGTTTGTTGAAATCCGTGATGGACTGTTGTGCACTGTAATGCTGACACATGAAATGAAATTCTGCAGAATTCTGAAAGTCATGTAGGTGTAAACAACTGAACAGAAGGTGTTCTGAAGAAACCTTCCTCCAGAATGTTCACCTGGATGGTGAACAGAACCAGACGTCGAAAGAGTTAAAGTTCCGGCAAAAAAATACATTACCTTCTCAGAACTTTGCCATTTTCTATATTTTGGAGATTCTTTTCTTCCAATGAACATAAACATACACATGAGTGTAGCTCCTCCTTAACGTGTTGCAATGCTGTGCACTAAAATGCATCCCAGCACAATGCATTACAGGATTTTGCTTTCCCAGTTAGTTTTGATGAATTCCACTGAGAAGGAGTAAAATCAGTGTGCTTCCTCTCTGTAATGTGGTGTGTTATAGCTCCACTGAAAAGCCGTTTTGGTTCCCTTGCTGCTATGAGGGTCCTAAAGCCCAGCTGGCTTGTTCCGCCCAGAAGGGAAGCGTCCGTTGTTTTCCCCGTGTTCTAGATTTAGCTTTTTAACGATGAGAATTGTCTCAGCTGGACGGCGTGCTAAAGCATCACTAAAGCGGACCTGTCCTCCAGCAGCCGTAAAGCATCTTTTGGACATGAATGGGTCCATGCATGTCTGTGTATCCCACCTTAAGGGATTTCCTTCAGACGTTCCCCTCATGGAAAATTCTAGTTGAAGGCCTCGCATAGCTTGGCTGCATTTTCCCATGCTGCCGCGCTTTGACTTTGCTGAACTTTGAAGAAAGGGCTTTCGCCAGCCTTGTGTTTTTGAACCACCCCCGTTTTTCTTCTGAATGGCACACCATTCAGGAAAAGCCTGTATTTTTCATGGTGTAATCAGCTGAGTTTATCAGGGGTTGAGGAATTGGCAACCTCTGCTCTAATCGCCCTCATTCCTTGCATACACTGCAACCACTATAGCACTTACGCACTTTATCAGCCACCAATCAGCTCGTTATTTTACCCTCAATAAGGTTTCATGGGAAAAGGAATCTGACCAGGTGCCAAGAGCTCAGAACATCTTCCCCAATTGGAATTAAGTGTGTTGTGTGTGTGTGTGTGTGTGTGTGTGTTTGTGTTTCAGTGCTTGTGCAAGTATGTGCCTCCATGCAAGATCTGAGAGACTTCTGTGTGAAAGCGTCTTGTTTCTTACCCGGAAAAACAAAAAATTCCAGAGACAGCTAATACGTATGCCAGTCTCTCCATGACGAAGACCTTCGGTCAATTACATGCGATCTTTTCAAATTCCTCCAAGGACGACTCTGTGAATGGCTGCACTCAATGCAGAGGGGCTTCCTTGTGTATAAGGCTCTCTCTGAGTGCCATAGTGCAGCCAGGCCGCCTGGAAAAAAGCAAAAAAAAAAAAAAAAAAAAACACGCAGAAGAAAGTGTGTCAGTAGACAGAGAAAGGTCAGCAAGGAAAAGTGCAAAAGAAAGTATGTTAGTGGAAAAACTGGGACCGTCGCCTGTAGTACCCAAACGCGCCCCATAGGTGGAGGGGCTGCATTGTGGGTCCGACTGACCTGCACTGTACTGTACACACTCCAGTGACTCAAAGACTGCAGTCAGAGAGAGAGAGAGTGTGTGTGTGTGTGTGTGTGTGTGAGATTAAAGCACAAAATAAACTAAATTAATTAATTAAAAATAAATAGTACTTTGCAGACTGATGTTCAGCCTCTGTGGCTTAAATTTGACTTTCTGGTGGAAAGTTACCTTCGTTTTAAATGAACGAATATATTTCTGCACTGTGTTTGACCTATAAAGGTCTAATTTTCGATTCATAATTTTGTCTAGTGTTTCAGGAAACAAAAAGTTACATTTTTATTTCATTTGAATTTAAAATCAAATCAAATCAATTGTTCATTGTGTTAATTTGTTGCATGTTGTTTTAGTTTTTGTATGTTATTTTTCAGTTCAAATAATATTGTTAAGCGATTATGTTAAAAATAGAATAACACATTTAATTATAGATTGTTTCATTTTTTCCCGCCGAACAAGTCATTCATTAAAGTCAACCTATTCCTAACGTATTTGAACACTTTACATGGTCCACATGCTTCGTAGATGTTCAAATTATTAAGATTCAGCCAAACGATCTATTAAATGTAACTGAACCTTAAGTAGAATATAAAAGGTTTTTTTTTAATCCTAATCCTAATCCTAGTCCTAATCTTTAATTTAAGACCTAATTCTAGCTCTGTCACTAGCCAACTGAACTTCACCAGATGGTTTAAAAACATTTGAAGTATCTGTAGATGACATTTGGTGTCTTCTTTTATCCTTTTTTTTTTTTTCCCACTAAAGATAATTTAAAATCAGCACTGTTTTCCTAAAAGTTTGAATTCTCTTCATCATAAATGTCTGAAGGTGACCCAAATGTTATGATTATAGACTGAAAATGGAGAAGCAAAGCTTATGAGTGCAGGATGGGGCAGATCTCCACATACCAGAATTCTTCTCAGACTTTGGGAGTGTCATCCCGCCCGGGTTCTGAACGTTCTGCATCTTTTTGCAGAAGTTGATCTGGAGCTTCTTGAATGGGTCAGTGGAAGAAAAGGGTGAACCTAAGATTTTGGAGAACGATTCAACCAAACTGTCTGGTGTGTTCACATCTTCTCCACTCAGCTCCTGACTGATCCACAGTGTAGTGTAAAGGAAAAGCTCTCAATTGAATCGGACTTACTGTTGCTAACTAATAACTCTTGACAGATGTTCTACACGAGATGTTCTCAATCACTGGGGCATTAAACAAATGGTTCCGTGGATTTATATCTTTTTCTTAAGAGCGTATTGAAAGGTTCTGAACCTTTAATTAGTATAGATCATTTTCATGCTGACATCCCATTTTCAACACGTCTCTCTTTAAGGAACCATCCATTGAAAGCTGATTTAGGGAACCAAAAAGGGTTCTTGATGGTGGTTCTCCAAAGAAGCTGTTTTGGCAACTTTATTTTTAAGAATGTAGCTTCGGCATCCTGCAGACAGCTTAGAAAAAAGCAGCTTTTGAGTAAATCTCTTCTCTTCAAGTACAAACAATATCAGCGTTCTCTCCAAGGTGCAACATGTTCATTAACAGTTTCACCTTCTGCTCCTTTTGTTCCTAAACTCCAGGTCTAGTGTGGGTTTAGGGACCAGAATCAGTCATCATTCATTTTACAAACCCATTTTCCAAACTCTCTTTATCTGGTAGAATAAACAGGCTGTGCTTGTTGCTTTGAGTTTTTGACTCTTTTATGTTAACGACTTTTGTTCTAACGGGCTCTAATTCTGTTCTTCTGATCCTACGTTGTGCCTGATCTATAAAGCTGCCCAGGTTCAAACATTTTAACTGCAAACTGAACAAATGGGCCGTCTTGTAGCTCAGTTTCCACATGCGGACTGCATGGGTCGGGCAGAAAAGATGCATCCTTTGCAGGGCAGATGCACCTTTTTATAATTGGATTATAATTGAATAAAAGGCCAGGAGTAAAGATGGAGCAAATGCAACTTAAATATAAAGGTAAATAGAAATAGAAATATAATAAAAAAACAGGAATAGGTTGCAATCTGTGTAATAATTTAATCCGACATCTCTAGATGGACCAGGTTATTCTGAAGGTAGTGTTTTCGCTCAACATTACACGTCTAATTAGGTACCAAGACTACACTTAAAGTTTGAGGTCCCAGGAAGGTGCTATTTGCATGACGCCATGAACGACGCATAATTAGTTTTCTAAAGAACCGTACGACGGTTGCTTCTTAAAAGCAAAGATTTTCTAAGTGAGTGAGTTTGAAGAACCTTTTGAAGTGCTGGAAAACCATACCAGAAGAACCATTTCATTTGGTCTGTCATTTCTTATACTTTCGGAAGCTTTTTTTCACACTCACGCAGCTCAAGAACAGAAGGTAGATCTGTTTGGTGCTTTTTCAATTCTGCTGCCAGTATTTTAGATAATAGCGAGCACTGGGTTTATTGGGATAACCCAGGTGAGCGGACAAGTGAATTGAATCGGCTGAAAAAACACGTTGAACCAAACATTAAGAAGTCGTTTCCTGAGAGACCATCATATCAAACAGGCCAGCAGCAGCTGTGAAAGCACTCTGCCATGACTCAGAAAGTGTGACATTTTCATTTAAAAGCATAACCGATTGGTAATAGGAGTATTTTACGCAATCATCGAAGAGACGAAGCAGGGCGGCATGTGTTTAATCTCCCATATGGTGGGACGTTCTCAAAGCCTCACTGATGAAGGTCTTGATTGTGTAATCAATAAAGCCTTATAATGACTGAGCCCCTTGTTTGGCCTTCTTTGGGCGAGAAAGCCTGTGTCAGCTGTTTGGTGGATTGAGCACAGGGATGCGTTGATGTTGACTTGGAGTGCTGTCTTTTCTCACTGGGGTTCGCAGGTGTGAAGCCATCTGCGCTCTAACCGTCGACTGGCTTGTGGACGAGGGCCTCATTAGGGTTTAATTGAGCTTCGTTGCTCTCTCTCTTTCATTCTCGCTCATCTTTTTTTATACATGGCAACCCATTTCTTTTCCCTTTCATGTGTTTTTTTTTGCGCAGCTCCTCGTCCCCAGGCTTCCGGGCACGCACGGTCATAGCGAAACACGTCTACGTAAGCCGCGTTAGACGTAATCTTGACTTTTGGTCTCTTTTTGTCGGGATCGAAATGCGCAATGGAAGTGCTAAGCTGACACTCGTATCCATTTACCTTTTAACCATTTATTACCATTTTAAATAGCTGTGGCAGAGTGTAAGAAGAGCCGTGTTGCTTTCGTTGCAAAAGAGAATGACTTGTACAGAGACTGCTTCCTATCATTAACCACACATTTCACTAGAACGCTGGGTCAAGCGCTAACCTCATTCATGCTAAAAATGCACGCGCTTGGTGTTGCACGCCTTCCACAGCAACGTAAGAGGCGTTCGCAGCAATGCGTCCAAAGCTTTCTTTCAACAAGTCGAATTTGCTTGTTTTAAGAGTCACTAGAAAGCAAGCCAAAGCCCAGCGTTTTGCTGGAATCCAACGGAAGCTGCTTTGGCCTTCGCTGGTGGAAACTTAAGAGGGCAACCTGTTCACGCTGACCCATCTCTCCGCCTCTGAGCCCAACGCAAACCCATGTCCTGGAACGCTTTAAAAGCACCCAGTCCTCTGCACCTAACCGATAACGTGCATGTTATGTGAAGCTGCGTAACTGAGGGTAAAAACCAAAAGCATTTCACACGTCCTGTTCTCGGTATTCTAGTAGCTCTTTCTTTGGAAGACTTCTAAGAATGTGAGGCAATTCATGCTATGATTTTTATCTGCTGAGCGCTGGCTTCCGTCTCTCGCAACCATATTACCATATTGATGGAGTTAAACTAACAAAACACAATAGACCAAAGCTGATGCTCAACTGACAGCATCATCAACGCGGTTGCTTTGGAAACACTTGTCCTCACATGGTCTTTGGCTGTGGGTGATGGCGCTGTAAACATTAGTGACACTATTTGTTGCATGTAGGAATGTTTAATGTGCTGCTATAATTAGATTCGGTATCTATAGCTACTGGATTTGATCCTGTTTGCTAAAGGAAGCATCAACTTTCAGGAGTTCACTTCCTTCACTTACTGTATTTGAAAGCAGACTTACTGTGTGGACATTTCATGCAATGAACCAATAGAAATGCCCTAAAATTATATGAAAAAAAAGAGGACTTATATTGACACAAAGTTATTAATCCTTTTTTCTTTGCCTTAAAATCACTGTGAATTGAATTTAATCAGTAGCAATACATTATTACAAATCATTTATCTAATCAGTTGCCAAGTTGCCAAGTAATTTCTAATAATTTGTATAATATCATGTAACATAACATAACAATATAATATAATAGAATATAATGTAATATAATATAATATAATACAATACACTATAATTTTAAAACATATAATAAATAATACAATATAAAAATATAATATAATATATTATGCAGTATATTATGCAGAATGCAGTATAATATAAAAACATATATTGGACCTGAATGGAACTACCATATTCGTTTGAATAGTTTTCTAATTCTGATATAATAAATTTTTGCCTTATTGCTTTCCCTTTAAAGTAACTATGAGTGGGTTTATTTAAGAGTGAACATGTTTTTATTAACGAATTAATTATTACAGTTATGCTCATCAGCTCTCTCTATGTACAAACGACATCTGGAACCAGTCAGATGATCAGGAGAAGAGCGGAAGTCAGATCTATCTTATGAAAGTTTGAATTAGAAGAATATAGTTAGAGGAACCCAGATTTGGGTCCTGACGTGTCGATGCGCTCCAGTCGCCACATGGATTTGTTTAATATCATCAGCTGCACCTGATTTAACAAAAAGGGGAATTTCACAGATTTCTCCATTGGACTTTCTGCCTGACTCAATCTAAGATGTAAACTAAGTCATTAACAGGGGTTTGATGTGAAATGGTGCATTGTAAAGAAATTTACCAACTCACAACTTTGCTGATAGGAACCAGCGGGCACCCGTGTCTGCATCACAAATACAGTCGTTTCATTAGCTGTTAAAAATCTCCAGAGCCTGCAGAGTCTACACATGGAATCCCACTGATGACAAAATAGTGGGAAAAAAACAGGAAATGTGTTTTTGTTGGGTATTGTTCAGATGTCTGGCTTCATTCACCACCACTGAAGTTTCTCTAGAAGGGAGCGTTCAACATCAGAACTCCCTGAATCTCTTTCTTTTACATGTTAAAACGGGACTGGAATTGCTAAACGAAGCTTCGTTTTTATTGGACGCTGGACTGTAATCATGAATATTAGGCTTTGTTTAAGGACGGCTCCGGAAATGGTTGACCTCCCAAAAAACGGCTTTTCTCAGACGTCCTTTCAGTGTTTCATGTTTTTGAAATGTCGTGTACAAAATTGTGTTTAATCTAAATAATGAATTACTGGCAAGACCACCAAGGTCTCAACAGTCCCCGCCTTTCTGGTGCCTTTCTGCCTCCCCTATAGGTTACGCTCATCACTTTAGTACAGCGTTTTCACTTTGCACACATGAGAGATAAAAAGAGGAAGAGAGAGAGAGAGAGAGAGAGAGAGAGAGAGACAGAGAGAGACGTTATACAGGAAATGGTTTGGAAGCAGCAAGATTGCCATTGTAGTTCCAGTCGCAGACATTCAATTTACCTTTCGAACCTCTTTTGGCGTAAATACAGCAGCGTCGGCTTTGTACGCAGATTAACGCAGCCGGGGTCTGCAGTCCGGTCCGTGTTTTGGTGAAGTCACTGCTGTTAAAATTCAGTTTTTGTCCCCATACAGTAATAATCAATGACAGCTGGATCATTTGTCTGCCCTTTTAAAGGACAGGAACGGTGCTACTGTAGAAACAGAAATAGAAAAAAACTGAAAAAGTGATATTACAACAAAAAAAAACCAACATTTTATATACTATTTAAACATTCACAGCTTTTTTTTAACTTATATGAACTATAATAATATATTTTAATGAAGGATAATAATAAAATAAATTCAATAATACAATTTCTCTTTTATCTTTCTTATGGTGGTGGTGGTCCAGTGGTAGGATACTCACCTGTGTACCAAAAGGTTGCAGGTTCCTGAACCCCAAGTTGCTCCGGGGGGTGTCTGTCCCTGTAATCAGGAATTGGAAGTCGCTCTGGATAAGAGCGTCTGCTTAATGCCATAAATGTAAATCTATTATTCATTTGAGAGAGTGAACGCTGAAACTCTTGGCTCCAGGACTGTAGTTTAGATTGACAGCTTGGATCTAATGAATAGTTAAGGCTGCAGTTTTTAGTCAATGTTCATGTGAATAATGTAAACCCTCCCATCTCCCCTTTCCAGTCATACCCTAACCGTGACTTTATGGTGAGATTAATAAGAAGAACAGTAACGACTATAACGGTCTTACTTTTCCTTTCGTTGAAATTAGCTACCTTGGTGCCTTAATTGTCTTTCGGGGGCTTTTTTAGGACTTTTATTTTATTTTTGTTTAAATTTGTGTTAGTAAGTGTTTAGGACCAAAGACCAGGGTTAAGTGATTGAAATTTGGTGCCGCTCTTTGAAGGTTCCTGCAAAGGAACTCAAATCCGTCAGGGTTGGAGTGATTATTATCCTGATTATTATCGAGATTATTATCCTTCATTAAAATAAACGGGGTTCTGGATGTGATGCTTAGAGGAACCTCATACAGCTGTGAATCTGAAGGTGTTTCTTCCAGTGTAGCTTTATTACGTGTGGTGGTTTATTGAGACATTGCCTGTCTGTTAAATATTCAGAATTGTCCATTAAAGTCTGATTATTAAAAGAGGGGGTGTTTGGAGTTGAGCTGGATTTAGTGAGAAGCCGCCTCGGTAATTTAGTTTTTCGGGACCAATTTTGAATTTTTTTGTTTTTGTTGTAAAAAACAAATGCAGATTTAAATTCACAAAAATTCTAGAAGAGATGAACAATATAGAAACAAAAGTAACCTCGCATTTCATCATAATAATTGTTTCAGCAATTTATAATGAACCCCTATTAAAATGTTTATAAATGATTCGATTATTAATAGTTATTATTTTTAACACATGAATTAAAAGGGTAAAGCTCAGCTGTTGTGATGAATATGATGGTGCTGACAGGTACAAAAAATACTAAAATAGATTACTGTTATTAATGTGTTTATAACTTCATTAATAACCATTTATTACATTGTAAAGTCTAAATGGTAAGTGGCAATTATTCATTTTTGCCTCAAACAATGAAGTGAAGAAACCCTTCCAGAAACCAACAAACAAGCAAAATAAATAAATACTTTGTCAAACATTTATTTCTCATTTATTGATTACATTGTGATATTGATTGTAATTGATATTTTCATTCATTTTTCTCATTTATTTCTTAACTTTTAATCCGATTTAAATTCAAGAAAATTGTCAAATTACTCTCTTGTTGGGAATCCATTCTGTATTTGCAGAAATATTTAAAAACTTTTTATTTATTTGTTTTTTTTTATCCACTCCAAAATAATTATTTGAACTATTTTAACAAGTGAAACAAAAGTCATTTCTACGTGAGATCTGAAAACCAATCAGTGATTTTGTTTGGGCTTTTTTTTTGTCTGTTTTTTGGGGGGAAGAAAGTACAGAGGATGAGATTTGCAGTTTTTCATGTGCTAATGATACATCATCCTCCATCCATCCTCAGCTTCCTCCGTTGTGATTAAAAGGAAGTTGCCATAAAAGCGCTCTTTTTTTCAACTTTCCTGCAGAATTTGCCAACCGGGTGAGCCAGAAGATTGAGCAGAGCATGAGTTTAAATATCAGGAGGAGGTTTGTGGAACCACCATCAGACCACCATCAGCACTGGAGATTCCCTTGAGTTTAAAGACCACCTAATATCTCTCTGTTCACCCCCTTTAACGCGGGACGGCCCAAATTAGAGCGTCACTCAGGTGTGATTTACCTGCATGTGTTAGAAAGGCAGTCTGGCCCAGCCTGAAGAGGCTTGTCTGCCAGCGTGCTTGGATTAGTGCTGTGGAATGACTGGATCAGATGTGGATTAGGAAGGGAAGGGGGCTTTCCTTTGTTACACCCCCGCACCGCCTTCAGAGGTCCGCCGACAAAACAGGCCCGAAAACATGTGATAAATACAGAAGGAGCCCGAGAAGCATGTTTTTCTTCTTCAAATAAATGAACCAAAAGAGTTTTTTTCCGAGTCACAGAAGACAAACTTTTGGTTGTTTAAAGAACGTAATTGCATCGTTTTGGTAAATGAAACATTTCATTACTTTTTGTTTTTTTAAAAGAAGCGCTGGTGCTTTTCCAGTCATTGTTCTAGACCAAAAATGGGTTCTAGACACAGTTCAGAGAAGTCTGTCTTTTTCGATGTTGCATGTAAACATTTGATACCATTCAGTCCAGAATCAAAGTTTTTATTTTGTTAAGGTAATGAATGAAACACAATTATCTGCTTTAATAATACAAATATCTGCTTATTCAGCCTGCAACAGGACAGCCAATCAGATCAAAGGTAGTTGACATGTACTGAATTACATGGCTAAGAAAACATAGTCGAATTCATTCTTGACCTGAGAAAATGAATTCTGGTTGTTTTCAGGGCATAAAACCTGATATTCCAAAAAAATATTCCAATTATTGGTGGAATATAAAATAAAAAAAGTTAAGTGCTGCAAAAAAATGCGGGACATTTTGGGCTCTTAATAGTTTCTTTAAAAATCCATATGTCCGAGCCAAGAGCCATTTAGGGACCATTATTTTGCATATGGCAAGAGGCAGTAAATCCTTCTCGGCTGTCTGAGCACACGGCTCGGCTGTCTGAGCATGTGTCTCTGTTAAACAAACACTTTTCCCTGCCTTTCCTTCCCTAATCTTGCCGTTTATGAAGCTCCGGATTTAGTCATAAAGGCAGAAATGAGGGGGGTAAATTGGCCCCAGGCAGCAGTGGGTGGTCCTGCTGTGACAGTTGCCCTGGTACTTATGTATCCGTCTTGTTCAGAGAGGCTTCGGATGCTGGCCTTCTGAGACCGGCCTGCTTCTCCATCCGCCCCCGACTCAGATTTTACGGCCATCTGCCGGTTTGTCGCTCAGACAGCGCGGCTAACCTTGGGACTTCCTTTGAGTGACGGGCCGCCACGTTTGACCCGTGCTTTCCAGGTCGTGACCTTCACCTTATTTCCTCGCATGCGGCCATTCCGACAGCAGGGTTAAGTTTATCTGATACCCCCGCTCAGCCCTGTCGCGGAGGGCCGGGTTTCGGCGCGCAGGCCACTTAGCTTTGATGCTCCGGTTTCGGCTCTGACCCTGCTCCATCCTCACCAAGCCTGGGTCCATCTGGACACGGCCCTTAGTCCACTTCCTTCCCACCACCCACACAGTAGCCTCCCAAGCAGAGAGCCTGTGTAAAGCTCACCCACATCTTTAACTTTCCCTCCGAAATCCGTTTTCCTGATTATCCTAAAGGCAGTCAATGAACCAAGCCACGTTTGCTTAAAATCTGTTCGGCGACTGCAGGGATAACGTAGCTTATAAGAAGTGGCAGCTTGTACCTCACCAATTACTTTCATGCCAAGTGTATACGGCAAACTGCAAACTTTTCTGGACTTTTCTGCCATCCATCCATCCATGCATTCATATATCCATCCATCCTTCCATCCATCCATCCATCCATCCATAATCTTAGCCTCTCATCCTAAACAGGGTCATGAGAGTTGATAGTAATCTTCTGCAGAAAGATGGAGAAACTCCCCGATGAGGTTGTCAGAAGTGTTTTATTCTGTAAATATCATCTCTTATATTTATATAATATTCTATTCTATTATATTATATTCTCGAAGCTTGAATATTGTCTGTAGTTTTGTCCAAGTTTGTGGATAAAACCTTTCCATACAGCGTCAGAAACTGTAAAAGCAGGCTTTTTAAGAGGTCATTGAATATTCTGTGCACATTGAATCAAGTGTGTGATGATATAGCATTTGCATGACACTGATGGGGGGATTTAGAACTACAGTTTATTTGGTGCAGATCCAAATCTAATTTGTGTATAAAAACTGAGTGTAACTGAAACTAAACTGATATTAAACTAAATGATACTTCAGTGTTTAACCACAACAATGTATAACTTCTGCTACAACAATATTAAATGAGACTTAACAAACTAAAAAGATATTAAACTGCACTATGAAATGATGACAACAAATGAAAGCATCAAACTCAAGCAAAAATTATATCTGTGATAAAACATAATAAAACTGTAAAAATAAAAAATAACGCGGTAGATCTCCAAAGGGAGAGATCCTCTCATCCACCTCACAATAAGCTTGTTAGCTGCAACCTGGAAGAGCAAACCTTCTCAACAAATATGGTTTGAGGGAAAGAACGTGTTTTAGAACCACTGCTTTGAATATGTTTGGAAAATGTCAGAAACAGATCATCTCATCAGGGCTTTTGAAATGCTTATTTTACTTTTCATTTGTGGTTTTATGGTCTCTCAGTATTGGAAGAGATGAGAGCCTGGTCCTCGTAGCGTTGCCTTGGCAAGATGGCCTCCAAGGGGACGCACATTCCTTTAAGGACTCTGATGTAATGTCCGGGACAGTGCTGTGGAAAAAGGTTGGCTGCTGGATTCCTCCAGCCTCGCAGGCTGTTTGGGAGATCCTCATTGTGATTCTACAGAAACAATGCAAGGTTTTGTTTTGGTCCCAGCACTGACTTTCCCTGGGTGTGGAATCTGGGTGGCTCTGGTGTCTTGCTTGGCTCTGAAGCCTGAGGAATCTGCTGGTGGCGCTGGGTGCAAAGTGGACGAGCACATCTCAGCCAGCTTCCGGCTTCCGGCCGGCTGCCTGGTGTTTCTAGGAAC
Organism: Hepsetus odoe; assembly: GCA_017165825.1. Classification (NCBI taxonomy): domain Eukaryota; kingdom Metazoa; phylum Chordata; class Actinopteri; order Characiformes; family Hepsetidae; genus Hepsetus; species Hepsetus odoe. The sequence continues at coordinate 23,748,504 of CM029376.1, forward strand.
AGGCACTGGAAGTGAGACTGCCTCGTCTGGATCGCATACAGAAGGGAGGAGTGTATTTGCTTCTGTGTATGTGTGTGTGTTTGAGAGAGAGGGGGAGAGAGAGAGAGAGAGAGAGAGAGAGAGAGAGATTGTACTGTAGAAACACAGCAGTCCGCTGTCAGCCCAAAGAACATCTGGGTTTTCCCCCTCGACAACGCTGACATGGATGCTCTGTGAGGAGAACAGAAGGACATTCGCTTTCCGAAAGAGAAGAAGGAAGGCTCAGAGAGATGGAATGAGGGAGTGAGGGAGAGAGAGAGTGAGAAGAGATTTTAGCTCAAAAGAAGATGAAGTAATGAAATACATGGATGTATTGTAATGAACTAACCTGACATCTACATATATCTAATATTTCAGAAAAATATTTTAGAATAAACACCAAAAACGAATATTTGTCTTCTGTATGTCAGAAAATATAAATAAGTCCACTCCTGTTTTTTCTTTTACATTTAAGGCATTTAGCAGACGCTCTTATCCAGTTCCTGATTACAGGGACAGTCTCTCTGGAGCGACTCAGGGTTAAGGGTCTTGCTCAGGAACCCAGTGGTGGTAGTGCTGGAGGTGGGATTCGAACATGCGACCTCTTGGTCCAGAGGTCATAGGCAAGTATCCTACCACTAGAACACCAACCCCCCACCAACCTTCTAATTATAGTATGTAAAGTATATACTATAGTGCGAATAGTAAGTTAAAGTCTTGACCACCGTTACCACCATTATTCTTCAGCACAGCTGAACTCTCTCAGACAAGCTTTCTTATCCTTTCTGTAAGTTGTCTCTGTAAGTCGGGAGCGCATCTCCAGGCATCTTGAAGGACATTCCAAAGCTCTTGTTTGGACGTCGGTTGCCTTTTGTTCTGTTCTCTGTGCAGATGATCTCACACTGCTGTCTCTGAAACCGCTCAGGTACGGGGACTGTACTGAACATGAGAAACCAAAACTTTATCCTTCAGAAAGGCTGGATAACTATTCCTCTACACTATATTAGAAATAAACAAGTCGGGCTCTTTGGAAGAAAGACATGAAGAAAAAGAGTGATGGCTCACGTGTTCGCGGTATTGAGTATTTGTATCAAACCAGAATTAGTGATTTGAAATTCATTGAATGAAACCATGAAAAAACTCAGGAACATGTTCAAGGGTCCACAGCAGAGGACATCAAAGATGACTTTGAACTTCAAATGGAGATAAGGGTTTGCAGCTCTTTCGGAAGAGTTTTAATCATGTGTGTGTGTGTGTGTGTGTGTGTGTGTGTGTGGAGGTCATCTTACTGCACATCCTGGCAAGCATGGCCCTAGTTAGCCTTGAACACTCTCGTTCTGGGAACTAGGTAGAGGGCAAGGCTCCGGCAGCATCCAGGCCGCAGGTGCTCCTTATCCCTCGCAGAAAGACACGCCCCCCGCCTCCCACCCCACACAGTGAACCCCGCCTCCACCACACACGTTTCCCTAAACATGCGGCCACATTCACAAGGTCTGCAGAAACACATCAGTCACAGTTGTCTTATTTTGCAGAAAAGCCAAAAATGACATCAGATTTTGTCAACAAAGAGATTAAATTGTGTATTTTCTTAGGTTTGTTGATTTAATTGACTCTAATTGCTGAAAAAAAGAAGATTGAGGGTTACTATTCAGATAAATCTGTATACTGACTGTGACTTGGTGATATTAGCGATAACATTGGCCAACATTAAATGTTTTTTTTTTTTATACCTTTATTACTTATAAAGTGCCGGGATATAGTCCAAATATGTTGCAGAAATAGACCATGAAATTCGTATTTCTCTGGCAGTTTGGGTGGAGGGAACCCATTAAAACGTGTTCTCTTCATCATCTTTACCTTCGAGTGGTGTGATGATGAGCGTCTCACTTTCTATGGTCCATAAACCTGTCGTTTACAGAAGAAGAACCCTGGCGTGCTGTGTGTCTCTGAGATTGTGTGTTTCTCATCCATTCTCTCATGTGGTGTGGGGCAGGGCCCAGACTCACAGGTTCGAAAAAAAAAGCCCCCATCACTTCACCAACACAGACATGTAATGCGGTGTTCTTTCTTTTCTTTTCCTCTCCTTTACTTGTGCCCCACCAGAATTTCTTAGAAATGTACCTTTTTTATATTTCCTCTGCTTTATGAAGATGAATCAGAAGCAAGTGTTTGGCTTTGCTCGTTGTACACTTCACATTTGTGGGCTGTGGCGTCATTGCCGACGCTTCACCAGGGCCTCTATAGTGTCGCTGGCTGAACCCAGCAGCACAGCTCACCTTGTTGGGCCTCTTGAACTTCTGCCGTGCAACCGGCATACGTCTCTGGAAAGGTCTCTTTTTTAATCACTGGCTCGTTATCTTTTGAAACTGTCACTAATGCAACATTTGCAGCGTTTTAGACTTTCAGAAACTGTCAGAGGGTAATGCTACCTAACTAGCTAAGGAGCCCGTTTTTCTCCAGAGGTTCAGGAAATAAAGACATATTTGTTTGGTTGGAGATTTCTCCTGTATTACAAAATGGAATGGAGTGAAAGCATAATGAAATTACGTTTTTATATGAATTCTATCAATTTTTTAGGCAATTAAGCCACCCAGGGCCAAGGAGGAGCTTTTCCAAGCAAACACCACACTGAAAGGAACCAGGCCACCCAGCTGGGAATCAAACCCAGAACCTTCTCGCTTTGAGGTGGCCTTAACCACTTTAACCACATTAACCGCTGTCCCACCACGTCGACAGTATTGATTGATAAAGTCATCCCCAGTACCAGCCCCACTGCTGTTTACTGGCAGACCTTTATAAAACGATTTTTGTGCAGTTATCGGAATGAACTGAAGGGCTCGTGTACATTCTACTGTACACTGTATGGGCTGATACACTACAACTTCAGATTACTTTAAGATTAGTTCTTATTTAGGGTCTTACAACCCCCTCCCCCCAACCCACACTTTTCTCTCCCTAACCCACCTCAACATATACCCACATACACACCCACACACCCCTGTACGGTTGCATGTTTTGTTGATTTTCTAAACGAAAGTAAGTTAACACATCCTCCATCGAGAACATGCATCAATGCGGCATTTTTAGTGCGCAGTTTATTCGTTTCGTTAAATATTGTGTATCACAATGTGCGTGTGAGAGTGTACACCTAAATCAGTTTGACTGTTGGGGGGGATTTCAAATTCACCGCATCTCAATTTTTCTCTTATTCAATCTGTGATTCAGTTTCCATGTGATGCTGAAATACAGTTGGAATCTAATACGATATTACACATAAGTCACTGGTAAAGTGTGTCATGGGCACGTTGGTCTCTTTGGACATACCGGATAGAGGATGTAATCTCACCTTGTACCAGTAAAGGCAGTTTCATTAACACGGATACATGAGGGTTGTTGTAAGAGCACATTTTTAGACACATTGTATCCTGTTACTTGGACTGTTTTTGGAATTGGACAGAATTCCAGAGTACATTTCTATACTAGCATGGCCACCAGTTGCCTCTTAACAGTCTGACATCTCATGTTGCCCCTTGAAGGTGCCAAGCTTATTATTCACCCTGTAGTGACAGTTTCTGAGGTAATTTGACCGATCTTATCAAACTGTCGTCTGGCGAAGAACATGTCAGAGCGTCGTCCCAGGATGTCAGAGTTAGATGTGAGCCTTCAGAGTTCAGTCATTCCACATTCCTGACTAAGGGATAAAGCTTCCCTAATCCCCTTTACCAGGTAGCCCGAGCTGGCAAAGCATAGCCTCGGAATTCCACCGGCATTCCGAATTGGGGGGAAGTTGTCAGGGGCTCTGGGCACAGCAGTCCCGCACAACAAAGGAGGAAGCCCTGCTCGGAGAAAAATAACCCTTCAAAGTATTGTGAGAAAGCCAGGCACTGCTGAGAAGTGTGTGTGTGCTTGTGTCATGCGGAATGCAGCGTGTTAAAGGCGGGGGGCTTTGGGAGCTGTCGGTGCTCTGAGGGCCCGGGACCGGTGAGAGGTAAGGAGGTAGGAGAGGCAGGTGAATCGGCAGCCTAGTGGCATGACCGTTCTCCGGACCAGGCCGTGCCTGATCTCGTAATGAGGGTGACATTCTGGGCTACGCAGAGGTCAATCCTGATAGCTGTTCATGCATGCTGCCCGAACTCCTTTCAGTTCTCATTCTCATAGGTAGAAGAAATCAACGATGAGATCTAATACCTAATGTCTCTGTAGTGTCAACTCAACAACAATGAGACCAGATGGAAAGAAACATGAGACTCAACTATTCCTCATCCAGGATTTATAACCAGTTTAGATGAGTCTCCTTTTTGTCTAGTACACAAGTTCTCAATAGGGTTTAGTTCAGATGAGGAAGGAGGTCCTATCAATATTCTTTCATCTTTAAGGTCTTTACTGGACAGCCAGTGGAGAACTTCCATGCATGTGATGGAGCATCATCCTGCATAAAGTTCATGGTCTTCTTGAAAAATGCAGACTTTTTCCTGAACCACTGCTTGAAGAAAGTGTCTTCAAAAAACCGGCAAAAGGTTTGGAGTTGATTTTGAGTCTTCTACCCGAAAAGGTCCAACTAGCCCATCTTTATCAACACCAGCCCATACCAGTGCCTCACCTCCACCATGGTGGTGTCTGAGGTATGGGTTCATCCATCTGGTCCATCAAGAGCCACTCTCATCTCATCTGTCCATAAAACCTTTGAAGAATTTGTCTTGAGATATTTCTTGACCCAGATGTTTCAGCTGATGTGTCTCGTTCAGTGGTGTTCAGGTATCAGTCTCCCTCACCCTGTCCATGTCTCTGAGCACTGAACACCTAGTACTTCTGAACACTCCTGGTAGGTTCAGTTCTGGAATATGACAGCAATGGAGGATCATGGGTTCTTAGTAGCTTCATGTTTGATTCTTCTCAATTCTTTGGTAGCTCATTTGCATCTTTTTGACTTTTGACTGTTTACAACAAGATGGTTCTGCGATCACGCCCCAATATCTTCTTTTACAACCTTTTACAATTTGTGACTTTTCAGAGTCAGTTCTATCTCTTTTTTTGTTTTGAGGAAAGCACAGTGCTTTCCAGTGCTTTCTAGCTGATATTACTTACACAAATAATAAAAACAAACATCGCTCACTACTGCCCTCTAAAGGTGATGTTAACAAGCATCAAATTAACATGTTTCATTCACCATCACCCATTAAAGTTGTTATTAACAAACATCAAATAAACAAACACAATCCCCCCGGGTGCTCCGAAGTCAGATCTTCATCAGACCTGAAACATCTCGGCATGTGCGGTTTAGTAAAGGTTTAGTGGTAATAAAATAATTGTGGAAAGAAAACGACCTATAATGAGTTTGATGTAGGTTTAACATCCAGCCATAAAGTGGTGCAGCATCACTTTCTGTAGAGAAAAAACCTCAACTGCAAGCTTTCTGAAGGCAAAATGTTAAACTTACTTACTTTTAGCTCATTCAGACGTGACGATTTACAGATCCTACTCTGAATTTGGGACAGAAAAGGTTTTAATGTTATTGATCTTAATTGAAAGTTATTATCGCAAGTTGTTTTTGTAAAATGAAAGATTCTCGTTGCCAATTTGCAGCGAAAACCATCGAAAAAAAGAAGGTTCAAACTGTTGATGCAGAATGTAAACTTAGTTTGGTTCTTTTTGTAGCTCACAGCTACACTTTAATAGTCAACCAGAAAGAAATCATAACTTCCGAAATCTTTTCCGTTTACAGACAGGCAAATAAGGGAAGGAAGGTTGTTTGTTGAAATGATTGTTACTGATAACTTTCCTCTTGCGTTCTCTTAAAACGGTCACGGTCAGAAGTTTCACAGTGTCCCAAAGCTTGAAAAGAACAACTTATTTGTGGGTGTGCTTGTCATTTGCTCAAAATGAATCAAATCAGCTCCCAGTAAAAGATTTCCGCTGTTGTTTGGAAAGCTCTGCAGAATTTAAAATACATTTGTGACCTCTCGTCACAACTCAATGCGGGTACAATGGATATACAGTAAGAATAGCTGCTAGTTGAATACCAGACCTTAATTCTTTACTTTCTAAAACAATGTGACGGGTCTGCTGTGTCAGAGCTTTGGATTGTGCCTTGATCACTCATCGGGACAGAACAGCAGGCAATAGCCTTTTTAGAATCATCGGAAAGTGAATCTACCAGCTCTTGTACATTCCTTGCGAGCTGCATCAGTCATTTAAGAATCCAGTGAGAAGAATGGGCCTTTTCGTTTGGCTCTTCTCCTTTTTTCGAGAGGATATCTAATTATCTTCCTGTCTGGTTCCTCTCGAATGCTGAATAAACATCCGTTCTTGTTAAATTCCACTTAGGCTAGGACACAGTTTGCCTGCACGTCAGAATAATGTATTGCACGAATCCGCGTCAGGTTTAGAAGGCATAAAAATCCAACATGGCTGCTTGGGCCGATTGTCTTTTAGTTTACGAATGGATAAAGAACTTCGAGTGTTAGTAGTAAGGACTTATTTAGTTGTTAGAGCCTAAGCTCTATTTTCTGTGTCGTTCATTATTTATTTGCTTTCTGGTGCAGGTACTTCTCGAGGAACCTCCACAGGCTCCTCTTTTCACCGGACACCAAGCAACACAGCTTGCTTGGTTCTAAAGACTTCCACCATCCCGCTGAGATTCCTGTGGTCAAGCCTGACCCCCCCCCCGTGACCCTAATTAGGACAAGCGGCCCAGAAAATGACTGACTGACTGACTATTCTTACACAGATGAAAAAAAAAGAGCGTCTGATGGCCTCCCAGCCTTGAATTCTATTGGTGCGTTCGATGGCAACTGAGAACTCTGAGTTCTTTTTCTCTGACTTACTAAGACTAAGAAAACACACCCTTGGATTTCCAGCGCTGTGAATCTGGGATGAATTTTTAACTCAGCTCCCACATTCTATGTTAATTCCATCATGGCTGCATCTAACAGCATAGACTTATCCTTATAATGAGTTTAGCTTTGGGTTCAAAAGCTGTAGTAAACAAAACGCATCAGTTTGTTGCTTACTCTTCTAATATATGAAGGCAGTAGGTTGCCCTGAGGTACCCTTGAGCAAGGTACCATTCCCATCAATGCTCCCCTGGCTCTTTAAATAGCTGCCTCCTACTGCACTGTGTGTAAAGCATAGAAATAAACTGACAATTTTATGATGTTGGTTCGGTTTGGTTTCACACGCAATCATTTCTAAATGAATCAAGACACACCGCTCCTTCACGGGTGACCTGCTGATTGTGTTCTGGATCAGGATTACAGCCACTCTGGTTTCACAGTGGAAGCACAGCTATGGTAGTTGAAGTAGTCATTATAAAGTACATCATCATTCATTCTTTATTATCTTCTCCATTCACTTTAGGCATTACAATTTAAAAACGAGGCTCCAGCTGGAAAAGTGTCTTGCACTAAATTTATATGAACACAGCAGGAGTGAGGGTTGCATTAGTCCTCCTCATCGATATTTGCAAAGACCTATCTAGTGGTTTCCAGCACGTCATAGACCTGTTTAGCACTGAATAGAAAGGTCGAGGCTCTTGGACCAGTTTGGTCTGAGTTGCTTCTCACCAGCATGACCACACCACACTGAGAGCTGCTATTTTTGGGGGTCTCGGCTGATTATTTTGGTGTGGAGCGCATTGACCGTGTTCGGACCTGTGCTAATGAACCAAACCAAGGGGTCAGACCCATACACGCATATTCACAGATTTAGGACGAGTATTATGTGCAGTTCAAAAACCCTCTGTGTGCTGAAGGTTTCTACCAATAGCAGTTTTTCATCACACTTCTCCATTTTATTAACGGTGGTTTAATTACAAACGTTTCGTGAAAGCCCGACTAGAGCTGTAGGCCAGGGATTAGATGCTGTTTGTGTAATTTAGTGATATTCAGAGGAAATAGGCTGGGTCTCCAGTGCTCCCTGTATAGTCAATCTTTAGCTTCTAATGCAAGAGTCCATTCAAAGTCAGCGTAAAAGGGAAACCATTGAACATGTTCCTCTCGTGCTGTGACGTGTTCCTGAGTGAGACAAAGTATCAGGGAGGGCGTCTGAGTTGGCTAAACATTTTCTCCCAGTGACAGACTGAGGTTGAACGAGGAGGTGAAACGTGATATAATTGCTTAATATTGTTTTACCCCACCCAGCGGTGCACTGGCACAGAATTAAACCTCAGAGAAGGTTTAAGAGGCTGCTGAAAGCCACTACCTTCTGACCAAGTCTTCACAGGGAGGTGTGTTCACTCAGCAGGCGTCTTGGCAACACCCCAGGTCAGACCAGAACAGGTCTCTTAGATTGGACCTGACTTATGAATTGAAAGCCATGTTAACATTATAAAACAAATTAAAGCTGGTAAAATCTGACCAAAATATATTAGAACTAGTTTGTGTTCCAACTTTCCAACAAACTGATTGGCTCTTCTAATTAAAAGGAAGGGCTTTTTTGTAATCCAGTCCCTGTCTGGAACAACCTTCATCCATCCATCCATCCATCCATCCTTCCATCCATCCCTCCATCCATCCATTTATCCAGTGCCAGCCCATTGCTGCTACCTATTGCAATTCTTTTAAATATGATTTAATATTATGAATTATTCTTGACATGACCAAGGATCAGGCACAAAAGTTTCAGGTTGATTTCAGATGGCTTTTCATTTTAGCAGTGCTCTCTTTGTTTGGAGCGAAGAACGGAGGTCAAGTGACCCAGTGCTGTGGTCTACATTTGGAGAAAACAAAAATTTTAATTATAGTACTGTATATGATAAGTCTTCCTTATGTTTAGTAATGTTTTTATCTTGGGTTCCTGCAGTGGATCAAAGTCTTTGGATTCTGTACAGGTTTTTTTTAGGCTTAGTTTCCATATATGGACTCATGCACTGGTCCATTCTGTTCAGTATTTCAGCGGAAAGCAAGAGCAAGAGCGAGAAACAGATGGAAAGAAAGAAGGGAAAAAGAGAATGCATTAGCCAGGATTGGGACCCCAGGGCGGGGGAAAAAAAGCCTCACTGTCACTCCGGAAGAATTTGATGAGGCGGCCTGTATCTGTTCTTGTTATTCCAAAAGAGAAAGAGATAAAGTTTGAGTTTACAGAGCGAGAGAGAGGGAGAGAGAGAGAGAGAGAGAAGGGGGAGAAAGTGAGAGGGAGATTGGTTTTCCCACACAGGGACAGCAGTAGTTCTGCTCATTCCCATCCATCTCACTGTTTCATGGCCTGGAAATCCCCGCACCGCACAAAGAGCCAAATTTAATACTGCACCTCTGCAGGCGCAGGAGGCTCCCCTGGCCACCTTCCATACCAGAGCCACTTTTGTCTCGGAAACCTTTAGGGAGCGAAGCAATTGTTGTGGTCGCGCAGCCTGTATTTTAGCCAAGTGCAGTGGATACACCTTACTTGTTGTCGATTAGGAGGAAACATAAACTCACGTTTTGCTCCCCGTTCCTTTTCTTTGTGGACATTCATTCCTGCACTCGCCGGATCCGCTCGGAAGGTATCAGTGTTTGGGAACGCAGTGCTGAGGAGTCTGTGAGAAGGGGATGATCTGTGTAACCCGAATAGCCGTCTCTTCTGCAGTCAGGTGCCATTATTTGCGTCAAATGTGTACAATCAAGCACACAGGTGGCGGGGAAGACTCGAAATGTTATAACTCGATCACTTCCTGTCCTGAACTAACACACAGCAGTGGGAAACAACCAATGACACGTGCTTTAGTCCTTCCAGGTATTTCTTACAGGATCGACTTTTTATTTTTTTTATTTAATACCACAATACATTTCAGCAGCAGCGCCAGAGACGAAGCACCGGCTTTGAGTATTATTGCTTTTATGCAACAGTTTATTAAAGTATAGGAGCTTGGAAGGACTTGAAGAGGCCTAAACCATGTTATTCTTCTGCCACAGATTAAAATAAAGCCTTGCTCCCACTTGGCTGTTGGTGGAAGGATACAGGTATGGCAACCAAAATAAAAAATCTGTTTTTAATATTGTTTTTAAAAGTAAAATTCCAAAAGCTTACAGTAAACTGAACCATGCGGTAGTTTGTGGTTTAATGCACACTTCTTTATTTCCACCACATCTTTTAAAACTAAAGGTTCCACAAAGTACCCTTTAAGTGATGCCATAGAACCACATCCCTAAAGCAGCAAGTCTGTAAACGAGATCGCTTTAGAGAATATTTTAAAGGTAGAAATAACCCTCAACCAGGGAATTCAAGTGAAGTTTCTTTACCGATTAAAGGTTTACGCTCAGACTTTTTTCAAGTCTCTTTTTTGTAAGTCTGTTTTAATATTTGCCATTTCCGACTCCAGAAAAGTAGCTCCAGCGGCTTATAGGCCTCAAAGGCAGGACGCTTTTCCAAACGTGGACATGAGTGTCCTTTTCTCCCCACATTGCATCAAAGTTAAAATCACTTTTCCAAATTTATATTGCTTCCCAACTCCCTCTGACCACAGACACTCAGCAGAGCTCTTCATAAAAATATTTAGAATGTCGGACATTTCTATATGATTTCTTTAACAAACTTCCTACAGCAAGAATTCTATTGCGGTGAAATTATAATAGTTATTATTAAATGTTATTACAGAACCTGTAAATGTACATTATACAGTGTCTCACAAAAAGTGAATACACGCCTCACATTTTTGTAAATTTTTTATTATCTTTTTTATTATCTAATTTTATATTATATCTTGTGATGGGACACTTTGATACAATGTAAAGAGGTCCGTGTGTTCAGCTTGTAGAACAGTATAAATTCGCTGTTCCCTCAAAATAACTCAACACACAGCCATTAATGTCTAAACCACTGGCAACAAAAGTGAGTACACCCCTAAGACACCCCTCCCTGGTGTCATGTGACCAGTGTTACTAGGTCTCAGGTGTGAATGGGGAGTAGGTGTGTTAAATTTGGTGTTATCGCTCTCAGGCTCTCTCGTACTGGTCACTGGAAGTTCAACATGGCACCTCATCGCAAAGAACTCTGTGAGGATCTGAAAAAAGAGTTGGTGCTCTACATAAAGGTGGCCTACGATCTAAGAAGACTGCCATCACCCTGAACCTGAGCTGAAGCACGGTGGCCAAGACCATACAGCGGTTTAACAGGACGGGTTCCTCCCAGAACAGGCCTCGCCATCGTCCACCAAAGAGGTTGGGTTCACAGCGTCATATCCAGAAGTTGTCTTTTGAAAATAGACATTTTCATTGCTGCAGAGGTTGAAGAGGTCGGGGGTCAGCCTGCCTGTCAGTGCTCAGACCATACACTGCCTATTGAGCATCTGTGAGGGTTCCTCAAACGGAATGTGGAGGAGCGCAAGGTCTCTAACATCCACCAGCTCCGCGAGGAGCTCCAGGAGAGGATTCCAGTAGCAAACTCTGAAGCTCTTGTGAACTTCATGCCCAGGAGAGTTAAGGCAGTGCTGGAAAATAATGGTGGCCACACAAAATATTGACACTTTGGGCACAATGTGGACATTTTTCACTATGGGGTGTACTCACTTTTGTTGCCAGTGGTTTAGACATTCATGGCTGTGTGTTGAGTTATTTTGAGGGGACAGAAAATCTACACTGTTATACAAGCTGTACACACCGACTACTTTACATTGTATCAAAGTGTCATATCTTCAGCGTTGTCCCATGAAAAGACATAATAAAATATTTACAAAAATGTGAGGGGTGTACTCTCTTTTGTGAGATACTGTATTTGTGTGTGTGTGTACAATTGTCTCAAAAGACCTCTCAAGTCATATTTTGCTACCAAAAGCCAGACTGTCTTGTATTTTTTATGTATTGTAAAGCAACATTTCCTGAAGGACAATGTTTTGGTCTCTTTGGACACTTCTGAAGAACCATGGAGGAGCCTGGTTACCAGATATCAAACCCACCATGTCTGATTTCATCCTTATCTCCTGTTATGAACCTTCACACTTAGATCGCAAGGTGCTGGTTTTCTAACAGCTCCCAGAATTTTGAAAACAACAACGGGGGGAAGAGCCTTTTCATTCAAAGCCCCCCATCTCTGGAACATCCTTCCAGCTGCTGTCCGGGACTCAGACACACTCTCAGCATTTAAGTCCAGGCTAAAGACTTACTTGTTTAGTCAGGTTTTAGTAATGAATCTTCCTGTTAGTTAAAAGGTGCAGATCCAGGGGTTCACAGACACAGAGAATTACAGTAAACGAACTAAGATTAACAAAAGCTCCGCCCACTCAAACAGAACCAGCACTATTGGCTGATTGAACTTCCAATCACAGACTCTAATGGACTCTTTTATTGTAACTCAACCTTTACCGCATCTCATGGCTAAATCTGTTTATTTATGAAATGCACTTTCTTTCTTTCTTTCTTTCTCTATTACCCGGTTCCCTTCTGTGTCTTGGTTTCAAGGTTTCTCCCTCCAGTTTTCGGGAGCTCTGTCTCTCTCGCTCGGCTGACCCTCTTGGGGCTCGGACCCGGATTCTGTAAAGCTGCTTTGTGACAACAACTGTTGTAAGAAGCACTTTATGAATAAAACCGACTTGACTTGACCAGGCGGGACTGGGGGGAGAACATTAGGGAGGTGGTTGTAATGTTATGGTTGATTGGTGTAGATAGCTGAAAAGGTGAATTTTATTCATTTTCTGACACGGATGAGACATCATGTTACCAAGCCTGCCGTATAATTGCTCCGTGTTTTAGTTCTGATTCTGTCAGTGTGTGTGTTTGTAAGGGAATGTGTGTGTGTGTGGGTGCATCAGCGGTTATATTTTAAATCCGGCTGCCCCTGCTGACTGTATAACTCTCCAGAACAGCCCTCCTTAGAGTGTGTTTGTCTACGTGTGTGTGTGTGTGTTCCCACTCATCCCTGGCAGGGCGTGTGTATAATGAAGCTCTGTGTGCCACTGTGGTTTTGAATGCACATCAGACAGCATCTCTACGTACAACTCCATATGCTCTGGGCCGCCATGCTCACCACATCATATTTCCAGACTGATGAAGCGCGCCGAGCCGCACTCCAGCCAGGCTCACACACAGACGCAAGATCGAAACAACAATTAAAAAAAAAGCAGGATCCTTTCTTTTGATGCCGCGGTGCAATCATCTGTTTGATTACGGAGGGGAAGCGAGCATTTTTCTCAGAATCACTTTGTGCCAGGCAGCCCTTCATGTGGTTTAGAGGGTTTTAATTTCTTTTTTTTTTTAATTTGTCGTAGGTGCAAATGGTGGAGAAGCAGAATTTCATTGCAAACCGCTACCTGTTGATGCATGGATTGCAGTTTTGCACACGGTTGACTGCTTTTACTGGAAGAAGATGTTGTTAAAGTGTGTTCGATGGTCACTGCTGATGATTAACCACCAAAAAGGCTCCAAACTCCAAAGTGGGCTCCATTGGCTAATAATGAGAAGAAGTGTTCATTGTGCTTTTTACTTTCCCTTTAGTTTTACAGCAGAAACACGCACGAGGAAACGTTCCAGAGATGACCAGGCCACCAGGTAGTCCACGTTTCTTTAATGATCACGTTTCCAGGCGTTCCTGCGGTCCCCAAACGGCAAATAAAAGACATATTTCAGATTGTTCGTCTGGATAAACCCGTCCTTTCTCTTTTTCGCTCGACGGATCGGAAGCCTCTTTTAATGAATTTAAATTTCGAGTGAATTCAGGCCAGAGAAGATCTTAGAGATATACGCTGGGTTTGTTCTAGTTCTAAAAAGAAATGAACCAATAACAGATATCCTGTAAAAAAAAACAACAGACAAAATAACTACTTACTTTCTAATCGCAGCGCTCCATATGGACTAAATAAGTCATTTTATACGGCTGCCAAAAAATGCTCAGTTCAGCTCAGCTAAATTCACTCCAGAATATAGTCATATTCAGCTAATACCAGAGCAACGCTTGTTGTTCAGCCAGTATTATCTTATGTTCAACAGGCGTGCAACCCATTGCAAATGATTATTTTTATGTGCATTTGCGTACAGTTTTTACTTCCTTTTCTGTGTTTATTTGCCTGGGGCTGAAAATTTTAGGGGAATTCTAAGTCTCTGAGCCTATTTAAAGCATGTCTGTCATCTCGCGCATGGCAGTTTCCTACTCAAGTGTGTCTCTAGTCTTGTTTTGTTGTCACATCACCTGCTTTGGCCAACCATCTTTCAAACCGGCCACCCAACAGCTGTGTGCCTGGCACCGGCTGAACCCAGAACAGTTTGCCCATCTGCTGTGCAAGTCTGATGCAGCTCTCGTTTGCACATACAGAGAACGGGCGATCATTGGACATGTGGGAAGAGCAGGTCCGCAAAAACCTGAAGACACACTGTGGTGCCAGTTTATTAGGTATACTTTCCTTCGGCCGACTGATTCGAAACGCACACCGTAGGTACAAGTTGTAGGTTAATAGAAGCCCATCTTATATGTTGATAGAGACCACCACAGCTGAACAGACATTATTCATGTAGTGGAGCATTCTCAGCACAGAAGCAACACTCACATGGCCCTGGCGTGGGTTGTATAAGGTGTGTACACTTATTGCTTTTTCCTTGTAGATAACTGCAGCGAGAGTCAACTCGGACTTGCTAGCACAGATCATATCTCAGAGAATCTGCCTGAAGTTTAGTTAATACATGGATCACATTGAACCTCACCGATGTTTAACAGATTACTTTTGTGCACTTTAGTGTCTGCAACTGTTAAACAAAGTAAACCAAAATGTTTAATTTATGACCCAAGACTCCACACCAGAATCTCAGATACTCAGACTTGGATTTGCTTGAAAGTCAGAAACCTTTCTCAGACTCGCACCCCAGACTAAACATTTGATTTGAACTCAGAAGCTCAAGATCTGACTTCGACTTAAACCTCAGACTCATGAGATTCACCCTGCTGAGAGATAAGAGTCAGATTTGCAACCAGACGCTTGAACTGACGGCTAAAACTAGACTCAGAGTCTTGAACTCAAAGACTTGGTCTTGACTTACATTAAGCAACTTGGAAACATCTCAGCAGACCCCCAATGAACAAGTCAAGGGTAAATGTGGCACAAATAGCATGAGGTATAAACACTGAGAGCTCTAATTTCTCTTCGTCCTCCTCTCAGCTGCAGCAGTGTTTCAGTATTTTTCTGCCCTTAGCTCTTTGGTGAAATTTTGCTATAGCCAGTCAACATTGGAGAATTCATGCTTGTCAGCCCACACTGGGCAGTCTGTTGATGAGCTTGTGCAGGTTCTGGATCCCTGCTTGGTTCCTGCAGGTGCCAGTTTTAGAGGAAGCAGGACAGAACCAGGCCTTGTGCTCTGGGTGCCAGCCCTGCCGGTCCCCCACTGGCCAGATGCAGGGCCATCTCATGTGTTTGTTATAAATCCACTGGAATCCTCTTTTGATAGCAGACAAGAAATATAGCGACCCCAGGACAGGGGCAGGAAGCCTTGGTGAAGGCAGGCTGTATTTTGAGTGAAGGGTGGCATTGTGCAGAGTGTGTGAATGGCGGGGGGTGTGAGGGAGAGAGATTGGACCGTTCTGAGGGTCCCTCTGTCCCCTGTCCTGGACCAAGCACAACGCAGCCACAGTGGACAATATGGGCTCCTGAGGAGCTGCTGTTATGTAACCAGCTGCCCTAGCTTACTGATGCACTCTATAGAAGTTCAATGCAGCTTAAATACCAAAGGGTCACTGAGGATTGTGGGTAGTGGTGCATTACTCTAAGGTTTTGGAACTTATGGAACGTAAGAATGTGTGTAGTTTTCATTATGATGGAATAAGTTGGGTTTTTGGGTATAAATACATGGATCATACTTTTTATTTAATAGCCTATTTATATACAGGACATTTGCATGTGAAATTAGAAATCTTAATTTCTATTATTTCTTAATAATAGAATCTTAAACTTATTTTTTCATATTTTAAATAGATTTGCTGCATTTGTTGTTCCTCCCACTTTTCCTACACGCGTGTGGACTATGATGTTTGCTGATGATATTGATAATGTATCAGCTGAAAGAAGAAGAAGATGAAGAAATAGATTTGTTGCAGAGAATGCCCATTTATGTGTTTAGAATCAGAATAACCAGTCTGCAGGTCAGACTTCACAAAGAATAAAACACCAACAAAAATCAAGAGTCAGGTACAAGACACAATCAATAAATTGACATTCAGAGGTCTGTTTTATTTATAACAACCAGAGAAGGAGCGAAACTGATGCTGCAAATCAAACAGGACTTTTGATTTTTTGGGAAAAAAAGTGTTTTTAATTAAGGGTGCTGTGGTGGTCTAGTGGTTAATGTTATCACCTCAGTGCAGGGAGGCTCTGGGTTTGATTCCGAGACAGGACGGCCCGGGTTCATTCTGTGTGGAGCCTGCCTGTTCCTCCTGTGTCTCCATGGGTTTCTTCTGGGTGCTCCATTTCCCCCTCACAGGTACACATGCACGCCAGGTGAATCGGGGATGCTGACTCGTGTGTGTATTTATTCACGCGTCTGCCCTGCAATAAACTGGCAAATCTGTCCAGGGTGTTCCTGGTTAGGATAAGTGGCCGAGACAATGGACAGATGTTTTTAATTGAAACACTTCAAATTTTATCTCGGAGTCCTCAACCACGAACAGGGTTGCTAGTAGCAAAAAAGCTGCGTAACATTTTCAGACATGAATTGATTCATTTTTTTTTAGATTAATTCAAATTCTGTTCGTTTAAAAAGATCATTCGGGTTCAAACGATGAATTTCTGTCAAACATACCAATCGTTGCACTCAAAAAGGAGAAAAAAAATTCACTTGCCAAGAAACATTGCCACCAATGTCAGAGCGCCATGTCCATCACTTCCTTTGTTCCGGTAACGTGACAGCAAGAGCAGCTAGCTGTAATTCTACCTACTCTCCTTTTCTTTCTTTGAAAAGTAGAAACAGCTTCTTATTTCAGTCACGAAAGCAGTGTTGCTTTTTTTTTTGTTTTGTTTTTTTCACTTTCAAGATCTAGCTTTACTGTAATGTCTAAACCAGAGGTGTACAATCTGCACCTCCACTGGGCCTTTCAGTCTCACCAGGGGAATTCATCAGCCAGGGGAAACTTCTGCAAGCTTTCACTCATGTCTCTTAAGAGATGACACTCATACAAATAAGCTCAGGTTAGCTAGAGTGGTTCCTTATTCTCCTTGCATTGTGCTCTGGTGATGCCTCAGGACAGTGACGAACACCAAACACGTAGAGCTTAAGAATCCCACCAGCTGAGCAAATTCATAATGAAAGTAGATCTGCAGCTTTGCGTAAAGCACATCAGGGACATGCAACCATGGAGTACAGAAAATCTCCCAGCACTGTTAATATTTGGACCACTTTAAACTGACCTTGTTAGCCAATAAGGGGGATCTTCCTTTGTTAACACACCTGCCGGCTTGTTTTCAGGCCTTACTTGACTTGAGTCAGGTGATGTCGGATCAGACACTGGACGAGAGGTTCAAAAGATCCAGGCCTCCAAGAGTCAAGGTGTCATCTCTGGAGTCGGTCAACCAAGTCATAACAGAAACCGAAGGGAGAATTTGAATATGGAACTTTCTGAGCACAGTCAGTGCTTGTGCAGAACTTCACACTTTCGGCTTTCACCACATCGTCTGACCCATCAGCTCCAGGCTTTACAGTTAAAAGCACTATTTAAGAACAGCACTCCTATGGAGATTGTCACCCTCTAGTGGTGGGAGGACTATCCCAGCAGGACTTTTACAGCAGGCTTATGAAGTGGTCACGACTTTTAACACTTGATGCAGTGACTGAAATTCTAAAAGTAAATGTGATGAAAGTCACATCTTCCTGTTAGTATTTGATGGCATTTGTTTGCCCTCTTTTTGGAGCGTTAACACCCCCGCTGTCTCTCAGGCTTCTCTGATAGAGTGGCATGCGTTTGCAGATTTAGGGAAGTGAGGAGAGCAAAAATGGCAGAGAGAAATGCTGGTAGTTGTGGGATATTTGAAAAGAAAGATTTGGGGAAAGAGTTTTTTGGGGGCGATCACAGGGCTTTGGGTTCTTTCAGAGAGAGAGAGAGAGAGAGGAGAATAGGAGTGTGTGAGAAAGAACTATGGATTTAGTGTGAGAGATGGGAAAGTGAAGGTCAGAGAGAGCGTGAGAGATGGAGAAATACAGTATTGTGAAAGGTAGAGAGGGAAATAGAAAAGGAGTGAAAGAGAAAGAAGGGCAGAGAGAGAGAGAGAGAGAGATGGAGTGGTGAAAGGAGAGTAAGAGACAGTGAGAGCCAAAAATAGCTGTGGTGTGGGAGATGGAGGGATAGTAAAGGAGGGAAAGAGACGGGGAGACAGAGGTGGAGAGGTGAAATAAGAATAGGAGAGAGCGTAATGTGTGTGTGCGCTTGTTTGTTTGAGTGTGTGTGTGTGTGTGTGTGTGTGTGTGTGTGAGAGAGAGAGGGAGGGAGGCAGTAATGTGGTTAAATGGTATCCTTGGGAAAGTTTGCAGCTCTTTCTGTATCTCAAACTCACTCGGGGAAAAATACCACACGGGCTCGAGAGGAAGGCCGCTCTCGCACCCAGAGCCTCCCACAGGAATGTTTCACAACAAATGGACAACGACTGCATCTCTCAGGCATCTGTCAGTGCATGTCACCTGCTACACCTGCAAACAGATGACAGGCTTGGACTTAGTGAGTCCTGGATGATGAACGGAGCTGTAGATCTTTCATAAATGACAGAAAAAGCTGTACATCATCAGATGAACATCAGATTCCTCACATTTGAAAAGTGACTGAAAGATATCAAAAATAATTTTAGAACTTAGAATTCTTGTGTACATTAAAGGAGTTAGAAAACACCTCACTTGTGTGCATTTTATAATGCTTAAATGAAAATTCCACTTAAAAAAAACACACACACGCAAAAAAACTTTTCTTATGGGCTCCATTTCTTGTTCTTTTCTAGCTTTCACTCTGTTTTAGTAAATGTAATAATTAATCATGTTTTTTTTTTCTTCTGTAATATGTGCATATTCCTATCTGTGTATTAATAGAATGATTTATACCTTCCTTATCTCAACCGCTTATCCTGAGGGGATTCTGGGTGATGCTGGAATCGTTCCTGGGAGGATGAAAGGCAGAGAAACACTCCTGACAGGTCGCAAATCCATCTCAGGACAGTATTGATAATGAGATTGTACTACATGATCATTGAATATAGAGCTTTTTTTATTAGAATTATATATCAAGTGATAGTTTGGCCTCCCTGCGATAGGCTGGCGACCTGTCCAGGGTGTGTCCGCGTCCTTTGCCCTGTGTGAGCTGGGATGGACTCCAACACTCCCCCGCGACCCTAATTAGGACAATGGCCCAGAAAATGACTGACTGACTGATTGTTTGGCCAAAAAGATGGGGCTTTGAAAATGGAGGTGCCAGGAAAAAGGAAGAGAGGAAGACCAAAGAGGACGTTTATGGACGCGGTGAGAGAGGACATGCAGGTGGTCGGTTTGAAGGAGGAAGATGCAGAGGACAGGAAGAAATGGAAACGGATGATCCGGTGTGGCGACCCCTAAACGGGAGCAGCCGAAAGGCTACAAGCTTCCATTACTTGTTTGGGACATTCTCTTGTGGCTTCAGTGCAAAACTAAGGAAGAAAAGTCCACACACCATGTCTTGGCTCATGAGCTTTGAGATGAAGGTAAAACTGTGCCTTTAACTCTGGTCTTGAGGTTACTGGAATCTTCCTTGATCCAGAATATGCACAGCAGATAATGTTCCTTGAGAACTTCATTTATTTCCCTCTGCTCCAGCTGAACGCCTTCACTGGGGTCATGAAATCCCAAACAGCAAGTGACCCCTGGCCAACTTCTGGGGAGGATTCCTTATGAAGACGCCATGCGCTATCACACACATGCCAACCCAAGAACTTGGCCCAAACGCATCTCTTAATGTCATTGTACTCTTGCCATTTTCTGTGGAGGAAAAGTTCACCTTGAGACCGTCTATTTTCATCGCTCAAAGGCCTCCTCTGTTCTTTGTGGTCTGTAATGGCCTCACCGTTTGGCCATTGGAAACGCCGTGAGCCATGGAAACAGTTATTGGAATTTCTTTTCCATTGGGGCTGCTCTACCTTTGGGTCGCATGAGGTTTGGACTTGATGTGGTTGCGCTTTCATGGCTTTGCTGTATTTGTTTGTTTGCTAACTTGGCCTCGTGGTCATGATATTGCTCATTTTTTAATTCTGAGGGTCCCGTTGAGCTGCTGTCATTTCAGGGCCATGTGTTTAACTTTGATGTAAGCAAGGAAACAACCCTCTATGATGGTGCACACCTATTGAAATGGAATTTTCCTGGAGCGTGCACGTGTGTGTGTGTGTGTGTGTGTGGGAATCTATCTTGTCTGTATGTTTCTGTTGTGTGTGTGTGTGTCCTGTGAGAACCAGGTCGTTACTGCACCGCTTCTCTGTCTTTGCCTCACTCCTGATGACGACACTCTCTTGGAATTTGCTTGCTCTGGTTTGTGTGTAGACACACACACACACACACACACACACACACACACACAAAAAGGAGAGTGTGAGTCCCCCACTGGCGGGGACTGTGAGGATCTCTCTGTTCTGTTGCTGTTAACCAGGACCATTTGTTGCCTTGTTTCTGTCTTGCCCTCATTTCCCCCTCTCCTCTTCCTGTCCTGTTTTCTGCCAATCGGACATCACTTGTTTGTTGTGGGGCCTGGAGTGTTTGTGTGTGTGTGTATGTGTGTGTGTGTGAGCCTCTCCATGTACATACATGTATGTGTGTGTGGATATGTGTGTGTGTCCCATGTGTATGTAGTATGAAGTATGTATGGCTGGTGGATTGAGGAGAGCTGTGAGTGTATATATGTGTTTGAGGGTTGTAATGACCAGGAGACAGCTGTGTGTGTGTGTATGTGTGTGTGTGTGTGTTTGGTATATATGTGTCTGTTTGTTTCTCATTTGTAGGACTCTGCATATGTAGGAAGGCTGCGTGTGTGGCGGAGGTGTCTGTGTGTGTGTGTGTGTGTGTGTGTGTGTGTGTGTTCTTTTCATAGGCCGTTAAGGGGTCTCACGGTTGAGCCTGATTGATGGGGGAGGTGTTGCCTCTGCTCGTTCATCCATCACGCAAGTTATTTGGGTTTTGGAAAAAAGGAAAATGGGGAAGTGCTACACAACCACCACCACCTCCATCCGTCTGTATCCCCACAGCAGAAGCAGCAGCCGTCCTACTGAGTCTCTCCTAGGCTTTTCTGTAGAGCCATAAATGGACGTCTCGGAGAAATAGGGGCCTTTTTGGAGAAGGGTACGGAGCTAGGTCCGGTTTTCCTGGTTTTTATCCCTGTTTTTT
The DNA here is from genome assembly GCA_017165825.1 of Hepsetus odoe. Taxonomy (NCBI): domain Eukaryota; kingdom Metazoa; phylum Chordata; class Actinopteri; order Characiformes; family Hepsetidae; genus Hepsetus; species Hepsetus odoe. The sequence goes on from CM029376.1 coordinate 23,769,785, forward strand.
CACGAGATGTTTAGACATCCTCCGGTTGACTCTGCGAATGTGAAGTGCAGATGATTTCTCTGAGTTCTGTTTTTGGAAATGACATTAAAATGGAGCGAATCTGAGCAAATCTACCAACCTTGTCTTTGCATTTGACCTCAAGAGAATCCAGCATTGGTGGCATCCTGGTCAAAGGGATCAAGGGGAGGTTCTTGGATCGAACCCTCAGCTTGGATTGAGGGAGGGGCAGTAATGGCAAATGTACACACATCCTTTACATGTGTCTGTCCTGTGAAGGACATTTCTACTGGCTGTTTCTGTGCAAAGTGAACTAAAGCTCATGCCATATTAATATAATTCAAAGACTATTAAAACCTTCAAACATGTGGTTGTTTCTGTGTTATTGGTCCATTTAGAACCAATTTAGTCTTAATGGTGCACGCTGATGAAAAATAATAACAATGGAGAGAAGCAATGATGGGGACTGTAAAATGCATGTATTAACCAATGGGACACATACACTTCTTATTATCTTAAAAATTAATAATTCAGTTTTTTTAAGTGATAACTTAAAAAACACAAAGTGAACCGCAATGAAATGCAGCCTCTGCATCTTAACCCACACACACGTGCAGCAGGGTGGAGCAGTGATGGGGACGGTACCTTGCTCAATAAAAAATAATCACAGAAGATGGAAGAAGGATGAAAGAGGAATGAAAAGTTATTATTTAGCTAAATTATGACAACCTAATGAGAATGCCTAATATTTATGATCATTAGATTCCCATGCCTGGTTAGCATAGTCTGCTGTTTGTTGCACATGTTCTCTGAGCTTTGACAGCCTGTATCCATCTTCACTTTCTCCTGTATGTCTGCGTAAGGTAGTGCACTGGAGAAGCACGGTTGTAATATTATCAGTAGGCCCCAGTATAGGACATGACTCACTTTCAGATTTTCTCTGAGCCTCTTTTTTAAAGGGCAGGTAGGCACTGTTAGCAAAATCCCAGCCTTACAAGAAAGAAGCCACTGTTGGCTCATTATCTCTGGTGCTGTCTCAAATGGCTTACAGTTGGAAAGTTTCCTCGGGCCCGGCCACAACAATGCAAGCAGAAAGAGGTACAAATTAAAAAAAGAAAGAAATAAACAGGCCAAAGTAAATTGAGCCCTGAGCTCCAGCTTGAATTCCAACGTTATGCGATTAGAGTACACAGCGCTGCATCCGGACCAGTAAACGATGCCTGTCTCTGATTTAGAACAATCTCTTACTGACTGGAATACGCTGGCCTTGCATTTTCAGTGTTTAAGCAGGAATCCATGGCAGGGAGACAGACATTAAATCACTGTAGTAAAACTAGATCTTCTCCCACTGCTCTGAAGACAGTTACTGTACACTGCAAGACCTGCTCTTGAACTGAAAATCCATTGTGCTCATGGAGACAACGGCTAGATGTTGCTGGATGTGACCTGATCAGATCAACATTTCTAGAAAGTTGTTTGAGAGGTAAAAGGCTTTTACCGATGATCTTGCTTCATGATCTTAAGAAGTTGCTGCTCGGTGGGGCAGAGGTGGCCTAGTGGTTAGGGAGTTGGCCCTGCATCGGAAGATTGTGGGTTCGATTCCCTCAAAAGAGTAGGTTGCCCTGAGGTACCCCTGAGCAAGGTACTGTCCCCATCACTGCTCCCTGCTGCACGGTGTTTGTGTGCATGGGTTAAAAGCAGAGGTCCAATTTCGTTGTGGTTCATGGTGTGCAGTGCTGTGACCTCGCAATGACAAGGGTTGTCACTTTCACTTTTCTCAGTGTCTTGGCCAGAGCACAACTTTATCCTGTACCTGTGCTGATTTGAAATCTGATCCGTGGTAAAAAATGAAGAAGATGATTCACCTGATTTGACCTCTGTGGACTGTTCTTAGCCCATGCTTTGATTTGTCAGTAACTCTGTCTGAATTGCCTCTGCCTTGTGTCCCTTTTTTCAGAGTTTGATCCTTTTTTGCCCCCTTTTTGTGCTCAGACAAGCTGGCATTGACGCGTGGCCAAGTCATCCTGTCATCCATTTTGCATGCTTATCAGACAGGAGTTATGAATATTCACAACAGTCAGCAAGGCCAAGGAAGAAGAGAGGGAAAGGTGCTGAAACAGAAGAGAGAGAGAGGGTGAGAGAAAGCAAGAGAGGGAGAGAGAGAGAGGATTAGCTTTGTTCCTGTTAAACGGAATCAGTCATGGAGATAGATCGAGTAGCAGCAGCAGAAGGGAAACGACAGACCCACTGTAAAATAGATTCTGGGTAGGAGGAGGGCAGGTCTTCTCCCCCTCAGATTAGCCATGGTCTCGGTGGCTGAAGGAGCCACACTGGCCTGGCTCATAGCTGGTGCCACTGAACCCCAGGCCTGCAGAGGGGAGCGTCTCCAGGGACAGAAAAGGGTTGCGGGGAGCCCTCGAGGCATGCCAACTTTCAAAATCTGCCTTTCAGCTTCAGAATAGTAAAAACCCAAAGACTGTTGTGAGCAGTTTGAGATTGCGACTTGACGTATGAGCAATAAGAGGCGCGGGAGATGTATGCATTATAGCAGACGTACGTTTTTCTTCTTTTCCGGGGCATTTGAGACACCATTGCAGCCATTCTAATACTTTCTTGATTGGCAAGTGTTTTTTGTTTGCTTCTATAGTAACCGGTTCGTGAAATGAAACTCCAGTTCGAATGAATCACCTCTGGTTGCTAGGCAACAGATTTGGCAAACAAACAGCCATGCTAAATGAAGATGAAGATATCGGTATTTTCATTTTCGCACTTTCACAGGTTGACGCTCTCTAAAGTACCCACTAAATCGATTCTGTTTCATTTAAACCTGCGTCTAAAGATGCGTCTATCATATACACATACCATGTGAAAGATCCTACTTCTTTGTAAAATATGTTTTTTATGTTCCAGTGTATTGGTTGTTGTGAGAACAGAAGAGACACCATAAAGAGAAGCCTGTTTTAGTGACATTAGTCTCTAAAAGGTTCTAGGAACCCTTCCAGTTTCCACCAAATGCTTGTCACGGTTATGAATGCGTTTGCTATTTAAAGCTTTGATGTTAAAACTAAAAGATTGTAGCACTTGATAGTGGGGGATAAGTCCTCCCGTCTCTTTGTTGAGTTGGAGTAACATTTCATTTCGTTCATTCGACTGCATCAGCTGAGGTCATGCAGCTCTGCTCTGAAGGCTTGATTGTTTGATGCGACTGCCTCACTGATGGTGAGCACTACTGGAATGCGTACCATGATACAATCAGGAAATATGCGCTTATTAGAAAGACTTTTTCCGCTCTTTGGCCCATATGAGCCCACAGCTTGTTGAGAGGGAGCTCAGCTTATCTTCTTAGATAGCTTCTGCCGGAGTCCCTGTTGCATCCCTGTCTTACTCTGTTTATTGGCCGGGAATCTGGTTTGATCATACTTTCTTCCAGCTGCCCAGCACTCCTCTTCCCAGCTGTAACACTATCCCCAAGCACTCTTCATTAGCAGATGGCCAGCCGGAGGACTCACATCCATGGAGGGGAACCGCTGGTGTCTTCTCCCGTGTGGGATTCTGTTGTGATGGATGGTGTCATTATATTTTGACAAGTTGAGGTGCCCAAGGTCGTGTTGGAAAGGACATCCGTAATGACACTTACATCTGCTGTCGCTTGTGGAATGGCGCTTGACTAAGCTCTGTTGCACCTGACCAAGTACTCAGTCTTAATTTCAACTTTGTTTAAAGTCTGGGCAAAAAACTGCAACAAAGATGGAATGCCAATGCTTTCCGGAACAGAAGCAGCTAAAGGAGTGGAAACTAGGAAAACAAGGTTAGAAATTCATGCAGGGATTAGCAATCATGAAGATAGTTAAGTCATGACAAGACCTCAGGAGGGAGGTGATTACTGACTACCTAATTATATGTTTGGAGCTAGTGGATCACATTTTCATCTCAGCAATGTAGAAGTGACTGCAGAAGCAACAAACGAAAGTTTTCGAAAGTGAAATCAGAGCATGAACACCCCAAGAAGATCTTGTGCTAGTGTCATATCAGATAGTGACTTCAAACTGATCGATGGAAGTCAGCGAGGTGGTAGAGTAAGAACAGAAATACCTATAAATGAAGGCACAAGCATTATTGAAGTCATCATCCTGGCTGGCTAAATAGATACAAAGAGCAGGTGGAATGAAAGCAGCGATAACCCAACTGGGGCATGTCCTGGTGACATATTAGATAGCGGCTTCAGACTGGTCAAGGAGATTGATGGACAAGTGAGATTACAAAGGGAATTCCACAACAAGGTCTTGTATGAGTCATATCATATAGTTTCTTCAGACTGGTCAAGGAGAATCAATGGGCAAGCAGGACTGGAGAGAAAATACCTCGGCAAGATCTTGTACTGGTGGTATACCACAAGCAAGGTCTTCAAACAGGTCAGACATGATAAATGGGTACAGAGTAGTTACATCTCATCAGAACCTTGTTCTTGAGTCTTAGATATGCTGTGCCCTTCCTCTAGCATTATCTCCCTCTTTTTGGTCTTCTAAGGTACATTTGTCTACTTAGAAGTAAAAACCTCATGTTATCAAAGCTGTGATCCAAAGCATGTCCCTTGAGAGTCTTACACTCTTCATCTCACATGAGTCAGGAGCATTAGGGGTTGACCACAGTGTTTCGTTACACTGGTGGTGCACTCTAGTGCTGCGGAAGAGAACAGGGTGTTTAATCCAAACAAGCAAGGGATTAGAAATCCAGCACTACATACTCCAGAAAGCTCTGTCATTACTGGTAGTTTGTTACACTCAAAGGCCTTTTATGATGCCCTCCTGGTTCAAACCGTTCCGGTTCACATCACACATGAGTCACAAAGAGATGGCACACCAAACATCCCCCTCTCAGATAGCACCAGAAAAGAAGTAGTCACAAACGTTGAGGGAGAAGGAGACCACAGTGACTCACCAGCCATATTAGCCTCAGGGCTAAATGTGAGAGCATAGTCATGTTGCTTCTTCTTTCAGAAGCAATGTATGATTATGGGATGCTCTGTCTTATTGGGTGAAACATGTTTGCAAAACAAGTTATTCAACATTTATAAGGGTTTACTGTTACCGCTCAACCAAATGTACCAGCTTTGTTATAAAACCCATAACCCATTTGTTTATCCATCCATCCATCCATCCATCCATCCATCCTTCCATCCTTCCATCCATCCATCCCTCCCTCCATCCATCCATCCATCTATTGGGAAGGGGCAGTTTTGCTTCACAGAGCCAAAGGCGAAAAACATGGAGAACTACACTGGACAAGTTGACAGACCATCGGAGAACACACACACACACACACACACACACACACACACACACACACACACATATCATTGAAGTCACTTTCACTTCCACTTTCACTCTTTTGTCTGCTAGCAGGAGCACTAAAGCACTTTTAAGGCAGTAAAAGATGGATTGAGATGGAAGCAGAACAAGCTTAGAGATGGAAATACACTGGGATAGAAGCAGAAAAGCCATGGGCCAAAAGCAGAAGGGACACAGACAGAGGTAGGAAAAATGTGGGGAAGAAGCACTGGAAGCCTAGAGATGATGGCAGTAGGAACTTGTAGCAGTAGAAAAATTTGACTATAGCGTGGAGGCTGTGGGAATACAGGTCTTAAGGCAATATGGACAGGTTACTACTGAGACACTGATATTAATGTAGGCAGTTAGGTGACAGTTTTATTCTGCATGAAATAAAGCAACACGCACACTCCATGTGTTCTAGCAGCATTGCTTCTGTTCCCAGGGACCGTTATTTTACTCATTACTCATCCACTGAGTCATGCTAATAATTGTGAGCTTTTTTCAGTGACATCATGTACCATACATGAGCGCTTCATAATGTCTGTGTTTTGGGAAAGGCGACCGTTTTCGGCCTGTTGTTTCCCACTTCCCCTTGTGCCTGTGTGTCCAGCCTGGTCGCCCCTTTGGTGCTTGGGGGGCTTGGCGCATTTTCACTGCTGAGGAAATGAGTTTTTCCATGGACATTTATCACCACCATCGCCGGGAACTGAATGCTGGGGAGGTAAAAGTGGTTTGGCATGGGTTCTGTCATCAGTGGCTCAATGTATTCAGTGCATATAGGACTGAAATATTTAATCAGCAGCTCCAGTTAGTCCTGACCTTGGCCAAGTTTCTCAGTGTTTCTCCTGTTCGGAGTCATTAAAATGATAAGAGGAGTGAACGTACCCCCTTTTCTTTTCATGACTGTTTGGCCTTTAGCAAGCAATGAGTTGGCCCCAGGATCCAAAGGCTGCGGGTTCCAATCCCAAACCAGTAGGTTGCCCTGAGGTACCCTGGATCAAGGTATCGTCCCCGTCGCTGCTCCCCGGTCGCTTTCAATAACTGCCCCCCGCTGAGTGTGTTTGCATTGTGATTCACAGTGTGTTGTGCTGCGTTTCACAATGACAAAATAGTCACTTTCACTTTACCTTCACTTCAGGGAATCCTCAGTGCTGTTTGTGTGTTTATTTTTGAAATATAAGGAATCTGATCAAGCAAAGCTGCAATTTTAGATTGCAATTCAGTTTGTCTTAAAGTACTATTTTGAGCAAGCAAACACATGAATTTGGGTAAAAGTTACACACATAGCACTTTATTTTAAGTGAAAGTGACTATTTTGTCATTGTGAAACGCAGCACAACACAATGTGAATCACAATGCAAACACAGCAAAATGACAACTCTGCATTTAAACCAAACAATCATACATGTGCAGCAGGGGGCAGCTGTTGAAAGCAGTGACGGTCCTGGTACCTTGCTCACGGGCAACATGCCAGTAAGGGTTTCGATCTTCTGAACCCACTAACTTACAGAAATAAATTTTACATGATCACCAGCAGAGACTTGCACATGATGGAACTGCTCTGCAGGAGATTCAAAGGGTTAACTTTTTTGGGGGGCTCTGTATCCATGAGGGTTATGTGTTTAAAAATTGTAATTGTAAATTTCGTAAACATTTTCTTTTCCATGCAAAGGACAAAATGGCAAAAAAAATGATCACTCCCTTGAAATGAAGCCATTTTTTTTTTTATCAACTCTGATCAACATCAGTGTTTCCAGCATGCGTATGTCCTTATGGTTCTCCAAAGGCCTGCAGTACAGTCAGGTGTGTAAAAATGACGCTCAGTGTCACAGTTCAGAAATATCACAGCGATCACAGGAAGAATGTTTAGCATGGAGAATGACACCAGTGTACAGAGCAGGATGTGACTTTTCACTTTTTATTTGGGTACTTTTTAATTTATAGTGCAGGTCCAAATTCTTTATTAATAGGACCTGAGAGTAGCCATGTTGGTCTAGATGATCTGATCTTAAGTGATCCTATTCTAGACTTAAACAGTACCGATCCAGCTCATGTTTACTGTCAACAAGGCATGGTGAGGATTTCTGAGGAGTGTGAAAGTGTCTAGAATTGAAACTTTCTAATATAACCGGGTCTTGATTTTCTTCTAGCCATAGAGCCCAAGTGTTTTCTAAGCTGTTTACACAAATAAGTCATTCTACCGAAACGGCATTCCTGTCCGGGCCACTTGGGGAAGAGTGACGAAAGCAGCGTGTGTTGGAGCTGCCCGGATACCACAGAGGTCAGTTGTTACAGTCCAGCGGGAGGCCTGAAATAGCTCCCTCTTCAAGCGGACAAAGACGAGGTCGCTAGGTGAGCCTGTTGTGGTGATTACCTGGTTCCAGAGGAAGGCCATTCTGTATGTTGCTCTGGAAAAGCACGGTGTCCTGCCAGAGCGGTGCGATTAGTGCCCGGCCCGTTCCTGTGTCAATGGTCAGGGCACAAGGGGGGATTCCAGAGGCACTGGCAAGAGCTATTCTTAACGGCTGGGGTGGGATATTTTGGACACAAAGAAAGTGGCTGCATTACAGCAACCTCCAAGAAGTGTGCAATGTCATGTGTGGGGTGTTTTTGGGATTGTGTAATGAGACAGAAGTGCAAGCAGATGAGTGAGTAGAAGAAATAGCTTGGAGCTGGAACAGGCCATGCCTATCACCTGGGTTTTCTCCAAGCGGGAGACTCCGTTCAGTGCCTGCAGAGGGAAAAGGTGCACCAGGCACACCTACAACCCACAGGGAACCCTTTGGTGTCTGCAGTTTCCAGTGTGTTGTATTCACTTTGGGTGAACCTCATGTACTGGTGCTGCCAATACAAGCACACGAGTTATGGCTTCAGAAGTTGGGCTTATCTCCACCATCAGCCGTTCAATGAAGGCTATAATTATCTCTGAAATAAATGGAGCTCTTTGATTGTTAGATAATAACGCGTATAAAAAGTTCCAGATATATTTCGCCATATTGGACCAACAGGCACTTGTGGATATTTTAACGGCTCTGAGCTTTTGGCCAGCCCACGCTCGTCTGAAAAGAAAAAGAGCAAAGGAACAGGTTACATAATTAGTTACCTTTAAACACCTTCTTTGTTGCGAGAAAAATTAAATTGGGTCGCTTATGAAATTTCCCCCGCTCGTGTGTTTGCATTTCGTATGACTCAGCATTGTTCTTCCCATGAAGCTTGCATTATAGACCCAGACATTATTTTTGGCTTTACTTCCTCGTCCTCCTCCTCCCACGCTGGCTGGAACTGCACCAGGAAGGCCGAGAAAGCCTGGCATTCGCCTGCGTGCTGCGGCCAGGCCTGGGCAGCTGGGAGCTGGCCGTTCTGGAGTGCTCTGGCAGTCCCTCCCTTCCCTCCCTGTACCGCTTGCTTTCTGCCTTTAACTCCCAGCCAGCTTCACAGCTCAACACAGAGGAGGCCTGTGCTGCTGTACACCCACATGCAGTCTCACCACACATACAAACTCATGACAAAACGCACACACTCGCAAGCAGACCCTTTCAAATAAATGCAGCTCAAAGACAGGAGGCTACTGGCAGAAGACTGCAGCGGCATTAAAGGATGTTACTGAGTCATAATTAGTTTTATTGTAAGTAAGACATCGCTTCCAAGGAATCTGTCTTTACAGAATATCTTTACGATGTCCAGAGTTCCTTTTCTGCTCAGCGTGCTGCTGCATGACTCTTGATCGAGGTGCGAGCCATTAGTCATACTGGGGAGCATGACTTTAGGCCACCCTGCAGTTACTGTAATGGAGCACTGTGCTTGAACTTAGCCTTAGACCATCCATCTCCACCAGCAGCGGATGGAAGGGCACCCGGCAGCTGCAACTAAATTCCTGCTCCAAACGGACTTCCACGCTGTTCCCCTTCTTCTTGTTTGCTCAGCTGGAATCTGTCAAGTTGGAGTTTTTTCTAAACACTCAGAAGTGTCATGCAAGTTCACCACCTGCGACTGAGTCCACAAAGCTTTTGGCCTTGGGCAGGTAATGCAGTGCAACCTGCACATGCTGGTGACATGCAACACATGTCAACGCCGAGCCATTGAAAGCTGTGATTCCCCACATATTATTGTGGAACCCTGGAATCTTTCATGATTACCTCTACATTGTGTTTTAATGTAATTAAAGTGTGTCGTTTAAGGGTTTCCAGTACCGGCTACCAGTACAGGTTTTCTGAACTGTATAAGTGAAAGTGAAGGTGACTATTCACGTCGTCGTGAAACGCAGCACAGCACAACACAACAAAATTCAACCTTTGCGTTTCACCCATATGCAGCAGGGGGCAGCTATTGACAGCTCCCAGGGAGCAGTGACAGGGACGGTACCTTGCTAAAGTGTAAATCAGGACAACCTACCGGTGAGGGAATCGAACCCACAGACTTCCGATCCTGGGGCAACTCCCTAACCACTAGTAAGTACTTGAAAATTGAATGGTGGTAGAGTTTTACGGCAAAATGAATCGCAAACAAACTGCATCTTTTGCAACATGATCATCATCTTCCTTGTCTTGAACACACAGTTGAGCAGTCAGTGGTCCTGAAAATTTCTCCAGCTGGACACTTGTCATCCCTGATGATGAGAAACCATGACAACTGTCAGCTTCCGAAGGCCCGCTGGCATTGGAAAGGTCAATGGCCTGTCACAGTCCCCCTCCCAACATAAACTTGAAAGTAAACAGACTTGATTTTGGGGCGTGTGGGGTCTAGGAGGGGTTTCTGGGGAGGTGTTTGATGGTGGCTCTGAAACTTGGACTGTGTTCTTGTAAATAATTGCATTCATTGTTCCCCTGCCACTGTCGGTTATGGTCCCAAGCTGTTTGCTAGGCCCCTGTCTGTCTGCTGCACCCCACGCCACCGGTGGCAGCGGCGTGCCCCCAAGGGGACCCCACTTGTGCCAGGGCTGAGATGCCAGCTTTGTGACCCTGGTGCCCAGTGAGGGATGAGTTTCTATGTTTGTTTCTACGCTCTGCTGAAATAAAACCAGTTTAAAGAGCACATTCCTCGCTCCTCTGCTGACAGCACTTCTGGAGTAAAAGCCCAAAAGCAACAGTTGGGCCAGAAATCAAATTTTACACAATTCCCCCCCACTCCCCCACCCCCCCTTTCCCAAATGAAGTCAATGTGCCAAGACCTATTTGTTGCCTAAAGTTTGCTTTTTTAGCACTTGAGTTACAAGGCTCTTGTAGCTAATGTCTAAAAACGTGCAGAAGAGAGCATTTCATAAATTAGATTTTAAAAGCCAGTGCTTTAAGATTGTTTTGTTTCCTGACTCTGACTGTGAGGCTTGCTTATGATGTGTTGTGCTGTTGGCTGTGGTGCAGTAAACATGGACTAATTAGAGCGTTGTTAAGGCCATCTGTCAAGCACTCGATTCATTAACACCTGCTGAAATTACAGCTTGCCATCCCAAAGAACAGGCATCTGTATTTTAGGCCACCAAAACAGAGAAATTCCCATCACTGTTGTGAATAATATGAATATTCCACATGTGCAAACAAGAGAGCACGTTGAACATTGCAGAAGAACTTCCATTTCTATCCAAAACACATGGAATGATTACATTGTACATCAGCATATTTTCCTTTTCTTTGTTAAAGCGCCTGCTGGAGGGCCTCTTGGACAGCCGCTCTGATGTGGAATGTAACCTAAGAGGCATTTGGGAGAGACGGAGAGAGTGAGAGAGAAAGAGAAAGGGGTGAAAAGAGATGGAAAAAAAAAGTCAGGAAGTCCTCCAAGGGGGATCCTCTCTCTGGTTTTCTCCTCTTCTGTCTCTAATCTTGTCCAGAAGCTTCTTTTTGCATTATGGTTGCGGTAGAGTCGCTGTGTGCCAAACGAGCGTGGGAACTGACCGGGGCCTTTTCCAGAGCAGCCTCGTCTGCAGCCTGTAATGATGGAACCTCAATGACATCATCACGGCCGTTAAGAAGCAGAGCATTGGTAACTGCGCCGTGCGCCTCGTCCAAATACCGGTGGCTCCGTGGAACACACACGCCGTGCCCAGCAATGGAAGTCAGATGCTCTTGGTTTTCTTTCTTTCTTCCTTTTTTTTAACCCCCCCTCCCTTTTCTTCGGCTCTGAGCGTAAGCTGGTTTTAGACAGGGAGGCCGAGGGGCCTCCAGGAGGGCCTGCCTTGACTGTAAATGTCAGAAAACGAATGCAGGCCTTCGTAACAAAGTGGAATCTGATATAATTCACCCCAGGCTTGTGCGTTTGATCTGCACCTACTTCAGTATGCTTGTCAGGGTCTTGAAAGTAAATGGCAAGGCTCATGCACCACAGAGTTGGAGTTTATAATCTGACATCATGAATGTTGCAAAGTACTTTCATGTGTGTACTGACATATCAAGAGTCATATATGAAGGCATTAGTGATGTTTTCTTCATCACATCCTGTATATAGGTAAACGTTCTGAACTTTCTTTTTAGAAACTTGAAACAACTTTCAATGGATTCTAGCTTCAAACGTTCACTGTGCAAATCTCAGAGGTGAACATACATGTTCTCTTCATGCAAAGAGCTTCTGCCTTACCATCGTAATTACACTCAACACTCAATCCTGCGGGCAGCATCTGCATCTAACAAATTCCCTCACTATGAAGCTTCCATGACAAAGGGGTATAGGCCCGAGTATCAGCAGGTCACAGGTTTGAATCCAAGACCAGTAGGTTGCCCTGAGGTATACGAGCAAGGTATCGTCCCCATCACTGCTCCCTGGACGCTTCCAGTAGCTACCCCTGCTGCATGGTGTGTATGGGTGAAATGCGGAGGTGGTTTCACAATGACAAAAAATAGTTTTCACTTTCACTTTCTTTCTGTCAATGATCTGTGACTCATCTGCAACACCACACCTACACAGGCCAGAGATGGATTCAATTATGATGTGATTTGGACAGAATTTTGTCAGAATGCATTTCAGTGAGCGGCATTAAAAAAGACTGAAGGAAATAAAAGCAGACGAAAATGAAGGAGGAAAAACCGAAGCAGTGGTAGGCAAAGATCAGTGTCCAATAAAGGAGAATCTTCATTATGAGAAACCAAAACAGATTAAAAAAATTTGAACAGGCTTAAGTCTCTAACCAGTTCCAATCTGGATTCTTTGAAGCTTGGTGCTTGTATTTTTGCTCCAGACAGCTCATAAAAACCCGTCGCTCCCTGTTGGTGGAAAAAGGGTTAAGAGGATGTAACTAATACTTCCTTAACCTTGAGATATTGGTCAATATCACTCCATTTTAAGCTTGAGCTCAGAGAATCATTACGTGCATTTAGACTGAGACTTATAACGTGATCCTCATCTTAATCTGAAATGGATATTCTATTCTGATTTCTCTTACAAATGGACTGCATAGACTTTTCATCACATGTGCACATGTGAGCCAAAAAAAGTCTTAAAGCAACTGTCCTAAAAGACCTGCTTCAGGTATAAAAACAGGTTTGTCTCTCTTGTTTGAGAATAAAGTTTGTGATTAAACAAGTGAACTTGGTTACAAAATGTAATATTTTAATCCAAGTTCAACACATTGAAATAAAGTTGCAAAAACAGCCCATTTTTTAAATTTTGTTTTTATAAAATCAACCAATGCGTTTCTCTTGTTCATCACTCAGCTGTTGAGGGTCCGACTACTCACCCTCCATCCCATGCTGCTTTTTGATGCACAATCCAGGGCAGCCAATCAGAATAAAGCATTTACCTCACTCCATCCTAGACACAGTAACAAAAGTGGCAAAGGATGAAGAGAGTCTGGAAACAGTCATGTAAATGTGATTGGATAGAATATGGAATATGAATATGTTTGAATTTTCAGCACTTCCCATACTTCAGAGTGTACTTACAAAGAAATCTGATTACTAAATGACTCATACAGGCCCAGTTTTTTTTTTTTTTCATTATCAGATTATTGAGCTGTTTGTAAACCTGTTGAAGGGATTGTTGCACAGACAGATTTTCTGCTGTCATCAGATTATGTGCAAGTTAATGCTCTCTTTGCCATGAGCAATTGTACCACTTGGATTTTGACTGTTCCAATATCTAGAACCTGTTTAGTCTAGCCTAGTCCTGGAGACTTCTCCTGTTAGATCAAGACCTGGCTCTAACCGTTTGCTGAAGGCAAACCTCCTTTGAAGACACGGTGAGCAGGGAGCTCAAATAGCCGATTGATTTAGCAGTTGCTGTCGTCTAGGAGTTTGGTTTCGGAAAACTTGAACAGTAACTCCAGCATCTGCACTTTAATGGTGGAAGCCGTGTTAGCCTTCTTCCTTCCAGAGAGCGTTTGAAGTCGCTGAGCTCTGTAATCGCCCCGTTCCCGCTGCTCCTATAGTTAGCTCACCAGGACATGTGTGAATTTAACTGCAGCGGTCAAAGTGCCCCAGCTTTGTCCTGTAGTCCTTTAACTCTTCCACATTTTTACACATAACATGCATGTATTCGTCCCTATGTTCATGCAACTCATTATCTGGGAGATACAACTCCTGAAGCATTTGCTAATTACAGTAATTAGGAGCTCATGGCATTTGTTTTCTTCCCATACTTGTCCATTTGCCCGTGCAGCTATGGCCTCTGTTAGCCCACACTGCTCATCTTTTTTGGTGGTGGAAGGATTTTAAAGGCCTTCAAATTACAGGTCTAAGGGAATCAGGATGAGAAAAATACATGCACTTTACTCTCACGGATATAGTAACATGTGGAAGGAATCGAAAACCAAATACAATATTTAAAAAAGAAGCAAATATTTGACGTTCTGTGTTTTCCCTGCTGTTCAAGAACGCTTGATCATCAAAGCATCCTGTAAATGATAAGAAGATGTGTGATGTCTTTGCATGCTAGGGTCTTAAAGGGTAATTCCACTGAAAAATGATTTTTTTCGTATCTTTCTTGATTGTCTTTCGCTGATAAAATGAGAGGGAAAATAGCTTTGAGCTGCTACGAGCTCTCTGAGATAAAGAGCATTTGCTTCCTGACCTTCTGTTTTTGAACCTGCACTGTAAAATGCGTCACATGGATGAGCTGCGATGACGTGAGCCTGCCACGATAACAGATCGTTGGAACAGAACAAACACTTAGACTCCATGTGATCGACATGCAGGACGTCTTTTGCATGCGGTTTAGTCACTTTCAGTTTGGTCTTCTTTGATTGGTCAGGACTTTGGCAGGGAGCATGTTTGTCAACATCAAAAACATTACATTTACCGCCACTCTTGCTCATGTGGCAAGGAAAGATGCTTTTTGTTAAGCTCAGGATAGAGACAGGCTCGGACCCACAACCTCTTGGTCAACAGCTGAGTATCCCGTCCCAAAGCTACCAGCACCAACAATGATCAAGTTACACAAACGTGACTAGATGTATCAAGCGGCAAACTGGGAGTAACTGGGAGACTTTTTGAAGCACATGCTTGCAGTGCGTTGTATAGTGTGATTGGAGGAATGTGGGGGCAAACTGGGAAAAATATTTTCAAATACATAAAAGAATATAACACTAGAAGCATGCAAGAAATCGTTTTTTATTTTTCACATTTGGCCCAGAGTTAACTTCCCAGTGTGGCAGTAAAAATGAAGCAAATCTAGCTTTGCAGGTTGTTTGGGCCATGTTTTCTGAGACCACTTTAAAGCAGCATGAAACCTGGTTCCCACTGGACATGGGGAACCATGATACACTTGTTTACATTTACAGCATTTAGCAGACTTGACTTAGCGACTTACATTTACATTTACATTTACGGCATTTAGCTGACGCTCTTATCCAGAGCGACTTCCATGTCCTAATTACAGGGACAGTCCCCCTGGAGCAACTCAGTGGTGGTAGTGCCTCAACTGGTGGTCTAGTGGTAGGGTACCTGCCTACGGACCAATGGCTCAAGAGGTCCCAGGTTCGAATCCCACCTATGGCACTATCACCACTGGGTCCCTGAGCAAGACCCTTGATTACAAGGTCAGTCCCCTGGAGCAACTTCAGGGTTCAGGGATTTGCTCAGGAACCCAATGGTGATGGTGCTGGGGTTGGGATTCGAACCTGTGACCTCATGGTCCATAGGTCCAAGGTACAGTCCAGGTACAATGTTCACACGTCCGAAGTTGCTGAAGTGAAGGAGTCTTGGAATCAAGGCTGAAAGGCTCTCTGGAAACCTTCAAAATATTTGGTCGTCATAATCATTCACAATTTACATCACAAGTACAAAGCTGAGCTGTTCACTGTTAAATGTACTGTAGAGTTTCTGTCAGGCATTGGTCGTACAAATGAACGATCTTTCCACCTTGATTTAGTTTTTACTACTTTAGTGACTGATTTCAGGTCCAAACTCTCGGTGAAGGTGACCGAAGACCAAGGTCTACTAATATGATATATTAATCTTCCTCCCACAGCAGATTTCGTGGAGTACTTCCTCCACCTACATGATTTCTACCTTGCTGAAATGCCTTAATGAGTTATTTGCAATTGGAATAACGCTTGCAGCTAAAAGGTGGGTGGCTTTGTTTTTGAAACAGTGTCAAGAAGACAAATCTGTTAATCATGTCATTTAACAAGTACGGAACAGGAAAATTAAACAGCTGCCAAAGCCAGAAAGACGATTCTGCCGAGAGACTTTTACATGAAAAGGGAAAAGAATCATAAAACAGCTTTTTGTGTAAGTTATTCGCAGTTATGCCATGCCAGGAACAATCTGCTGTTTCTGCTCTGTTCAGAGAAACAGCTGTGCTTAATGCTGCAGCAGACCTATGGCCCATACACCTCGCCTTATTGTGGCCTGTCTAAGCGTAAGCTCCACGTTATAATAAAGTCTTTAGTCTTAATTTTTCATCCTTTTTAACTCTTTCAGCGTGGCCAATCGTCAGCGGGTATGATGTGTATCTAGGCAATGTATGATGTAGCCGTTTGGCCGGTTAGCTCAGGTTTGAGCTCAAGGTCGCAGGTTTGATCACTGTATCGGCCAGTTGTGTCATGAAAGCTGTGTCATGCTGTCCACACAAAGTGTTTGGGGCAATGGTGGCCTAGTAATGAGGTACAAGGGCCCAGGGTCAGAAAAGTCATGCATTGGAAACTCAGAGCAGTCGGTTGCCCTGAGATACCCTTGAGCAAGGTACTGTCCCCATCACTGCTTCATGGACGCTTTAAGTAGCTGCCCCCTGCTGCACGTGTGTATGGGTGAAAAGCAGAGGTCGCATTATGTTGTGGTTCACCGTGGTGTGCTTCACAATCACAAATAGTCACTTTCACTTCAAGCTGACGTCCAAAGAAGAGCTTGGGAATGTCTTTCAAGAAGCTTGAACAGCGCAAGACCTGTTTTCTTATTATATAGAGATGATAATTAGGTATGAGGGTTTAAATGTCAACACTTTTATACTATCATGGAAGTAGATTTGTGGCTCCATACGTGCTCTTTAAACTGAGCGAGATTTTGAGAAAATTTGTGAACTTTGCAAGGCCATGAGCTGCATCAGAAGCAGTGATGGTTTCCTTTGCTCTTCTTCTCCTCACACCTGTTGTAGCGCCTCCACTGGAACTGAGAAACATGCCACATGACAGTGGTCTCTGTATGAACTTACCATGGGTCTGCTTTAAAATACGGTCTCAATTATCCAGCTACCAGCTCCTTACATACACACACACACACACACACACACACACACGCACACACACATGCACATATAGACTCAAGTAGCCACATGCATATGTGCCTGTAACTCATACACCGCCACTTTACCCATTAAATTAAAGTCAGATTATTATCAGCGAGCTCAGAATGGCCTATTTTGTTGAGTGTGGATCCGTTTCCTCAGCCAATCTGTTAAAGTCGCCCTGCTGGGAGGCCTTCAGAAGCCACTATTTATTTTACTAGCTAGTTACTAATTGACTGGGCCCTTTGGAGCCCATGTAGATGGAGGACGCATGGCAGTCATATGTGACCGCGGCCGTGGATTGGAGCTGTATGTGGCTCCCATTTGCTACCATTTATCACGCAGCCCCAGTGCACGGAGGGTGCACGGATTCATCGAATGAGTCCAGACACAAGCTCTCACACCAGCCCACGAGCTCCAGCTGAATACGAGGCCCCCGTCGCGTTGACGGTGGGGATGAGCGCAGTGGTGTCTGTGGCTGGAGACTTTGATTTAACAAGGAGAAATGTGGGTTTTGTACCCTTTCATCACCAAATCAGCCATATTTCTTTTCTAGCTGACCTTTTTCCAAGCTCTGCATGACCTCTGCTCTGAATGGCTGCCTTTTCTCGTTGTGAC
This sequence comes from Hepsetus odoe, assembly GCA_017165825.1. Classification (NCBI taxonomy): domain Eukaryota; kingdom Metazoa; phylum Chordata; class Actinopteri; order Characiformes; family Hepsetidae; genus Hepsetus; species Hepsetus odoe. The sequence goes on from CM029376.1 coordinate 23,787,373, forward strand.
ATCACAAAAAAATTTATATATATATATATATTTTTTTTTTTTATTTTATTTTGTGTACTTAATAGGCCAAAGAAAAGACCAAAATAGTTCTGCATCATCAAGGTGATTCCCTAGCAAAATATAAAGAAATGAGGGATGGATTAAGACTTCTGCACAGTACTGATGAGAATTTTACTGAAGAAGTTCTTTCTTCTGTAATGTTTATGCTGATGTTACTGCAGTGGGTCTGTAAGGAAGCATATGTTACATGTACCTATCAAACAGAGGACAGCCTAGCCAAGCCAGCCCTCTGTCCATGTAGGCACCTAGCTGTCTACGGTTGTTCTATAGAGCCTGTTACGCAGCTCGACTCTGCAATATGCAACAGCAAGCATGTGGGACCTTGGGTGTTTTTTTTGACCTCTTTCCTCATGGAAGGACTTTGACCCCTCCAAAGTGTGCCAATGTATCAGCTGAGCCCATGGAAGGCGATGAAGGTCGGAGCAGAGAGCTGCAGCAACATCAAAAACGAAGCCGCACTTTGGCCTGGAAATGGCAAACAGCAGCTGGTCCACTGGGAGTCAGCCTGATGTTCTTATTAAAAGCCACCATTTGGGTATAGTCTTTAAAACTGTGTTTCCTGAACGGTTCTTCACTCTCTTTTCCACGAGACTTTGGAATCTCTCTCATGTGGAGTTATTCCTCTGCTTTTATTGTGGTCATTGCCACAACCACTGATTCTGGTTCAGCCAGAATGTGAAAAGAGACCTTGTTGTACGGCCAGACAGAGAGGTTTTGTAGCCGGAAACAGACGGGTTATAAACCAAGAAAAAAAGCAATGACTCAGAAATGTACATATTCATGTGTGTGACATCGAGAGTGACTAATGAAAAACGAATGTATTTTCTATAGTGCAGCGAGGACTGCGGTAGAAAGTAGCCTTGCAGATCCAGTGCTCAACCAAAGAAGTCAAATTTGGACAGGGAGCATTACATTGGGCACATCAACTACATCTGGGTAAGCAGACAATGAAAAGTTCTGAAAGGTTCTTTGAGGAACCGAAAGTGGTTCTTCAAAGGCGTCCCACCATGAGTCCCTTTAGGCACCTTTATCTTGAATAGTTTACATGAATCACGTGTTTTGGGCATTGTGATCTGTGATGACGGTCCTACTGGTGCGAATGTATGTGTGGTCTTCCATGCAGAGCAGGGCTTTCCTTTATCTTTTTTCAGAAACTTATTTTTTCCACTGATCTATCTATGTCTCAGATAATGTCACGAGGCCAATGGAAAAGGCTGACTGTAGTTTTCCAGTGTAACACTGTAGCGATACAGATCTCTTCACCAAAACCCCATGAATTCACCCTGTTCTGCAGAAGAGCACCGCTCATTTAAATCAGAAGATACTCTGAACGTTCTTCTCGTTGTGTTCTGGCTTCCTTTGAGTACGCACACTTTACAACCCCGCTAGTTTTACACCACGTGCTCTCCTTGTTTTATAGTTATAGTCTCCTTTGACCAAGTTTTGCTGTGCACCTGTTAACCCTACGCTCGTGTGTTTCTCTCTCTCCCCCTCGTCCTGCCTGTGGGCAGCCTGTCTGAGCAGACGTGCTGGACGACGGCAGCTCTGTGCCAGGCTCCCCGGCCGTGCCACTCAAGCGGGGCATTTGGAGTGCGGCTGGCACCGACGCCTGCTTCATCTGCCCCACTTTCTAATTCAATTTTCATTTAATATTTTTGCCCTCCCTCCCTCTCTCCCTCCTTCGCTCGCTCTTTCGTCCACTGTCTTGTCTCTGTCCTCGTTTCCCAGGTTCATGCAAATAGGCGCTGAAGTATGCACTAGTTATCTTCCCCGCTGGAGACTCGCTGCCCTTGTTGCTTCATATAGCTCAGCTCTAGAGCAGCGGCCATTGATAAGGCTAATGTCCCGATAGCTACCGCGCTTTCAAGTCACCCTCACAAAACAGACGGCTTCCCTTTCATGTTGTTTTCCCAAGCCAAGGACAGACAGGCCTCCCCGCTGGACTCGACTGGCTAATCAGTAATCACTAACTTGCTGAGCCCAGCCGTGCCTCAGATTCTCTCTCTTTCTTTGCTCTCTCACCTTTTTTTCTCACTCTGCATCTTTTCTCACTGTCTCACTTACTCTCCGTTTCTTTTCTCCTTGCCTATTCTCTCTCTTCTTGCTCTCTCTCCGTATATATATATACATATGTATATATATTGCTTTCTGTCCTTCTCTCTCTTTCTCCCTCATTTTCTCTCTCCTCTTCTCTTTCAGTCTCTTCCTTTCTCTTGCTTTTTGTTTTTCTCTCTCCTTCTCGTCTTCCTCTCTCCCTGTTTCTCGTCTTTAGTTCCTCCCTCTCCGTCTTCTCTTTTTCACTTCCTCATTCGGTGTTTACCCGTCCTCCCGTCTTTTCTCTCTGTCTTTTACATTTCTGTTTTACTTTTGCCTTTCCCTCTTTCGCTCCTCTTATCTCGTGCTCTTCCTCTCTTTTTACTTCTCTCTCTAGCTCTTCCTTCCTCCCCGTCTTTCTTCCACGACGCTTTTCTCTTTTCTGTCACTGCGGAGGGCTGGACAGTCTGTCGTGTCTGTGTGGCAGCAGCGTGCTGTGGAGGAAACCCCTGAGTGAAAGACACTATAAGCCTCTTTCACCTTGTTTTTTCCTTTTTCCTTTTTTTGCCTTTTTTTTTTATACCCATCGCCACCTGTCCTGCCTCCCATCCATCCATCCCTCTCTCCCTCCCTTTCTTGTTGTCTCTTCTCCCATCTCTCCTCTCTTTCTGGTCCAGCCACAGAGCAACTGTTCACGCGATTATGAGGAACAGCAGGGAGCGGCCCAGACACCGAAGGCCATCGCCCAGCCGACACATGGAGTTAAATTAAAACATTAGTACCACTTTATGACTTTATTTAGTGCGCGCCAAAGAAAATAGATTACACGACTGTGACACAACAAAAGGAGGGCTCATCCACACTCTCCTGAGCCATGCGCCCGTTCACATCCAGCCTTTCTTTCGCTCCGTATGAACCCAGTGAACTTTTTGTCGTTCTGTCACGCTGAGCCCTGTGTCCAATTGCTCCATGGACTCATAGAATCCGTCTCAACAATGGCAGTCCAGGTGCTTTGTGCTGTTTCCTAGCAAAACTTAGAGAAGACAACATCTGTTTTGAAGCCCGCACACGCATTTTGTTGTTTTTTTTACCCTCGGCGTAACACGAGTGTAAAGAGTGTAAAGAGTAATTGTAGTCAAATGCATGTTTGAGGGTACAGTTACATGAAAAGAAGCACAACTTTTACAAAGCCAGACCACACATCGCTTCATTATTGCTGATGGCCAAAAATCACACGTACGGCTTTCCCCCCTTACCCCAGTATAGTCCCATCAGCCAAGCCATGGTTGGTGTCTGACGTTTTCCTCTTTAGTTTTGCACTGGAGCAATAAGGCTTCGCTTCATGCGAGTGAGCCGAGTCCTGACTCTCTGTGTGAGTCTGAGTTTTGTTTTATCTGCACCAGGCAGCTTCCACATGGCTTGAAATAGAGTATTTCATTGTGGAAAACCTTCAGTTTGAAGGACAGCGCTAATTCTGTACTTCAAAATAAAGGGTAGAATGTTGGAAGCTTATGGCCACCAATTACTGTTCTTTATAAAAATACAAAAAATCCAGCTTTCATGACATTAGCTGACAACTCAGCCCTAGCCAATGTCTAAAGCATGTCATTTCATTATATAAACTTGCACTTTATTTGTTTTATTAATAGTTTTTATTTCTTCCACTAGTTGTTTGCTTTCATTTAAAGGGGAATAGCTATACTCCATTGCAGGGTTAATCATTTTATTCTTTGTGTCTCCTAAAACATATTTCCATGCTTTATAGTTTCCAAAAGGCATTATTTTTCTTACATGGTACATATTTTCTGTAAAGTTTTTATCATCCTGTGTTTTTTTCTCACTAAACAGAACAAAAACACTCGCTTGTGAAACGATGTGAACTCAGACACATGATGCTAAATACCCAGATTTAGGTAAAAGTGTCCACAGCTGATTATCAGAATCGCTATAGGCTGGAAAGTTAGCTTTACAAGCTTACAGCTCAGCCTGGGTCTAAAGCTGAGCTACAACCAGCTCCAGAGTAGAACACTCGAAGCAGCACCGCTGTTTGTTTTAAGCAGCACGGATCATAAATCATCATTTGCACAAATAATCATTTTTACTTAGTTTGTGTTTATGTTGACGCGTGTTGAAATTGCTCCGTCTAACAACAGAAAGCGTTGTGAAAAATCCTGCTTCCAACTGCTGTGGGGGGTGGTCTGCCTCTTTCTTTCACTGAAGCTCTCACTTCTTCACTCTGAGCAGCAACTTTGCATTATTTCCATTTACAGAAACCTATAACAGACTAAAGATAAAAAATCCAGAAAAACATAATAGGTGCCCTATTTCTAGTTTTCCCTCTTTTTCATTTACTTAATTCAGCGCTTCATTCTGTACTTTAGACTGAATGTGTTCAATGCAAGCATAAAGAAACAACTCTGCCACTTGCGCCAGTGACAAAACCTTCTATTTCTTTACCTTCTTTTGGGATGATTGCTAGATTACAAACCAGTGTATGTAGCTAACAAAGCTTATGGGCATCATGTGACCACTCTGTATGAGAGTTATCTATAAGAATGGAAAACATGACAATGTAAAAAAACAAAAAACAAAAAACGTAATTTATAAAATGTCGATTTTTGACTGAGCTGTCAGTTTTAGACTGAAGAATCACGAAAATTTAAATGGATGACTCGTGAGTCTCAATTAATATATTAACAGGAATTAATAGGAATGAGTTCACGCAATGGGGCAGCGGTGGCCTAGTGGTCAGGGCGTCGGCCACATAATCAGAGGATCGGGGGTTCGAACCCCTTCCCAATAGGTTCCCTGAGGTACCCTTGCCGTCCCCGTCCCGCTCCTCCCTGCGATGGGCTGGCGTCCTGCCCAGGGTGCGTCCCCCGTCCTCGCCCTGTGTGCCCTGGGTTGGACACCAGCACTCCCCCGCGACCCCGTTTGGGACAAGCGGCAGAAAATGGATGGAGTTCACGCAATAACGAAAGTGCAGGTATTTGTTCATGAGGGGGTGGTGGGGTCAACAGTCTGTGAAGCAATGTTGTTGTTGCTCCGGTTCTGTATAAGCCCACTGATCTCTGTGACCCAAAGTCCATGTTGACTCGTTATGTCAGAGGTGGCAAACACGCAAACGTCAGGGAAATTTCACGTTTGTGTGATTGCATTCGCGTTCACCACGCCCTCTCCCCATCTCTCAGACGAACTGTGCGTGTAAAAGCGGCACAGGATTGGTGGAGGAAGGTGGATCTGTACCGTTTACAGGGCTGGCTGGAGGCAAAGTGCAGGTCGGCCCTGAGCCGAGGGCAGCAGTGCTCCTCAGACTGAGTGGGACAGTGATGCTGCTCTAAGCAACAGTTTGGCATGCAATCAAATCTCCTCCTTACAGCAAATGTAGTCAATCAGTCAAGACTGCTTGCTGTCTGACGTTTGTTCTTTAGTCTTCCATCGGAGCTACATAGTTAATAAGAAGCAGAAACGAATACCCTGCCAATTCGCACTGTGCGAACTGCATGTCTTATTCATCACACTCGCTCAAACTGTGCCAGATTGTTAGGTAATAGACTTGCTGATGTGGTCTGACGTACGGTTATCTACAAAAAATCTACAGAATTAAAACTTTGAGCTGTTTTTCAGTAACTTTTCTGTTTTTGCTGAGCTATGTACGTTTAGCTTCACTTCCAAAGCTCCTAATGCTGCCCTTCATTTATGATCAGTCTCAAGCACCTGTCCTGGACACGACACGAGCACACTGTCCTCTTCCAGGCTGCTAGATTTACTGGAAAATTCCTAGATTGTTGCATAGAGGTTCATCTGATTGCACATAGTATGAGAGTTTCTTCAACACTGGCCATTTTATTGGGTGTTTTATTGTGATTAGTGTTTATTTTAAATTCTTGTGATTCAGTTTTTCACCTTCCTATGTTTTATTCAGTATCTACCCATTTTCATGTTACTATAAATGATTGGCGAAATACTATCATTTATCCAGAACGTACTATAAAGATATTAATTATGTACTATAAATATTTTAGTGCAATGTCTACCATAATTATATAAACTCTACTACAATCCTAAAATGGAAATGTTAGTGTCTTACTGGAATAATTTTAATGTTTGAATAGAAATGAGCAGGTCCCACTTTAAGGGTATTTAAGTAATGTTATGTCTCAACAGATTAAACCAGAGTTTAGGGACAGAAGTCGGTAGTATCTCCATGCTTGACTCTCTGCAGGTAAAGATACTAAGTGTAGGAAGCATTGCACCCGAGCTGCTGTAGGTGTTGAGAACAGGGCCACGTCCCTTTGACTTTTCCCTTCTGAGTTCAAGCTTTCTCTCTCATCCGTCATAGATCAGCAGGTGAACAACCCAAACAGCCCTAATTATAGAGTGGAAAATGAATCTATTAACACTAGTTTCACTCTCCTGTCCCAGAAACACCTACATGAGGTTTTACTATTTCAGAAGATCTTGTCTGTACACAGTTTCTCTCTATGAAGTCTTTGAAAGCTTCGTGTTCCTGGTCGCGGTTATTGTCACACAGGAAGTTGAGTAAAAGCTGTGCAGGTGAATGCATTTGTGTCAACGAGCGGAAAGGTCACTCAGTAACAGCTCAGAGCACTGTTCTGACCTGCGTTCATGCTTACCCTCTGCTCAGAGAGTAACATGTGGTACAGTTAGTCTGCTCATTGTTTCTGCTTTGTGGACAGCTCCTCCGCTGATACATGACAGCTGAACAGCTGCTTATGCCATGATAAGTTCAGCAGGAAATGACTGGACCCTTATGGCTGTCATGTTGCCTTGTCAGGATGTCTGTACAGTATTCTAGACCCTTGGAAGTCCACTGTTATTTTTGCCTGTCCTATGCATTTTCTTGCCATATTTAGAAATAATTACCTAATTAAATAATGAATTGCAAAGTTGTTTTTATTGCAGTCTGTAAATTAACAGGACTGTGCCTCTAACTTTCCATTAAAACAGGTTTTTTATCCTCACCTAATAACCGGAATAGAATTTTAAAATGACAGAAATAATGAGACAGTTACTCACTTACATTTGAATTTACTATACATTCTCTGTTGAGTCAGACTTTTCAGTGACATGTTAAATCATCGATTAAAGCAGGACGTGTTTCAGCTTTAGGAAATATTACTGAGCAAGTGAAAAATGTTGATGAACAGCAGATTCCACATATGACTGACTGTGTGTGGAGTCTGCTGTTCACCACAGCCAACTTTGTTCAGGAAAAGACGGAAAGGGATCTGCATTCGAGCTAATTGATTTTACTCTGGGTGTTAAAAGAGCACAGACTTGTTGAACCTGGAGCGGGGGCAGCGGAGCCCTAGTGGTTAGGGCGTTGCCCTGGATCAGAAGATTGTGGGTTTGATTCCCTCAACAGTAGGTTGCCCTGAGGTACCCTTGAGCAAGGTACCGTCCCCGTCACTGCTCCCTGGGAGCTTTCAATAGCTGCCCCCTGCTGCACGTGCGTGTATGGGTGAAACACAGAGGTTGAGTTTTGTTGTGCTGTGTTGCGTTTCACAACGAAAAGGCTCGTCACTTTCACTAAACAGATTTGGAGACGTCTTATACTTGTTTTTGGATTTAAACAGCACTCACTGTGCACTTCTTGGTTAGGCAGTTGGCCCCAGGGTCACAAGGTTGAGCGTCTGAATCCCAGAGCAGTTGGTTGCCCTGAGCTACTCCTTAGCAAGGTACCATCCCCTTCACAGCTCCCCGGGTACTTTAAATAGCTGCCCCCTGCTGCACGTTGTGTTTGGGTGAAAAGCAGTATATTTCAATGTATTTCCCAATGACAAATAGTCACTTTCACTTTTTTATTCAATGTTCATGTAAAGCACTCATTACACTCGAGCCTAAATGCTTGTGAGCAGCTATTTAATGAGATCATGTGACACTTCATGTAAGCTTCATAATGATGCAGAAGGGAATCAAGATCCGTGTTTTGAGATACTGTTTTGCTTTCTCTCCACAGCTAGAAGCTTATTTGGAAATAAAAGATCCAAATACTGTAACATTTCTCAAGACTATTCATTTAAAAGGCATCGGCGTATTTACAGCCATTAGGTGAACTGACTCTGAGGGAGTTTTTAGAGGCAGTAAACACCTATGACATCTGGTATCGTTCGACACCACTGTGAACGGTGACTCAGTAATGTTTTGTAGATCATCCCATTTCACATCAAGCCACTCTGAATGATCTTAACCCCTCAGTTGTGCTGAAATTTTGAAGCACCAGTGGAATTTCCCTTTGTGGTGACATCTTTCATGCTTAACTGTTTCTGTTCTAGTGACGATTTATAAAAACTTAAATAAATTGATTAAACTACTATCAAATCTATTGATAGCTGAGTTCACTTCTGTGACAGCCGCGGGCTTGTGCACTCTAAACGTTATTTTTAAAAAATGATGTTCACATGGTTCGGTAAATCAGTCCTATGCATGTGAGATGACCTCACAGTGACACTGAATCAAATCCACAATGAGGAAAGTGACAGCAGGAAGAGGGATGGGCTGGAGAAATGCTGGAGATCCAACACAGATCCACGAATCTGCAGGATGAGTCGGCAGTGAATCATAAGAGGATCATTCGTAGTGAACGCTCATGACTTGCAGGTCGTTTTTCAGGCCACTTTGAAATCCTTGATGAGATGATAGATGACACGTGGTAGATAGATAAACAGAATGCTGGTTTTGGTGATGTGTCTCTGACTAACAGGACGTCTTAAAGGTCCCTGGGAGCTGCCGCTTCTCCGGGCTCCTTTCCCAAACTGCAGTGAGGGAGCTGGCAGCAGCTCTCGAGCAGAGCCCTTAAAGTCTTCAAGCGATTTTCAACACTTCCTCCAGGCTCCACTGCGTTGCACAACAACCACAAAGCTAAGAAAAAAGACCGAGAAGAAAAAAAAACCAAAACACGGATTGCATCCAACTCCAAGATGTGTTCCAAAGGGTGAATCCCAGGAAAACAGCGGAATGGAACTAATTTAGCCAAGATCAGAGAATGTGAAGGCTCTCATGAATGAGTTTATGCAGCGAGCAGGATCTACACAACAGCTTTCCATTCATTTGTTCATGCGTGCCTTCATTCCGTCTTTCATTCATTCATTCATTCATTCATTCATTCATTCATCATGCTGTGGCAAATGAGGCAGCACAGGATCACGGACTGACACCAGCACCAAGTCCCTATGCCAGGTGTGTTCAGTCAGGACAGAGCGAAGCAGACCATGACATTCATTCATTCATTCATTCATTCATTCATTCATTCATTCATTCATCCATTTATTCATTTATTCATTTATTCAATCGCTCAGCATCTCTATTTTTCTTTATTATTTTTTTATTTCGAGACAATGGGTGTTTAAAGCAAGTTCTTCAGAGAAGCAAAGCGAAATACTCCTGGATGAATATCAAAACAACGTAATATTGAAAGCTCCATCTCTTACACCTTTCTTGTCCACGTATGATGTGTGTGCACTGGAAAAAAAAAATGGTGTGACAGCTGTAGTGAATAGAGAGGCTTCTTCCGATTGGCTGTTAATAGTAGAGTGATGTTAAGTGGCATTTAATCTCAGTTTTATCTATAAATCAAAGCTCCTTGTTTTATGGTCCGCTTCAAACAGCACGGGTCCAGGAGAACACAGAAGTGGCTGATGCCTCCAGACAGTGGGCTCCACTGTGAGTTTTCGGGGGCCACAGTAAGCCTCTTCCGGCCTCATTTAGCGGAGCAGGGCCCTTTCCCATGCGCGGACCCCACTGCTGGGTAACCAGACGCAGATGGTACCTGTTACTCACACAGACCTTGCTTGTTTTCCTTTGTTAGAGTCTAAACCCTGCCAGTGGCAGGAGGCAGAACAGGAGACAGAAGTACGGAAATCAGGGGGAAGCTTAAAAAAAAAGAAAGGAAGAAAAAAGGGCTTCATGAACAGGAGATCAGGAGGAGCACAGGATCTGGCATGCCAGCACCTGACCGGGTTAGGGATGCAGGCAGGGAGAGTGATAGTGTTATTTTTTAGGAAGAATATGAAACTCTTATCCCACTTCGTTACAATCCTCCTACTGTACAGTGAGCTCTATGGCACAAGGGCTGCCATTGAAGCTGCGTCTACAGCACAGCATTTACTGCGGGCTCATGAATAGAACAGTTTGGTCGAGGAATTTCTTAGATGTTTAGTCTCGCAATCCTCACTATTTTGTGTCCTCTTTAAGCTCACAGCCTGTTTCTCTTAGCCAGCCGAGCGAACCGCTGCTTCTGGGGCTAAACAGGCCTGAAATGACAGCGTATTCTGCTTATTTCCACTCGACACGTCCCAGAACAGCGATGTGACTCAAAAAACCTCTTCCACTGATTAAAGCTCTATACGTGTAGCAGAAGATGTCAGGTTTTTGATCAGCACAGAATTTCCCTTTGACTGTCACTAAGAAGTGTGCAAGGAGTGCGTGTTCTAGAACTACTGATGTGGCAAACTGTGAGCAAAAACTAGCAAGAAGCAGAGCTATGGTGTCATTTTAAGCAGACTTGTTTTCATTCATGGGAGCATTTCTGAGGTATGCACTCTCCCCATCGCTTTCAGTTTTTTTCAAAGTGAGAAGTGTCACCTCTTCTGATGTCAGCACGTATGTTTGCACCGTACAGAGGTCTATAGAAGAAGATGTTCTGGATTCAGCCCCTTCCGGATGATGTGTGGCGAAAGAGATGGATCTATGAAAAACTTCATCTGCTTTGGGATACGTTTATAGTGGAGTGTTGTTTTTCTCTCTTCTTCCCTTCAGTGAAGGACAAATTGTTTAACCTAGAGGTGGCAGACAGTCGCATTCTTAAGCAGAACTACGGACACTGCGTTCAGAACAGAACTGCTGATTTAACTTTTTGCTTTTTTTCCATCTATTGAGGCTGAAAACAATCTTGATGTTGAAAGCAAACCAAAATAATAAGCCTGTTCTGAAAATAAGAGTAAGCAGGAGAAAGTGCCTATATTTGCGTTTGGTGGGAGTAAAAGGATCAGTAAAAGCCCCAGGATCGGAAGGTCATGGGTTCGAATCCCAGACCGGGACATTGCCTTGAGGTACCCTTGAGCAAGGTACCATCCCCAACGCTGCTCTCTGGGCACTGGATATAGCTGCCCCCTGCTGTACAGTGTGTATGGGTGAATAGCAGAGGTTGTGTTTCACAATGACCAAATTTGTCAAATGGAGTTGTTTTGCAGTGTTTAAAAAACATTCATAAAACAACAGTCAATGGGGTGCAATAACTTATGGGATAAGTCAGGAAAGAAGGCTGAATTTCTTGACCTCATTTGATGGAGGCTTCAAAATGTTCTTCAATGTCGTGATCGCAGCTCTGTGACACATTCGGTCTTTGCAGCCTTTGTAGAATGAAGCCCTTGGATTGAGAGATATCTTGGGATTATCAGTGACGTTTGTAAAATGCATGCTGGGTAATCTAGAGATTGAACTTTAGATTTAGGCCAGAACTGGGAACTGGAAATGATGTCAATCACAATCTTAAAGCATTCAAGGTATAAAGTGAGGAAAATGCATGCTGTTATTGTGGATTAGAACAAAAGACTCAGACAGACATTCCCTTCATGCTGTTGTAGAAACACTTTATTGAGCAACGCACTTCAACGTCTAACTCACAGCTGAGCTCATTGTGTGGATTATAAGTCTAAACTCTTAACCATGGACATGGTCATGTTGGAAATAATGCATCATTTAGAAGTCAGATGAACTCTGGGTTGAGAATTTGTCCCTGAGTCATGGAGAAGGAGGTCCAGCTAGTTGGAGTTTAGGATTTCTGGGTCCTCGGTTGCTATTGAACACAGAGTTTGTCCTTAATTCTGGTTCTGTTGCTCAGAGACCTGAGCTTGGTTGCTTGCAGAGCTGCTTAAGGATGCAATTTTAATATTTCTGTATGATTAGATGAGTTACGGGGGCAGCGGTGGCCCCGGATCGTAGGATTGTGGGTTCAAACCCTTTACCGGTGGGTTGCCCTGAGGTACCCTTGAGCAAGGTGCCGTCCCCGTTGGTTCGCTCCTCCCTGCGATGGGCTGGCGACCTGTCCAGGGTGTGTCCCCGTCCTCCACCGTGTGTGAGCTGGGATGGACTCCAGCACTCCCCGCCCGGCGTCCCTAATTAGGACAAGCGGCCCAGAAAAGGACTGACTGACTGACTAGATGAGTTACATTTAAAAAAATAAAACAAACAATAGTCACAGTGAAATGATTCACTGTGGAACTATTTGGACTTAATGGTTCTTTGCACGAGGCTCTTGACCAAGAATGGGTTTTCCGGTTTTTTGGTTCCAATCACTATCAGACTGAACATTTCTGTGTCAGTAAGTTTCAACCTTTATAATCGACCTTTTTTTCATCATTTTTATCTTTTTTTATGTTTTGATCTTTACTGTTAAATGACATGGCTCTATTTTTGAAAAGCAACAGAATTTACCCTTAAGCTCATTTGTGAACTAGCCTGGTTACACATACGCCTATGTGGACTATTCTGGACCTGGCTTGGTTCCTGGTGGTGGGATTATTTGTGGTATTTCATTTCCTCAATGAGATGGTCATGTATCCGGTCCTGAGCACTTTATTTACACCGATAAAGCTCTCTGTGTGCAGGTTGGCCGACGGCAGCGGCCGTTCTTGAACTGATGGAGGTGTCAAAAGGTGCCAGCGGAAATAACACCCAGAGCCCAGCTGATAACAGTACACAGCCCCCCTCTGCTTTATCAGGCTGACCTGGGATCAGCTCAAAGTGGCGGCCGCTGGAACACCATCAGAGCCCGGCTCGTCAAAGCTGCTGTAGCTATCTGTGCACATGGCCAGCAGTTAGTGAGATTAAGGCTCATATGAGAGAGAGCTATTAATAGCAGGATTATTAACAGGAAGTAAAAGCACGTGTGTCCGTGTCTGCCACAGAAAATTCATTATCAGCTATAGAGTTTGATGATATAGAAACTCAGACCGATGAAGGGCAGATTTATAATTTCTATTGAGCTGCATGGAACTGGTTAGACTTATCATACATGCACAATTATGAAGAAATGTAGATTAATTAAAGTGTAAATCTAGAGGGTTCGGGACTTGGCCCCAGGATTAGAAGGTCATGGATTCGAATCCCAGACCAGTTGGTTGTCCTGAGGTATCGATGGAGCAAGGCACCGTCTCCATCACTGCTCCCCGAGCACTTTAAATAGCCGTCCCCTGGGTTCATCTTAAAATACCCAAGAGAACATGTTTTTCAGGCAGAAGTAAAATGAAGTTTGTATTTTTGCACCAATGATATGATTCCCTGGCAAAAATTGGGTTGAAAACTATAGCTACAAGGCTAATGTTGTTAATAAACACTAAATTAATAGTTACGCAAATCTTTTCCTTAAATTCCTCCCTTAAACTTTGTACAAATTGAGCCTGGCCTTAAGAAGACCCAGACTTGTTTGTGTTAAGTAAAAGTATGTAAATCCATCGGCAGAACATTTTTCTCATTAAGCTAAATTAATCCTTAAATAAAAAGACAGGAGGCGGAGCTAGAAGTGTCAGAGTTAAAGACCTCTTCGTTGGGTGTGACGAGGATGGACAGGATTAGAAATGAGTATATTAGAGGGACAGATCAGGTTGGACTTTTTGGAGACAAACTTAGAGAAGCAAGGTTGCTTTGGTTTGAACGTGTCCAGAGGAGAGACGAGGTGTATATCAGGAGAAGATGGAGCTGCCAGGAAAGAGGAAAAGAGGAAAGACAAAGAGGAGGTTCATGGACGTGGTGAGAGAGGACATGCTGGTGGTCGGTCTGAAGGAGGAAGATGCAGAGTACAGGAAGAACTGGAAACGGGTGATCCGCTGGGGCGACCCGAGCTACCCTTCAGCAAAGTACAGTCCCTGTCTCTGCTCCCCAGGCACTGGGCACTGGACACTGGACATAGCTGCCCCCTGCTGCGCACTGTGTGTGGAAGCGTTTAGTTTTCGCAGTGACAAATAGTCGCTTTCGCTTTCACTTCATATTCAATTTGACAGCCCTGATTAAACGACATTTTGTCATTTTTCTAACAATATTTTAGTAATAAGTATACACCCGCACAATCACTGTTAGTTTGTAAGTCTGAGTTAATGTGTCCTGTGCAAAAGTAATGGCACGTATGATCTTTTGTTGTCTATTTTTCTGTTTTGTCATTTTTTGTTGTACGTTGCAGTGCATTCGCCCTTCAATAAGCCTGGGATGATTTATTAATACGCACTTTACACATGCAGGTTAAAACTCCCCATGCAGGGACAGTTTTCTCAAACTATCTTAATAAGTTTTAGAAAAGAGGTAAGAAGTTTAATTCATAAGTAGAAGTCTAAGCCTCAGTGGCGGGTGGTGTTTTCTGGTGTTAGAGTTTCGCAGACATTTCATGTTTCTTACCATTAGTCATCGCTTTAGGGAGGAATTTTGTATGAGCTACACCCTGTGCTCAGTTTTATCTGCGCATTTTACTTCCCCCTGAGTGTTAACCATGTGTAAGCGGCCTTCATATCTGAATCATACATGACGTTTCAGAGCAGCGGGTTGTCAAAGATATGAAATAAGAAGCACGTTCCTACCAGCTTTCTGAACTCTCATTAATATTTTTAGGCTAGTGCATTTTGATTGCATTCACCGAGAAGTACCTTTAGTCTATTACACCTCCATACAGCTGCAGATCCTGCACCAGCATCCACACTCGCAAATAAATATGGCTGGCATGTAGCGCCCTGTTTATATGGTGCTGGAAGATCTGGAAGATGCAAGTCAGGTCTCACGTTACTTCTTTACAGTAGCAAGCTTTAATTGTATTTCGGAAAAGTAGCTGTTTGTCTTTAAATAAAGTTTGCCAGCATTTTAATTGGCTTTAAGTGAAATGAATTAGCTTCACTTTACTTTTCTAATGATTCTCATAATTTGATGCATCTCTGCCTGTTAAATGTTTCAGCTCATGTCATTTCTGTCCTGATGAAGACATTTACATTTTACATTTACGGCATTCAGCAGGCGCTCTTATCCAGAGCGACTTCCGATTCCTGATTACAGGGACAGACCCCCCCTGGAGCAAGTTGGGATGGAGGGTTTTGCTCAGGAACCCAATGGTGGTAATGCTGGAGGTGGGACCTCTTGGTCTGCAGACTACATTTACATTTACATTTACAGCATTTAGCAGACGCTCATATCCAGAGCGACTTACATGTCCTGATTACAGGGACAGGTCCCCTGGAGCAACTCAGGGTTAAGGGTATATATATGGTTTTATGCCGCGATAGAGCACTACCGATGCAGTGGGGCAGCGGTGGCCTAGTGGTTAGGAAGTTGGCCCCTACATTGGAAGATTGTGGGTTCGATTCCCTCACTGGTAGGTTGCCTTGAGGTACTGTCACTGCTCCCGGGCGCTTTCAATAGCTGCCCCATGCTGCGTGGTGTTTGAGTGCATGGGTTAAATGCAGAGGTCCAATTTTGTTGTGGTTTGCTGTCCTGTGACCTCGCAATGACAAGGGTTGTCACTTTCACTTTCAATGTATGCTCTGAGGGTGTTGATGGTCACAGAGAAGGTCAAGAGTTATATTGTGCCTTTGTGGACTTGGAGAAAGCAGATGACAGGGTGCCTAGAGAGGAGTTGTGGTTTTGTATGAGGACATCTGGTGTTACAGAGAAGTATGTGAGAGTAGTTCAGGATATGTATGAGGGCACTGTAACAGTGGTGAGATCTGCAGTGGGAGTGACGGATGCATTTAAAGTAGAGGTTGGATTACATCAAGGATCAGCACTGAGCCCGTTCTTGTTTGCAGTAGTATTGGACAGGTTGACGGACGAGGTTAGACAGGAGTCTCCGTGGACGATGATGTTTGCTGATGATATTGTGATCTGTAGTGAGAGTAGGGAGCAGCTTGAGGAGAACCTGGAGAGATGGAGATCTGCTCTAGAGAGGAGAGGAATGAAAGTGAATAGGGCAAAGACAGAATACATGAGTGTGAATGAAAGGGAGGAAAGTGGAGTGGTTAGGATGCAGGGAGTGGAGGTAACAAAGGTGGAGGAGTTTAATTACCTGGGATCAACAGTTCAGAGTAACGGCGAGTGGAAGAGAGGTGAAGAAGAGAGAGCAGGCTGGTTGGAATGGGTGGAGAAGAGTGGCTGGAGTGATTTGTGACAGACGGGGACCAGCTAGAGTAAAAGGGAAAGTTTACAGGACAGTAGTGAGACCAGCTATGTTGTATGGGTTGGAGACGGTGGCACTGACGAAAAGGCAGGAGGCGGAGCTGGAGGTGTCAGAGTTAAAGATGCTGAGATTTTCATTGGGTGTGACGAGGTTGGACAGGATTAGAAATGAGTATATTAGAGGGACAGATCAGGTTGGATGTCTTGGAGACAAAGTTAGAGAAGCAAGGTTGCGTTGGTTTGGACATGTGCAGAGGAGAGACGAGGATTATATCAGGAGGAGGATGTTGAAGATGGAGCTGCCAGGAAAGAGGAGAAGAGGAAGACCAAAGAGGAGGTTTATGGACGTGGTGAGAGAGGACATGCAGGTGGTGAGTTTGAAGGAGGAAGATGCAGAGTACCGGAAGAAATGGAGAAGGTTGATTCGCTGTGGCGACCCCTAAATGGGAGCAGCTGAAAGAAAAAGAAGAAGAAGATGATGGATGGTATCAGCTTTATCGTGTCTGAGTGTACATTTTCACAGATGTGAGGCGACGCCGAGGCGTTCAACACTCGTCTTTGATTAAAGCCTGTTCTTCATTGACTTTTTCTGTCTAAGACATAAACATCAACTTCGTCTTAAAGGGCTTTTGTTCTTTCCTGAGTTTAGTCGTGCGACTAATGTGTTGCGTAGCCTTTTGATCCTGCATGTTTGCTCCGCTGGAGGTGCACTTCCATAAGAAGGTTCTTTGTTTTTGCTTTTGGTCTGATTTGCATCACTGGAGATTCAGTTCTGACTTTCTGGACATTTTGATGTCAGAGTGTCCCACAGAGTTGTCCTCCTCCAAAACTAACAACACAAGGCATGTGATATTTTTCTGCTAATCTGTTAAAGATGAATAATAATATATAAGAAAAATAAATCATCTTAAATCAATAACAATAAATAAAAAATGTCTGGTTATACAAGAGTTTTTACATTTAAATCGTCCTGTTATTTTTGCAGAGGCCACATTTTAGTTTCATTTTTGCCTGGATATCAAATTCGTGATTTTTTTTTTAAAAGTTATACAAAAAGAAAATAGAAAAAAACTGAAAATAGAAAATATTAACCGTGCTTTAATCGTGAACAGCAGTGTCTCACTGGCACAGCTGCTCATTTCACTGTGAATGTCTTTACAGATTATGTGGTTTTTTTTTTTTTTTTCTGTATTTGCATAAGCATTCAAATATTTTATTCCGTGTATGTTAATATTATTACATTTTGCACACTATTAAAAAAACGCTGACCACTGCACGAGGCGACTTCACCTCCAATGAGATCAAATGAATATGAAATTAAACTTAATTACTTTAATCAGACCTCAAGTATACAATCAAATCCCACAACAGCCGCTTAATTAAGAAAGAATTAACCCCCCACCTTGTTTCTCCCTGCTCCTCCCTTTCTCTTTCTTTTCTCTATCACACATGCACACCCACTTGTCACTCCCTTCCTTTCTAAGCTTATTTGTTGCTCTCTCTCACACACACACACACACACACACACACACACACACACACACACACACACACACACACACACACACATTCATGCTCAGATCAGAGTCATATGAAGCAGTGATGGGTGTGTAATGAAGTGTCAGGGCTGAAGGGAAGTGGAACCCCATTGGCTGCCGCTCACTCTCGCCCCAGAAACCCATAGAGGGCGCAACCACACACATCCATGTGCTTTCCTACAACCCTGCCCACAGTTTGGGTGGGTGTGTGGGTGTGTAGGTGTGTGTCGGATAGGGTGTGTGTGGGAAGATGTGTTTGTGTATGTGAAGTAGAGGGGAAAAAAACAGCAATAAAACTTAAGACCAAATATGTACGCATTGATTTTATGATTGTTGGAAGAAGATGTTTTAAACTGATCTTAGGCGTTCGCTGATGTGCTGTAAAGGAAACATTAGTCAAATGGAAACAACTCCTTCACCGACACCAACAATATCTGAAACCTCATCCACCCCACCCTTCAGAAAGCATCAGCGGTCTGCGTTTGTGTAATCTTGATAAACATGGTGTTCATGTTTTTTTTGGGGGGGGGTTGTCCAGTGTTTTATCACTGCACTACCCAACATGCATTATCAAAGATTAATAACCATGTCTGGGGTGCTGTCTGTCATAACTGAGGTGGTTGTCCAAATTTTCTAAACCGTTAAAGGGACGATTAAGTTTAAAAAAAAAAAAAAGGCCACATTTAATAAATGTACTTTCAAAATATGGCTTCATCAGCGGTGGCCTAGTGTTTAGGGAGTCGTCCGGGGTTCAGAAGGTCAAGGGTTTGTATTCCAGACCAGTAGGTTGCCCTGAGGCACCCTTGAGCAGGGTACTGTTCCCGTCACTGCTTCCTGGGCACTTTCAATAGCTGCCCCCTGCTGCACGGTGTACGTGGGTTAAATGCAGAGACTGCATTTCATTGTGGCTCGCTGTGTGCTGTGCCGTGTTTCACAACGACAAGTTGTCACCTTCACTTAAAAATCATCAGAATGTGGGATCATCTTAGTCTCTAGTCCAGGCAGTCTCACTTTATAGATCTCTGGAACTAAAGGAATCAAGGTGGCATTTTTACAGGTGCAATTTTCCATTTTGGCTGGAGTGCTCCTTTCATAGAAAGATCCAGCAGATCCTTAGCTTATGGCTGGACTGGTACAGACAACCTTCCCCTGCACCGAATAAAAATCAGTTGTATTTATACTAGAAGACAAAGGCTTCTGACGTTTTCATGCATTTAATGCATTCCTGTATGTTTGTCCCAGTTTAGAACGCTGCTGGGACGGCCCTGTTGGTCACTGAAGGAGCAACAGTAAAGGCAAAGGGGGAAAACCTGGTGAATACCAGAGCAATACGAAGGAAGAAAGGAATGCCAGGACACGGAGAGGTGAGAAGGGAATTAGGCTTAATCAGAGAGTCATTTGGAGAATGCACCATCTGAATACCACCCCCTTTAATCCAGGTTAGGACTGTGGTCAGTACCAGATCCCAATGCAGATGCTTCAAAAATAAAAGGCCAAAGTCTGGCCCTGCAGGACATGAATGGGGGGGTTGGATACCATAGCATGGCCATGGATGCCCATTTTAGCCTCGTTTATTTTTCTTCCTCTAAAGTACATTTTGCTGAACAGATGAATGTGTGGAATTGAGCTGAATTAGCCAGAGTCATTAATCAGCGTCTGAATTCTGCTTTCATACTGAAGTACACACAACAAACACACACACACACACACACACACACACATACACTGACTGGACCACCATGCATCAGAGCCAGCTGGGACAAATACCTCTGGCTCACATGCATGGATACACACATTTTTGTTTTTTTAACGTATATAAAATTTGAAAGATTAAAGTTGCTGCAAATGTGTCTCAGGGACAAGCAGCCATCTTCCAGACCTCCTCCAACACACATTTTCTCTCTAACAGACATCATGAAGGGCACATTAACCCTTTAAAACCCACGAAAAACAGACCGTCGTCTCCAGCAGGCCAGCTGACTGTCCCGTTTCTGCAGAGTGTTCTGCACTGTTAGCTTTAGCCTGCCTTTGTCAGCACTGTTTTGGTAGATTGAGCATGTCTGATGGTTGGTGATCATCGATTCGGACTTGCCAATCAGCAAACAAGGAGAAAGAAGGAAGCCGGCTAGGAAGCAGACAACAAGGAGACACATGGAGTGTCCCATTTTAGCAAGAGTGAACAAGACGACAGCAAGAATGTTATCATGCATGTCATTGCGGTCGGAAACAAAATCTTTTTTTTTATACACTAAGAGGTCGTCCTTGCTTCAGATTCGACATGTGTGAATAGAGAAAATAGCTCCTTATATAGAAGTTCTGGGGGTGTGTCTGAAGATGGCTTCATGTGGCACATTGACCTTTGTTCGGTGCTTCTGCGCCAAGTTAAATAAAGTTAATATTGAGTTTAACATGTATAGAATGTGTGGTTTTAAAATGACATCATGCAGAAATAACATTAACAAAAATAATTGCATCTGAAGTGTTTAATGCGTGGGAGTGTGTCACATCAATGTTATTAAAACAATACGATTTTTGTTTTATTTTTGAACATTTTTTCATTAAAATTGGTTAAAAATATGTTTTAGCAGTTGGGCCGAAAAAGGATAGAAGGCAATCTATATGGCACATTCCTATTAAAGAAGGAATTAAAAAATTAATACTATAGGTCTTATACTATAGGCTAGTTTTACAGTCTTTGTTAGCGCTGCTAATCTGATTTGAGGTGACAGTGACAGCGGTGGCCTAGTGGTAGGGAGTTGACCCCAGGGTCAAGAAGGTCATGGGTTCAAATCCCAGACCAGTAGGTTGCCCTGAGGTAACCTTGAGCAAGGTACCATCCCCGTCACTGCTCCCAGGGTGCGTGCAATAGGTCACCTTCACTTTTCACTTCAAATAATCTAGAAAATATATTCCTTCAGAACCTCTGTCCGATCTTCAGTCTTCAGCATGAGGAACTTGAGCAGGACGCAGACGTGTGTTCTGAGTTTAATGAGTAAAGAAGATAATGGTTGAAAATCTATAACCTCAGCTGCACAGCATTGAGATGCTTCCGAACTGGCCTTAAACATCCCATCTCTACAGAAAAACTCTCCACTGACTCAATCTTCAGAGGTCAGCTGACAGAAATGAGACTCTAATTACGAGGCCCAAAAATAAAACGCAGACAGAGAGGAAGAATTCAGCTCAGCATGTCCCATTAAATACCAGCAGCTTCCTCCGGCATCACGGCACTCAATGCTCACCACTGTCAAGACACTCATTCAGACTGTGTGTTAGTGTGTGTGAGAAAATAAAGCTATCCGCACACTCGCCGATAGCCAAGACCGGATGCTTCATTAACAACCCCACTCTCTCTCTCTCTCTCTTTTTTTTTTATTTACATAAACTGATGTTTTACAGATCATGCTGTTCAGACCGCCTGTCCATTTGAATGAGCAGCATCACATCCGATACTGACTGCTGAGTCATGGCTTTTTATGCCAGTTTTGGCTTAAATTGCACCGTCATACTGTAGCTATTCTCAGCATGAATGTATCATTGATTGCTTCATCTATCTGTCTGTCTGTCTGTCTCTTTCTCTATCTATTCATCTTGCTGGCTACTCATCCTGTGAGAGCTGGGATAGACGCCAGCACACCTCGTGACCCTAATTAAGACAAGCGGCTCGGAAAATGAGCGAGTGAGTGAGCGTGTATTGCAGTTCTGAGATCTGTTGATTCTGCTATTCATAATTCATACTTCGTTTTTCCTCTTTTTCACAGCATTAGGTCAGCTTTTCATGGTCCTCAGTTTCAGGATGGAAGTGAATATAAGGCCTTCGAGAATAATCAATAACAAATTACTGGAACTGATACACGAAACTAAAAGCCTGTTGCTGTAATATCTTGAGGTGTCGTTTCCTTCAGGAGACAGAAAAGACACAAAAAAGAGGCATGTTCGTAAACTGTAGGTCTGAACATGATCCATACTCTGACTGGACCAATGAAATTTCACCAGCTGTCCTGTTTGGCAGTGCTGCACTGGTGGAGTGTGACTAGGCTGTCCAGACCGGGACAGTTGTGGGTCATGAGTGTGTGTTGATAAAGAATAGAGATGGGCTTGGGGAGATGTGATATGATGATATGATGTCTTTTTGTGTGTGTGTGTGTGTGTGTGTGTGTGTATGTTTGTTGGGAGTTATGAATGGGCCACAGCTGCAGGCCTGAGCGCATTAGCTGTATAGACAGCTGAAGGATGAGGAGGAAATGATTGAAATAAACTGCATGTGATGCGCGGCGCTTCTCACATCTGGCTCCCGAGACGCACGCCCGGTTGACGTAACGGACATAAATATTTAACAGAGTGAAAAGGTCGGCGGGTTGATTCATGCGGGAGTCGGGTGTGAGAAATGTAGGGAACCAGAGGGTGGGCGGTGAAAAGCAGAAATGGTCCAGGGGGAGAAATAGAGAGAAGTGTGATTTCGAGGATATCTTTATGTACCTGCTGTACACACACACACACACACAAACACAGAAACAAGTGCACTGTCATGGTTCTGTGGGAACTCTGTGCAGCATGCAGGGAGCATGAGTCAGCACTGGAGAATGAGAAGAACACACACTCTCTCTCTCACACACACACACACACACAGACACACACACACACAAAGGTCGAGCAGGAGCATTTTATCCGGTCTTTTGCAGGTCACTGGGCCTGCGTGGGAAAGGTTGTGTTTGCTTTGGCATTGTCAACATGAGCACTCTCTGCAGTCAGAGCTGTCTTACTGTATGACCACTACAGCGCAGAGCACCTCGCATCCCCCAGCTGTGATTTTTACGAGAGACGGGACAGCCTAGAAACGTCAAACACGCTGTCCCCAACGCCAGCATCTCAGCACAGGAGCCAGAGGTGTGAGGAACAGGCTGCTCAAGACAACTTCAGTCATGCATGGTCTTGGATATGAGGTGGAAGGAGGAGGGGTCAGCAGTCGGGCTGCAAACGCTGTAACTGGAGAAGAAACATCTACAGTAGATCATGGTTTTTATGGCCATAGTAAACAAAACTCTCCGTTATGCATTCACACATTCCAGTCTCAATATACATCTCCACCTGCAGCTCGATAGATCAGAACCTGCTGATGCACCCAACAAATCGTAGGCCATCTCCAGAACTCCATATTGTGTTGTAAAGTGGACTTTTGAGGTTGCAGTGGAAGCATACACCAACTATTCTGCTTGTATTGAGTCTTCTTTCTTCTGGCTTTCTCCTACCTTATCCTTTCAGATAACAGAAGGGATCGCTTAAAAGAATGCCGTTCATTAATAGGAATGATGACTCACACATACCTGAATGAAATAAGCAGACGAGTTGATAGAGAATGTATCCATGCAGCGTTTGCGTTTGTGTAGAATATGCAATAATGCATTATGAAATTAATGTGATGAAACATTATGGATGTGTGCTTTTGTTTTGTGGACAAAAATCCTTTTGGCTCCCTTTTTTGTCTCTGCAAAACAAATAGAAACAGAAAAAAGTCAGAAAAGTAGACTCATTGCTATATGTAAATCATATATAAATGTAATTTTGCACCTGTATGTGTAATTAATAATGTACTTTTATTAACTATATCACATTACACACACACACACACACACAAGCGGTTTAGTTGTTTTCTATAGTGGTCCAGGACAGAAAGTCAGTCACATGGCTTCACTTCCTCAGTGACCTGACCCCCTCACCCACGACCCTTGACCTTCTCTCTTCCGTCTTGTGAGTGAGTCTGACGGCTGCCGATTTCACACAGAGCAGGGTGTGGACAGTCTTTATGACTGCACTTTCAGGAATAAAAAAAATGTTTAGTTTCTCTAGTTTCTCTAGAGTTTTTAGGTGAAAGAAAAAAGAAGTGATGACTGTTAGGAGAAAGTGGGCCTGCAAAGATTAGCTGAAATTTTGACAAGTGTTCAGTGATGGGAAAAACGAACTCTGCGTAAAGACGCCTTCAGTAAGGTTCATATGATACCAGCAGACTGCAGTACACTACAGGAAGTGAGGGGGGCGATAAAGCTTCTTTTGTTCAGTGGCACCCTGGAAGAAGGATGGAGTGAAAAAGTGAAAGTGACTACCCTTGTCATTGTGAAACGCAGCACAGCACAGCACAACACAACGAAATTCAACCTCTGCGTTTCACCCACACACACACATGTAGCAGGGGGCAGCTATTGAAAGCGCCCGGGGAGCAGTGACGGGGCGGTACCTTGCTCAAGGGAAAAAGTGATAGTCGTGGCTTTAATGAAAAGTGAACGCACACATGTTCAGATGAAGCGGAGTAAAAAGTGCTGTAGAGATGCTTAGCGGCCTGTGACCCAACTCGGTTCAGAACCCCTGTCTTCTTCACAATCTTGGCTTTGATCGTGTCCTGCTTTAACCCAGAGCCAAGAGGGTCCCTCTTCCTTGGGTCTTTTGTGGTATCTGATGTGCTGCTCCACAACATCTCCTATCTTACACACTGGGCTCCAGACGGGGCTTTTGAAAGCTGCAGCCAAATCCGGCCCGAACCTCCAACCATGTGGTGGTCCCGTTGCTTTGGTACACATAAGTGACTTGTTTCTGTGTTAAAGCAGTGCAGCCACACATACACAAGTCAGGTCTGCACAGAGACACGCAGAAGTGCATGTTAGAGGAATATAATGTGAATATTGTCATGTCAAAAAAAAACTCAGCAGTCAATCCACCAATCAAGGTGGAAATTGCATTGTGTTGTTATGCGTGAACGCGCTGTCTCATTTGAGTATATTTGCTCAAGCATTGCAACCCATTTTTCTGCTCCAGTTCAAGTACAAATCAGGTTATTTGTGAGTGTTTAACGAAAGACTTCGTTTCTGATTAGATAAAGCCGACACAGAATGGAAATCATGCCTTTACACACATGCTCTGAGACACCCTTACAACTCAGGAATTCGGCCCTGTGTTTTCCTGCTCCAACCTTTCTTTTTGTTTTCACTGTCGTCTTTCTTCTCTGACAAGGTGAAACAGTTCCCTCAAAGGCTGACCCAGTGTGAGTCTCCCTACCGCTGCCAAAGAAACATCTGCCCGGCCCTGTCAGCTGGAGACAAACAGGGCAGTGAGGTCCCTCGGCGGCCCAAAAGAGGGCCACACAAAGGCTCGGGGAGGAAGTGCTTCTGCCTTAATCCCCCATGTGCTCCTAGCACACTCAGCCTGGGGGGCTAGAGCCCCTCTGCTCCAGCGCGCTGCCTCTGCTCCACCACACACTTGTTTGTTCAGCTTCTTTTTTTCCTTCTCCCCATATTTCAAAGAGGCTCTCTAAATAGGGAGATTGGCTTCTTTTGAATGAGCACATTTGGACTTGTTGCCAGCACTTCCTTTTAAACACCCACCTGGTACACACACACACACACACACACACACACACACACACGCGCAACCCTTCACGGCAGAGACTGACAGCAATTCAGTTATTGTGAGCTGGGGGGCTGTTTGAATCTGTCCTGTTTTGGGTGGAAATCCACGATGAAGGATTTATAAGGCTGCTTTTATTTACATCAAACACTAAAAAGGGCTTATATCCTTTGGTTGCTTCAGTTGCCAAGTGAGGACTGTGTTTTGAGTCTGAAGTTTCATTAGTTTGGTATAATCTATCAACAAGTGAATTAAAAGTCTTTCCCGCACTTACCAAATGTTAATATTATTACATTGATTTTACATTGCTTTTAAGAAAATTTCATTTGATTCAAGTATCGGTTTGAAAATATGTAACGTTGCAGACTATTTGAAAAGTGCACTATTATCCTGTACGGTGTGGCATCATTCAAACAAAGGCACAGGACATGCCTGAGGATGCTGAGTGGGAGGCGGTACCCCAAAATTTCAGGATCATGGAAAAAAAGTGAAAGTGACAACCCTTGTCATTGCGAGGTCACAGCACAGCGAACCACAACGAAATTGGACCTCTGCATTTAACCCATGCGCACAAACACCGTGCAGCAGTGGGCAGCTATTGGAAGTGCCCGGGGAGCAGTGACGGAGACAGTACCTTGCTCAAGGGTACCTCAGGGCAACCTACTTGTGAGGGAATCAAACCCACAATCTTCTGATGCGAGGGCAACGCCCTAACCACTAGGGCGCCACTGCCCCGCCACTGAAGTGCAGCTACAGAAAGAGAGCTCATGCGCCGGTCAACGTTAGTCAGGAGTCCAAGAGAGCACAGTTAGCATTGCCATCCTGAGTTGGGAAGGATGGTCCTCCCTCTCCCCCATCACTGCTAGCACAGATGTCTGTTAACTACAGTAACAGAATTAGGAGCTGTGTCCTCCAAGTGTGTGACTCAGGAAGATTTAGCATGAGGGTACATTAGAACCTTTCATTGCTTGCTGGTAGTACAGAGCAAAAGAAAAGAACAAAGTCAAACATCGAGCACGTCTCGGTTGATCGGATCACTTCTTTCAAGAACCAAGATGGGATTCTGCTCTATAGTGGACTCTTGTCCTGTCCTATATTTGGCTTTAAAGGGGATTTAATGATGAGGTTTTGAACAGACAGCTTTGGCGTTTTTCTCATTTATGTTCGGCTCATGAAGAAATTCCCTTGACATGCTTGGTTCAGTGTGTCAGAGGGCTGTAGAGCAAGAAAGCAGGTCGGATGAGTTCTGCTCCACCATACCTCCCTCCCCAGAGCAAAAGCAACTGGTTAGACTCTGCTGCAGACTGCATGAGTGTGCAACCCCCATGGGCTAGCCCACCCGCTACGGCTAACGTCGAGGCAGAGGTATATAGGCAGAAGATTATGAGTCAGCATTCGCACATCCACAAACGCTGTGCATGTAGACTTCATGAGAAACCACAGTGAGTTCTGTTCAATCAGCATTTCTGATCGTAAGTGATCTTTGTGTGGGCATCACCCAAAATCACTAGAGCTAAAGGAAGTCTGTGGGAGTTCGTTTCATAAGGTGATCTAACAGTGTTCACGATGCTGCTGAAGGGCCATAACTGACATGAACAAATAAGGCCATGTATGGTTTTAATTGGCCACCCGGACGCTTTAAAAGCACAAGTCAGTTTTGGTCAACCTACATTCTTTCTGCACGAATTATAATCAACCCAATCCCATCATTCAGTTGTTGCAATGTGAATCAGTTTGGTTTGAAAGAATATCCGAGCCCCTGATTGCAGCTGGGGTCAGAGGAAGCCTGTCCCAGGACAAAAGACAGAGATACACCCCAGAAAGGTCATCCGTCCAAGGATTTAAAGAATCGCTTGCTAAAACTTAGTTTTCTTAATTTTCTGATTACCCCACATGTGGCTGATCAACCAAGACTCACTCTATAAACAGTCACACACTTGATTTCTCATAAATACGTCCTCAACACTTCATTACGGCGGGGTTGACTCGTCAGTGGGGTTTAGGACATGATGTGACTTATGACTTATGAAAACTGTCCAACGAAATAACGAATGAATGTGGCAAGTCCTAAACCACATCCACTGCTGTTCTCCACATTGATGAAGAGTTCGATGTGATCTGAGCCAGCTGGGAAAATCCTGGCAAGTTAAATTTGGGGAAGACTTTATGTTTTAATATTAACCTCGTTGCTAATTTCTCAGCTGATTGGCTACATTTGGAGGACGTTATTTATTTATTTATTTATTTATTTATTTATGTCGCCACACTTTTCATTTAAAATGTTTTGCTCGGGTTTCTTCACAGTCGTGGTGATGGGTTCCAGGAGGCACAGCATCTGAAACACCAGTAAAGCCATAACTTGCCCATGTCGTTTGAGTTTCGTGCATAAAGCTGATGGTGGTAAAGCCGTGGAAACAGTAGTATTTTTCCATAACAACAGAACGCACGCCGAGCTCTGCTATTTTACACATTTCAGGCCAACACATAATCAAAACTATCGTAAAACAATGTCTCAGGTGTCTGGCAGTGAATTCATCACCACTTGAAGTAATAACTTTTCAGTGAAGGAGCTTTTAGAGGCATCTGGTTCCTATCACCACCACTGCGAACAATTGACTCTTAAGTTTCTCTACAGTGGTCCATTTCGCATCCGACCACGTGAAATGACTTTGTTTACATCTTCACAAGTGAATTTGTTTACATCTTAACGACTGATTTTTGCAAATCAGTGGAATTCCCCTTTAAAATACATAATGGAAGCCAATGGGCAGATGCTGAAGTGTGTTCTGAGTCACGTTGCTTTCTATTCTCTTATTTTACATCGTTTTCTTTTCCCTTCCGTTCACAGTACCGTTCGCAACAACTGACCCTACAGTGCAGAGGCAGCCGGTTGTGCACACAAACTGAGGGAGTTTGGGGGATGCAGTTGCAGGCCATTTACACATACTAAACGTGCGGTGAATTGATAAGGTGACTCACTCTATTTTCCTTTGGCAACCTTTGTACAGGTGAAGAAAGGGAAATAAACTTCATCCCATTCATTAGAGAATCAAGTTCTTCCTTTGAAAAGGCCCTCGCATGTGTGATTCAGTGCAGGGAGAGGCTCATGTGCCCTGCCAAAAGCTCAAGTTTCAAAGACATTTTTCCGCTGAAATAAAGAAGCTTCGAGACGGACAGGGAACAATAGGAGAACTTAAATCGCACTTAATTTATCTGTGCCGTTTCCTGGGCTTCTGAGCCACGGGATGTGCTCCAACATCTCTCCCTCACCTGCCAAATGCCTCGCTCACTTTGCTTGTCTACATTCAGATACCTGTTTTGACAACTTTACATGTCACTGACTCTGTGGGGGTGCGGGCTGTTGCACCCTCAGCGTCACAACTCTCCCACCTTTCTCACTTTCGCCCCCACTCCCCGACCCCCCCTGCATCCTCCTGACCCTCTAATAAAAGAGTTCCTCCTCAGATCCATCACAGGGGTAAGCTTTTAGAAGTCTGGACAGCTCCAGTGGGGTGTTTGGTGAGATGCCCTTAGGCACTTTGGGATAGGATGTGTTTAAGGGGATTTTCTAAATGTACGCAAGAAACAATCAAAGGCTCAGCCTAACACCCCCTTGCGGAATCTGTGGAACTGGCTAACCGATTGGAGGATTGCAAAACTAGTGGCTTTCAAGCAGCAAGAACAGCACAAACAACTGGGTTTTGAATGGTGGAGCTAAAAAGGTTCCAACGAGCAATCATTTTTTATTTATGAACAGCCGGACCTCCCACGATCTTCACAGTTTTTACAGTAGTCCAGTAGGTCTATAGCCAGACTTCAAGGTTCTCTGCCAGTCCAGCTTACATCACACCTGTAACAGGTATTCACTGTTTATATAATAATCGTCCATCATATTCCACTTTTATTCCCATTGTAACATTTTTCATTCAGATTTTAATCCATATATCCATATGATTTATAAAATATTCACATAATTAAGATTTTAATGCATATATATACATTAAAATATTAATTATGTGAAAAAAAAAATATATATATATATATATATTTTTTTTTTGCATCTATATGCATTTATATATCAGAAAAGAGATATATATATATATATAACTCTTTTCTGATTGGCTGTTTTTTTTAAAAGGAGAAGCACTTCCTGAAAGAGAATGGCTGACATATGTAAATCTGCAGGCTGTTTTTAGGCAGCCTTGTATTAAAATAATCGATTGCACAAAATGTTTTAAATGGAGTGTAATTGATAAAAAAAAAATTCATTTTTAAGCTGATCCAATGACTCTTCTTTTGAGTGTAGTTAGGACTGGAGACTGAATGGTTCCTGTTGAAAATTAGTCATTTTTGCTCTTTCACATCCCTCTGTAGACATCTTTTCAACATACAATTATTCTCAATAGCTTATGAAAAGCGCTGTTCTCTGTTCTGGGTCACGTTGGTCAAACCGTCCTCACATTTTACTGTTTCTGTAAAGGTTTTGTTCATTGTATAGTGTTATACTTATGAATTTCCCTGATTTATTTCCAAGCTTCCACACGACTCGACAGCACCAAAAAGCACAAGGGTCTTTAAGTGTGGGGTTTCTCTCCTGTGGAACATGGGCTGGCCACCGAAAGGGGAATTCTACAAGATTTGGTTTAAGACAGAAAACACATATTTTCCTATTCACTATGTGCTCCATTGGACTTAACAGCCTTTCAGCCCTTATAGCCAAAACCACAGCGGGCTATACGGTAGCGCAAGAATGAAGCAAATCATCTGCCAATGCTTACATATTGTGACATGAGTAAAGGCTAAAATGGCTCATATTTTGTTTTTGTGTCGTTGCAGGATGTGTGGAATGGCTGGCAGCTCTTGGGCATGACTCCACACAGGTAAGTGCTGATGGATGGAAACCACACCTGTTTGATTTGTGAGCGACAACAGCTTTGTTTGCCTTTAATGGTTCATTCCTTTGAAACTCCTGCATGGTTATTAGAAACAGTATGCTCAGTACGTATGTCTGTCCGTCAGTTAGGCTCCAGCCAATTGCATGTGGGAAGACATGTTAGACATGGCTGCTGCTGGTGAAGGTTTTGCGGCTTGCTGAAGTAAAAACCCTGAGATGGGCAGTGTGGCTCATGACTGCTGATGCTTTGTCTCTGGGTCGCTGTGACCACAACGCTTATTCCGTTAACCTTTTACAGTCATACACGCTAAAGAATCCGCCAAGTTACAGCAACGAAATCATGCTGTCATCATGCTTCTACTCTTCAGCGTCAATCTGTAAGAAACTGTCAAAAAATAAAGGATGTTACAGCCATGTTTAGAAAAACAAACAGAGCTGCAGATGACTGTAGGAGCGGAAGAATACTGAGAATAAAGTTCATGATAAATTAACATGCATAACAGCTATCAGAAAATAAACAGTCAAATGATCCAGAAATGACTTTAAAGAGATTGTAAATGAAGGATCATTCGATAACTGCTTGCTGTCCTGATCCTGGGAAGCTTGATTTTTTTTGCCTCTGGACCTTCCAACCTGGAAGGGTGAAGAGCATCTTTTTAGGACATCCTTTAAGGCGGCTCAACACGCTCGGAGGAGAGCATTAACTGAAAATTTAGTTGGCTAATGGACACCCAGCCGAATTCCACCAATATATCATTAATAAATTACTGAAGTAATTATTTAAAGAGGAGAAGAGGAAGACCATAGAGGAGGTTTATAGACGTGGTGAGAGAGGACATACAGGTGGTTGGTTGGAAGCAGGAAGATGCAGAGGACAGGAAGAAATGGAGATGGTTGATCTGCCGTGGCGACCCCTAAACGGTAACAGCCGACAGAAAAAGAAGATAAGTCATTATTTAATGAAGTTAGTTATATATTAGATAGAAATCGCTGAATTGTCCTAAATGTACAGAATTTTAAAATAAAGAAAAAGAAATAACTGTATTTATACTAAATTAAAATCTAGTTGTGGTAAACTAAAAACTTTAGGGCACTCTTTAACCATCAGATATCGTGGACAGAAGTGACAGGACAAGTAGAACAAAAGAAAGTAACGAAAGTTGAAACAACCGCTGAAATTCTGCTCTGGATTCCCTGGAGAAAGTGATTCGATGAGAAAAGTGTGAATCTTTGATGGTTCTTCGCCGTTTGTTTTTATGATTCCATGTGCTAAGTGGGAAAAGAAACCGCAAGTTTGTGTAACTGCTGTTGAGTTCGATGCTTTCTGTTCCTGTTCCACAGTTCAGCAGGTCAGAACTGGGATTTTTCTTTTTTAGCTTTCGTCGAACTCATTGCTTGTGTTAAATACTTTAATGGTCGCAGTGCAGAGTTGGAGATGACAAAAGCATGATGTCATTTAATATGAACTATTTCTCTCTCACAGTCTATTGAAACTTTCTATGGAAAGTACAGATTTTTAACTTTCAATACAGACCACGCTCCGGGGTGCAGGTAGAAGAGGGGATATTTTAACTGAATTTGATCCATCCATCCTTTTTCTGCCGCTTGTCCCAAACGGGGTCGCGGGGGAGTGCTGGTGTCCAACCCAGCGCACACAGGGCGAGGACGGGGGACGCACCCTGGACAGGTCGCCAGCCCATCGCAGGGAGGAGCGTGACGGGGCGGCACCTTGCTCAAGGGTACCTCAGGGAACCTATTGGGAAGGCGTTCGAACCCCCGATCCTCCGATCATGTGGCCAAC
>CM029376.1:23824266-24084266 GCA_017165825.1 Hepsetus odoe
TACATCTGTAATGCTTCTCTCATTATGAGAGTATTTGTGTGGGATTGCTAATCATCCCTAGAGAGAAACATCCACTCTTCAATTGTAGCCGCACATGTGCTAAAGTTTGTTGGGCTTCTGTTGTGCTTGTAGAAATGCTTGACACAATTCAGTTCAGAGACAAGGGGAAGGAATCGCTGTGACCTTCCCACAAACCTACCGTCATACATGGATTGATCGTTGGGCATATTCAACCACTCTTCAAACTGCAGGGCTATTTCAAATGCAGCTACCAGCAAGAAGAGAGAGAGAGAGAGAGAGAGAGAGAGAGAGAGAGAGAGAGAGAGAGAGAGAGAGAGAGAGAGAGAGAGAGAGAGAGAGAGGAGAGTGTGTTCATATGTAAATATGTACAAAATAAAAAATAAACCATCCTGACTTAACCTGACATGAGAAAATTTCTCTCAAACTCAACAACCAAATATTTTGTCAGGCCCCGTCAGGCGCGGGTCAGGTAGCAGACCTCTAGCCCCACCACTTGTTCTTGGCCCGGTGTGTGTCTGCAAGTGTATTCCCACTAAAACATTGGATCATCTTTACAAAACACAGACAGTGTAAATGGATAAATATAATGATTTTTCTTCTGCGTTTCAATTCAAATACACCATGAGGACCTTAATTTTATAGCCATGCACCTGACATGATAACAGAACGTCCATAAGTTCATTAATAGATATGTTCATGGCCTGTGCAGACCAGAGTCTCCAGTCTGCAGTCCTAAATGGCCACAACCCTCCAGCAGTCAATGTCCCCAATGTACACACATGTCGGCTTTCCTGTTTATTAACAGAACATTAATGGGTTGAAAATGTGTTTAAAGTTCATGTCTGTAGGAACCCATAAAGCCCAGTTCATAACTGATATAACTGTCTTGAGTGATCTGATTAGAAGTGGACAGAAAGACATCCAGTTATTTACACCTGGAATTTCCACTGTACTTTCTAAGTGGCTTTCTATTTGTTGTGATGATTAAAGCAGTTCTTCTTGTTGTTTGGAGACTTTAGTGTCATGTGCACTAAGCATCATGTGGTCAGGTGTGGTCAGGAATTAAGCCTGTCCCTGGACTACCTTCTTAATGGATACATGGGAATCCGAGGCTTAATTCCAGTCTGAGAACCAGATTCAATTCATACTTTGGTTCAGTCTAATCAGGAGGACTTTACTGAACACCAAAGAAGCCCTGACCGAATTCACTCAAAATTATAGTTCTGCCCTTCAAAAATATGCCGCTTCAGCTGGCGAATGCTTGTTGCCTATATGCTACTATGTTGCACTGTATTCTGCTGGGAGCTGATCATTCCATTGCTACAGCTAGTATGCTTAGCATCTCTCTGGAGGCGGGGAAGTAGCAAAGGCAGTGACAGGTTCCCCAGAGTACAGACTGTGACTCTCCCTCTCTGACCCTCAGAAATAACCCTGTGTGGGTAGATTTAAGCGGACATTAAAATAATAATAATAACAGTCCATTTGCTAAAAGGGAAAACGCAGACCTTCTCCTTCCCAGAGCCAGTGGTGGGAAGAATCAATGACTTCCTTTTCTGTGTCTCATGAGTCAGCCAGCTCCCTGGGGCATCTATAGTATTAATAGGGATCCTGATAAGCTGGTTGAGCCTCAGCCTCTCCACTTGTGAGAACCATTGGCCTCTACATCAGTCAAGAGATCACATGGAAGCACGGACTTTCCTGCCACCGTAGTTTGTTCTACCTGCAGTATCCTGTGTCTTTTGTACTGGAGATGTGTGACATGTGAGCGCATGGAAAGGTCGCAACCTGAAACTGGCCTTTTTGACACTTCAGATTACTATTGGTACATATAATGAGACTGTCGCCATTAGACCACCCTGTGGAGTGGTGGCGAAAGCAAGTGGATGTTTACAGGTGAACCACCCCAGTTATACTGACCATGACCCAAGGAGCAAATCAGAACTCCTCACATGGATTCTGCAAAGATCACAGTGACTTTTAGCGCCGGTCTGTGTTGAAGTCCTACTTTTTTCTGTAGTTACCAGAGGGGAAAACCCAAGAATACACATACTTACTCTGTTCAGAAGAGTATCAGGTAGGGATCAAGTTCCCCTAGACCCTGTTGTGTTGCGTGGAGCCTTGTTGCTTGACCAGACGGTAATAAGAAAGGCTTACATTTTGTATCGCAGAGGCCAGAAATGAAATGGCTGGGTGTGTTTAGAAAAGAAAAGCATGCATCATGGTAGGCTGAAAAAGGATGTGATCTCTGTGGTGGTTCTGGGAGGAAGAGGCAGATCAAAGACTTTTAAACCTGATGAACCCTCTTGCTCAGCAGATGCACATAACGACAGAGAAGACGCAAAAGAAAAGAGAAAAATGAGGCTAGACAGGATCTCATTGCATTCCACTGCTCCTTTTGGCTCCAGCTCTGTTCCATATCTCCCCGAGATGAGATGAGCTCCGTTGGGAAGGGTGACCATCGCCCATGGCCTGGAAGGGCGTCCAGTCCCCACTCCCTCTGTTGGGGCGCAGGAGCACTCTGTCGCATATACCGGCTGATGTCAGCAGCATGATGGAAGAGTGAGGTCCAGAGCGAGTGGCAGACGGGTAGCTCACCCAGAGCTGCCAGCCCACCACGGCCCACCTTCTGCGCTCCTGCCCGAAGGACCGGCTCAGGATCAAGGGCAGGCCATGCGCCGAGGGATGCAGCTAACGAGCGCAGCGGCCCCGCCATCGCTTTCATGCTCAGGCCCAGGAGTGCAATTTCATCAAACGCTATTTCCTGCAGATAAGACCCAAGCCATTTCTCCTTCTTATGAGTAGGAGGGACGTTAGAGAGAGTGACAGTAAATGACTAATGTGATTTAAACCAAGCATAAATGTATCAACATCAGCTGAAACTGGAACCAACTTTCTACCTACTGATCTTTACATGTAAAGTTCATATGCAATCATTCCTCCGTTATAACGTAGACACTCTGTTGCAACCTATGATGTGCGTTCTGGACTAAAATACATAGTGTTGAGTTTGCCAGCTGTGACAGGGCTGCCCAGTGAAGTCTCCAGTCTCCCTGCTTTGGCCTTAAGTGCCTTAATCATGCCTGCATTACACTATTACTTTACTCACCCAAGACCTTGCAAATTGTTTCCAGCTTCAAGGGAAATCAGTTAAGAGTTTGCAGGCTGCGATAGGAGGTAGGTTTTAATGCATACAATGTCCTGCTCTCCCTCTTTCTCTAGTTGTCTCTGTTTCTCACTCTCTCTCTGTTGCTTTCTCTCTCTTTCTGTTTCTATCTCTTATGTTTAGACTGCAGAAAGTCAAAAGTCCAGTATCACTGCAGTCTTTATGCCTTATCTAACAATGTTTGACCTTAATAGCACATCTGAGTGATCAACATTCCCACAGTCACGAATCACACCAAACCAAACCCAGGATAACCAAATATCAGTTCATACATTTGAAGCCCTGTTGGAGCTGGATAAGTTTCACATGAGATACCACAATCATTTAAGTGCAACCAACCAACAAAGATCTCTTGATCCAACTACAGAGCGATTTTGCAATCTTCACAGTTGCAGGCACATGTGCTTAGCAGTACCGCAGAAATAGTTCGAACCCATCCTACGATGATGTATAATATTGATAGACAATGTAATTGACTATTAAATAATCTGTCATATTGTATAACAATATTGCCGTTTGATGCTACAAAGTGGCCTATCTGTGATCATTTGGGTAAATTTGAATTTGTCCTGTGCAAATCATCCAGCCTGATCTTGTAAGGCATAATTATGGAACCTGCTGAAACTAATCCAGCTTAAATGGGGATTTCATTTCAGAAGAAATTAAAATAATCATAATCCTTTCCCATTACAATGCGTTTGGGTTCAGCATCACTGAATGTGCATCGTACATACGTTATCCTGGCTGAACGGGACGGGTTAGCGCCGGGGGCAGAGAAGAAGAGCTCAGCGCATCAGTCCACATGTCTGTACTGTGATCCCAATCATTCATAAATCTCGCTGGTTTGCCTGGAGCCCCGCCTTCCTGCTGTTTATCGCCTGCTCTCTCTACCTTAGACAGGAATGAGAAAGCGACTCAAGCTCATCTCACAGATAATTTCATGGCCCACAGGGATGGCACCATCAAAGCCCTGACAACTTTCCTTCCTCTTGCTCTGTCTCTTTTAACTGATCGCTCTCTCCACCCTCTCTCTATTAAAGCCTCGCTTCTGTGACTCATTCAAATGTCCTGTGCTTTACTTTTCAGTCTCTCTCTCTCTCTCTCTCTCTGTCTGTTTATCTATCTCTCTGTCTTTTCTCTATTACCACCCTTTAATAGACCCTTTTCCCCTTTCGTGTATGCCTTTCTCTGAAATTTCCCCACTCTCTAGGTTCAGAGATTTCCCCTATCTTAGCAAAGTCCTCTGTCAGCACAGTTTGTACAATGTAAATAGTTCAGAGGCTTTCATTACTCCTTCAGCTGGTATTTTTAGGTACCGAACCAAGTGCAGAGACAAACAGAGGCTGCACCCTTACAAACCCAGAGACCTATCAGCCACAAAAAGAGTCCTGCACAAAATAAACCAGCTCCGCACTAATGATCAGAGAATGGTGAACTAAGGTCGGGTATTAACTTACAGAAAGTTAAATTAAAGTGCAGCGGTTCCAGTTTATTCTGACTGGGTGTTAAGACTCTTTTGGGTAGTAATGGAATACACGTAACAGCACATCAGAAAGGTAACTGGGTTCTGTTCGTGGTGCAGAATAAAAGGCAGCGGGATTTCTAGCAGGATCTCTATTTCAGAACGGCAAAAAACACCAAATGGCACATGAAGTTACGCACCCTGCGGTTTAGTTTTATGACATGAACTCAACAACCTATCAGCAACTTTAACTTTAAACAACTTTAACAACTTTAGCATTAAAAGGATTCCTTCGTCCTCTGCTTCACCGTGCATGATGTGTGTAAATTTTAGATGCCGAACGAAGAAATGAAGCACCGCCTGTTCAGAATGAAAAGTGTCCTATAGTACTTTTTTGACTTGTTGCCATTTCGATTGACCCATAAACAAAGAAAGGCACTGTCTGTGCTGTTTGTTTTTCCTGCATTATCCCAATTAGGAAAACCGGGGCTGTGATCCGACGTGGGTCCAGGTTTCTCTGCCTTCCTTTAAAATGTAAATGAACTCCTCCAGTTTGCCTCTTCTGCATCAACATTAACTACTATGCCTTAGAGTGTTGGCTATACTATCAGTGCAGCAAACCCCTGAGGATACTGTTCACACGCTGCATCCGCCTTAAAATCCATTACCTTTTGTGCAAAACGTTGATTTTTTTTCCAGATTTCACTTCTAAACGCCCTCGCTTTCTCAGCCTATCCTCGGAGTGGGAACAACGCGGTGTCTTCATGAGCAAAGATCACAGCCATCATCACCTAATCACTGTCCCTCTCTTCCCCTCCCTGCCTCTACGCACTCATCTCATGGAGTGTCCAATTCACTGCACAATGCACTTTTAGAAGCACAGCTGAAGCTGCAGTGCTGGACTAAGGCCTGGCTGAGGGTTATGGGGTGTTCCCAGCCTAGTGTTCCTCCGAAGATTACTACCTTCAGCCATCCTCGCCAGCAGATGTCCACATCTGATCTCTGGGGTTGGAGCCAGCCTGAGCCTGAATCTCACTGCCGCGCCTAATTACTGCTCTAGGTCATCATCATCATCATCACAGATGTCGGATACTCCTCCTCAGCCGTATTCTCTCAGACAGGAAACGTTTCTTTCCCAGCCTAATTTGTGCTACTTTGGTTGCAAGAGTTTTACAGACTTAAAGTGGGGTGGGGGTGGCAGACCTAAGTAACCAAGCAGGTGATGACGGGCCTATTTATTTTGGACTTTTTTTTTTGCACCGGTAGTTTCAGTTGAACAACGAACAGATCCACCTGTTTGACTGTCACTGTTAATCTTTTCCCACACATTTCAGTGACTGGCGAGTGACCACACCGTGTGGGTGTAGACTTTTCAGTACAAAAGCCCAACATGGAGGAGCCTAACTGTTGTTTTTTTTTTGAACAAATATGAAGATGACTCACTCTATTTTCCGCTTGGGCCTCTTTCTGGTTACCAGTTACAGCTCAGACTTCTGCAGAGTGAACAGCACATTAGTTTTAGCTGATGAAGTTGACAATGAGAGCAATAAGATATGCAGGGCAGGGGTTCTCCAGGACCCTCCTGACCTCAGCTTGTTAAACAGGACAGAACTGGCTGACTAAAAAACAGTGGATTGCTATGTACTGGACCAATGGCATCTCTGAATGGTGATGCTTTTCTTTAGCACAACACTACGCCTTGTTGAGCGTCCTGCCGCTCCTCACCGGTCCATTCATTCTCTTTTTCAGTAAGTGGATCAGCTCCAGCCAGGATGATTCTCTTGCGCTTCCTGTCCAATGGCTGGCCATGGCAGCTTCCTGGCGCGGGACACTGTGCGGCCGTGGAGGCGGATGTGTCGTGAGGAGGGCCTTCCACCCATGGCCACAAAGAGTTGCCCAAACATCTCCCCTCATCCTTCCTTCCACTGTGAACCCTGAACATGACATCATGGGCTTGGATGAGAAAAGAGGGAGGGAGGGAGGGAGGGAGGAAGAGAGCGCAATAGAGACAGCAAGGGAGAAAGACCAACTTAGCAAGCTTTGATCAGAGGAGCTGATTTACTTTTAAAAGGCCTTTTTAGGTCAGAAATGCACTTTTTTTTCCATCTCTCTGTCCCTCTTGTGTGGAATCTAATAAAGCAATGAAGCTAATGAAGTGAATCAGCCCCCCATGCCTGGAGCTGCAGCACAGGACATCTTCAGTGTTTCCCAGGCCCTTGACTTGGGCTTTCTTTTTCCTCTTGCTGACAGAAGAGATTTCCCAGCAGGAACAGTGTTGCTCGGGTGCAGAACGCACGCGATTAGCAATAATTTTAGCGCATGTCTTCTTTTGAAGTGCTTCTATGCACTTTGTTTCAGCAGCAAGACGTTTCCTTCTTCAATATGGGGAAGGGGTTGTGACTCAAGTGGGGACAGGTAGTGAGAGACGCGCCCCAAAAGAGTAAGGAACTATAACACGCTGTGCTTCACTTAAACAGGGGTTCAGGGTGTTAAAAGACGCAGCAAAAAATAGTAAAAGTGAGAGACGGAAACAGAGAAGAACCCTTTTTACTCTTTTTCTTTTCAGAGAAACCAGCTGTAGGGTACTTCTTCGAAGCTGCACGCACCAAAAGCGCCTCTGAACCGCCAGCATAACCATCAATTCTAGCCCTTGTCATTCAGGGCCGAGGGCACAGCAGCTGGGCACAGGAAGCACAAGCGCCATGGCTTAGCCAATCAGCTGCCCAGCTGTCCTGCCTCTCAAACAATTATTCAAAAGTGTGGCTGGTGCCTGTGACTGACAACAGTTCCTTAAGCCCTTCATTCTTTCTTTCTTTCTTTCTTTCTTTCTTACAGTACAGTAACTTTGTTAAGCAACCTTGGGTTTGAGAAAGGCTAAATATAAACACTTTAAACATGTGCTATTTTTTTTTTCATTATTCCCACATTCTTTCTTTCTTCTTTTCTTTCTTTCTTCTTTCTTTCTTTCTTCTTCTTTCATTCTCATCTGAAAAGACCCATCCAGCACACCCCCCTCTAACAATTGACCTCTACTTGCTCTTCCTCTCTCTCTCTCCCTCTCTCTCTCTCTCACCTCACTCCCCCCTCTCTCACTCTCACTCTCACTCTCTCTCTCTCTCTCTCACTCTCACTCTCTCTCTCTCTCTCACTCTCACTCTCACTCTCTCTCTCTCTCTCTCTCTCTCTCTCTCTCTCTTCCAGTAATTTTAACTAGTAGCAGCATCCCCACATATACTCTTGCTTATTTAACTCTTACTTTCCTTTTGTTTACTTCTCTTTGTTCTCTTTTTCGATTCCTCGGAACTCTCCTAGCTTTTGTCACAGGTGTGGGTGGTTGGGATCGGGTGTGTGTATGTGTGCGTTTGGGGGGTGTCGGAGTCAGGGGGTTGTTGGAGGGGCTGGGAGTGATACTCTGCCCGTGTAAAGTGGTACCGTCGGTGGATCAAAGCTGCGCCTTGTAAAACGATCTGAAAGAGTCTCCCATTAGCATCCATCAGGGTTCCCTGAAAGCTCCCTGCTTGGCTAAGGGGGTCCAAGGGCCCCCCAAAGTGAAAGGCAGTCTGGAGAGGTAGAAAGAGAGAGAGCTAGAAGGAACTGGATAGGGGGTTGGAGTTACAAGAGAGGACATACATAAAATATTTTACCATTCCCACAACACATTGGGGCCATTTTTTCTTCTCTTCCTTTTTTGCCTCTCTCTCTCTCCCTCATTCACCTTATTCTGCCTGTATTTTCTTTCCTGCAACTCCCGCCCCAAAAAAAAACAACAAATGTGTGTTGAGTCTGCAATAGAAGAATATCTCCATCTGTGCACCATCTCCTCTCAGCTCCACCTTTCTCAAAGCCCAAACAGCTACGCTCTACAGCAGGGACAAGGACAGACGATGACGGACGGAGGAAAAGAAACGAGTCAGATGTTCTAATATAAGCTGCACTAACTCGTTTCAGCAGCTTTCTTAAGGTAAACACTAAGAAAGAAAGTTGTTCACTCGTCACTTTGTACAGGATATTACAGCGATCCCACCCTCCCCCCGCCCCCAACTGCTGAGTTATGTAATCCAAAAACCTTCCCAGATTACACATCCTCTTAACTCTTAGGAGTCTGCACCAATCAGACACATGATTAGAAACCACTGACACGCCTTCAGATGTCTCGTTGGTCAGAGTCGTCCTGATCGAACCTACACAATGTTAGGCAGATGGTTTTAATATTATTGCTGATATTGTCCATTAATTACACTATTTAGTGAACATTTATATACAACTTTAAATATATTAAAAAATGTAGTGTTTTTGAAATCTTTTTTGATTTTCTATTTCACTGTAGACAGTATGAACACAAGAACATGTTTTGTCTGGTCGAGTAATTTAAAAAAAAATGAATGAAGGCGCAACAAAAGGACTTTTATGCTAGTAATTTTATTCATTTTAATAATTCATAAAATTTCTTTTGTTATTTTTGTTATTTGGTTATTACCATTGAAAACCCACACCTCACTGGATTAAAATGCATTTATATTCTCTCAAATGCACAAAATAAAGCCCCTCCCCCTTCTTGCTGGCTGGCTTTTACTGGCTACCCCTGCTTTTATGCTCAGATTGTTGCATATTAATGCATGTGTTTCTGGACACATGCATGTACTACAATGAGTGTCTGCATACAGCGGTCATACAGCTGAACAGTGTGCTTGCATGCACAGTAAGCATGGATGTGTGTGTGTGTGTGTGTGTGTGCTCATGACTGGCTGCCACTGGTTCAGGAACGGCTGTCCCATGCAGCCAGCTGTCCGACTAGGGATGATACTCACAGCCTCTCAGGGAAGAGGATGTGATCTCATCCGTTAAAAATCCAACCTATGTCGTTTGCCGCTCATGACTTAACCCAGGCTTCTCCTTTGTGTTGAGCTCCCTCCTCTCCCGAACATTTTTCTCTTTCTTCTTCTCCTCCTCCTCCTCCTCTTCCCTTGACTCCCAGATCCATGCAGTATGCAGGAAAGAGACACTTATGCATTTTTAGTGCCTCTGCCTCTACATTTCACTCCTAAGAGAGGAAGAGGGCAGTCAGCATGCAGAAGCAACCCTTTCCATTACCCTGCTAGTGAATTAGGATTTTCCACGAATAGGAGCCGATGATGAAAAGCCAGTAGTGATCAAAGGAATCGATAATCTTCATCAGAACCTTTCATTCTCCAAAATCATCATAGCAATCAACAGGGCGTGGTAGAGAAAGCATGACACCGAGCACGCGTTCTCTATCTAGGAGTCATGAGGAACGTCCACGTTGCTTTTCCATACTCGTGCCACTGACTTTGAGCTGATTTGCTTGCCTAGCTCATCGCTGATGCAATGATCCTGTTTCCAGAGAGTTCCCTGCACCGCTGTTGCCGCTGCTGTTCAACAATTGTCACGCCAGCTGTTGAGCCCCAGCAGATGATGAAGCCACTTCATAACTCAGGGCCTTGTGAGATGTGTTAGCGATGGAGCCAGAGCTTCCTGTCCCAGGGCAAAGGGCCTCTGTCTTACCATAAGCACAAGATATATAGAGTCACAGATGGCATTCAAACTCAACGCACCTCTGGCCCTCACTCTTTACTCTTTTAGTCTGCATCTGCCAGTTCAGTAGCACTGGCAGACTATACACACTGGGGGGAAAGTCCATCATACCCCTCTGTGGTATGTCTTCAATGCCATTTGACTGGGAACACACCATTACCATCATTTTTTAATTGCATTTGCTCTGTTCACACAGTCTTCTGTTTAAAATGTTAGGTTAAAGGAGATACAAATGTGGAGAAAGGAAAAAAAATGAATGTAATTTACTTCCAAATTATACACAGGATTCAAAACATTTCCGTTTACATTTACATTACAGTTATATTTACTACTCTCGACCTTCTAAAAATGGTCTAATGGTCTTGCCCTTACCTCCTTGAACGTCAGAGAAAGGTGGAGGTCGCCCCTCTGGATTTCTGCTGTGGCAGAAGAAAACCTTTTCTATTGTTTCGGCAGAAACTCTGATGTACATACCAGCCTTATCTGAAACCAGTGATTGTAAAAAATTGACCTGTTCCTAAACACTTTAGGGAATCCTGATTTGCATCAGTGTCTTGGGACAAACTTACCCTCCAACTGTTTTTTTTTTTTTTCGTGGTTCTTTCAAGTCTGCGACTTGCTTTCATTGAGGGATGTTGAACAGTAAAATGTAATTGCATCTCATTGCTTGTATCATTGCATGCAAAATGCAACATCACACAAGCAGGTTTAATGCTATAATGCGTGTCAACTCCAGAAAAATGTTGCACGCAGTGTAATTAATCAACACTGCCTTGTTCTGCTGCAACTTTATG
This sequence comes from Hepsetus odoe, assembly GCA_017165825.1. Lineage (NCBI taxonomy): Eukaryota > Metazoa > Chordata > Actinopteri > Characiformes > Hepsetidae > Hepsetus > Hepsetus odoe. Next base: position 23,835,260 of record CM029376.1, read on the forward strand.
TCAAACATGGACATGCACAAGTCCCAATATGAAGTGTTTGCAAACTATCCCTTGCTGCCTCTTTGTATAATACACTGACTGTTACCCCACGTCCCTCCCGTGAGTTATCTTCTGTTTTGTCTGATGGCCGTCCAGGCCCCCCCTACACACCAAAAACCCACTTACGCCTTGAAGCCCATGAGCTGAAAGCGGGGCCGAACTCTGCCGCTGATAATTGTCTGCAGACGGCCGCAGCCTCAATCTCAAACCCGCCATCGGCTCGGGAAAGTATTCCCAGCACCTCCACACTGGAGCGAAAAAAGCGGATGTCATTAGTTTGTTTTCCAGCCTCCCTCCCTCTTTCGTCCCTGCTCACCCTCCCTCCCTTACCTTTTTCTCCTCATAACATTCACTTGATTTATCCCCGATTGTTTGAAGCTAGCCTAGTGCAGCTGAATCGGGCCCATAAGAGGGGGGCGCTAAGGGGTCATCTATAACAATCCTTTTCACTGGCTCATTATTCTCTGGCCAAACAACCCCAAAAGCCAATTTCCTTCTCAGGTTGTTCATAAAACTGATAGATGGCAGAACCAAGACGGGCTTTTTTCTTTTAATAATCATTTGCCCATTATAGGACTTCCCTTCTCTTCTTGTGAGTTTTTTTCCTTTGTAAAGAATGCTTGAAAGAACGGAGCAATTATTTGCAAACCCTGAGGGAAAAACTCCTAAATTTAAAAGTTTGATTTCTGGTGTGAATAGTTCGTGGCTGCATTTTTTAATTGGCAGCTTGGCTGTCGTTACGGACCTCCATACCTGAGCGCTTTAATCTTGTCAAGGATGGCCTTCCACACAAGGCCTTTTTTCATGCGTGTTTAGGGGTCAGGAGGAGGCAGGACAGATCAACTGGCCATGACTTTCTTTTTTTCTCGGTGAAATGCCTCTGCGATAAGTGCAAGGCCTGGAAGAACAGCTGAGGCAGGACTTGCCCAGATCCCCCCAACTGTTTGAGACAAGAGAGCAGTTTCCTCATAGCTTGGCTCAGACTCATGAATGACCTCTTTACTTTTTTTTCCAATAATAACCAAACTCCTCTACTCAGCATTTAAAGCAACCCCATTTTCTTCCTGTTCTTTTTTTTTTTTTCTTTTTCTTTGCAGTCCTTTCCTTTCTTTGAAATTTCCATCCTTGTCATTCTGCCACGGCTTACGCAGGCTCACAGCTGAAACACAATCCTTTCCACAGAAAACCGCTTGGCCCATTTCAGAGCCAAACAGAGCCTGCGTCAGTGAGCGAGGGTGTAGATTGGTCTATAATGGTGGTGGACGAGCAGTGACGAGAGTTTCTTGGGAGGAGCTGTCTTTGAGCTGGACATCGGACTCAATAACAGGACAGCATTTAGCATTTCTAAGTGTTTCAGCTTGTTTAGTGCTAACTGATTGCTGAATGGCTCTACTGGCACACAAACCTAAAACCAATCTTTAAAATTCCTTTCCTTGCTCATATTAGTTGCACAAAACATCTGATATTCAACAGCGCTTAATACCAATATTTCCATCCATCCATGCATCCACCCACATATCCATCCATCCTTACATCCATACATCCACCCATCCAGCCACCTATCCGTCCGTCCGTCCGTCCATGCTCGATCATCAAGCTCGTTATGGATGAATTGTTTCTTATGCAAAACAGAAATCTGTTGATTTGCTCTGTGCAGCATTTTGGGCTACCACTACAGTGACCTACTCTTAGACATATCTCATCTTTCTCCTGTGTCTTCGAAATGTCACCGCTGAAGAGAGGACATGTATTTGCTTGTTATGGATTTCCCACGGAATGCACAATTTTGTTCTTGCCCACATTTCATGTTTTAATAAGCAGTCATTATGGAGTATTTACAGTATTCTCTTTTGAGGTGTGGAAACCAAACCTGTTGGTCCACTCTTTCTCTAGGCTCTCATGGCCAACCATGCCTGCTGTTTCAGAAAGAGCAAGTCAGTCACATTCCAAGAGAAGAAAACAGAGGTTGGGAAGTCCAACGACTTTCCAGAAGGACAATGGAGGGAATGAAAAGGCAGACAGCTCTCATGAGAAGAAAGAGTTGCTTTGACACGTTGGTGTAAGTTTGACAGGGCTTTAGGGGTGGTGATCAGAAGTATTTAAGCCTGTTTTATGGTTTGTTTTAGGCACCAAAACAGACCTAGAAGTGGCTCCCTGATTAAAATTCTACTAACCCCTTGAACCCAGAAGGTCTTTCCATGAGTTTACTTATTAGAAGGAGGAATTTTGAATGGGGATCGCTTGGGGAATAAGGGATTAAACCAAAAAAAGTGATTAAACTGAACATTATGAGAAGACAAAACATAGTTTTACCTTGAACATAGATGTACCTTAGAAGTGACGGCGTGGCTGGACCCACTCTATGCATCCATCATCTAGTGTACCTCACTTCAGGATTGAATGAATGGCATGTACTGTATCCTGTATGTGGAAGTGGGCAGTCTCTTTAGCTCTGTATATGCATTCACAGAGACAGAGAGAGAGAAAGAGAAAGAGAGAGAGAGAGAGAGAGAGATGATAAACTCATCTGTATGACTTCAGTTCATCATGTCGCAGAAGATGAAGCTATGGGCTCAGCATGATCATTGCTACGTGGTAGCCATTCATAGTCAGGAAATGCTTGGTCAAACACCCCAAGACCTTTCAACAGCAGCCCGCTTGTGTTAATGATGTAATAGGGCATAATTAGGGTTTGGCAAGTGTGCCGCACTGCATGCCCTCGATGCCTTCTCCCCTTGGTAATTCCTCGCCACCCCCTCCATATATACCACACTCTTCTCCCACCCAAGTTCATTTAATCAAAGCCAAACACTCATAGAGGGACACTTTTGAAAAACCCTTCTTTGATGTTGCATTTAAAATGACGAAAGTCATTTGTTTCCACTTTCTGTGCGCTGGTTTTTATCCACGCATCTCCGGATGCTCCACTTACTGGACTGTACCGTTGCCTGCTTGAGTTTTGCAAATGAAATGTGCAGTATGTAAAGAAATTAGCTCTCTCTGGAACCCCCCAATCGAATAAAGAGATTGCGAGAAATTCCAAACACCAAGCCCTGCATTCTCTTTCGGTAATTTTAGACGAAGGTAAACTGCGGGTCAGGAGAGATCAGAGCAGGCGTGATCATTCATGCCCCTGGTTTCGCTCCCATAATCTTCATGTCACTCTGATCGGTGTTTATCAGCTATTTCGGCACGTGGTGCTCTGGGCTGGGCAATATCAAGATCGACATCAAGAACATTGTTGTTCTTGTGCAAGTAAACAGTTGAACGGAACAACATTCCTCTAGGTGCAACAAATACCCCCACACAGTGCAAGTGACCAAGACTTTGCAAAAGTCTGAGTACCCCCGGTCATCATATAGAGAGAAAAACCTTCAGCTACGTCTCATTTGTTGAAAATAATAGAATACAGAATACACATTTTATATGGGTTTGTTTTATTTCATGGTAACTACACTTCAGACTAGTCCATTATTGACACCCACTTCACAGTGTTGTGGTTGAACTGAGAAGCCCCTTTGGTCGCAGACTAATTGGCATACAGTGTGAAGGCCACAGAAAGTTCTTCCTCCACACCACCATCGGACTCTCACTCTTCTACTCTATAAGCTGTTTTTCTTACCTTTTTAAGTTGCTAATATGGTTAAATGTATGTGCAAAAACATATTTCCTGTTTGCAGGATTATAATGTCTACTAACGTTTTGCAAATGCAATTCTGTTACATGCTGATGTGTCAGCTGTATCTTATTTGTTGTATTTAACAAATCGACTTTACTGATCTATGGCACATCTATGGCATATATTTTACAGTACAGATCAATATATGTTTAACTAGAGTTTTGCCTCAACTTTAATTTGTATATTTTTTATGTCTTTTTATATTATTTCAACTGTTTTCCCTTTATATCTGCACAGCTGAAACATAAGCACAGTTGCAATATCGTTCTGATTTAGATGACACTTCATTTTTAGGTCGCGATCATAAGGCTATAGGACATGTATATTAGCCCTTTATGACAATTGACAAGATCTGATATTTGTAAAGGTTTATTCCAAAAAGTGTAAAAGACCCAGTCCATTGCAGGACTTCTGTTCACTCCGAAAATCAGCAAAACGCCATTTGAAACTATAAAACCCAGTTTGAAACTCTGCTTCTTATCCGTCGCAGCACTAGTTGGATGTCTTTATATCAGTTAATTATGGGTCAGACTTAATCAGGCAGTCTATCGGCTTTATAAGCCATCAAAGGCTTATAACAATAATTATAACAGTCAGTCAGTCATTTTCTGAGCCGCTTGTCCTAATTAGGGTCGCGGTGGGGTGCTGGAGTCTATCCCAGCTCATGCAGGGTGAAGGACGGGGACACACCTTGGACAGATCGCCAGCCTATCGCAACCATAATAAAGCTGTCAAAAGAAAATCGGCTGTATGAAGTGAAAGTGACTATTTGCCATTGTGAAACACAACACGCAGTGAACCACAACGAACTGCAGCCTCTGCATTTATCCCACATACACGTGCAGCAGGGGGCAGTTGCTGAAATTGCCCGGGGAGCAGTGATGGGAACGGTACCTTGCTCAAAGAGATTCGAACCCACAATCTCCTGATCCTGGGGGCTAGTCCCTAACCACTAGGCCACCGCTGCCCCTAGACGTGTGTCTGGACTTGCCCTCCGACTGTCATCTCAACACTATATGTGTGTATGTATGTAAAGAATGTGTCATATACAAAATACATACACACACACACACACACACACACACACACAGATCAGCCACAAGAGTAAAAGTACTGACAGGTGAGTTAAATAGCATTCATTATCTTGTAACAATGGCACCTGTCAAGGGGTGAGATATATTAGGCAGGCAATGAGGCAGTATGTGAAGTGTTGAAAACAGGGTTAAGGATCCGAGCGATTTTGACACAAACCAAACTCTACACTAGACGACTGGGTCAGACCCTCTCCGAAACAGCAGTTCCGCTGAATCCTAGTCGATTAATCAGGCTGAATCATTGACGCCTACCTGGGGAAGAAACGGCAGCAGGGTTTATTTTGGGACTGTGGGAAGGAGGCAAGCCAGCATAGGCACCGTGATGCTCTGGTTAGTGTTCTGATGGGAAAGTTTGGATCCTGGCAAACGGATGCTACTCTGACACGTAGCACCTGCATGAACATTGTTGCAAACCAAGTTCTCCCTTCATGGCAACACTCTTCCCTAATTGTAGAGACTCTTTCAACAGGATAGCGTCACACTGCAGACAGCGCTCAGGAAAGATTTGAGGGACATCTCAGAGAGTTCAAGGTTTTGACTTGGTCTTCAAACTAGTCTGATGTATGAAGGTCTCACATTTAAACTTGAAGGACTTAACAGAAGTCTTGTTCAGTGGTGTGGTGTGTCAGCATATATATATATATATATATATATACATATACATATATATATATATATATATATATATATATATCAATCATAAGTTCGAGATATACTTCCACAGTGTATAGTGGATCTAAAAATGAAAACAAATAAAACAATATATCATAAAAATCGAATTTCTCTTTTGGTCCACCCAGCAACCCCCATATTTGTATGTGCCCTTTAATGTCCATGTGGGTTTTAAAGAGTGCGAGAGGAAACTGAGAGGGTGAGGGGTTCAATCAACAATGAGAGCTCTGAGATCTGACCCTTGACATCCTGGAGAGAGTAGGAGTCGAGTCCTGGTGTAACTGGTGTGTTTGTGCAAGCTTGTCTACGCCACAGTCTTTGCAGAAGTCCTCCTCCGGAATGAAGGAGATCTTAGCATTCCTCCTGCAGTCTCCAGACGTGAAGCATGTTGTTCAGAATCAGAGGCTCAAAGAAGCTACCTTGCAAGACAAACAGTAGAGGAGAGAGAGAGAGAGAGGGAGAGAGAGGGAGAGAGAGAGGGGGAGGTCTGAAACCCCTGAACAATGTCAGTGGTTTGTCTCAGTGCCTCTGGCCACATTCCTTCGGGTTGACCCTCGGAGCCCTCGTTGAGGGGTGAATATATCAGTGAGTCCGCTGGCCGTTTGTCGTCTGCTTCCGGCGATGGGCCACTGTTTACACTTCCCCAGCCTAGCATGGCCTCTAAAAATAGCCCTTCCTCTCTGACTGATTCAGAAAAAACACATAGCTACATCCCTTTTTATAGACTCTGCATGACACAGCATGTCGATGTCATGTTTTTTTTTCCTTTCCCTGTTTTTTTCCCCCTCACTCATCTGTGACACAACGCTTTTCGCTGTCTCTTAGGAAGCATATGTATTAGATTAGGAGTGTGGAAAGCGAGGGTCCCGCTCTTGTCAGTAATTGCAATTCAATTATGTATGAGCTAACGTGATTAGGGCAGGGGGTGATTGAAAGGTGAATGCTGTCCTGTGATGTGAAGAGGCTGCTGCACCCCGTGCTGGAATTCTTGAGCTAATAGATCATGCATGGCTTTCTCTGAGTACAGACAGGCAGGCCGAGAGGGAGCCCACCTTGGCAGCTTTCATACAGCAGCTTAAGCCCCCATTTGCTCTGGGCCACGTGTGAATTCCTGCTACCACGACATCTTTCATGCCGCACGGCTTGTCGCTGGGCCCTACATAGTGAAGGATCATCAGATGGCTGCAGCCCAGCACAGTCTGGTGAATTCCCTGCTCAGACACATCTGGTTCAACCTGTCTGTTAATGTCCAGGTTTAATGGCTCTATTAAAGCATGCAGTAACTCCAGCTACAATCAAACTTTGTTTGATTTCTACACTGTCAAAAAAAATGACAGTGTAGAAAAGGGTTCTTCAAAGTAATGTCTTGAAAAAAACATTAAAGAACTGTTCTAGAGTGTAGGCCCTCTCCAACTTATTGCATCCTAGGGTTTATTTTTCAGAAGTGACACACAAAGCAATGAAAAACGAAGTCATCTGTAAGGTATATGCGCCTGCTTTAAAGTGGTCAGGCCTCCATAATGTCCTATACTATTTCATTTTTTCCCCATTATCTGAGAGAGCATGATAAGCCAAGGGTGGTGGTCCACCAAGGGTGGTGGTGGTCTAGTGGTAGGGTACTTGCCTATGGACCAATGGATTCAGGGGTCCCCGGTTCGAATCCCACCTCTGGCACTACCACCATTGGGTCCTTGAGCAAGACCCTTAACCCTGAGTGACTCCAGGGGGACTGTCCCTGTAGTTAGGACCTGTAAGTCGCTCTGGACAAGAGCGTCAGCTAAATGATGTAAAATGTAAATAAGCCTGCACGGCATCTGCAGTACATGTGATGACGCTGTGCACAAAAACGTCCCAAAAAGAAAAGAAAAGTAAAGTCAAGTCAAGTCAAGTCAAGCCCAAGGTTTTTTGTTGTCGTTTCACACAGTGCACGGTGAAATGAAATAACATTCCTACAGGATCATGGTGCAAGACAAACCAGTGCAAGAACACACAAAGTGCAGACAGGACGGCAGAGAGAGACACAAGAGCGAACTATTGTGTATGACAGGACTGAGCTTAGAGCGCTATATACACAGAGACCTAATGAGTGTATAAAAAGTATTGTATAGTTATATGATATATTGCATAGTATCTATTGTATCTTATTTATTGCATAAGAGACAATAAATGTGCAAAAAATAAGAAAAATAGCGACAGTGACATTATATATGCCAGAAAATGCCAAATAAAAAGCTTTCAGGGAGCGAGTGAGTGTAGTTCAAGGTGCTGCAACCTGGGCAATAGGTGGAGAAACAAACAGGATAGGTTGCCAGTTTGTAGAAAAACACACACTATCACACCTAGGAGTAATTTAGCCTCTCCAGTTGGCTTAATGCCCATGTTTGGGAGAGTGGGAGGAAACCGCAGACTCCACACAGGAGAGACAGACACTGTCCGGCTAACTGTCCGAACCCAGAACCCTCTTGTCGTGATGCGCAACCATAACACCACAACACCCTGCATAGACATTTATATCCAAAATATTATTCTTCTACGATAAAACTGATTTAAGTAACTGTTCTGACACTTGTTGGAATAAAGGTTTATAAACAATAATGTCAGATTACGTCAGATGACATAGAAGACTTATTTAAACGTTATGTAGTCTTATGATTGCTGCAAAGATTTACCTTAGCTCCTTAAATGGGGCAGCGGTGGTCTAGTGTTTGGGAGTTGGATCAGAAGGTTGTGGGTTTGAATCCCAGACCAGACCGGCTGCCCTGATGTACCCTTCCGTCCCCGTCACTGCTCCCCGGGTGCTTTCAGTAGCTGCCCCCTGCTGCATGTGCGAGCATATGGGTGAAATGCAGAGGTGAAATAACTTACCTCGAACACCCTCTGACTTCCTCCAACGTGAAGGAGGCTTCAGACAGAGGACGATCTCTTTTCTACGGCGAAAATAGAAATGGGAAACATGAATCAGGGCATTGGTCGGGTAATTAGGTGGATTATGCTTCATTTCTTATCAAGGAGAAGCAGTGTGTGTCTGGCAGAGCTGAACGGTTTTGCTCAACGGAGCCAAGTTTGATCGAATGTCCAGATGGTCCTTCTGAGCTTTGAACTTCATTATCTCAGAGGCACATGGTTTTGGAGCTACGAGGACAAATCTTCCAGAGAGCCAAGTCAGTTGGGATTCATGTGACCGTCACTGTATGTCAGGTGGCCCTAAAAATCCAATCTGAGGTTAAGACACACAGCAAAGAAGCGAGGATTAAGTAGTCCTTCATCAAATAGTCCATAAAACTGATGCAGAGGAAGGAAACCTTCACCTTCTCCACCATAACAGCACCTGCAAGAGGAACATGCACTGTAAGGGAAACTGTATTGTATATATTACACTGTAGAGACTGTAGAATCACCAACAGCAGAGATGATATCCGGACACATACGGAGGACATGGACAAGAACGTGGAAGATATTGGCACTGTAATGAGAAAACCTTGTAACTGAGTTTTCTAGAAGTTTTTATTTGGTTTTTAGAGCACTCTTATAAATAAGTGCTTTTCATTGGTTTGAACTTAGATGAACAATTTTAGGAGAAAACTTTGAATTGGTTTAGAGCCTCAGCACTATTAGATGTTTACTTTTTGAACACAAAAATGGTCTAAGAATTGTGCTTCCCAGAGTTCAATTTGAATGCTCTTTAGGGAGCCATGATTTTTCTTCCAACGATCATTTAGGTCGTTTCTTTTTAAGTTTGTGGAAAGCTGTTTAAGCTGTTCTTTAATGTGAAAACTATTCTTGATGCACTAACCGAGAGAAAGGCAAGTCAGTTAAGCTACTTTAACCTCTGTTAGAAGCCTGTCAGAAGCCTTTTATGTATTTTTTAACCACTCTGGAGGCAAAAGATCAAAACAGCAGTGATATTTTTAGCACTTTACACTGTAACTGTAAATTGTAAAATTTATAATTGTATAAACTGTAACCCTCTGTTTCAGTTCTCCACTTTATGCTTTTACGCTTTTGCTGCAAATTAACCGACTGTAGATTGATGAAAGTGAAAGTGACTACCCTTGTCATTGTGAAACGCAGCGCAACACAACGCAACAAAATTCAGCCTCTGCATTTCACCCATACACACACGCAGCAGCTATTGAAAGTGCCTGGGGAGCAGTGATGGGGACAGTACCTTTTTCAATGGGACCTCAGGGCAACCTACTGGTGAAGGAATCAAACCCACAATCTTCCGATCCTGGGCAACTCCCTAACCACTAGGCCACCACTGCGTTGTGTTATACATATACGATGTAATACATATTGCATGTCACAATCTTTGGCCAATCGTTTACTGATATGAAGACACTTACATGCTGCTGCTACATCTAGATATTGAATATATAGAACACAGGCTTTGCGTATATGCAAACATTCGTTTTCTTTTTCAATGAAAATAAGTGAAACAAACTCTGCAGGATTAAATTTGATACTTATTTTAAAGTAGATTTATTTTGAAAACCAGCAAAGCATCCGTGCCATTTGACAAGGCTGCCCAAACCATTGCAGATGCCGCTTTGTTCAAATAAGGAATATTCACCAGAAATAACACCAGCTTGGAAGAACATTTTTAAATAGAAATCCTCACTTTAGAAGAGAGGGTCAGTTTCTCATTTAGAGCTAATTGCTGGTTTATCGATACAACTTTGTAGTTTACAGAAGTTTTAACAGAAACTCTCACTCATCTCATTTTCTGAGCCGCTTGTCCTAATTAGGGTCGCGGGGGGTGCTGGAGTCTATCCCAGCTCTCTCAGGATGAAAGGCGGGGACACCCTGGACAGGTCGCCAGTCCATCGCAGAGCAGACACACAGACAAACGCACTCACACCGAATACAATGTAGCATCTCCAGTCCACCTGACGTGCAGGTCTTTGGATGGTGGGAGGAAACCAGAGCTCCCAGAGAAAACACACACAAACACGGAGAAAACTGGGAATCAAACCCAGGACCTTCTCCCTGTGAGGAGACAGCACCACCCCAAGAAACATTTCGAGCTATTTGTCTTAGCTAACTATGGAGAAAAATGTGTAAAATTTCTTGGAACTGTTCCTTTAATAAAGTTATAAGTGTAACCTTTAAAGGAAGTGCTATCGACCACACAAAATGTCATGGGTGGTGGTGGTCTAGAGGAAGGATACTCATCCACAGCCCATGAGGTCACGGGTTTGAATCCCAGCACATGCATCATTGGGTTCCTGGACTAAACCCCAGGTTCTCCAGCAGGACTGTTCCTGTAATTGGAAGTTGCTCTGGATGAGAGCGTCTGCTAAATGTCTTTACAGGACAGTGCTGGAGTGGCTCTAGAACCCACCTTTTCTAAGAAATGTTTACTCTCAGTTCTCTTAAAGAATTAATCATAAGTCCTCTCCTTGTTTTGACTAACGTCCTGCTTTTGTTGTCAAACGTGACTAAATAGCTTAGCAGCTGAATGCTGTTTTGCAGTAATGACCCAAATGTCCCATGAGGCTCCAGCAGGTGTGAAGGCCTCCCTTTGCTCATGCTCATGCTCAGGCTAAAGGCAAGTCAGTGAGGCAGTAGTCAGAGAATACTCTCAGGAAGGAGGCAGAAGTGAAAAAAAGGACGGAACTGAATCCCTGTGGATGTAGGTATCGTTTGATAAATATCTACAAGGGACTGGCTGAACACCAACGGCAACAATCCACTCTAGGCCAAGGTGGAATTGCCCAGATTCTGGTAAAGGGAGACCAAAAGATGTGTTTGTGTCTCTGTATGAGGCCTGACTGCATCTGTTTGCACAGTCCCTGTATATTAAGAGCAAAAGTTTCATGCAAAGCTTTTTCACACTGTGTGTGTGAAAACAGAAACAAGAATGTCATTTTCTCACGCTTACGCATCGTAAGTATGCTGAGGTCAAGATGTGGCAGATAATTCGTTACAAAATGGCTTTGGGAGCACAGGTGCATTTAGTTACACAAACTGCTGCTTTGAAACGATGTAGACTTTCTCTATTTCGGTCGCTTTGTTCTATCTGGTTGACTTTCTTTAGGGAGCAGCTGAGCAGCTCCCTGCCAGGTTTAGAGACTTGGTGCCCAACGTGTGTCTCTCTGCTTTATGTTAATGAACATTTCTGAGCACGAGGAGAGTTCAGAGCGAATAAATTGCCATTTACAACAATCCATCGTCCACATAACTGAATAATCCACTACAAATGAAATGACTCAGAGCTCTGTTATGTTTGGTGGGGTTGCATGGCAACTGCAAGAAACATTCTCTGCCTTTATTTAACCAGCAATCATTTCGATATCTGTCCCTACTTTCAATGCTTATTATTTGTATTGCTTTTAACCTGAAGCCGCGTGATGTGAGGCAACTGTGCCTTGCCGTCGCCCTTTTTGCACCACTTAGCAAACCCAGAGCGATACAGCTCAGCTTATGGCGTCTTCAGCTGACCATTTTTAGTCAAAGATTCTCCAAGAATGCGTCCGGTTGATGCTTTTTGCGATGGTCGACTTACATAAGGAGGCTGAGGTAATCTGTGTTGTGCAGGCCACTGAACCTGGCTTTATTTTTAGAGAAAGAGTCTGAAAGCCTCTGTCGTCTGCTTTTTTGAGTCTACCGTGGAAGCTGGGAGGAAGCTCAGGTTCACTGTTGGTTAACATGGTCTGAAGCAGACAGAGCAGCAAAGCCACGGCCTGCAGCTTCGAGTGGGTTCGGAGAAAGCACAAGCCTTCGTCTTCTAACAGCATGTGACTCTGTTGTTTTCTCCTCACTGTTGTGTCTGGAGGATAAAAGCAGCAATTACACCAAACTACCAAGAGCTCTTGCCAGATTTATGCTCGCAAAAACAACATTCCAGCCAAGGTGGCCTCCACCTTCCTAAAGAAACCCAAACAAAGTCACGGGCCGGTCCTGTGCAGGGGCAGAACCTAATCCCCATTTACGTCATAGGCTGATCAATTGGCTTCACCACACCTCCTTTGGGGGAATCTATTAGGAGATCTATCAAAGGAGGATCTCTTCGACACCGGGCAGTTTTGCATAGGTCGTAGTTGATGTACGATTATCAAAAAATCAGCTCTTTTATCAGAAACACTAAACATTTCCATTAGCCTAAATAGCTGCAATCTTTACTTTCTTTCCTTCTTTCTCTTTCTTCCTCTGTAGTCGCTTCTGTCTCTCCCAGCTGTTCCTCAGTGGGCCGGCTGCCTGCTCTAGAGCACTGTTATGGGTTCATTGGGCTGGTATGCGCCAGGAATCTTTGGATCAAGGTAATTTCACACTGTTTGAGATTTTCCCAGGATGTTAAGCTTCCCTTTACCTTTGTGAGCGAGATATGCGCACAGCACATGTTCCAGACCCACACACAAACTATCCGGGAGCCCGCTGGAGGAACAAAAGATACGGGTCATAAATTGCGCCCCAGCACTTGAGTCCCCCCCTAAAAAAAAAGGATCAGATTATTGTAGCATGATCTAAGTGTGAGACCGTGCTGTAATTTCATGTGGGCAATGGTGGCCGGGTGGGGGGTCAGGGGTCCTCAAAAATGGGACTTTCATTTTGACCGTGGACTGTTGCAGGTAAACATGCAGTTTAAACGGCCACGTATAGGTGTTAATCGGGAATCTTAAGATAAACTGCAAACTGATGTTCACATCTAGGTGCTATGCCCTAGATAGATCAGTTCTATTTAACCGGTTTAAAACAATGAGAACATTTTGTTAGTAAGTAACCATTGCATTCTGTTCATTTAAGACCCGTGCTGTTTTAAGACAGCGGAGTAACCTATCTGAGTGCAGTTCCTTACAGCGAATTGTTCCTTTTGAGTATTTTTAGGGCTATAATTAAAAATACAAAAAATGAGGCAGCACCTGATGCTTGAACGCAAGAGAGCTGGAATTGCTCCACACAATCTTCCTCTCTCATCTCTGTCAGGACCCATCTGCTCCCCTTGGTTCCCCACAGGCCCTAAACCAACAACACAACTGGGTGACTGGCTCAGCCAAGATGGTAACCAACTGAGATGACAAACGTGCGTTTGTATGTTTGTATCTTCAGAGCAGGTGTGAATGCGGGAACCCTGATCTACAGAGGCGTATGGTCTGCAGTAAAAGTTGATATTATGATATTAAGTTGAGTTTTGGATCCTTGTAGAATGTGTTTTAAGATCCACAGGCTTCATGTGAGACATTTAAAGCTGTTTCCTTTTTTTGAGCAGTGTAATAGAAATATAACTCATTATGTTGGTGTAGAGCTGCATATTTTACAGAGAAGCATGGCTGGGTTCTAGATAATCAAGGTTGCGCTGGTTCAGACCAAAGAGCAGGTTTACGGATGTGGTGAGAGAGGACATGAATGTGGTCGGTTTGAATGAAGAAGATGCAGAGGACAGGAAGAAATGGAAATGGATGTGACGACTCCTAAACGAGAGCAGCCGAAAGAAGAAGATGAAGAAGAAGTAGATAGCTGCATATTTCAGTTCCAAACCCCCGATCTGATGTACGAGGGAGCGTATATGTGACCATGTCGTGTATATCCTTCACGCGAGGGAGGCATTCGACTTTTGGATGTCTGGTTCCATTCACCAGCATTGTGGCGATGACAAGCACCGGCAAGGTTTCACACCAACAACTTTGTTTACATCTTTACAGTTTAATGGTGCAGAGATCATTCTGATGAATTCTGCTTTTGAAAAACATTCATAGCTGGGTGATTTGTTGTTCTTTTTTTCCTGACCAAACACTTTCCCCATTGTTGCTCATGCTTGAATCAACGTTATCAAGAACAATATTACTATTTATTCTGTCCGCCTCATTGCATGTGCAGAGGCAGATCCACTTGAACGCTTCGCTCTGTGTGTTTTTCCTGTCAGGCTGTCGGTAGCAGGTGCTTCTTAACCGACACTCTTGCTGTTATGAGTCTTCAGAAATCTTTGAAAAGCTATTTAAGCTGCGAGCCGACAAAGTGACCCAGACAAAAGGGGAGAGAGCGGGAGTCGGTATGTGAACCCGGAGCGTGTTTGATTTCGCCTGCTCTTCTGCTGACAAAGCCAGGGGGACGCCGTGCTCCCAGGTGGAAGTCTTCAGGACGTTTTTTTCCCCCCTTCTTCTTTTTTGTCTTCTCCCTATGGCGCAAGAATGAGCCATGCCAAGGCATTCGGTGCTGATGAATTCCTGAGGGACACGACCTGCCCCCGAGAAGTCCTTGCATTCTGCACCAAGGTTCCCTTCCAACAATGCCTTTGTTTCTATGTGTGGGTTCTTTTTACGCACAGGGAGGGAAGGAGAGGGAAAAAAAAAACAAAACTGGGCACTGAGCTGGTATAGTATCAGCCAGCAGCTGTTGCATGAGTGACAAACTCAAGGGCTAGTGATATGAACATGGGAACAGGCTCGACACAGAGGGGGATGCAGACATAGCAGTGCTTCAGCTAGCCTGGAAGAAAGTGCAGTGCTACACTGAGCTCTTGAAAATGAAGGTGCCAAAAAAGGGGACTCGTTAATGGTCCCCTAAAGAACTTGTCGATGGGTGGCACTTTGAAGAAGCAGTTGGGTAAATGACACATGTGAGTGAAGAACCTTTTATAGCTTAAAGAACTTCTGCATGATGTAAAGGTTCTTCACCAACAGTTAATTTCTAGGATCATATACCCAAGCCAATAACTGTTCAAGAATCTCTATTTTTAAGACTGGAGAAAAGGTGCACATCCACAGGGTATCTTCTATAGAGTTTCTTCTCTCTAGTGCCCAAGGAGTGCTCTCATGTAGATGAGATGGTTGATGGTTCAAGGGGTCTGGGTAAGAGGTAGTAGGTGAGCTAAGATGTGTATGTGGAAATTTTTGCTAAAAGTTTATCAATCTTCGCTTTAAAAAAAAGGCAGAATCTTCAAGGGTTCTTTTGTAGAACCAGCTATTGTGTCTAGAACCATGGCAACTACATGTTTAAATGGTTCAAAGAACCTTTGTTGGTCCTGTAAGACGTCTTTTTGCTAAGTGAGCGTTGCTACGTTTTGCTGATTTTTTACACGAATGATTTTGAGATGTTTGATCTGTCTTTGGGACAAGGTTGTGTGAGGTTTGGGATATTTTAACGTGACCACAAATTCATATCTTGGGAAACTGCCTTGGAATTTACTGATATGACTTACTAACTCTTAAAAAATGCCTTTTCAACTAAAGCTGAAGGCTATAAATGAAACAGTGAATGTATAAAGGGTTAAATGGTTGTTTGTGTGGTTAAATTTTAATTTCCTGATCTGATAAATAGATTAACCTGTTTTCTATGGAGTTTATTGCTTTGTTTCTTAAAGGTTTAACTGTTTTTTAATTGATGTAACATGAATAGGTCCCACATGTCTAGAACAGGGAAAAGCTAATAGTCTATAAACCTTAACACCAACCAATATCCTTCCCTCATTATTGGCTAATACTTGAATTAATGGACAGTGTTGCAGAAATACAGTGGCGCGCTTCTTATAGACCTCAAAAATGGAACATAACATGTATCACACCGTTTCATATGTGAAATTATTTGGGAGCTCCGAGCAACAGGCTTTTTAATCATGTTCTTCTGCAAGAAAAAATATTCAAGCTAAATTCAACCTCATAAAACAAAGATAAATTAAACCATTATATTCACTATATTAATCAAATAAATCCATATTAAATCAATTAAAGTACAAAAATTAAAATAAAATATAAATATGGAAGCATATGATGGAAGATTATGATCAGAATAAAAATTCAGCCTCCACTGCCAGGTTTAAAAGATAACTTTTCTCAAAGAATATTCATCTCTTTAGTCTCTACTGCACTGAATCCAGTCCAACCGGACGAATTAATTATGCTCTTATAATAAAAATTCTAACGGTAATTTTAATGTCCTTTAATGTTTTTCTCACACAGATAGTGTTCATGATGCTCAGGAAAACGTATCTGGAAACTTTTATCGCAATAATGATATAAAATCCTCCTTTTGTCCACCTCGTAACCTAAACACGAAAGAGTCTCATTCTAACTAGACTCGAACCGCACATGTGTTTAATGTTTCAAGAGTTTGGACGTCTTGCTGGGAGCCGTCCCAGACTGGAGGAAAATTAGTGAGAGCCCAAAAAATATCCTAAGGTTGTTACAAATCAAATATCATTTTTGGTTTCTATGTAACTCCTTTTGCTAAAAGTATTAGAGGGCAATGATCGTACAGAGCTGGTCTTCTTCTGGCTGAAGACTCGTTTTCATCCAAGGGTTTGTTAGAGTTCTTTGTGTCCATGAAATGTCCTTAGACTGACTGTCTGTCAGCGTAATGTCAGTTTGGGCGTTTGATGTCTATAATGACTTTGTTTCTAAAAATGAATGGCAGCAGAACAGACATACAGATACCTTTTGTAGCGGTTCGATGCTGTTTGGCTGCACCTTTCCTCCTGCACCCATAAAGGACTAAATGACCAGAACGTGAGGCTTATTGACTGCTTGGAAGTGTTTTCTTTATCAAGCTTAAGCAGAATGCAGTGTCTTCTTGTTCTTTTTGCAAATGCATCCCTTTAAATGCTGCCTTTCAAACTCCTGCCATGCTGTTGTCAGGGATGAAGCCTGTCATGGATGGGCTTTGTTTTAAATAATTCAGCCCTGCCCCTAGAAAATGGGCTGAGAGAAGATAGTTCACAGTCCAGATTGTTCAAAGTAAAAGCTTCAAGATAAAGAAAAATCCAAAAAGTGGACATGAGCATTAAACCGGAATGATAATTCAATGATAAGTGAAATGATTTTCTTTTTAGAATAAAGTGTTTTCTTCTCATTGAAGTCTTTTATGAAGAACGAGCTCATTAAGAGCTTTGATGGTTGGATGGTGTGTTGATGGCGGTTATTTAAGTTTGTTTAAAGCTAGCTGATTTTGCTTGTCCAAGATTGATGGTGCCACATTTTTTGTGACAAAAGAACGTCTACACTTACGTTTAAAAAAAAACAAAAAAAAACAAACACCCTAAGGTTTGGAAGAATACGTGCTGAGCAATTGGGGCTTTCTAATTGTTCGTGAAAAGAAAGACATTAATAATGCCTCGTTTAATTTAAACAGGAATCGAATCGGAATAAATGTTAATGAACACAATAAAACATTGATGCTCTACATTCAAGAGAAACAGACTTTTGAAACCACCAAACTGTTTGACTGTTAAAAATATGTCAACATTGTCATCGTAAGCTATTGTTCTCCCCATATTCTCCTTAGAAACGCAGACCTAAAAATAAACAAAAACACAAACCTGCAGATGACTTCTTGTGGCTTTTGGGTCCCAAGTGGCCTCAAAAGCAATTTATAGCAAAATAGCTTGTAATGAACCAGGACCCTCAACACCTGCTACCAAAGAAGAACCATTTTTGGTTCCCTAAAGCACCTTGAAATGGTTCTATATTAAGAGGGGCGAATTTGGAGAACTTTTCAGATATTTCAATCATTTGCACTTCTGATAAAGGTTCTAAACAGAACCATTAAATTGATGAATAACCTTTTCATGATTTGTTGGTTCTTCTCTTTCACATCTCTTAACTAGAGGAATGGCTCTTCTGTTTAAACGTTTGGTGTAGAGTGTGCCATGTAAATTAAAATCTTTATTTAATTTTTTAAATTTTGTATGAAAATTTTTAAATGCTGTGTCCTGATCTGTATCTGAGAGTATGAAGATTTTTTTTGGAAACCTGGGCTGCAGTGATGATGGGAAGTGTGTTACCTCTCCATCCCGATGTGGGATGTCTGTCTGGAAGCAGGAGATGGAGTGTGAAGGTGGATGAATGAAGCATGTGCTGTCTGCGATGGTTGGTCCAGCTCTCTGTGTCCTGTGTTTTATTTGGACACATGTGGCTCCTCGATCCTGACAAAATGACAGGAAAACAAACTAGAATACTGTTTTGGAGGATGAGTAGAGGATGAGTGGAGGATGAGTGGAAGAAAAACAGTCTGGGGCAGTTTTATATTTACTGTGAAAGACTAGCATCAGTTCTGTCTGCGGTTTCTTCCTTTAAAAAGCAGTTTTTTCCTGCTAATAATTTTTCTAGACTAATCATTTGCGTGGGCTGATGCTGGGACACAGTGTCTGAGTTTTTCTGTCTAAAATAAATGAAATAAATGTCTTATTTTCTACAATTATAAAATCAATGAATTGTGGAGTAATAATAATAATAATAATTGTTATTATTATAATTATTATAATAATAATTATTATCATTATTATTATTGTTGTTGTTATTGTTATTATTAGTATTATTATATTTAAATCCTATTTTATTCAATCCTGTTTTAAAGCATTTTAATTATAATTGTTTGCTTCAGAGCAACATAAACTGAATTGAATTAATTTAATTTGGTGCATAAATTTATTTAATAAAATGTGGATTTAATTTCTTAATTCAAAAAATGGAAAAAGAATTTTACTTTAGACATTTGATTTAAATAATAATGTGTGTATTTGTCTCTCTC
Organism: Hepsetus odoe; assembly: GCA_017165825.1. NCBI lineage: Eukaryota > Metazoa > Chordata > Actinopteri > Characiformes > Hepsetidae > Hepsetus > Hepsetus odoe. The sequence goes on from CM029376.1 coordinate 23,854,205, forward strand.
TGCACACCCTCACTCACTGCTCTTACAGATGTTAGCTTGCAGTTGTGCTCTAGAGAAAAAATAAAGATCAAACAAATTCATTAATAAAATTCATTTAATCACACTTTATCAGAATAACCAGAATCTTGTAGCCAAAACTTGTGTTTTTCCAACATAAGGCAGGATTGAGTAAATAAGGAAATTTCTGTTTCTGGGAGAGTTTGGGGATTTATAGATGGCCCTGATGTGTCTGAGGTGCTTTGATGAAGGAAAGCTTTCCTTTGGGAGCAGCTCCAGATGTGAGAGTCCATAAAGCACCTTCACTTCCACTTAATTAACTAAAACTCAGGACTTTTTAATGGAACAGACCTGAGCAGGTGTGGGCTCTTGTGTTCTAGATAATCAAAGGTGTGTGAATCAGCCAGAGAACATATAAGTCTCTCTCTCTCTCTCTCTCTCTCTCTCTCTCTCTCTCTCTTTCTCTCCCTCTCGGGGGGCGCCTTTATTACCAACCTCCGCAAAAAAAACAAAAAAACGGATTTGGCGCGTGACGTCAGCGCGCCGCTCATAAATACATGAATAATTAAATAGACGAATTAATTAATCAATTAGCAATAAAGCCTCGCGCGCCGCGGGGACCGGTCATTACCGCGTCATTAGCGCGTCATTACACCTCAGTCCCGCATCATATTTTGCCCCTCGTTCCGTTTGGTTGCCATGGCGAGGAGAGGAGGGTTTGTTTTATTTTTTGATTTTTATTTATTGGTCTTATTTGCTGCATTATTTCATTGATTTTCATTTACTTTGTTATTATTCGCGGCGCTGAAGCAACGTCGGGTGGACGAGCCACGTGGCCCCCGAAAATAAAAAGTGAATAATTATTTCAAAAGATTTTGAGATGAAAACGGTAGTGGTGATGTTACTCAGAAGGTGATTCAGAGAGAGAGAGAGGGGGGGGGGGGGGTAAAAGAGAAAGAGAGAAAAGAGACAAAGAAAAAAAACTGACTAAAAAAAGTCCACCACGAAGCCACCACGTGTATTTATAATCTCCCGCTTATTACACGTTAATGACGCTGCTTGTGTTATAAATGTGTAATAAACGGGTTTAACAGACGGATCTCTCCAGCCTGCAGGTTATAACGCGCCATAACGTTGTGCAGGGGCTTATTCACGATGTATTAACGTTTAAATCAAATGAAGTGTCTCTCTAGAGTTTCTCACAATGATGATGATGGTGATGATGATGATGATGGTGATGATGATGGTGATGGTGATGATGGTGTTGACTGAATGTCTCTGAAAGGGTCTGAGTCAGAGCAGGGGTCCTTGCTGCCTCTTTTTTAATCATTTCAGACATTTAATCCCGCTGTTTTGTCTTCAGCTGCTGCTTGAATATTTTTTCAAACGTTTCATTCTTTTCCTGATTGTCATGTGATCAGCCCAAGGTTCACCTCGAGCCATTATTTTAATTTATTTTACATTTACTTGTTTCTTTATTTTCGTTTCCGACTTGCGCGCGACGGACACCAGCCCTCCCCCTCCTCGCCATCCTCATCCTCATCCTCATCGAACGTCTCGGAGGTGCTGCTGTGAAAGTCTGCCCAGTAACACAGCCGAGGCTGCTCCTCTGGTCCTATTGGCTGCCTCGCTTCTGACAAGGGGAGGAAGCAATGCAGACCAGAGGAAGAAGAAAAAAAAGAAAGCTTTAAAGAGACATTCCTGCTCCCTTTAACTCTGTCTGCTGAGACTGGACTCACACTGGATTTTAGTGTCAGGTGTGGGGAGTGGCAGGCTGCGCACCTGAGCTCGAGCTCAGTTCTGGATGAATTCACACACTGGGTGCTGTTTGTTGCTGGAGTGTGTAGAACTCTGCAAGTGGCATCACACCTTATCTGAAGCCCCGGCGCGTTGCCACAGCCTTCATGCAAGCATTTCCTAGAAAGTTATCATTTGACCACAAGCCTCGCAGCACAACACGGGCTTTGAAAGGCGCTGAGATGAGGATGAAGGGGGTTAATGCACTTTTTCAGACAGATGCTGCCATGCTGTCTGGTCATTTCATCCGTTTTGGATTTGTGTGTGTGTGTGTGTTTGATGCAATGCTGGTGGGATGCAGGGTGGTCTCTCTTATGCACAGTATAGAGACCAGAGTCCTACCACCAAGACATAGGTGCCAATCTGCATAGTGTCAATTTTCATTATGTAATTTCCATGCATATTAATTACACAGGAACGCACGCGCCCAAACTGTTCACGTGTCTCCAGCATTTTGGAGCTTCTTCACCTCTGTGAGAGCACATAGGTTGTGTGTGGGTGTGTGTTTGTGTATGTGTGTGTGTGGGTTGGTGCGTGTATGTGTGTGTGTGTGTGTGTGTGTGTGTTTGATGCAGCGTGGGCGGGATGCAGGGTGGTCTCCACACAATTTGCCCCCTTTATACACAGTATGAGCCCTACAGAGAGCAGTCCAAAATATAGATGCTCATTTGCATATTTTCCATCCATATACAACGTGTTTGCAGCATTTTTGGAGCTTGTTGTTCACTTTTCTATGTGTGTGTGTTTGGGGGGGTGGAATTTATCTATATAATTACTATAGAGTTACATTATAATTCTTCCCTACAATCAATGGCAAAGGGCAGGGTGTCGTTGTTGATGTTTTGTTGTTTTGTTGTTGTTGTTGTTGCCTTTTTGAGTGGTTAGCTCACGTTGGCCACTAATGAAATGAGCTGTGCTGACGTCACTGCCCATGAGCAAGAGAGAGAGCGAGAGAGAGGGAGAGAGAGAGAGAGAGCAGCCAGCAGGGGAAAGAAGAGGCAGCAGACACACACACGCACGCGCGCGCGCACACGCAGAGAAAAAAAGGAGCAGGATCTGGAGCAGCTCGCGCTCTGTCTGGGTTTCTATGCGCGAGGAGAGTTCTGCTTGTCGGAGTAGGAGAACAGAGCACAGAGGGGGAGAGAGAGAGCGTGTGTGAGTGTGTGTGTGTGTGTGTGTGTGTGTGTGAGAGAGAGAGAGAGAGAGAGAGAGAGAGAGAGAGATGGAGCTGTACTGCCTCGAGTCAGACTCGGTGGTCAGAGCCCGTCCGGACCCGAACCTGCTGGACGACGACAGGGTCCTGCAGAGCCTGCTGACCATCGAGGAGCGCTTCCTGCCCCAAGCCTCGTACTTCAAGTGCGTGCAGAAGGACATCAAGCCCTTCATGCGGAGGATGGTGGCCACCTGGATGCTGGAGGTGTGTGTGTGTGTGTGTGTGCGTGAGTGTGTATGTTCGGTTGCATATGTCCAGGCTCTGTCCGTATCCATAGAGACTCTTGATCTGCTTTCTGAAAGTGGGCACTGCTTTTTCTGCTTTATACAACCACTTCTGTGTGTGTGCGCGTCTGTGTGTGTGTGTGTGTGTGTGTGTGTGTGTATTTGGAGATGTGTTTCTCAAATAGCATAAAAATTGCACCCCCCCCCCAGTGGATCCCGAGGTGTGTATCGGGGGTCTCTTCTGCCTCCCCGTTGCCCCCCAGTCGGGTGTTTTTGCCCCGGGTTTGTTGCCCCTGCACACGTATGCAGTGCGGCTCTCCGACATCGCCATGTTGGTTTTTCACACCCGCGTTCTCCGCCGCGCTCGCGCACCAATAAATGCCCGGCACCGGTCCGAGAGAAGGTTCCGCGAGGGTCCGGACGGGCCGGTACGGGGGCGAGGCGGCGGGCCTGGGAGCGCAGACGAGGCGTAAACGGGCGCGCGGAGGGCGGAAGGGCGAGGGCCCGCGGCGGCCGCGCGCCGATCAGAGCCGGTTTCCGATCGATCCGTGATCGATAAGCGGCCGGTCGCGAGCGCCCACGTCTGCAGGGACTCCGGGACGCTCGTCTGGCCGCCTGGCGCGCGCCTGGAGCGCGGCCGCGAATTTGGAGAATTTTTTCTTTAATTTTTCTCTTTGCGGTGGCGCGGGGCGGCCGCATGCGACCCGCAAAAACCCCGTTTTAACGCCGTAAAAGTGCAACCCCGGCCTCTGACAATTGTCGGGAAAGGTGCGGGAGAGTCCGCGGAACATTTTCATGTGCGAATCATGCGCGCAGACAATTTATTTCTATTTTTTATTATTTTATGAAAATATGACGAATTAAAAAAACGCCCCGTGTGTTCCGGAGCCTGTTGCGCTGCATGGGTGTTTTTCTTTTTTTCTCCCTCGTTCTCTTTCTTTTTTTCTTCTTTCGGGGCTTAGACCGATTGTGACTTTAGTTCATTTTTTATAGAGGGCAACGGATAGAAAAGTTTTGTTTAATTTTTTTTAAAAAGGGCTGCTTTAAACCCCCCGAAAGAGATTCATTAACAGTCCAGGAGAGAGCAGCAGCCAGCCCGACTCTCGCTTTCCACTGCTTTAATGGCTCCTATCGATTCCTAACGACTCGGTTCGATTCGGTTCGGTTCTCCCCTCGTTCCCTCGACTCCTTGCTGTTGATGCGGCCCGGTTTAAATGGACCCCCTCCCCTCCCTGTCTCTCCTGCAGGTGTGTGAGGAGCAGAAGTGTGAGGAGGAGGTCTTCCCTCTGGCCATGAACTACCTGGACCGTTTCCTTTCAGTGGTTCCGACCCGAAAGTGTCACCTGCAGCTGCTGGGCGCTGTCTGCATGTTTCTGGCCTCCAAGCTGAAGGAAACTCGGCCGCTCACCGCCGAGAAGCTCTGCATCTACACCGACAACTCCATCACACCGCGCGAGCTGCTGGTAGGACACTGATGCCGCACGTGCAGGATCAATATTAGGATTATTATGAGAATAATTTTTTTTTAATAATTAAAGGAAGACCAAATAGAGATTATTATTATTATTATTATTATTGTTGTTGTTGTTATTATCGTTATCATTATTAACTTTATTATCATTATTGCTGTTGCTAAATTGTTTTGTGCAAACATCTGCTTTACCATGAACTCATTTTCATTTATGATTTATGATTTATACTTTATTGATCCACCAATACACTTTTAATTTAAGTTTGTAGCTATTTTTCATCTTTAAAAATTTCCTCATGATTTGATTTATTCATTTGTTTCATCAACATCCCGGTTATGCACAGCTATTGCTGTTCTTGTGTTGAATGCCTTCCTTTTTTGTTATATCAAACGCCCCTAAAGCCTTTCTTGAGATGCCCCGAGGGCCGGACTGGGCCTGTCATGACATCTGATGGAATATTTTGGCTACAGCTCGGAGCTTATGGCAGCAGGGAAAGCGTTGTGGCAGTGAAATGCAAATGGAGGGGCTTTGCTGAAGGGGAGGGGGGGAGCGGCTGTGGTGGATGGTGGAGGCTGTGCAGTGTGAGCTCTGCGAAGATCCAAAGCACCAGCAGAAGCACCAGCAGGCCTCCATCACCATCTAGTGGCAAATATGCAAGTCTGCAACACTGAGCTGGGAAGGGTATCTGGTTTTCCAGTTCCGGATTTGTTACTGAGAGAGAGAGAGAGAGAGAGAGAGAGTGTGTGAGAGAGGTAGAGAGAGAATGAGAGACATAGTGAGAGAGAGCGTAACAGAGAGACAGACAGAGGGAGTCGCTGCTTGCTGAATTTGATCGGGACATTTCCTGATCACTTGATGAAGAAAAAGAGTTGCGTTTTTTCTGTAGCTGTTCAAAAACGTCTTGGTAGCATGAATTTACATGAATTCTGAAAATATTTAAAGGGGGTTTTCAGCAGTATTTCTACCTTTTTGCATAATTGAATCATTTAGGCAGCAAGTCATCTAGAGAATCTTACTGTAAAATGGACTATCTCCGAGAAGCCCCTAGAGTCAGGTGATGATGAACGCAACCAGACATCCAACATGTGTAATGCCCCCAAAAGCTGCCTCATGGAAAGTTATAAAATGACTATCGATGCACTATTGTTAAGATAGATTTGGGGCAGTTTTTTTTTGGATAGCTTTTTCTAAAAGCTCCACTTCCCAGTGCAGATTCACTGGTGGCTTTGGATAGCAAATGAAATATATTGATGAATCAGATATTGCGACACCTGGTTCCCATCACCACCATTTTATAGAGTCAGTATGTTCCTGTACAGCAAACCGTTTCTCATCAAAAAACTGCATGTCCTTGTTTACATCCCGATGATTGAATTATGGAGACATTTGGAAAGATCATTGGACTTCCCTGTGAAGTCTGACCTGAATGTGGATGGTGTTTGGGTTTATACAGTATTTCTTTGGCTACAGAGATTTGTTGTCTGCCCTTTGGTCCATTTTGATCTAAATCCAAACGCTGTTTCTTCCTCAGCGTTGTATAAACATTTCTCTGTGAGCTGCCATTCCCACACAGTGTGCTCAAAGAAGCAAAATATGGTTAAGGCAGCACTCATCTGCTCTTCTGAAGATCACACACTATGTGCACCGTGGCTTCAGCAGTCCAGCCTGGGGTTGAGGACTTGTTCTGCTGTCAGCTCAACTTGTGCGTGTGTTTGCACTGTTCTTCTCACCTCTGGCTCATCAGTTTCTCTCTCGGCAGCTGAAACAACTGGAGCAATGGTGGTTCTGGTCAGAGATGACACTACTACGCCACTGTCCTCAGCGAAAAAAAGTGGTTGAGGACCACATTTTTTCTTTTTTCTTTTTAAAAAACAGCTCAGTTCTGTCTTCTAAGCGACACTGAGCTGCAAAGTGCAGCAGATGCAGGAAACCGGAGATGGGCTGTCACAGTCACATCTTCAATTTTTGTCTCGCTGACTGGTACATAATTCTTGTAAATGAAACCTCTGGTGGCAAAGGGACTGCGAGAGGAAGTGGGTGCCTGAACTATGTTGCAAGCGTGCTAGAGTCAGCTCACAGTTTGGCCTCAATCAGAACAGTGGCATGATAAGGAGCACTAATGGTGATAAAAAACTTCGAAGGTACTGGCTCATGTTCTCTGGCGATGCATTTTGTGTCTGCTTTGTCTCACAGGTTGTTTAATGACTCGAATCGGAGGCTTATTATTTAGCTGCTAATCTCAAATACTTGTCATTGATTGCTTAGTTATTGCTCTGGCAGGAATGCGTTGATGCGAGTTACTTCAAACGTACAGTTCTGAATTTACACCTCTCAGTACCGCATGGCTTCTCGTGCCTATTCCCATCTCACTGGAATTTCAAGTTGTGGAAAACAGGGTGCTTTTTATGCAAAGAATAATATTTGACACTGACGTTGCCCATGTGGACTGTGGGAGGAAGTATTGGTAGCGTGAAGGCGAAGTAAAGATCTGAACGGTTTATCTAAGATACTGTCAACTTCTGTCCTTATCAGCTAAAACAAGCCTGACTATAATAGCATCTTAATTTTCAGAGCTCTGCCTAAAAGGAAAGTCTTTACTCAAGGATTCACTGTAAACATGTCAAAGTCTCTTGGACTTTTGTTGAAGTCATGCAGACAATGACAATGCCCATGATTTGATGATCCACTCTAGCACCATCCAGGCATTATGTGTGATATGCACCACCCTAACCATACTTAGGCTGGTTTTCTGCAAGCACTCATTTCTGAAGTTTTTCTTCATATAATCTGATACAGATCTTCGCCATAGTCTATAATCAGTGTGAAAGTCACATGAAACCCGATCTTCAGATTCCTATTTCAATCACGTTCATGTATTTCTGTGAATGACCACATACCGGTTGCTTGTCTAAACATATAAGCCTGATTTTGATAAAGATCGAAAGTAGGCATTAGAGTCAACTGTCTAAAAGCAGGCTTGGGTTGTCTCCACTCACACACTCTATAGATAAGAGTGTGAAAAGGATTTGTTGGAGAAAAGCTATGTAGGAACCTGCACCCTGAAGAACCTTTGTGAGTTCTTCTGCGTAGTATAAGCTTTATACCAAGTCATAGTTCCCAGCAGATCCATTTAGGAACTGTTAATTTTTGACAGTGTTCTTTACATCCCACCCTCTGCTGGGAATGTATCTTCTGCAAACCTACAACTGAATGAAAATGGAGGCATACTCAAACTTTCCTGAGTGGGACGTCCTGTGATAGTCGGAGGGCTTGGATGATGTAGTGTCTTGCAGTGATCTTAGCATTGCAATACCTTTTGGAAATTCCTCGCACCTATTCGCATCTAAAAATCGGAGCTGTTTGCACACGTGGGTGAGTCACTCGACCGCTGTGCAGTGGTGGCAGGGATGTCTCAGGCACTCTGCTGCCGCTGTGCACTCGTTGCATACTCATTCGAAACGCTGCCACCGTTCACCTGCGGTGTCGTCCCAGAACAGTGTGTAGGCCAGCTTCGCAGAAAGAGTCATCGGTGCTCTTTAAGGCTGTGGATTTAATGCCTACCACATTGGGCCGCCTCATGACTAAGTGCGTGTGGTTCAGCGATGGAGGAAACCATCTCTCTCTGAATGAGCACACAGTCACAAGGACTGTCCCTGAGAACACAATTTTTCCCCAATTAGTCACTCAGCCCTCTTGTTACTTTTCCCACTTTAAACAAAAAGAGAGGGCAGCCGTTTAAAGGTCGCTTTCTGTTTCCCCGAATGGAGGCAAAAATGGCTCCCTTGCTATGTGCTGACGTTGAAGTACATGTGTCGCTGTGGAGAGCTTGGGGGGACACTCAGTGTAACGTGTGTGAATAATGTCTTACTCTGGATCTTTCCCTTCATGTTAACGTAAAGCATTAATGTCAGGCATAAGTGAAGGTGGGTTTGTCACCATGCCAGATAAATGTTTGCCATTTGTTTAAGTCTGAAGGAAGCCTTCTGATCTTTGCCGGTACGTATTTCCGTGCAGTTTTATGACTTACCCCATTCATGTGTTCCCCCAAAGGCAGTACAGTAGTTTCATATTTGCTATCTTAATAAAACATGGTGAACAAGTAAATGATATGTCATTTTTTGCTTTACGCATTTTGACAGGGCAATGCGCGTCAGAATGCTTTTCAGCATTTTTGCATTCTTTTGAATGATTAAGTCATTTTGATTGTTCAGGATCCACCATGAGGGCTGCTTTTCCCCAGTAATGCCCATTTTATTCTTCCTGCTGCTGTGGCTCGCCTTTGTGGATTGCAATGAACGAGCGTACACACAGTTTGGCTTCTCAGGAGTGAAGTTCCTGATGCTGAACAGACACTCTGAGGTCATTGGTGTTGGTGTAAGGTCAGTGGGTTCTGAGGAGCTTACAAGTAAATTTATGGTTAACTAGGGACAGTAGCAGAGCTCCAGCCTGCGCTCATGCCTGTCGCTCAGGAGTGTGGACGCCAGTGTATGGTCGGGGGATCAGACCGAGCAGCAGTGCTAAAGTCAGACTTAAGGCTTCTTTATGCTTCTGGTCAAGTTTAAAGGATTCATTTGGCTAAACTACAAGCGCTGGTGGAAAAAAAAACAGATGAAGATCACTTTGAAAGGTTGCTTGCCCTGCGAAGAAATATATATCTGGGCCAAGTCAACCTAAGTGAAGGTTTTTCAAGTCAAAAATGATTGTGATCAGTCAGAATGACTTGACGCAACATTTATTTGTCACTGCAAGCAAACGGGAAGGGTGGCATCAAAGGCTTGTTCATGCTTTCAGTACACCTAGACCAGAGTGGTCCAGTCTTATGCACAAAGGGCCAACGTGGCTTCAGGTTTTCATTTCATCCATTTGTTAGATTATAAACACAGATTTGACTGGACACCAGTGAACAATCCAGTGATCAGGAGCACAATGGATGCTTAGAACAACCTTTCAGAGCATGGTCTGTAAAAGTCAAGAATCTCTTTAATTAAAAAACTGCACTTACAGTAAGGATCCTCTGCAGAACCTTTCCACTGGTATGAGACCTTGATATAATGTGTGGTATGAGGCTGTTCACAGTCCCAGGTTATGATTTCAAATATGATTCCTTAGGGAAACATAGCTGTGCTGTGATACAATAAAATGTGGCACTGTTTTCCCCTATCTGTTCAGTCTGGAAAGTAAAATAGCAGCCTTGAAAAATGGACCAATTTTGACATATCCCAAATCCCCTGGGCAAGCAGGCTTTTTATAGTCGTGACACTTCAGCGAGCCAAGTATATTTCTTGCATTTCATCAATTTGCATTCCACTTTCAGCACAACTCAAAATACTTAAAATGCTTAAGATAGACTCTACTTTCACCCGGTAGCCTAAATAGGCCCTTGACTCTGTTATGACACCCTGCTTATGGCCTACTTTCCTGAAAAGTTTGCAGCTGGATCTGCTGCTGTTGATTTGATGGTTAAAAGATGCCTTCTGTAATAATAATAATAAAAAAAAGAAAAAGTAGGAACACTATTGTTTTTACTTCCACTGTTGTTGCCTCACTGCTCTCTCGTGTTTGTGGACTCCTTCAGGACTGGGAGCTGGTGGTGTTGGGGAAGTTGAAGTGGAACCTGGCTGCTGTTACTCCAAACGACTTCATCGAACACATTATGAAGAAGCTGCCGCTACCAGAGGACAAGCTGGACCTGATCCGCAAGCATGTGCAGACCTTCATCGCATTGTGCGCCACAGGTAGCTTTGCCTCAGACGTTTCAAGGTCGAACTGTATGTTGCTGTTTACTATGTCAATAAGAGCAGGGTGGGGTGTTAGCCTAGGGGTTGGATGCTCAACTGTAGACCAAGAGGTTGTGGATTTAAGTCTGGTCCTATCCTATTTCCAGCACTTGCACTATTTGAGCCTCTGAGCAATACACTTAACCCAGGTTGCTCCAAATAGACTTTCCCTTTCAATAGGCAATGTAAGTCACTTCGTTGTTTCGTCGCCACCAGCTGAATCCTTAAAACACGTCTGGGAATTCGTACCATAATGAACTTCACATTAAGAATTTCAATCAGGGAGAGACAGAAAACAGTAAAAGTGTTCAGTAAATGATATCACATTTGGCATGTGCTCTGCATTTGTCTTGCACTGCTGTTTTGTAAGTGCAAATGATAAAACATCCGTTGTCAAGTCAACTGGGTGCTGATAACTTGCGTCAACACTCTGGCAAGTGTTGAAAAATATCCTCGTCTGCTCCATTCTAGAAAAAAAAAGCGAAATAGAAGTCAACTTCTGAGGAACGGTAACTATGGTAACCTCAGGCAAGTTGCTTCCACGGGCATGGTGCCACCTAATTCCATGTCGTTACATGAAAATATGCTGATTGAAATTGCAGCCTGTAACAGACAGGGGCTTCTCTGGAAGCCTTGGTGCCTTCAGCGAAGTGTTTGGGGTGCTAGAGGTCAGGGGGCATATCAGTGGTAAGCAGTGAATGAAGAGACACTTCAAAGGAGAGCTGAATGCCGGTTAAGGGCATTCCTGCGCATTGCCGATCCAGCGCTACTCTGTATGGGGACGGGGGAAGGCATTGTCTCCGTCCTTGGCAAGCGGATTATGTCTTTGAGATCAAACATGGAGCAGAGCGCGAGGGTGAGAAAAAGTTGGGAGGAGAGTATTGTTCCAGGCGATCCAAACAGCCAAGCATGTCATGTTTTCATACCTCACCCCTGCTTCTCACGCCTCCTGCCTGCTCCAGGGCATGAGCGCTTTCCCATGTTGGAGAGTCTTTGTGGGGCAGGTTCTCCCAGCCGGTCAGAAAGCAGCGCTACCCGCAAGAGGTAATATGATCTGCTTGGGTTTCCCCTGGGCACCCCGTTCCTCCCTGAGGCAGCTCGTTTCCCTAGGTCTTCAGAAAAAAAGCCTCATCTCTGAGAATGCTGGATAAGACAGAGGAGAAATGGGAGCACATGACAGGTCTTTAAATGTGGCACTTTTGATGTGGGTTCTCCCTTTGCGGATTGTGCAATGGATATTGTAAATATGTTGTGAAAGTACTCTGACAGGAGTCATTGATGGTATCCATGGGAACTGGCTTGAATCCCATTGAAGATACTCACTGCCATCCATCTCCTTCTCACTGTTTTTTTTTTTTTTTTGAGTCACGAAAGATATTGGAATGGTTTTCAGTTTCACATCCATTTCTCACAGTCTTGTTGTGCAAGGCCGTGAGTGCACTGTCCTTGATTGCCTCATCGAAGCGGCTGAAATTTGTATCTTCCACAACTCATTTCGAGCCTACCACTGTTAAAAGCAGCTGTCAGATCATGCAGTTTAAAGCAGTATCCAAACCAGCAATGAAAAGAAACTGCACTTGTTGATGCTTGAAGCACCTGATAATCCGTTCTCCAAAAGCATCTTGAATTTCCAACCTGGATTTTATCAAAAAATTTTCCTAACAATCGTAATTGCCAGGCAGATTGCGAGATTGTGGTCTGCCTCTCTTGGGCTCTTCACATTCTTTGCAGAGAATTCAGCATCCCCCCTATTTTTTCTTGGAAGGACTTGCATAAATCAAGGCCTCTGAGTCTGAATGAGAAAAGAGAAGAGAGCAGGGGGTGGAGAGAAAGAAAGACAGCTAATTTTTAATGGTTTCTCCCTTTTGATGGAACAGTTCCGTTTGGGGCACTTGGTGGGATTTGGTTGGTTGGTGGAGACCAGCGCCGTATTAATTAATAACTAGAAGAGGTCTTTCACAGCTATGCAAATTGCTGGGGGTTGGGGTGGGGGCTTAGCTGGAGAATGGAGACAAAGCATGACCCTTCGTTTCAAATGCAGAAACATGTAAGGGTCAGCTTGGAAGGAGCACCTGATAGGAAGCTGTGGTATTTCTTTGGAGGGTAGCCTGCCACAGGCCTGCACAGGAACGAGCCTGTTAGAACAGATTACAGCCCATTCCTCATGCAAATGTTGTCCCACGGAGTGTTATCCAAGGGTGTAAACCAAGAAAGAAGGCTCTCATATCGGCATTATGGAACCCAGATTTGTGCTCATCCACCACACGTTTACGTGTCTCCTGTTTAGACTTATATTGTTCAAAGACGGCCTGAATCATTCACAAAGTGAATCCACTTTAAAAATAGTTTCCATTGAGGTAGTGCAAGTATGAGTTTGCCGGTGTTGATGTTTGTTGACACAAGAGCCTGATTTGTCAGAGCTCACTATGAGTCTTCTTCCCTTGTATGCCTTGAATAATTTCCTGCAACCATGCAGCAGGAAGCACTGAAAGCACAGCATTCTCCTAAGAATTTCCTTCTCTGTGTGTCATAGGAACTCCCATGTGGTTCCACTGCTTTCTGATGCTGATCAAAACCACAGCATCCTGTCTGACTGTATAGCATAAATGCTAATGATTATACTCAGTTAGCACCATGAAATCCAAAAGTCATGCCCGCACTTGGATGGTTTAGAAGTATAGGAGGTGAATTCATCATGCTCCGCTCCCACAAAAATTCTTCATTTGCTCTCAAGAATGTCTTAATTGTGGTCTGCCCCGACGTTCGTCTAACCCATGAGAGAATCCAGTCGTTCTCATGATGGGAGAGCTTGCGTGAACGGGGTTGGATTGGCCCGCAGCTTTTTACTTACTAGGCGTCCACGGTGTCTGGGTGCGAGTAGGGAGGGGTCAATATGGTTGAACAGTGAATCTGCCAATTCATGTCATTCCTGTTTTGGCAATTGCCGGCCTGCGTACTGTTGCTCAAGTCTCTCAACGGAGGTGCAAGACTGAAGCAAGTTGTTACAGGATTTCAACAGTTTAGGAGGATTCCTGTTTTCGCTTCATCTGAGTTAAAGCGCCTTGGCTGCTTTCATGATAAAAGTGTCACGGTGAGGTGCAAATACGATCGGACGGTTTTGGAGTTTGTTCAGATTGTGTTGCCAGTCTGATACTAAGAGCTACACAAATAGTCCTTGTTGATAGACATAGAATAAAAAATATATATATATATATATATAATATATATATCTGCAATAAAGATAAAGGAAATGACATTGCATTGCATTTTTTTCGCACTTTATTTATTATTGCAATATTTTTATAGTGCTACAAAAATGATGTTCCTTTAGAGAGTGTCGATTAAAGTGTGTCACAAATATGTCTATTTTAGATCCGTTAAGAGTTTTTTGTTTTTGGTGCAAACCAGTATAATCAGAGGAATCCAAAGCTCCAGTACAAAAGTAAAAACAACAGTGGAAAAGTTTGCAGTCACCTTAATTAACTGATCGCTTCAAATAATTGGGGTCAGATGTTTATCTAATAATTATGTCAGGCCCAATAATCAGCAGCTTACTCCAATACTGATGAAACCAATAGTGACAGTTCAAGTTAAATGTCAAGTCATGGTATTACATTTAATCCGGTGGTTCTGCAGCTCAACGCAGCCCTGTAATTATCTTTTAGTAAATATGTTAATTTTCTGTGCATTCCTGTTCAAACTCCACATAGCAGGCTAATGTCACATGGCAGGGTTTTAACAGATGATGGCGGTGTTTTGTCTTTGGTCTTGAAAGTGCAAATATTGGAACATTTATGTGAAGTGACGCCAGTGGGTCGCTAGCCCACAAGAGTCCAAGAATTTACTGTCTGTCTGTACGCTCCCTCACTTACACTCTCTAAGTGGCTCGTTCCATTTGACTGTGGGCTGCGGTGGGTGATATACTGTGATGCCAAATCCAAAATGTTGTTTACATTTGACCTTTATCAATCAGTGGAGCCTGGCTGCTCAAAATGGGGCTTTCTGTAAACTGCGATTAATAAGCTACGCATCGGCATGGAATCCTGGCAGTTGATTTATTGCCCTTAAAAATCATCGCTCTCTTTGGCTGTATCTCAACTTTCCAGGCGTCTAATTAATTTACAAGTTAAACGCGTATGCAGTGCATCGCACCCACCCAGGAGTTGGCCGTGCTGGCGCGGCCCTGAAGACGCTGTGTGGGGAGGGCGAGAGAATGGCTCATTGAAGGGGGCGAGAGGCTGGGGGGGAGCAGGCCAGCCAGCCGCCGCTCACAAGGAGCCTTCCATCGCAAGCATCCCCACTACATACACGGTTTTTCCTCTTCATGCATATCAATGAAGGTGTGCAAAATACGGCCATTCTTCCTCCGCCGACCACTCACACGCGCCAGAGTGTCCGGCTTTGCCGCTAACATGTGCATGCCCTTGTTCCTCAACAAATCTGTCTTGCCCAGAGTGTGAAAAATCAGATTGCTAGGCATTTAGCGTTCACTAAGTATTCACATCTATGGCCTTCTCTCCTTTTTTGGAGTTGCAGATGGTAGAATGGATCTTAAGGAAAGAGATGCAAGATGGCCCTTTTGCATTGACTTGCATTGACTCTGCTTTCTACTTTTTGGCCAGAGCTTAAATCCCCTTATGCCCCAGGCTCAGCTACGTACACAGAGGTGTATGGCAAGTTCATTTATTTGTCAACACCAAGCCACAGGATCAGTGCCTGGTTCTGAATGCTAAGAAGGCAATGAAGGGATGCTTCTTTAGCAATAAAAGGCCACCTCTTTGATTCTCCCCCCACCAAAAGAGAAAAGGAACGAAAAAATCACCCTCAAGGTTCGCTTTGAATACGGCAGCATGGTAATGCGATGGCCGCTGGGGTCCACTCTGTGAGCCCATAGGTGGCCCGGCATCAGAGGAATGGTGGGAGGAGGGGAGGGGCGGTCTCTTTTCTCCTGCCAAAACCTCATGAGGGTCTGGACACAGACTAAAGAATGATGCTCAGAGCCTCCCTCTAAAACTTCCCCCGTCACTTCTGCTGGCTCAGACCTGACATACAGCCCCCTGCCCAAACTCCCCCCACTCACCCTTTACCCCCGACCTTTCTTGAGCAATGAGGGATCGATGTTGCATCAGGGACAACTGTGGACAATGAAGCCGCTCAATTAATATGCTAAAAGATAGTAGCCTTGCTGATACAAATCACTAGTTGTTGCCACAACAAAAGTTGGGCATGTGTGCCATTCAGTCTGATGAAAAGGAAAATTGTAAAAAGAAAAAAGAGACAGAAAGAGAGAGAGAGAGAGAGACGACAAATCTGTTTCGAAAAAAGGAAGAAAGACAAGAAATCAATGAGGCAGGCAGCATGAGCCGTTTCAGTTCTTTCTACATGCACGTTTTCCTTCCTCTTTTCTTTCTTTCCCATCTTTTTCTCCAACTCTTCTCCGCCAGTCGCACTCTCGGGCCCGGGGTCTGTTCACAAGCCGTTCTTATTTGCATTATGAATGACAGTGCGAGAGCTAACAAGGTTATTGGTCTTTCAGACGCACGCCTGTGACCACACGTGGAAAAAAGACCTACAGCAGTGAGCACTGGCAGGGCGACGCTGGCTCTTTATGCGCTCCTTTCTGAGGGCTGTGGGGCTTTTTATTTTTTCTTTTTTAAGGGAGCACACGATTTACTTAGGAGCTGGAAGAAAAAGGGGCCAATCCGGGGAGGGTGGCTTAGGGGGTTTGGGAGAACTAGGTTTTGAAGGGAGGTGGGGGATTCTTTCAGCTTCTTTTCAAGCCAAGTGAACCCTCATTATCCTGGCCTGCAGTCATTAGCGAAGGGCTGCGCACAGATCTAATGGAAATGGCTTTCGTTTATCAGAATTAAAGATTCCTAGCGTTTCCTCTTACTCTTTAAACTACGTTTAGGTGTCTTTACTGCATAGATTTGTGGACAAGGCTAGATTTGTCAATTTGATTGTTGGTAAAATTAGTTCACAAATTACAAGCTATTAGTTTGACAGACCGTAGTGATGATAATGTCCTTTCCTCACCTCTCTCAGATTTCAACTTTGCCATGTACCCTCCATCCATGATCGCAACGGGCAGCGTGGGAGCGGCGATCTGCGGCCTGCAGCTCAACAACACAAACCGCTCGCTGTGGGGGGACAGCCTTACAGAATTGCTCGCCAAGATCACAAACACAGAAGTTGTGAGTATCTAAGTCTTGATCTAAGGATCCTGTAAACAATGTCCCTCCAATACAGTGAAACCTACAGGGACTTTCCCCCACCAGTTGTCCCAGGCCACTTTCCTCAACAAGAAATTCTGCTTTTTTTGTGCCGTGCTAGATGACAAGCTTGATAGCAGAACTTGTTTATATTACTGTGAATCAGTGCATTTACGTCCACCCACATAGTACGTGCCGTACATCTTTTACACTGAAAAACTGAGCCAGACAGGACATGCAATGGGAGGTGTGGCACATTTATAACCCACCAGTGCGATTACAAGTTTGATGCTACATTGGCATGTAAAGTATGCTTTCCCTATGCATTCCTACCAATACATAACTTTATGGTTTAATTTCACATATTATTGTCTTCCTGCAAACTAATTTCATTTAGATTTGAAGTTAAAGACTGTTGAACAAGCAGTCAAAACATTCATTCACATATTCCTTTTTTCACCTCACAAGAATAATTCTCATTATCATGGTACACACGAGTCACTAAGCGGGAAAGCAATAAAATCTGAGTTTAGGAGCCCAGAGCTACATACTTGTATCATGTTAAAAATGAGGTCTTCAACTTGCTGGCAAAACATCAAGGCCCTTTTCTCCCTTATTCTCTCACAGCTGTCTTATAATCTCTTTCGCAGCCTCTGGCACTTTGGTCTGCTCTATTCCCCCCAAGAGGTCACATGCCACATGTGTGTTAAGCTATGTAAATGTGGCTGAAACGACGCAAGAACAGTGGGGTGGGTGTGGTGGAAAGGAAAGGATCAGGTTAGTTTTGTGCTTGCCCTGCAGTTCTGTGACATGAAAGGGAGCTTGATGCAGGGAGAGAGACAGAGAGAGAGACAGAGAGAGAGACACAGAGAGAGACGGGGGCCTAGAAATGCAGCCAGACGGCCATGTGGCCCCGTGGCAGGGCACCCAGTCCAAACACAGGCAGGGCTTCAGCTGCAGCAGGGAGGGGGAACAGGGGTGGACTGGCTTTTGTCAGGGTGCTAGCCTGATTCAAGACCAGGGAAGGAGGCGTATGATTGGGGGGCGCATTTTGGAAGGGTTGAAGGCAGTGCCGGTAACAGTGGTGTTATTTAAATCCAAAGTTTTGAGGTGAGAAGGTCCCCTTTTTGTCTGCTGGAAAAAACATCAGTGTGTGTGTGTGTGTGTGTGTGTTTGTGTGTTTAAGTTTGTGTGAGGCTGTGGCCCTGTGCAAGGAGATTGCGCTTTCCTCCTTATTTACTCAATGGGCATGTGTCCAGCGCCAATTCAATCTCACATTCAGACGCTGAATTACTGGAAGTGAAATGGGATTGACCCCGACTGAGAGACCATGAGGAGGGAGACCACAGAGCCGGGGAGCAGCGGCTTTATGCAAACGACTCACAAAGCCTCACACATAACACGCTACCCCCATGTGGGACGACCTCACTGTTCTTTGAGTTTGGGTTTCTTCTTCTGGAAGGAACGAGTGGAAGAAATGGAGTGAGGTGCTAAGAAAAACAAGTCGGGGCAAGAGAAAAAGACAGGGTCCAAAGGCAGAGCCCAGAGGGATAGGTGTCATAGGTGTCTACCCTGACCTGGACAGGTCAGCCCTCCTGCTCAGAGTTCACTGCTGCTGGCCGGACAGCTGCCATGGTGGCGTGTGGCGTGAGAAGTCGTGCATCGTAGTGGAGGAAAAACAAACAGTCGTCCGAAGCAGTGAAAAGTTCTCAGTGTGTGAGGAGTGTGAGGTCTCAGCCAGAAGAAATGAACTGCCCACTCCATGATCAACTCTTCACATTCCTGGATGCCAACAAGCCATACCTTTGAAAAACATGCAGGCGGGGGCGGCAGCAGTCTGGGCCTACTGACTTTTTGAGGGCCAGATATTTTTTCCTTTAATAAAATGTTGAGGAAGTCTGGGAGGAATCATTATCTTCTATGCTTTACCTTGCTTTCCTGCTCGATTCATTGCCAAGGCTGCTGTTCTGCAAGTCCCCACAGGCAAGGGCTACTAGGTAACTGTTATGTAAGCATTATATTAAGGATGCTTATAGATAATAATCAATCTCCATATGCTGGTAGTGTGACAAACGATAATATGATGTCTACAGGGGGATAGAACCCCAGCTGGAGGTCCAGGCGGCCTTTGCCTTAAAATGCTAGACCTTTCCCTCTGCAGATCTAAAGGACAGGATTGACAGACAGGGAGGAGATATTGAGGGTGTGAAGGGCTGAAAACAAAAGCTAAAATAAGGTAAAATGTTACACAGAACTATTACAAAGGTGGCATGACTGCAGAAATATGAGAATGTCATATTTGAGGGGCAACAGTGGCCTAGTGGTTAGGGATTTGGCCCCGCATCGGAAGATTGTGGGTTCGATTCCCTCACAAGTAGGTTGCCCTGAGGTACCCCTGAGCAAGGTACCGTCCCCGTCACTGCTCCCCGGGCGCTTTCAATAGCTGCTCACTGTGTTTGTGTGCATGGGTTAAAAGCAGAGGTCCAATTTCGTTGTGGTTCACGCTTGCTGTGCTGTGACCTCGCAATGACAAGGGTTGTCACTTTCACTTTTTTTTCACTTTCACTAATGTCAGCATGAAACCAATACTTAATCTTAGGCATTTTAGGTGATTTAAATATTCCAGACAGATGCAGATGCCCTGGTAAGGACTTATATAACGTCTAATTACCAGCTTGCTGATGAGCT
The DNA here is from genome assembly GCA_017165825.1 of Hepsetus odoe. Taxonomy (NCBI): domain Eukaryota; kingdom Metazoa; phylum Chordata; class Actinopteri; order Characiformes; family Hepsetidae; genus Hepsetus; species Hepsetus odoe. Next base: position 23,873,585 of record CM029376.1, read on the forward strand.
TTGCACACTAGCATTTATTTACTGTTGGTCGTGTGAGCATTTCCTGCCTCAGATTGTCTTTTAGCAAGCATCTACGGAGGACTGCGATGTGATAAGGTCCTGCAGACCGAGGCGAAGGTGGGGAGGAAAACGGTCAGGGAGAGCATGAGCCAGAAAGCTCAACAGCCATATGACGCTGCCAACCTCCCCGCCGGGCACCCTGCTGACATTTGTGGTGTCCAGTGCCTGCGGTTTTCAGCAGACATGTGACAGGGCCAGCCAGCCTTCTCCAGTCACTGTTGCTGTGTGTATCTAAGTGTGTGTGTGCAGAGCCTCCAGCGCACCTGGTGAGGTACGATGTGTACAGCAGTGGGCTCCGTGCTCTCAGGCCAAACCAAGATGGCTTAAAACTTGGCTTCAGCCGCTCATGCAAAGTCTATGGCCTCTTTTCTCAGTAAGAAGAAAAAGCAATAAATATTCCAGCTGGCATTTGGTGTTTACAGTAAATGATGTTATTGTAGCTAATGTATACTGTAAATGATGCTCTTTGGCTTGTTGCATTTCTCCAGGGTCTCACTGTGAGCTTTCATCTCGTCGTTAATGTTCAGTCCACTGGCTTTGAATCAGTTAAGCTTGCGTTCAGATATGAATTAGCTGGGTTCCTCTGTGGTTTGGACCTGTGGGGTCATGGCTTCTCGCACTGAGCTCCTTTGCCACCGCTGAAGCTCTGACCGCATCGCAAAATTAAGGATGAATGAACAAGAGGGAGACGCTGGATAGTTTTTTTTTGTGGGGTCACATTTGCCCTCTCACATGGTGAGAGTCCTTGCGGTCGTTTGAAAATTCCAGGACTTTCTAAAAGTAGGTGAAAAGTCAGTCACCACTGCATGTTAAAAATGCTCATCTGCTGGAAACCTTAACGCCAGAGGATGCGAATGTGAGTGAAAAGCTCCATTTTTTGGGGGAGAATTATTGGCCTATTTTTGGTACTAGGGATCATGTGTTAGGAGCCCTGGCCTGTTGCACCAAGCCTCTTGGACCACATCTTAATCCCTTTCGTTTCCCAATGCTCCACTGGCCCTGCGATGAACCCGGCGGGTCTTTTCTTGTACTCCCCAGTTTAAAAAAAAACAGACATGAGTAGTGCCTTCTGCTGTCCATGGTCTCTCTGCCTGACTCCCCTCCTTCTTGTTCAAGATGGCATAATGAGTGACATCGCAGCAGCTGCTGACGACTCTGTGTTTGCCTTGTGGTTACTCACAGCTTATCCAGTGTCGCCCTCCTCTGGATTAGATCATGGAGAAGCTGCTTTCAGGGCTGGTCCCAGTCCGACCAGTAGTCACACATTGAAGTCATTAAAGTTTCTCGAATTAAGCCTCTGGGGCTTGGCACAGGCGTGCTTCTGCCTCTATAAAGAGCAGCGGCACAGAGGGGAATGTCTTTTAAGAAGTCGGGCCTTGCATTCTTGCGGTAAGACACAGGCAGTTCCTTTGCATGTTTTATGCTTTAGTTAATTTTCTCAGAGGAATTTATTTTTTATGACTAATAGCGGCACGTCGCAGCGGGAAACTGGAGACCTCTGGAGGAGATTATGAGGATGGCGGTCCGCAGCGACACAGACGACTACGCCCTCCTTGCGGCACCAGGGCCTTTCCTCGACAAAAAAATCACACGCACCTTCTGGCCAAAACGCTTGCTTTCTAGGACACATGTCACTAAACGTGACTAAATCTCTGTCGCCGATGTCAGGCCTGGCCACTGCACAAAGCTATTGCCCAGTTTTGCCTCCGCCACAAGGCTCCTTTAACAGGCTGGAGGGGAAACAAGCTCTCGCCGTCTGCCCCAAACAGGCCCTCAGAGGTCCTTCCTCTTTGATAGCTCTGGTCTTTGAGCTGATGTATATATGTGAAACACCCGCCTGGCCCGGGAACTCCACGTAACATTGGTACAGACTGCGGCCCATCAGCTTTTAATTAGCACTAAATGTCAAAGGAATGCAGCCTCTCCACAAGCAACACATTCTCCACAGGCCCTGCCCCAGGGTTTCTCACTGAAGAGCTCTCCCACAGTCGCCTGGTGTGCCTCGGACCCACAGAGGGGCTGGGAGGAGAAATTTAACCGCACTCCACAAGAGGGAGTCTTGAAGTGATTGTATCTCCACTGTGTTGGCTGTTTGACCACCTTCACCCGATCACCGGAGCCATCCACAAGGACAAGTTTCTCTATCGGCACGGTTCCTTTGTTGCTTTTTATAAGCATAATAATAAGAAATCAACAGAAAATATCAGATTCTTTTTAAGATATTAATATTAAAATAATAATACACCACTATTAGTGGAGAGTTTATTAGTAGAGTAAGTATCCAACCTTGCACTGATTCTAAATCCCATTTTTCCTGAATGTGAACACAGGTTGGGGCAGCGGTGGTCTAGTGGTGAGGGAGTTGCCCCCGCATCGGAGGATTGTGGGTTCCATTCCCTCACCAGTATTATGCTCAGAGGTACCCTTGAGCAAGGTACCGTCCCTGTCACTGCTCCCCAGGTGCTTTCAATAGCTGCCCACTGCTGCACAGTGTTTGAGTGCATGGGTTAAATGCAGAGGTCCAATTTCGTTGTGGTTCACTGTGTGCTGTGCTGTGACCTCGCAATGACAAGGGTTGTCACTTTCACTTTTTTTTTTTTCACTTTCAGGTTGTTGTTGGCCTGTTGCGCAATTCTGCTTTGAAAGTGTGAAAAGAGCTGTGTTCGGCTCAGGTGGGATCCTTTTATGCTGTTAAAAAAGAAAAAAGAGAAAAACACTGTCTTTGTTTTTCCACAGGACATGGATGCAATTAACATAGCTTTAGTACATGCAGCATTTATTTCCAGTGTTGTCAGGGCAACCCACGCAACTTGTGTGAGTGTGTTTGCAGACTGGTCTCTGCTTGGAAGCAGTGACGTGGTTGTTTGTCAATTTAGCTACTCGTCTATTGTCTTGTATGCATATTATTATCTTACTCTTATAATCATGATCACTTCTCCACATAATGCAACACATTCTCAACACATTTCTGAAGATTTCTCAAGAAATGTCTGACCATTTCTCAACACAGTGCTGAGAGACTGAGTGAGTGAGTGCTCAGCACAGTGCTGGTCATTTTTCAATGCAGTGCTGATCATTTCTCAGCACAGTGCTGAGGAGACTGAGTGAGTGAGTGCTCGCACAGTGCTGGTCATTTTTCAATGCAGTGCTGATCATTTCTCAGCACAGTGCTGAGCATTTCTCAACACAGTCCTGATCATTTCTCAATGCAGTGCTGACCATTTCTCCAATCAGTGATGACCAGTTCTCAACACATTGCTGACCATTTTATTAACGTCCTAAAAACGAAGTTATTTAGCTTTTTTACTTTTTGCACTGGAGCTTCAAAGTTAATGTAGTTAATTAGTAATGAGAGTTATTTCCCATCAATTAGCACTGCAAACTGCATCAGACTGTTCTGAGCCAGAAAAGCTTTCTGACACTGCAGGACACACAGTCTCTCACACAGAACTACAGATGACAAGATAACTGCTACCCTTGGGCCATGCAACTCACCTCTCCAAATTCTGAAAATAGTATCACGTTAGCACATGTCATCTTCATCAGCTTTCAATTCTTTCCATAACTGGAATTCTAGGAATACCTTTATCCAACGCTGGAATAAAACCAGCTGTTTCAGAAAGTGCTGGAATAAACCGACCCTCCGTGTTTCTGTGTTGTTGCAGGATGTGCTGAAGGCATGTCAGGAGCAGATTGAGCGTGTGCTGATGAACAGCCTGAGGGAGGGCCGCCGGCAGCAGCACAAGCAGCAGGGCGCGCGCAACAAAGCGCTGGACGACCAGGACCAGTCCAGCACCCCCACCGACGTACGGGACGTCCACTTGTGAGCTTGCAGAAGGACCGGTACCTGGATCCATCTTCTAAAGGAAAAAAAAAAAACAACAAAAAACAAAAATGCAAATGCAAACAAAAAAAACAAACAACCCCAAGTGCTTGCTAGTCTTTGTAGGTTTTTTTTATTCTTTTTTTCAATGAAAAAAAGTACCCTGTACATTACAAAAATAAAAAATCAAAGATATTTTAGATACAAAATAGCTATTTTTTAAATGAATTGATACTGATGCAAAAAATCTCTATGGTGCCTCAGATTCATAGAAGGGAAGCCTATAGTGTTTTGCAGACTATTTTTTGATTGTATAAACGTTTAAAAAAGCGCTAGTTTAACAAGGCTTTTAAAAAAAATAGACGACTTTAAAAGACTGGCATGTAAAGGTACACATTGCGGGGCTATGTTTTTTTGCTGTTTTGTTGTGTTTTGGTTCATGTTTGAAAAAGCCTGAGCTTGAACACACACACAGGGGTGCCATGAAGCTGGTCAGTGGATCGTCCCTGTTGGGCTGTGTGCTTAAGGATGTAAAAGGCCCAGAACGAGATGCAGAGGCCTTGCAGTGGAAATATGATCGTTTTCTGTCAGGACAAGGAGCTTTCTGGGTAAACATTTGGTTAAATATATTTAAAGTCAGCATTACTCGTCAACAAATTGCACCTGGAATCAATGGTAGAAATCAATGTGGCAAAATTTTAAGGTGGTTTCAAGTTGTTAATTTAGTTGATGCCTGATTGTCTAAACAGCCTGTATTAACCAAATTTGGCATGAATTTCAGCAGAATGCGTTCGCCCAGTGTTGGGGGTTCATACGTCTTCTGAACAGGCTATTATTATTATTATTATTATTATTATTACTGTTATTATTATTATTATTATTCAATCAGCAACTTATTGTCTCTCATTTCTCAAAATACAGAGACTACAATAAGCTTTTGTCAGGCTGCTTGTGTGTGCATGCATATGTGTGGGTCTGTGTGTGTGTGTGTGTGTGTGTGTGTGAGAGTGTGGGTGTGTGTGTGTGTGTGTGTGTGATAGAGACTGAGGGAGTGAGTGAGAGAGTTGTATGCTTTCTTTGGTTAACTGTCTGCGAGTGTGCGGATCGGATGAGGCCGCACGGCGTGAGGGTTAGTGGTTAGAGATTTTTGTGGAGCCTATAGCGCTTTCGCCTGCTTCGAAGGGCTGCGGGCCGCCTGTATCACTGCCTTCTATTCATGCGCTTTTATTTAGTGGCCCGGGACCTGGGGCAGAGCCCGAAAGAGCGCAGAGGACCGAGGGAAGGCAAGACACAGAGATGGAGAGAGGGAGGAGAGAGGTTTCCATATCCATATAAGGGTGTTATGGAGGAGGTAGTTTCATTAAAAACCTCCTGCTGAATATAACTATTCAATCTATGTTTTATTTTATCATTTTTTTTGGTGTGGTTTGGAATCAAAGGAGCACAAGGCTGCTCAAAGAGGTGCTAGGATGGAGCAGAGTTAAGAGTTGCAGAGTGTGGAGTCATGCAATCTATGAAAGTGCAGAGGGGAGTGAGATTAGCTCGGATGAGGATGAAGAGGGCAACGATGAAGATGTGTGGGTTGTAGGAGAGAAGCATGCTGCTGCTGAGCTGGACATGATGTTAGCATACAGGTGAGGAGGCCAAAGTTGAAGATCACACGTGGTTTCCAGAGATCATTGCGATAATTTAAGTTCTTTTCGTTTTTTTATCTATTTGTGTGTTCGTCTGTTAAGTTTGTTTCGTGTCTAGGTTTTTGGATTGCAGACCAGTATCTAAACCAGTTGAATCGACACTGCCAGCTAATTAGTGGGGAAGGTTACACAGGGATGCTGAACTGAGGAATGTTTTTTGGTTTTCTTTTGTTTGGTTTATTTCTTTTCATTTTTTTTTCCTTTCGGTGCAACTGTAGTTCCCCAATTTGACCAGCAAAGCACTTTGAACACAAAACCCCACCCCAGTCATAGAGGGTCAATGTCATTTGGGGTCATTTTAGTCATTGGATGTGTATTTGGTTGCTTGGCACACAGGCTGGTCAAATGATGGCATGTTGAACCCACTATGTTGGCACACTAATGGCCATTTCAACAGCAAATTCTTTCAGAAGATTTTTCAGTCGCCCCATCTCTTCACTTGCAACCTGTGTGCTGTTCAGTTACATGTGAATGGGTTGTCATACAGTCATAGATGGTTAAAATACTTCTAACATAAGTCATTTGCACGCTCCCAGAGCAGTGATGGAGTTATTTTTTTAGAAGATGCGGTGAAGCTGCTCTATCAGAGAAAAAATGCCTTGTTTCATGTTGTGCCTTGATACCTAGTAATACCTATGTAATAAGCGATGTGCCTCTGTGCGTTAACCCGACTGCCTATAAAGTCCAGTCATCTCCTTTCCAAAAACCTGCTGCTTCGAAAGGCTGGACTGGCGTGGGATTCAATACGTCCCACAAAGCAGGCTGTTTTACACCTTGCATTAGTATGCGATTCATGTCTGGATCTGCTTTTTCATGGACACTTTGTACATAGTATTATCACCCCATTTCAAAAAATATAATAGTGCCATTTTGCTTTCTTTTAAGTGTACCATTTATATTTGCAGCATTTAGCAGAGGTTCTTATCCAGAGCGACCTCCTGGAGCCTCCTGGTTGAGGATTTTGCTCTGGAAGCTCTGGAAGCCAGTGGTGGTAGTGCCGGAGGTGGGATTCAAGAGGGATGATCATTATATAGGTTATAGGCGAGTGTCCTACCACGAGACCACCACCACCCTCATATCACGATGTGTTCTTGTCCACTTTCCAGCAAGCAATTTGAGCTTGAGCAATAACAATGCCTGCTTGCGTTTGCCATGCAGCATTGTGAATCGTGAACATTATCACTGAAAACATACTTTAATGCAAGGTGTTTACTGCCTCAAGGCACTGTGCAACAACAGCATAATCATTCATGCACAAGCCTCTTTGTTAAGGAGGGGGCAGTCAGGGACAGTCCAGCTTTGTTCAGTGTGAGTGTGATTGGTGTTTTCTGTGTCTTTCTGTGGGTGAAGGAGACAGTATACTCATTATAAATTCCCTTTTTGTTCCCTCCGTTAAACCCAAATAGCGCCCAGAGGCATTTGGGTTTCCTAAGTCAGGTTACTTTCACTCTCTCACCAAAACCGCCCTTGGTCGACTGATTGTAAGGTTCTCCTGTTTTATTCCTTCCCCCGAGCTGTGTTCTTAAAAATGAGCTGTAGTACTGTTTTTAGATCCTATGGGTGGATGTGAGTTTTGAATATGGACCGAAATTGTGCTTTCTTAAGGGTTAAGATACTGTATTCCAAAGCGAAGAGTCGTAGAGGTGGTGTGAAGACATCAATCAAGTGTCAATATTTTTTATTGAGTTATTATTGGTTTTTTTTTTTTTCCGCTGCTAAAAAGCTATGATTTTTGTTTCATCTTATACACAAAAATAACATAGTTGTGATGTCACTTGAGTGTGCTGCTATTTTATAAACAATTGTATTATAATTATTTTACTGCTTACAGAAACTTTGAGAATGCAGAAGTAGAGAGTAATAGAAGAACCTGAAATGAAACGAGTGTTCGACTGGAAATGCTCTTTTTTTTGTACAGTATGCTCTTAAAGCATGATTCTTTTCCTTTTTTTATCTCTTCATTTCTTTTCCTCTTTTCCCTGTCACGCTCTGTAAGAACGGTATGTCTATACCTCAGGTTTACTGGACAAAAAACAAATACGAATCTCTCAGTACCTCACAACTCATCAGTTTTTCGGGAGCCGTTGAAGGACAGCGTGCAGATGGAGGTTCGACCATCTGATGGTCTCCTGTTTGCGGACAGCACAATGCTCCCACCTGGACTTTAACCAACCATAGTGGATGGAGGGGAACAAAAGTGCTCGTTCTTTCCGACATGGTTGGCAGAACTGAGCTAAACAAAACATATCCATGTGGATCCATTGTGTGTTTGAATCTGACTCATGTTTGCCCACACGTATCATTTCCACAAGCACACCTTGACATGAATTTGTTTGTTGAGTCGCACTTTGCCTTGTCTGAGATGCACCTGCACCAGTATGACATTTTTCAGGTGTTTCTTTTACATTCACGTCCCAGTTTTACTAACTGCGTGTTACGCATGAAGCATTTGAGTGTCCGGAATGTCAATATGGATTCTGTCTCCTCCCTCCACTATGACAATATCATGTACCTCAATCATGTCTGTTGCACAACCTCTGTTCAATAAATATCTGCTTCAATGAGTGCGGTGCCACGTCTGACAGAATTCTTCTCGCCTCTCATCGTTCAGTAGTCGTAAAAATGATTTAGCACAATGAAAGACAACCGATTCAATAAAAAGAAGTTTGAAGAAATGGTATTACATTTTGTGTTGAGACTAACAGACTTGTTGGATACACTCATATTGGAATAAATACCAACATTTAAGAGTCATTTTTTACTGATTTAGTTAGATAAGTACACTTTCTCAATAGAAAACTAAAAGATAATCATTTTCTGCAAATGTGCAAAAGTGCACAATGTCTATTTATTTTACAGAATTTTGCTAATTGTAAAATTTAGCAAACATTTAACAGGCCATGTATAATATAGGTTTTTTACCCAAAGTATTCAAATCAGCACATTAACTGTAATTGTTCATGACAATGCGAAGATGTTTGTTCTCCTTAGAAGAGCTTTTGTTTCCACTTAGAAAATCACTATATACTTAATATCCTAGGTAGATGCAATATGAGTATTTTTATTATTTTATAATTACATCATAATGTACTATTCTTAACATATCAGATCAATTATCAGCACTTAAAGAACACAGACCATCTGGATATTTCATCATCAGTTCAATAAACATTTTGGTCCATTCCACATCAGACATTAGAAAAGAATAGAACTATTCTGACAAATATCAAAACATCTTGAAATATAATCTTAGATTTTTACCATATCTGTGAACTAGGTAACCCAGCCACTAGGGACACACAAGCCAGTGTATTTCTTCGTGCCGGTCCCAAGCCTGGACAAACGGAGAGGGTTACATCAGGAAGGGCATTCAGTGTAAAACTTTTGCTAAAATCAAACATGTAGACCACAAAAGAGACTTCCATACCGGATCGGTCGAGGCCCGGGTTAAGGACCGCCACTAGTGCTGTTAGCCGACAGGGCACTGCTGGAAATTGGGCTACTGTTGGCCAAAGGAGAAGATGAAGAGGAGGAAGGCATGTCCGTAGAGAAGGAAGGGTAGGAGAGGGGAAGTGAGGGTAGGAACTTTGAATGTTGGCCACATAACTAGTAAAGATAGAGAATTAGCTGATATGATGGAGAGAAGGAAGGTTGATACTTTGTGTGAGAGACTAGATGGAAGTGTAGTAAGGCCAGGTAGGTTAGAGGAGGATTTAAATTGTTTTTCCATGGTGTGGATGGAGGGAGGAATGGGGGAGTTGAAGGAAGAGTATGTGAAGAGTGTTTTGGAGGTGATGAGGGGGTCAGATAAGGTGATGAGTTTGGAAGCTGAAGGTGAGATGATGAATGATGAATGTTAGTGCTTATGCCCCACAAGTTGGATGTGAGATGGAGGAGAAGGATTCTGGATTGAGTTAGATGAAGTGATAGAGAGTGTACCCAGGGGAGAGAGAGTGGTGATTAGTGCAGACTTTAATGGACATGTTGGTGAAGAGAACAGAGGTGATGAGGAGGTGATGGGTAGGTCAAGGAGAGGAATGCTGAAGGTCAGTTGTTTGAAGGCCAAATGGTTGTAGAGTACTTTGAGGGGCTGATGAATGAAGACAATAAGAGAGAGAGAAGATTGGACACTGCAAGTATTCTGAACCAGGACCAAGTATACTGAACCAGAATGGAAAGGCTGGGGACGTGCAGGTGGTCAGTTTGAAGGAGGAAGATGCAGAGGACCAAAAGGAATGGAAACGGATGATCCACTGTGGTGACCCCTAAACCGGAACAGCTGAAAGAAGAAGAAGAAGAAGAAGAAGAAGAAGAAGAAGAAGAAGAAGAAGAAGAAGAAGAAGAAGAAGATCACAGTGTATTAGGTATTATTTCACTGTCAGATACCCTCTGTCTCCAATCTCAGGCTAATTAAAAATAATTCCATATACATTGGTTCTAATTAGTGAAGGGTTCTGAGTATCTTTGCCCTCACGAGTGTTCAGACTGCAGAGTCAAGCTTAAGTGATTCATCTGCTCTCATTTGAGTCATTTAGATTACTTTAAGTATGAATGGGTAAACATGGCCAATGCTACTGCAGATCATACTGTTGATGCTTTTTAACGTCTAATCTACATCATTTGAACGCCTAAATGAAAATAATAGCGTTATTTAAATGGAAATGTTTTATGATTCAGACGAACCGATCCGCTGATTCGACACATTGAGTCGAATGGGGATTCTGCTAATGCAATTCAGATCACTTGCGGTTCACATCTTACTGTACAACAGTGCACTTTACTCTCTGAACTCTCTATGCTCAGAAGGTAAAAACAGCGTGCATTACGCAGCTGTATGGGTACGAGTCGCGGGAATCACTGACCCGCACGATTCACTGCTCCGGGCAGTTCAAAGAAATCGGTTCTCTGAATCAGCAGCACTCTTAAACCAATCGGGTTACAGAGCGGCTTGTGACGTCATTGCGCAACAGCAACAGCTGAGAGAGGCGAAGGCGGCGGGATTTGTGGGAAGCGTTTCAGCCTTTTCTTCAGCTTTTCTCCCTCTCACCTTCACAAAGCAGCTCATGCTCTCGTTTGGTTTAACGTTAGTCCGACAGTAAGTTAAATGCGTGTGCTTGTTTATGTTGTTAATGTTTGGAAGGGGTTAAACAGCCTGCATTGCCCAGTTTTCCCAGGTCAGCCTGTTCTCTCCACGGACACCCAATAAAACCTGGGCAGAATCAACACACATCCACACTGATCCTGGCCGAGTATCTGTTCCTGAGTCCTGTGACTCCACAGAGGCGGCTGGTACACGATCCTCTTCCTCAAGCCTGCAGGAGCCGCAGGAGGGTTTATGTAAAGGTCAGAGCTGCAGTGCAGGCAGCTGACAGTCCAGTGGCATTTCTGGGTCGCCCAGCCTGCCTGGTCTCTGAGACTGTAACGGAGATCCCCAGGACTGGGAGGTCTCCTACATTGACTAGTAGGTCTCCTAGATTGACTGGAAGGTCTTCCTACATTGACTAATTGGTCTGCTAGGTTTTCTGGTAGGTCATTTTGAAGGACTGGTAGGTATCTTGGATTGTCTGGTAGGTCTCCTAGACTGGAAGGTATCTTAGATTGAAAGGAAGTTCTCCTAGATTGACTAGAAGGTCTCATACATTGATTAATAGGTCTGTTAGGTTTTGTGGTAGGTCACCTTGATGGACAGGAAGTTCTCCTAGATTGACAGGAAGTTCACCTAGATTGACTAATAGGTCTACTGGTTTTCTGGAAGGTCACCTCGATGGACTAGTAGGTATCTAAGATTGAAAGGAGGTTCTCCTATATTGACTAGAAGGTCTCTTATATTGACTAATAGGTATATTAGGTTTCTGGTGGAGTCACACCAATTGGACTGGATGTTCTCCTAGATTGACTGGACGTTCTCCTAGATTGACTGGAAGGTCTCCTACTTTGACTAATTGGTCTGCTAGGTTTTCTGGTAGGTCATTTTGATGGACTAGTAGGTATCTTGGGATTGTCTGGTAGGTCTCCTAGACTGGAAGAGTATCTTAGATTGAAAGGAAGTTCTCTGGGTGACTAGAGGTCTACATTGATTAATAGGTCTGTTAGGTTTTGTAGTGGAGTCCTGTGATGGACAGGAAGTTCTCCTAGATTGACAGGAAGTTCTCCTAGATTGACTAATAGGTCTACTAGGTTTTCTGGAAGGTCACCTCGATGGACTAGTAGGTATCTAAGATTGAAAGGAGGTTCTCCTATATTGACTAGAAGGTCTCTTATATTGACTAATAGGTATATTAGGTTTTCTGGTAGGTCACCTTGATGGACTGGATGTTCTCCTAGATTGACTGGACGTTCTCCTAGATTGACTGAAAGGTCTCCTAGATTGACTGGAAGGTCTCCTACATTGACTAATTGGTCTGCTAGGTTTTCTGGCAGGTCATTTTGATGGACTAAAGTGGGTATCTTGGATTGTCTGGTGGAATTCCCTAGACTGGAGTATCTTAGATTGAAAGGAGGTTCTCCTATGTGACTAGAAGGTCTCTTGTGACTAATAGGTCTGTGGGTTTCTGGTAGGTCACCTTGATGGACTGGACGTTCTCCTAGATTGACTGGACGTTCTCCTAGATTGACTGGACGTACTCCTAGATTGACTGGACATACTCCTAGATTGACTGGACATACTCCTAGATTGACTGGACGTACTCCTAGATTGACTAATAGGTCTGCTAGGTTTTGTGGTAGGTCATCTTGATGGACAGGAAGTTCTCCTAGATTGACTAATAGGTCTACTAGGTTTTCTGGAAGGTCACCTCGATGGACTAGTGGTATCTAAGATTGAAAGAGGTTCTCCTAAATGACTAGAAGGTCTCTTATATTGACTAATAGGTATATGGGTTTTCTGGTAGGTCACCTTGATGAATGGATGTTCTCCTAGATTGACTGGGCGTTCTCCTGGAATTGACTGAAAGGTCTCTACATTGTGGAGGTGGTCTGCTAGGTTTTCTGGTAGGTGACTTTGAAGGACTGGTAGGTATCTTGGATTGTCTGATAGGTCACCTAAACTGGAAGGTCTCCTGTTGGCTGGTTGGTCTCACTAGACCGCCTTGTAAATCTCTTAGATTGCATGATATGGTTCCTTACCTGTTTGGTCTATTATATTGTTTTTGAACTCTCTTAGATTGTCTCTTAGATTGTCTGGAAGGTTTCATTGATAAGTTCACCCTAGTGCCTGGTAGAGTCTCCTAGAATGGTAGTCTCTAAGATTTGCCTAGTAGGTCTCCTAGACTGGAGGTCTTCTAGACTGAACGGTCACTTAGATTGCCTGGTAGGTCTCCAAGCCTGGTACGTCTCTTCATCGCCTGTCAGGTCTTCTAAATTGTCTGTTGGTTCTCTTTGCTTGGCTGGTGCTCATCAGCTAGTGGACCTCAGAGACTAAACAGGGTGAAATGGCATTTATTCTTTATGCTGTCCGCTGCAAGTTCCAGCTCCTCATTGATCTCGGATCTGCCAAAACTGTTATGAGTTTAAAAAAAAGTCAAAGCTGCCTTGTTTCCTACCTACAAGAGGGCTCTAACTTTGCACAACAACCATGCATGTTACTGTATTCCTTACCATTACTTTACTTTTATAACTCTAATATCTTTATTCTATGCTGATTTTATTGCTTATTTGGTATTCTTTTTATTATTTATTTTCCTCTGACTCTTTACCTCCCACATGGTGTGACTTTGTCAGTGGTGAGACACAGTACAACAAGGACGGGCCTGCAAGGTAATGTTGCTTCAGGACCACACTCTGAATACATTGTCCATCGACTGGGTTTTGTCAGGCTTACCGTCTCTTTCCCAGGACAGGGGATTGTCTTCTCTGTCCAGTTGGGATACACCAGCAGAGCCCGCGGGCGCTACCTGCAAAGTCATGGTTTCACTCAACATCTTTGCCAGCAGTGACATGAAAGCATTAACAGAAGCAGGTGAGGCTGTGTGAAAGGAAGTAGATGCTGCAAAGTGGCCTTCTGACAGGTAGGGGGTGCTTTTTACCTGCAGGTAGAGAGCTGCTGTGCTGTGCTGTGTTAGGCTGGAGATATCTGCAGTATCATAACTTTGTGGGACGAGGGAGTTGCCATTCTTGCAGTTCTTTATTTATTTATTTAGTTATTTATTTATTCATGAATGTTACAAGCTTGCATGTTAGAACAGCTCTGGCATGTAACCTGACACTATGTCAAAGCAAAATTTGCACTCAGAGTTTGAGGTATGGGAGGCTGCAGCACTAAATCCCACTCTGCCACACTTCTCACTGACATACATTTACAAAATATAGCGTAGCAAGTAGCTACCCTCGTCATTGTGGCTTGCCTTAGCTGGCAAAATTCAATCTCTCGTTTCACCCAAGCACACGTCTGTGGGGCAACTGTGAAGCGCCTGGGAGCAGTGATGGGGATGTTACCTTGCTCAAAAAGGTACATAGGGCAACCTACTTGCGAGGGAATCTAACCCACAATCTTCCGAACCACTAGGCCACCGCTTCAACTTTTATTTTTGAGTATTTTAAAACAGCAACATTGTAAGCATTTATGGTTTTTGCTAATATTTCTATTGTAGGCTGTTGTGCTCTTTATTATAGTTTCTCTCCCTTTATCTTCTAAAAGTAGCTGTATTTTTACTTATGATAGTAGTTAGTGAAACCAGTTTCAATTTAACCAATTTGCCTCACTCTCTGTACATTTTTGGGCCGGTTTCCTGGTTAAAAAAAAAACTTTCTAAATGATTTTTTTAAAATATTATTTTATATATGCATAATAAACTGTTGTAATAGGTAAGAGCCACCGTACACCCAAGTGCACTAACTTTTTGCTGTGGTTGTGTTCCAGACTGCTGAAATAATTGTGAGGAAAAATAAAACATGCTCTGATTTGAAAATTGTTACTGATCCATCACTTAAAGAGAGGGTGAGTAAAGAGTAGCTAATTGTGATATTTGTTTTCTACTGATATTGTAATTTTTAAAATTTTTGTTCTGCAAATTAAGATGCAGACCTTTATTGTTTATCTGCATAATATCAAACATATGCCTGACTACAAAAAAAAAAAATATATATATATATATATATATATATATATATATATATATATATATATATACGTACTGTGCAAAAGTTTTGAAGCAGGTGAAAAATGCTGTAAACAAAGATCGTTCAGAAATGGAGAGTGTTGATCATTTATTTTCATTAATCAACAAATGCATTGAATGAACAAAAGAGAATCTAAATCAAATCAATATTAGAATTGTGACCACCCTTTGCCTTCAAAACATCAGTTCTTTACAAATTTTTCACTTTTAAAGTTTCTGAAGGAACTACGGCACAGTGATTGTTCCAAAACATGACTGTATGTATCAGCCTCCGTGTATTGATGATCATCAGTACCTGTTTGGTAAAAACTGGTTGATCAGACACAAACTATAATCACAGAATCCCTGACTGTGCAAGTGTACCTAGAAGAACTGATGCTGGTTGGTAAAGTAAGTAACACCAAATATTGATCTGATTTAGATTTTCTTTACGCTCACTTTGCATTTTGTAAATTGATATCATCATTATGTATTAAGCATTACTGTTTGCTGTTCCTCTTAGCTACTTTTACTGTCTATACATATATGTATGTATGTATATATATGTGTATATATATAAACTATTGTGTGTGTGTATATATAATATATATATATATATATATATATGTCCTACATAGAAATGGACGAGAAGAAATTATGCCTTGCCTCTGTTCTTTGTGACGCATGTTCTAAAGTTTTAATTGGCCTAGTTAATATTTTTTATAGGACAACAGCAGATGTTTTACACAACTGAAATGTTAAAACATCATAAAAATTCACAACAGAAACTGAACAGCATTAATTGCTGAAATTGTAAACTTAAACATGTAGAATATATTAAGGATTCCCACCGATGTTGAACATTGCTGATATGTGCTCATCAGTGAGAGAGTGTTTTGATGCTTCTGATTGGTTAATAGTGCCTAGTTACACCGCAGTGATGACACCTCTCTCCATTCATGCCCTGAACAGCAGGAGTGGTGAAGGGTCTGAGCTGTAGTGTTTTGCAGAGCTTTGGTGTTGCTGAGGGAGGCCGTGTGGAGGACATGAAGAGCATGGCTAAAGCTGCAGGCCAGCCAATCCCAGAATACACTCCACCAGACGGAGAGACGATGGATGAGGTGTGTGTGTGTGTGTGTGTGTCTTAGTTGTGACTGTTATATTTCAGACCTTTTAAAAATGCATTGGTTCATTTTCTAAATGTAAGGGGAAGCACCATTTCACAGAACCCCTTTCTCTGTATTTCGGTGGATTCTTTGAGAGGGAAAGGCTGTCGGGGGTCAATGGTTCCCAAATCCTTTCCTGCAGAACCCCCCTTTTCTAAGAGTAAAGCCCATCACACACCACACGCTGAGATGACAGAAATGGGATCAAATGTTTTACTGTGAAAGAAAGTGACTAAATATACAGAGTTCAGCCACTCAGTATTCAGCATCTCCAGTTTACTAATCACAGGCCTGATCATCTGGAATCATCTGCTCCTGCTTCTTCACTGCTTCATGTCTTACGTTAGAGGCTTAGTTCTGCTTGAATGAGTGGCTCATCAAACAAACCAAAAACATTTACATTATTTAGCAGACGCTCATCCAGAGTGGCTTCCATGTCCTGATTACAGGGACAGTCCCCCCTGGAGACACTCAAGGTTAAGGGTCTTGCTCAGGGACCCAGTGGTGGTAGTGCCAGAGGTGGGATTCAAACCTGGGACCTCTTGAGCCACAGGACCATAGACAAGTACCCTACCGCTAGACCACTGCCACCCTGTAAACAATCCCCTGAGACTGGTACAGCCTGAAAATGAGAGCCAAAAACCTTGTCCTTCTGGAAGCCTGGAGAACTGTTCCTTAGCAACACAAAAAATACAATACAAGTCTTTCCAGAAGCAAAATATGATGAAGTCAGGGGTTGCTCAATGCCTTTGCACCGCACTGCATATACAATGTGCGTCTCCTCGTTCTTTTTTAGGTGAAGGTGCGGATCAGCACGTTTCTTAAATCGATGTTCCGGCAGATGGCCAACGACCATGGAGACAAAATACATTTGGATGAGGAAACCCAGCTCGCTGAACTAGATGGACCTCTTGCAGGTCGCCCAGATGACGGTCTCCTGAACGTTCCTGCGCATGCCCTTGTGGTGACCCACGGCGCTTACATGCGGGTAGCTGTGCGGTATTTCATCGAGGACCTCGCTTGCTCGCTGCCTCACGGTTCAAACATGAATCAGGTGTTCTCAGCCTGCTCCAACACAGGAATGTGCCGATTCATCGTGACTCTGAAATGTACGCCTAGAGAGGACTTCATGCTCTCTTGGATAAAATGTGTATTTATTAATCGCAGAGACCACATCAAATCCGAGGACGGCCCGTAAACAGAGCGCTGGAAAGTTTACAAGCCCAATTTATTATTGTTGCCTAAGCTGTCCCATAAAGATGTCCCATAAAACTACAGTGATTTTTTTGCATGTCGGTTGATATTTATGTGGTGTTTTCTCTTTTACCTTATCCTGATTTCTGATTTACCTTTCATTTTCTATAGGTGTGCATTATTCCAGTGCTGGAGGGCTGCTCTTCAGCAGTTTAGTGTGTTCTGCACTCAAACACATCCACTAAATCTGATAAATAGCTAAGAATCTGAATCAGGTGAGCTTGAACAGGGAAATCGGCCAACTGTCCTGGAAACGGGCCCTCCAGGACTGGAGTTGGATTCCTTTGCTTTAAAGCTTTCTGTGGCAGAAACGCCATGTAGTTCCTATAAAACTGTTTGAATTATTTAAAAAAAAAAAGTGTTTTATGCCAGAAGATACAAATATATTTTAAACTTCAGCAGACCTTATGTGAAACGGTTTCCTTTTTTTCTGTTCATTGCGTAAATTCATACTTGGCTGAATAATATATGGTGCCTATAAAAGAAGTCATTTTGAAATAGTAGCCCGATTACAAATGACATGAACTTCTTGAGACCAGCCTGAGCCAGAACGGTTTTACCTTTCACCTTTTGGTGGTTGTTCAGTAATTTTTATTGACTTTTAATGCCCGTCTGTTCTGTTGGAGCGTTTTAATTCTGCGCCTTCTTACAAGAGCTTGTCTTTATTAGAAATGTTTTTTAATACTGGCACAGGAGCAGGATCTGGGCCACTAACAAAAAAAGAAAAGTGAAAAAATAATAGTGTTAGAATGATTAAGTATGCAAAAAGCATGCTTTAATTTGATTTAGTCCATCAAAACATGGCACCATTTTCACCTGCTGTTGCCTGGCCAGGTAGGAATCTGAAAGGTTATCATGGATCGGAGTGACTTACGCTGCAGTCAATTATGGAGTCAACCCAAAGTGGTAATGCAGTGTGATCATAAACTTTATTACTCCCAGACAAGTGTTAATCATTAACTACATGAGTAGTCCCGCTGATCTGAAGTCATTTTATAGGCATTGCTTTTATAGTTGTATATAAATATAATGACTGCGATAATAAACGTAATGGAAATGAGGAGTTCTATTCCCCTGTCCAGAACCACCAGCGTGGCATTGCAAACTTTGCATCAGAAAAGTTGCATCAAAGCGGGAAGGTGCTGTTTGTTACTGCACACTGACCAGCAAGCCTTTATTTATTCATTTTATGAGGTTAAATTTTATGTTTCCAGTTTTTTTCGACACTGACATCATATTAAGCTTTATCATTCAAAACTAAAGTTTTTTTGATTTGCTGGAAAATTAATAATAAATGATTCCAATCACGATGCATCAGCAAAAGTTCAGCGAGTTAAGATCATACCTGATGGGGAAAGTGCAGATGGCTGTTTGCTTAGGCCAAGAGCCATCTTCATTGCATAATCCGAAATAAGAAAAGCCTTATATCGGGATCATCAGTATTGACCCAGTTAACCCAGCCAAGCATGTGCCATGATTTGTTTTTGTCCAATGTCCAGCTGGAGGTCCACAGCAACGCTGGCACATGACCTCTAAGGGTTTCATGACCATGACTTATGCCCATCACGTTACACCACTCTGCTGAGGCTTCTTTTGCTTAACTTATCATAAACTAATCATAATTATTTGATTTTTTAAAAATGTATTTAATGAATTCTCAAACCACCAATGCACCTACAGAAGATTTACTTAATCACTACAGCCCCTCAATTATGGAAAATAATTTGAGTTAACAACAGTGGACAGTTGAAGTGTAGTCACAAAAACGTGTCAAAGACAATTCCACAAAAAGCAGGAATATTAAGAATAAGGTCCCCTTGAGCAAGGTACCATCCCCATCACTGCTCCCCAGACACCGGATATGGCTGCTCGCTGTTGCATGGTGTGGGGGGGGTGAATATGGAAGATTTCTATCATTCATATATATTCATTATATCAGTGATGAAATCTGCCAGATTAGCCAATGTAATGTTAACCTAGCATGGTTTTGAAATTTGTCATAAAACTGCTGTTACTAATTTGGGTGCTTTAAACAGATTCGAGAAACGACATAAAGACATAACGAGAAACGCTCAAGCGTCCCGAGGGCCAGGTTGACTTAATCCTGGCTCGGTAACATAGCTAACTACAATGCTTCTGTGTGTTAGCTTGTGTCTGGTGACCTTTTAAAGTGGCTATTTTGCCGTTGTGAACGCACCACGAGTCATCCACACAGTGTAGCAGCCATATATGAGGGTGGAGGGACAGTATTTTGCTCAAGGGTACTTCAGGATTACCTACTGGTCTGGGACTGGGACCCACAACGTTCTGATCATGGGGTCAAGCTCCCTACCACTAGGCCACCACTGCCCAACTTCATTGTGGAATAGGCATCTGTTGAATTATAGTAAAAACTATAATGTGAATGAACACAGTAAACACAAAAAGGTACAAAAAGACAATTTTATTGAGTGCTCAAGGTTGCCTGATATTTTATGAACAATGTGGTGTTTCTACCACAAAAAGCTTAAAGCAGGGGTCTCCAACTGCAGCCCTGGAGGCCCAGGTCCAGGACAGTCTGATGAATTCCCTGTTTAAGCACATCTGATTCAGATTAGTAGTAAATTATCAGGTTTAAACATATGCATACTTCTTTTACTTTCGGCTGCTCCGTTTTAAGGCACGCCACAGAGGATCAGCCGTCTCCATTTCTTACGGTCATTTGCATCTTCCTCCTTCAAACCGACCACATGCATGTCCTTTCTCACCACGTCCATAAACCTCCTCTTTGGTCTTACTCTTTTCCTCTCTCTTGGCAGCTCCATCTTCAACATCCTCCTCCTGATATACTCCTCGCTGGCGACCTGTCCAGGGTGCGTCCCCCGTCCTCGCCCTGTGTGCGCTGGGTTGGACACCAGCACTCCCCCGCGACCCTGTTTGGGACAAGCGGCAGAAAATGGATGGATGGATGGATATACTCCTCATCGCTCCTCTGGACATGTCCAAACCAACGCAACCTTGCTTCTCTAACTTTGTCTCCAAAACCCCCAAACCTGAGCTATTGTCTTAAAAAGTTAAAAATAAGTCAGCGGGCAGCGGTGGCCAAGTGGTTAGGGACTAGACCCCAGGCTTAGAAACTCAGGGGTTCGAATACCAGTCCAGTAGATTGCTCTGAGGTACCCATGAGCAAGGTACTGTCCCCATCACTGCTCCTCGGGTATATTATAATAATAATTCCTCCCTAACGAATGATTTCTCATGAAAAGTGGAACCTTGTGAGCTGTTCTTCACATTTTGGGTGAAATCTCTTAATGTTCAGCTGAGTGAACATCATTTACTGTTGCAGGCTTCGTGCGCTGCTTCTGGTGAGGCCTTCCCTGGATATTGATGTTGAGGTCATGTTAAAATAAGAACTTGACTGCAGAAAGGGAAATTATGCTGTATAAATGTTAACTCATTAAAATGGGTGAAAGCATAAATAGACACTGATGTGCTCTGACACACCTACAAGGGTGAGAAAAAGGACTTTATAGGGTGTAGAGTTGCAAGAGGGGAACTAGTTCTTGAACTTGTGCAGTTTTTTGCATGTTTTATTGACTGTTCTGTAAATGCCTTAATATTATTGGTGTGATTTCAGGTAAACGCCCCCTGTCTGGTCGTTACACATAATTTAATCTCAGATAAGCCAGCAATCTCACCATCAGAACTTCAGTTAACAGGTAAAAAGTGCATACGTGCAGATTTTTTTTTCGGGGGGGGGGGTTTGGGTTTGTAAGTGTGCTTCAGAATCTCTGTGGGCTTCAAGGTCATAGTAAATGCAGCCAGTTGAAATTGCATCAGCACAAGTTCAGCGAGTTAAGATTGTACCTAGTGGGGTTAGTGTAGATGTTTTTATTTGTTCAGAACTAAAGCCAATTTAGTTGCATAATCAGAAATAAGAAAAGCCTCCTTTTATCAGGATCATCAGTATTGACCCAGTTTCACCCAGCCAGGCTTGTGCCATGTTTATTTTTTTTATTTATTACCACTGCAATATTGACGAACGGCTGCTTCGGGTCTTGACTTATGGCCGTAACAGTAAACGATCGTGCTGTGTCATACGTCTGGCATGAAATGCAGCGGTGGCCTAGTGTTTAGGGACTAGGCCCCAGGATCGGAAGGTTGTGGGTTCGATTCCCAGACAAGTAGGTTGCCCCGAGGTACCCTTGAGCAGGGTACCATCCCCATCACTGTTCCCTGGGCGCATTCAATAGCCGCCCCCTGCTGCACAGTGTGTATGGGTTAAATCTAGAGGCTGCATTTCACTGGGGTTCACCGAGTGTTGTGCTGTGACATGGCATGTTGCCACTTTCAGAAAATGACTTCGGTGCCCGACGGTGGAGAATAATCTTTGACGAGCGAGAAAGTTAATTTACACCTTGTCTAATGTGTTATTATTCCACTTGTCCGGTCAATTCTGTTGTGAAATCAGATCCTACAGGACAATGCAAACATATCCCACCTGTTACACGTTTCAGGTTTTTTCTTATATTCTATTTATCAGTGCTACGCATAAGTGAGACAGATAAATAACATGTGTAGGAAAAGATTTTTTTTATTTTTTTAGTACAAATACAGTTAACTTTGTGATTTATAAGACACAAAATAAAAAAAGATTTTTAAATATCAGAAATAGCAAATATGAAATATACTTTGACACACTGAAGATAAACTGAAACAAGACACGCAGACTGAATAACTGCTTTAGTATTGATGGTCATAAATAATGACATATAAACACACTGAAATAAATAAGTGCTACTGAAATGGCGTCCAGCACCATTAGACAGACAGCAATAAAGTAGTGATTGTTGTGGAATAAAAACTTGAGCCCATGCGGACAATTCAAATCCTAAATCAAATGTTCAAAAGTAATTGAGTACCACCCGTCTCTATAATTAGAAGAAAGGGATTTCGCTTAATGTAATTCCTGATTTTAAGATCAAAAGAACTCCAGAAATGTGGGCGTTAAATGTTAACTTATTAAAATGGGTGAAAGGACAGACACACACCGAGTCTCACCTACCGACAGTAGATGCCTTGGTGTCACAGAGGTTGCGATGTTTTGGAAAATGTGTCAAAAATGCCACACACTATGGGGTGTGATACCCCGATAACATAAAGTAATAGAGAGAAAAGGTCCTGTGCAGTGAAAGAAATTCAGAATCTGATTTTTTTGTTTTTCCTGTTCTTTTCCAGGGTCGGACTTAGTGGACTGTGTGAAAGCAGGACCTGCAAAGGATCGTCTACTATAGCAATGGTCTGCTTGGAGATGTTACTGCTGTACTGTGGTTCTCTCCTCTGGTTGTTGATTGCTCTCACATCTGGATACTCGGACCCCAAAGGGTCGGATGGATCGGTGTGCCAACTGCGTCTCTTTCTACTGTTCGTGTGTTCTTTATGCCGTTTTAACGAAAGGAAGACAGACTGCTCGGATGTATTGTGTGTGTGCATGGCAGCTTTGGTCTTTTGGTGGATGAGCAGCACTTCGCCCCTGCAGGAGCGAAACACATCATAATCTTTGTGCCTTTTTATACGAAACCGGCAGTCCTCTTTACTGTCGTCTACCTGAGGATGAACAGAAACCATTTCATTTGTTGATATCTTGTATTCATACATGTATAGTATGTTTGTTGGCAGCTGTAAGATTTGAAGCACAGCATAACTGAAACTGAAGTCCTGATTTGATGATTATATGTATAGATTTTTAACAATTCTGTTCATTTATCAAAAAGGTTATTTTTTTCCTTTTTCCTCTTTATTATTATGTGCGTTTGGCTGTTACTTACAGAAATGAATAACCTTCTTTTGGAATCCAGACAGAAGAACTTGTTACCTTTCATAGTAAGAACCGAGAAACAGCCTTTAGGCTGGTTCTTCAAGTACGTGAAGATTCCTGTGTGATTTCAGACAGAGAAACATCAGCAAATTCATCCACACACGGTTACAAGAATACAAAACAACACGCAAAACCATAATCGCACGCACGAGAACATAATCTGATCTGAAATCCTGGCGACCGGCAGACTCACCTTTCGAATCTTCCTTAATGGTTTTCCGCTCTCTTCCTTTGTAGCTTTCCTCCATGAAAAAGTTGTACCTAAAGCCCTTCGTCTTGGCTTGTCCTTGTTCTTCAGGGTCTCCTGGCATGCCATGAGGTGAGGGTGCCAGCTGGAGAGGGTAGCACGTGCATGGAGGAGCGTGGAGTTTAAGAACAGCCCAGCAGAGGAGAAGCACTGAGAGCATGGTCAGCCTGCGTGAGACTTTGCTTATAGTAAAGTGTGGAATCCCTGTGGGACTGTATTTATTTGGGTGGGAAAAAAAAAAAAGTCCAAAGTTCTTATTTGTAGTCTGTAACAGAAGTGGTCTGTAATTGGCCATCTCCCATTGGAGGCAGCGACCAAGCTGACGTAACTGCTAGCTCTGATGCAATGTTATGAATTATGTCATCGGATGATCTGTAACCAGGGGACTTGAAATGGTTCGGTTCAGTGCATTGTAGACTCATTTATTCCTATTTGATTTCCTTCTATTAACACTTTATTTAGTGCCTTTGGTCACAAAGAACGGTTAGAGAAATCTGGCCGCAGACTCCAAACAGAAAAGCTAAAAGTAACGGTGGCAGAAAAAAAACGCTATAGGTTTGGAGAAAAAATAGGACCGTGGATAAAGAGGATTCCGAAAAAGAGGATTCAGGATGCAAAAAGGATAAATCATGCTCCTCCTAGGCTCAGCGGTTAGTTGTAGATAAATCATAAGGATTGGAAAATGTGAAAGTGTTGATATAAGTGATAAATTAGTAAATAAAAGGTGACATTTCATCATTTGCATGTTCTTTTCCTATTTTGCCTTAAAGCAGAAGGGAACAGACAACATATAGATAACATATGTAAGTAAGTAAGTAAGTGAAAACCCATATTTTACAAGAAAAGGATCCACAAACTTGGAAAACCTGACTGAAAAACTGCTACAAATTTAAACTGGTCACATTTTCAGCGAGAACAGGCAAATGTAAGAAATCTAAATTTTACCAAGAGTGTTTCTGGTTTGAGGGAACTTTATGCTGCAAGAAGCCCTAGCTGTTTCAAGGGCATGGTGTCTCTTGAATGCTTCTCTCACTCTGGCCAGCTGATGGCCCTCTAAAGTCAAATATGGGTGCGAACGGTCGTCCACACGGTTCTGTATGAACACCCCAAAACAACACAAGGGCTAAAAAAAAACAACTTTTATTTTCATCTCAGTAATACAGTAGACTGCTGTGCACAGCACATACGTACAAAAATAAAAGGAAAACACTTTCTTAATATATTAGAACTCTGATTATTCTCTTTTTTTTCCAGAAAGAATGATTGGAGAAACGTTTGTCGTCCTACAATCGCTTTAACAAATCGGAACTAAGGCAGAAGGTGAGGTATATGTTAAAAAAGAGGAGGGGAATTTGAAGGAAGCACAGTCCCCTCAGTGCCGGAATACAAAGCCAGGAGGGAACACTACAAGAGCCTGCAGACGTGCAGGAACACAAACGCATGCTCCACCCTCACGCCACGGGGGGGAACCATTCCAAAGCTGCAGATACAAGTGTGTACAGCACAAGAAATCCAGTAAAACTTGCAAGAGCCGTTTCAATAGCTCTGTGATCCTCTCGTCTACTATTATAAGAGGTTTTATCTTCTGCATACAACACATTTTCAACACTTTTGCACTGAATCCATGCTACATTGCCTTTTAAGCCTCCTTCTGTCAACATCAGTATTCTCAAAGTTGTTGCATCCTTCTCTGCTGACTGTATGAAATCTATTGGCAAATCAAAATGTTCAAATCACATAGATGAAAATGCAGTCGTTTCGTTTTTTTTTTTTTTAATTAAGAATAATAATATTGCATGCTGGATACAAATAATTAAGAAAGCCTAGTTGTCATCTAGTAAGTCATCTTGGCCAGCACTTTATAACAAGCCACAATAAATTACTGCTATTACTTTTCATTTTGAAGGACGAACCACACATGTAGGCATTTTGGATTACTAAGTAGAAAATATACATTAAATTTCTCCTTCTTTCATTACAGGGATCAAATAAAAGAGTCAAGACATTCTGCTACACCATTTTTGCTGCATCCCAGCCCTTTAGAGCAAGAGAGAGTGACATTAGACAAAGCCAGGTGGCTCTCTAGGTCACGTGTAAGCCGATCTGTTCCCACAGAATTGTGGGTGCTGTTGCGGCAGAGGCAGGCAGAGAAAGCATCGAGCAGGATGCCCTGTGGGGCCATTGCTCCCTGCAGAAGTTCTTCCAGACACTCCCGTGCAAAGAACCTTTCACTAACTGCAGTCACCCCTCAAACGATATCATTAAAAAGTAGCTTCTTTAAAGGTCACATATGGGCTTCTCCCCCATTTCTGCTTGAGCATTAATGCATGCAGTCAGTGGGTGGATCGAAAAGGAGAAGGTAGTAGTTCATGTGATATGTGCTGTGCAGGATGTTGAAGCAGTGTTAAAAAAAATATATCCCGTCTTTAAGTTTTCTAATACCCTGACTTCAAGTCTTTAGCTAATAAAATGATTTGATTCAGCGCTGCACGGTTTATTAATGACCAAGTTCTTGCGACAGAGCCTACTGACATAGGCGGTGTGCTATGGCATTTGTTCAAGTGCTTAGTTTTCAAACAGATACAGATTATCCGTCTAAATTCTCTTGGCTACATTCCAGAATCGATTGTTTTTAATGCATTGAGCCTACATTTAGTGGCATTAAACTGAAAGTTTAGTCCATGCATATAACAACCTAAACATCATAGAGGAGTACTGATTAATGTAACGTGAGGAAAAAAAGATGCTGTAAATATCAGGTATTGTAGTCTCGTGTGTCAAATGAGCCACATTTCCTTTTTCATAAAGGAACAGAACTTCTAGAAACTATGCCTGACTCGTAAGGTGCATCAAAAGCAAAGATGAACTCCACTTCTTTAACTTCATCTCTTTACTTCACAAACACAGGTACAGACCTGAGGTCGCTGGCTATGCTGAAGCTCAAACAAAAGCACAGACACTTCTTTTGTCCTCAAAAAAAATCCCAGCGCTCCAAACGTTCCTCACCAAGGAGGTTAAAGGGGTATTTTTCAGCTTTCACTCCGTTTTTATTCGCATACAACCTCTGTCAATACTTCATTGATAAGTATGGGGACTGTCAGAGGTGAAGTGCTTCCTGCAGCCCTTTAGCGACTGGGCTAAACCTCCCCAGAGAGGGCAACCTCTGCTTTTGAGCAAAAGATGCCTCGTTCTTGCATGCACGTTTAAAAGAAGCCACAGTTTAGGAAGCTAAGGCACCACCATGCAAGAAGTTTACGCAGCAATCTCAGGTGCCCTTATTGCACTTGCAAAATGGTGGGACAGATCAAAGTAAAAAAAAACAAAAACAAAAAAAAACCAGTAAAACTAAGTAACCCCCCTCCCTGTGCACCTCGTGCACATTCAGACGGGGCTCTGTGAGGTAATAAAATGTGTCCATTTTCACTTCGGAAACTTGGAGATGAAGACAGGGTGAGGTTTAAACACGAGTTATGGCAAGCACCCATAAAAAGTGAGAGGGGGCAAAAAAAAGCTCCTTCTCCCTCCTATAATTAAAACGATAGAAATCATAAGCAGCAAGAATGGCATTTACACAAAGTTCAAACACATCGTCAGCTACCCAAATATACATATCAGTAACGAGAATAAATACTATGTCACGTGTTTAGTTTCCTTTGCACTTCATCTCTTGCTGTGTACGTAAGAACAAGTTACCTGCATGAACGTCCAAAATGTGCAAAACGAGTTATTGCCAGTGTTGTTCATAATCGAGGGAGGAAATGAGTAACAGTCATAGCCGGTGTGGCCTTATAGCCTCTTTTTTGGTGGCCACGTTTGCTCAGGGCGATGTAGAAGCCCTTATATGTGGAAGACTCGTAGGCGTTGTAGTTGTTGGGGAGCAGCGTCTCCTTGAACTTGCACTCATCACGGAAGACGCTCTAAAATGGTGACAAAGAAATGGTAAGTGCATAACAACTTCCTGTAGCCTGACAGGACCGCAAGGACGATGCATTTTATAAAATGAATCCCTTTTCTATCCAGACTGCTTGTTCGGGAGAAACAAATCGGCTAATTATGAACAGCAGACAATATTTGCGGTGGTAACATAATACACTGTAAATACACTCTTAAAACATGTGCATAAACACTCTTAAAACGATGAAGCATACTTCAACAGATTCGGAGGAACTGACCAGGCGTTAGCGTTATTGGAAATTCCATTATCTTGCATCTTTGATGTAGCCTTGTTTGTTTGTTTGTTGGTTGATTTATTTATTTATTTTGCTTGTTTGTTTGTTTAGTAAGACTTGAACTGAACTGAGCGTGTGTAATAAAGCTGCTGTTGACATTCTTCCCTTTTCTTCCCTAATTTAACTCATGATGCTCTCAGGTTAAGAGATCCCCCCCTTGTCTCTCTTATCTAATTACACGATGAGTCGGGATGGTGTATGTATGTAATTACTAAGTTTCTCTGGTCAAATTTAGTCTTAAATTTCCTCTGGACCAGTAACTCTTGAAGTTTATTCTAACTGTAACGGTTTAAAGACATTTTCAGGTCTCAGGGGTGAGACGTCACTCCAGATAAATCTCCCAGAAACATGGCGTACTCACAAATCTCATCATGAAGTCGCAGTTGTTTAATGAATGATTATCCATCGTTAGTGTTACATGATCAGCACCGAGACCCGGAGGGCAAAAACCTGCAGAGCTACCGCACAGACTTCTCCACTCTTCCAAGCAAATCTATAAAGTACCCGTTTATCGAGCTACAGAGTGTTTTCACTGTTGATGGGGTATCAATACTATTGCACAATAGTATATTCTTCATTATCTAAAGAAAGATAAGAAATTAAAGTTAGAAGAAGCTAATCCGCCCCTTTCCAAAATTTGCTTTTGCAGGTTTTCAGACCAAAAATGACTGTTTCCTAAATAACTAAATAACTTTTGACTATCAAATATATCTCAAATATATCTCAAATATCATTTGCCTATCAAACTTGCAGCTATGGAGCTGTGGCTGAGCGCCAATCTGCACATTACCACCCTAAACAGTGTAAAAATAGTACACAGGACTCAGCACTCAGCAGTGTAGTATGTGAAGTATGAAAGTGTGTGATTTGGGACACAGCCCATCTGCTCTGCTCTAAGACCTCTGGGTTGGATCCAGGAAAACTAACCAGAGCAGTGTGGTAAAGAAACAACAAAAACCACTCATTAAAACACGGCTTTCCATTCTTTCCTTCCCTCCCCAGAGAGGCGTGTCTATTAGCAAATGACAAATGAACGAATTTGATTTGACGTATAACTGATTCATAATATAAAACGATGAAATTGTTGAAAACTAGTAAAGGGAATTCCTCACTCCTGATAGGACGGCAAGATGCTCCTTTTAAAGATTTTTTGCTCTTCTAGTTTATTTGGGGCAGCGGCGGTCTAGTGTTTAGGTCCTAAGATTGGAAGGTCGTGGGCTTGAATCCCAGACCTGTAGTTTGCCCTGAGGTACCCTTGAGCAAGGTACCGTCCCCATCACTGCTCCATGGAATCGATCGCATTTCACCTGCGGCACGGTGTGTGCCGGTGAAAAGCAAAGGAAGCATTTTGTCGCACGATGTGCTGTGTTTCACAATGACAAAACAGTCACTTTCACTTTGCTTTCACTTATTTCTCCTAAACTCTGCGTGACTGCCTCATCCACCAACAGGATAGCTTTACAGGAAGCTAACCTTACTGTTAATGGAGCATTAACTACATTTCTCCTGCATCCCATTTTTCAAAAAGGACTAAGAATAAATCAGATGCATTATTGATGAACAATAACAAACAGATGCATAGATAAACAAAACAGCGCGGCCACTTCACGAACATCTGTTGAAAATTATAGCGATCTATAATATTTATGTAACGGTTTCTGCAAAAATACTTCTGAAAATAGCACCCCTGACTAATAAGGGTTCAAAGTAATTACACCAGAAGTGCACTGATGCGCTGGGGAGAGTGAGGGGTGCTTTAAGTGGGTCAGATCCATGCACAATATTAATGCCTCACCCTGTAATTCAAATTCTGACAGCACTTTGGGGGAATTATTGAAATAAAGCTTTCTGCTAGTGATGGTCTTACTGTTACATTTGACTATCGACGCTGATCCGATGTGTAAAACCTGTTTCAATGCCCATCGAACCCAGTCAGAAATCACTGATAACAAGCCTGACCGCAAGCTTATATGACATAAACACAAGTGAATCCAGCACGTTACCCCCGGATCCATGCACGGGGCATCGCAGGCATGATGGGAAGGTGTCAAAGTGCGCACCTACCGTTCCGTAAAGCCTTCCTCTTCTGTTCATTGCCACAAAGAGCCGACTTTTCACCCCATAGAGACTAACCACTCCTCTGTCTACCGCCGAGATCTCAATCAGACCTGATTGAACAAAACATCAGAAGTTACAGGTGATGACGGCGGGCGGCTGAACGGGGTGAGAGAGGGGAGTGGATTTAGGGGCCCTGCTGCACATTTCCTCCTCAAATCTACTGCATGCATCCTGATGTTCTGCAGTGCTGCTCCATGCCGGGTCTCCTCCTCCTCCTCCTCCTCCTCCTTGTCCTCCACCTCCTCTTCCTTCCACTGCAAGCGTGGAGAGAGCACAGCAATGCATTGCCATGCCAGTGCAAGCTTGGATGGGGGAGTGCGGCTCCCCTGCTGCAAATGGACGCAGTGTCAAATTAGTCAAGGGTCTAAATCCGTCCATGCGTGGTCGAGCTTGGGAAGGTGATAGGGCAGTGGGGATGCACCACCAGGCTCGCTGTTTTGGGACGGGTTACTTGCATGCAGAGAAAAAGGAAACATGCAGGCGCTCCACTCACTGTACTGGTTCTCGTCGTGCGCGCCGCTGACCGAGCCGTCCGGGAGCACCTGCAGGTGAAACCCGATGCCGGAGTTGCAGTAGAGCCTCCGCAGCCGCTTCACGCCCAGCAGGTAGTCCCGCTCCCAGCCGGCGCGAGGGAGGAAGACGGTCCCGTCCGCCGCCGCGGCGCCGAGCACCAGGCCGAGGAGCAGGAGCGCGGCGGAGGAGGAGGAGGAGGAGGAGGAGGAGGTGCTGTTCTCGCGGGACATGCCGATGACAGGGTAGGGGAGGGCGGGGGGGTCTTTTTTTTTCCTTTTTTTCCTCTCTCCGGTTCACCTCCTCCGGGAACAGCGAGGCCCGAAAATAGACGCGCGCATGGCGGCCGCTCCGGGGCGACGGGAGAGCGCGCGCCGAGGAGCAGAGTGTGGGGGGGGCTCGGGGATGAGCGCACGCAGGGAGGAGGGGAGGAGAGGGTGGGGGAGGGGCGACCTCAAACTCCAGTTAACAGGCTCACTGCTGTATGTGACGTCCACGCGCGCCACACACACACACGCACACACAATGACGTCACGTCCCCGTCTCGCACAGGTGGGCCGGGACAGCAGGGGGTCCCGTGCGTTTCTTCATTTGGCTGGATACAGAATACAGCACGGACTGGTTCCCATTCTTTATGTTTATTTTCACTCCTGACAATTTAATATCTTTTTTCAGAAGCTTAGATAATTAATAATGAATAATTCAATAATTAATGATGAATAAACGCTATGTATGTAAGAATATATGTAATATAATAATAATAGAATATATATTATTATTAGAATGTGTATATATATATATATATTCACACACACACACACACACACTTTTTTGTTTCCAAAAGCAAGAAAACAACCAGATGTAAGCACGAGTATCAGGGGGTTTGGGTTCCTCTGATTGCAGCCTCAGTGTCTAAAAGCCTCCATCACTTCCTGACGGACCCGCAGCAGCACTGACGGGATCCTGCTGGGCGGGACTGTGAGTCACCTTCAGCCCTTTGTGTCTCAGTGATTGTCAGGTGATGGGTTTGACCGAGTGTCCGGGAGGGGGCGCTGTTTCCTGCTGTTTTAACTTTAAGCTGTTTATTGATGCTGGACAGAAGTGGATGGTTTGATTTACTTTGGCTAAAAAAGAGAAAGCACTTTATTAATGTATATAAGGAATATATTATATGCTGTTATTTTGTTATTTTGACTCCACTTGAAGTTTTAAACTAATAAAAATCTAATTAATATGATGCCGATGTGTTATTATTATTAATTATTATTATTATTATTCATGGAAGCAGACGGAATTTTTTTTTTAAACGTTCATTCATGCGGGAAAGGAAAGGGTAAAGTGGGACAAAATATTTTCTTCTTAATCTTAATGTCTTATAATCATGAAAAAAAAAGCAAGTGAAAACATGTAATGGCTAATTGAAAAAATATGTGAAAAAACAGCGTTGTTGAAATTATTAACAGGAAACTGTGAGCTGTCGACGCCTGCAGTGGGACGATTCACCCAGCATTAGCACAGAAACTGAGTTTGTTTGAATCTCTTTTAAGCATCATGTGAAAAGGAGGACAACACATCAGGCAGGATGAAACGAAACCTTTAAAAGCAATTAGGAGTAGAATTAAATGAGGATTAAGTCGATGCACAGCTTGGGCTTATACATAACAGTTTAAACGTCATGATGTGATTAAAAATCAGCCGGTGGTTTGAGGACTTGATTCTGAGTCGGGACGGTGCTGCTGCAATACGGTTCAATGATGGATTTAAAAATAATGTGAAAACAAAACCTCAAGTCACTTTTACCTCTTGTGAAAAATACTGGCCCAAAAAAAGTGGACAAAAGACGAAAATGAATAAAACAGAAGAACAGAAGCTGTAATTGTTACAAAGAGTTTCATTTAATGCGGTTTAGCAAAAACAAAAACATGACACGTTAAACTCCAAGGTGTTGGAAAGGTACAGTGGTTACAAAAGTCCTAAGTGACTACACATGTATACAGAACGATAGTGACGATGCAGGTTGGGTTCATGCTTATAATAAGAAACAGGACTCACGACGCTGTGAGCCCCAGTTTGTCTTTTGAAGATATCAGCAGTTAACGTGGTGAAATTATGGGATGGCGCACTGTAAAACACTCTGTTTAAAAGCCCACACGAGGCACAAAGGGCCCATAAGGCGGCGATGAACGGTGCTCTATACAGTGTTTTCACACACATGGATTCATCATGACAGGTAGGCATCAATACGATGAATCTCCAAAACAGGACAAAGGCCCTTTTCAAATAAATAGCTTTTTGTCTACATAAAAGAATAATTTAACTTCTTATCACAGGAAAAGTCACATTACAAAAAAGCAAAGCAGAAAAAAAGCAAAGCATTGTGCTTGTTTCTCCTGACCTGATAAGTAAATGCCGAATCACTTTGTTCAGGCACTTTAGAGATTCATTTATATCAAGTGGTTTTTGGAAACATTTTCCAAAGCAAGGAGGATAAAATTCTAATTATTTCCAAAACAGAAGAATAACAACACAGCAACCACTAGATGTTAAAATTATCCTGGTGTTATTGGGTTCTTGTGTAAGGGCAGCGAAAGAAAAAAGTGTAAAAAGAGTGTAAAAGATTAGCTAACAGCAAAAAAGAAGTACTCGGCCAAACTGCAGGACAGATTATGGCCGGATGAATCGTTGCGCGGTAACGGTGAAAGTATTTGGCCTTTGCATTTTGGTAATTACTTTGAATTGTAAACATAAGCAGAATAAACAAGGGCAGCGGAGGCCTAGTCGTTAGGGAGTTGCCCCAGATCGGAAGATTGTGGGTTCGATTCCCTCACCAGTAGGTTGCCCTAAGTTACCCTGGAGCAAGGTACCATCCCCGTCACTGCTCCCCGGGCGCTTTCAATAGCTGCCCCCTGCTGCACGTGTGTGTATGGGTGAAACGCGGAGGTTGAATTTCGTTGTGTTGTGTTGTGCTGCATTTCACAATGACAAGAATAGTCACTTTCACTTTCAAATGATGTGTGACTGTAAAGACTGACATTAATAAATACCCTCTTAAAATTCAGCAGTCAGAACACCAGCAGCTCATGAAGACCCGTTTCTGCTCTGGTGCGTGACTGAAACTTTGCCTGGACAATGGGTCCGTCCTGAGTCCTGATGCTTTTTCGGTAAATCTCTGTATTTCACATGCACACACACGCACACACACACACACGCACACACACATTTACGGACCCAGCGCTGCACTTAATATGAAGGGACATCATCCTACTAATTTGCAATGCATTGCTGTGCACCTAACAACCCCCGTTTCCATCTTCTCAAGCATTTTTACTTTACACTTCCGACCATTTGTGGCACGTTGCGTTCCTACAGAGTGATTTAGGTAGTTTACAGCTACAAAAATAACTAACAGATTCTGCTTTAGATTCAAACTATATTGGCTGTTAGTGCCAGTTCCTAAACACAGACAAAATGTAGCTCACGACAAATGACATGTTGGTTTGTGAACAACATAACATAAATACAGGTGACCTAACTAACCAGGTTGCATAAGATCCCATAGGGATATAAATATGTCATATATATTACAGATATACCAAAATATATTCAATAAAATAGTTTTTTTTTTTCCTTTCTCATTTTTATACATAATATTAAAGGCATTTGCATCATCACATGTTGGACCTGACAGACGTAGTCCATTGGTCCGAGTTCCACTCGAGGAGTCTGGGTACACGATGCATTATCTGTTCAGAAAAGTAAACGTAAACAATGAATCGCCAAAAAAAAAGCCTAATTTGTGTAGAGCTGTCATAAGTGGCGTGCACTTCACAGCACCGTGAGACCATCTGGGCCTGCTTTCCACAGCCTTCTGAGCTCATCTTACACAGATCATCCCAGAGCAGACAACTTGAGAATGATGACTGCAGGGGTTAAATATGCATCAGTGCAGATGGAAGGAAATGAACTAGAGCATTAACTCAGAAAGCAGAGTTCTCGTTCCAGTGAATGGAGTGGCAAAAGAATTTTCCAAATTGTCTGTTGAGTGATGTGGAAGGATACCGGTACAAGCAGGATGTTTTTTTTTGGCTGCACTACAGGCAGAGGAAGGGCAGGGCAAATAAATAATAATAATAAAAAAAACTCCAGATCTTCGTTTGTCCAGATTTGGTCTTCTGGTACCCCAGAGTTCAGTTCTATTACAGTGCATACTTTTTACAGTATACTTTTCAAAGGTGCTTCTTCTCAGACCAGCGGTGCGCGCACACACACACACACACACACACACACACACACACACACACACACACACACACATACACACACACACTTCCCTGTCAAATATATCCCATATATCCACGCACACACTTCCCAAGGCAAATAACTTATGAAATTAGAAAAAGTATATCCGTAACATGGTATCTCATATATTTCCATCTATTCGCTCAGCTTTTAAGATCCTTTTGGTCAAAGATGATGTGTGTTGCAAAATAAACACCGATTGCACCAAAAATTGCAGAAGAGGCGACATAGGCAGTGACCGACTGTGTGAACTGGACGATCATGCCCATGAAGAGGGTTGGGAAGACCTGAGAGAGCAGGAAAGTGCTGTCCAGAATGGCGAAATCCAAGCCCACTCCCCGCTTGTCATAACTGTCTGATCCAAGACCTGGAGACAAACCGTTCTGACTGGGATGAGATGGGAAATGTTCCTTGCCGTAGCAGACGTGGCCGTTAGTAAGCCCACTCTTATGATTTAGATCATCTTTATCATCATCTAATGTCAGGCATACCGCCTCACGGGTGATGCTCATCCCACTGGGTGTCTTTTTGGTTCTGCTGGATTGCATGTATACCTGTGGGAAAGGACAGTGGAGCTTAAAATGGAGCAGGACCATTAACTTTTGAAGTTCTATAAATGTGTAGGTTTGTTGTTTTCTTCTCTGGCAGCTACACAAACCAAGCATTACATATTATCTCATACCGTTTGCTGTTGAAGAACCTACCTCCTTCTCTTTGTGATAGTGGCAGGTGAGTGTGTATGGCAGAGTTTGTAGGGTGGCATAGGCAAAGCCTGTGAGGGCAGACATGGCTGTGACCAAATACACACTCTTGGACAGACAGATAATCACTGCAGAGGCAGTGAAGGACACCATGCTGCTCAGGTAGATGTTCCTGGAGCCAAAGACGCGCACCAGTCGGCTCATGATCAACGAGAAGAAGGTTGAGGTAGCACATTGTAAAAACAGCCCCAGACTTCCCATACGGATGCCTGCAGGAGAAGCATCAAACGTTAGTGAAATCATATGAAACGTGCTGTTCATGCATGATCCAGTCACACATACATTTTCCTTCATATGTGTTTAAAGGGCACTTTCCCCAAACTAGGTCCCTTAGCAGTTCTGTAGCTTTCTGGGATCCCTGTCCTGTGATAAAAATCATCAGAGATCATCACACCTCATGTGAGAAAGACTTTCTATATTTTAAAAGGATGTTGAGATAAAAATGAAAAGTTCAGAAAAAGAACTTCTCAAAAAGTTGAAATCTTACTTGTGTTGATGGAGGCATATGTTTGCAAAAGCACTGGCTTCCCATTTCAAACTGCTGTGGAACTTCCCTCACGAAGTAAGAATTCAGACTTTAAACACTGGGTGGGAGAGCCGGCAAACAAACACATCTGCGCCGTTTTCTGCAAGTCCACCCATGCTCAGTCTGGCAGCAGTGCTCAAAAATAAACTCATTATGGCCATGGTTTGTTAGTTCCTATTGATAGGCTACTCTGTTTCTCACTCCTTGTTATGCAGCAGGTCTGTTTAGCTGTTGCGCTGGAAAAACAATGCTGTGGGATGCTCTGTAAAGGGCATTTCAGCTGGAGATGAGCAGACAGGCTCTTGCGGAGTGCTAGCTGAAGAAAGGAAAGTGGGGACCCGTGTTCATGTGACAAGCTGGACGTATTTTTGAGGTACACATGACTCTCACCGTGGGTGAAGGTGAACTCAAGTTCACTCAGAAAGAGCCACACACTCTGGCCACGAGGAAGGGTGGACAGTGTACAAAAATAAGCTCATTAGCAAACAAAAATATAGTTACTTGTGGAGGCAAGGAAGACACATAGCAGGCCCCTTTTGACAGAAGACACATGGTCCTGTGAGGCCAGTGGCTCCCAGTTTGGATCAAAAAGGCAGAACTTTTCTGTTTGCTGGCAAAAACAAACATTCCAGCTCCTAACTTTACTCTTTTCCCATAACTTCTCACTCCAGCTCAGCAGCGGTGGCCTAGGGTTTAGGCAGTTGGCTCCAGGATCGGAAGGCTGTGGGTTTGAATCCCAGACCCAGTAGGTTGCAGAGTTACCCTTGAGCAAGGTACCGTCTCCATCACTGCTCCCTGGGTGCGACTAAAAGAGCTCTAACTTTTCAAGATATGGACTCCACAAGATCTTTGAGAGCTTTGGTATCTGGCAACAAGGCTAAACTATCATGTTCCTCAAACCATGTTCCTGGACAATTTGTACAGTGTTGCAGGGCACATCGTCCTTCTGAAATGCTGTTGCCATGAAGAGTTTAATATGATCTGCAGTGATGTTTAAATAGATGTGAAAGTAACCTAGCCAGGTTTCCAAGCAGAACATTGCCTAAAGCATCACACTGCCTTTGCAGTCTCCCAAACACAGAACCCTGGCAGTCCAGTCCACTGCTCTTGCTCCTTGTGTTTTCAATAACAGTTCATTTAGGATGGGCAAAATGCACACAACAAATTAACTACTAACTATAACAATGTGTGTATGCCAGCATGCAAATTCATCTCATTTTACATGAATAAAAATAAAATGTGGTTCCTTACACCAGGTCATTTTTTTCCCACCACTCTATGTTCCAGTTCTGATGCTCATTGTGGGCCCATTATGGGTCAGCATGGGTTTTCTGCAGCTATGCAGCCCCATATGCATGCTGTGATGCACTGTGTGTTCTAATACCTTTCTATTTCTGTTGCTTTTTAAGACCAGCTAGGCTTCACTACACGTGCATCACTAACGCTACACTGACTATGATAATTTTGCTAATTTACCATCTCTTCTTTCTTGGGGCACTTTTGGCAGGTGAAAGTGAAAAAGCCTTTGTGTTAATGTGATTATCCGAGCACAGCACAGCACAGCACAGCACACAGTGAACCCCAACAGAATGCTTCTCTGCATTTAGCCCATCATACGCACAGTGGGCAGTCATATCAAGTGCCCAGCAGCAGTGTTGGGGGAAGGTAAATTGCTCAAGGGTTCCTCAGGCCAACCTACTGGTTTGGGACTTAACCCACGATCCTCCGGTCATGGTGCTGCCCCAGTTCTCACTACATAATCACAATACCCCCCACATGACCTGCTGTCTTTGAGGTTACTCTGACCCAGTCATCTAACCAACCAAATTTGTCCCCCCCCAGAAGCTGCCTGCCTAAACTTGTCCATTTTTTCTGCTTCCAACACATCAACTTCAAGAACTTACTGTTCACTAGCTGTCTCCTATAT
This sequence comes from Hepsetus odoe, assembly GCA_017165825.1. NCBI lineage: Eukaryota > Metazoa > Chordata > Actinopteri > Characiformes > Hepsetidae > Hepsetus > Hepsetus odoe. The sequence continues at coordinate 23,911,151 of CM029376.1, forward strand.
CAGACCTCATGACAAGGCCCTCTGTTATTCTAAGCTTCATCTGTCAGTGGTGGCAGTGTTGTGGCAGATCTATATGTTTATAGGTTTTCCTGCTGTATGCCCCATCAGTTGTCACTTGTGTACCATGTTTCTGTAAAGCTTAATGTTTGTCACCGACAGCCAGGATGCAACCTCACCTTCATCGTATCGCTGCCTGAGCACAGTGCCCGGGGCGGCACTGGGCACTCCTTCATACAATCCCTCGCCCACAAAGTCTGTATAGAAGAGCATGAAGGACATGACGGCCATCCAGCTGCACAGCTGTGCCACACACAGCTGCCTCATGACCCGCGGAACATGACAGTAGCTCCTGTAGATGGCTGGGGTCATGGACCAGCAAGTCCTGAGCAAGCACATCAGTGGGCCAGATTTCAGCATCCGGAGTTTACACTGTAACATGTAGCAGCAAGAGCGAGGGCCACAGTGTCTGGCATCTGGTGGCCCAGGCTCCATCTCCAGAGGCCTGCACGAGGGCTCCTCTGACAACTTCATGGTGACCAGCACACTTACAATGAAAATGAGGATGAGGAGGGTGAAAAGACACTCGGCTTGGCCACCCAAGTAGTAGGCAAGAAGGCCGCCACTCCAGTCCAGTGCAGGCAGCAAGTAACCCACACAGCCACCCAGACTGACCATAAAGGAGAACATAGCAAAGGCCTGGGCGCAGTCTTCTCGCTCACGGTACAGGTCAGACAGTAGTGCCTCTAGCGGTGTGAAACACACCTGACCACAAAAGTCCAGCAGGCCCACACCCAGTATGAGCAGCCCCACTTGGAGGGCCTGGTTTGGCAGACCACTGCCCCAACTCAGACGGTCAGCCAAGACATCAGCATGGGGGATGATGAAGAGAGCCAGGAGAACACCCAAAGACAACAGCCAGATGAAGGGCCGTCGACGGCCATAGCTGCTGTGGCAGTGATCGCTAGCTGAGCCGATGAGAGGGATGAAAAGAAGACCCAGGACAGGACCAATACCTGCAGAGAAGACCAGCAGAATATTAGTTTTATTGTCCCATAAAAAGTGCTATGCCTAATAATACATGCATGTTCTGGTGGTTTTACTTTGTTAATCAGTCACATTTTGGAAACTTAAAACTGCCCTTGTTATTCATTTATTTTGTTAAACCAAAAGCAAACTTTTTATCCATCATTTTTAGGGTTCAATATCCAGTTTTACTCCCTTCCAGCAGCACCAGTTTCTAAAAGTACAAGTGAAGGCAGCCTGTAAAGGGCCCTCTGACCAGACAACAGCTCAGTACCCCTCATCTCTCTCCACAGCCTTTCTAATTAAAGAAGATGACTAAGCTTGCTCACTGGGCCTAGATTTTCATTTGATTCGTGTCCAAATTCTCAGTGGCTATTTCTGTCTGGTGGGGTGGGTGATGAGTTGAGAAGATGTTATTGAACATATTAAGTTGACTGCAGGGCATCTGCATAAACACTGGGTGATTCAGACCAGGGCTGGCTGAGTAGGCCAAAAACGCAATCAAGTGATGAGCCAAGGTTCTAAAACTAGTAATAAAAATCAAACTCATTTTAAAACTTTATTTGGAAACGGATGATCTGCTGTGGCGACCCCTATACGGGAGCGGCCGAAAGAAGAAGAAGAAGAAGATTATTTTAAATCTTTATAAAACCCCAAAAAATTCAAGCAGATATGTCCATGCAGATCCCACATAAAGGGCATTTGAAAAGAATGAAACCACATAACCCAAAGTGACAAAGTTCCCCAAAGTTTTGGGCTTTGAAAGGGCATGGGGGAAACTGGTTTGGAATAACACGCCCAAACCGATTCATGAGTGGCCAAGTGATGTTAAGTGAATGAGGCGAGTCATGACAAAGCGGGTGTTATTCCTGCAGAGGGGTATCGCTGTGGGAGCAGTGGAAACAGATAGCCGAGGGAACTAGCTGGCCTTAAAGAAATTTTCAAAGGATGTTCCAGTCAGTGAGGCCGGCCTGCAGAGCTTTGGCTACGTAGCAGAGACAGTGGGCTTCTGCCTACTTAAAGGAAGTTTTGATTTATGGGAGATTAAGAGGCTTTGACAGTTTGCACTCCTGAGCGTGCCGCACTGGCCAGCAGCGCTGAGACATAAAGACTCTATTGTGTGACCTAAAGTCTACAATGGACCAGAAACAAAAATGCACAGCTGTGACAACTGATGCTTTCAATGCACAATGTCTTCCTTTCCATTCAAGTACATATAAAGACATGCATACTCTTAATACACACTTTAAAACGATTTATAACCGAGAGAGCTACTTCAACGCTGCTCAGAATAGCACTCGGCCTTCCCAGGTGTGTCGTCTCTCCTGCTCTACTTTCCCCTCTCCGACACATTCACAAGCTCATAGTAGTTTAGTATCTATCCCATGTAAGATATCATCTCTGCAGTCCGATGTGGTGATAGGATACAGATTCTGGTAAAAAGGAGAAAATGTGTTCTTTGGACACAGTTTAAATAAATCTTTTAGGCCACAAATTGCAAAAAACTTGCTCTGAATCTGCCAGCATATTCTTCATGTCAACAACTTTTTGTGAGGGGCTTTTTATAGGCATTAAACTCCTCAGGCATCTGTTTCCTATCACCACCACTGTTTACTGTGAAGTTCTTCTAGAACAGAGCAAACGGCATGGAAGGACACCGTTATCGTCCTATAATTTAATTATACAGAGTTATTGGGAGAGAATCCCCCTTAAAATTATTCCTAGCATCTAAAAGGAACCTTTTGGAGACCTACAGTTCTGTGACTTGCAAAGATTAGTATAGTGTTGAGCCGTATCTCATTTCTTTAAACTTTGCAACGGAATCACCTTGTTGGTGCAAACATAGTATTTTATAGCTGTCTTAGCTGTGGCATTTTGGATTAAATTAAAGAAATGCTATCAAATGTTTCACTGTGACAGGGTCTGCACTGAAAATGAGAGACAAAAACGTTGTCCTTCAGGAAGCCTGGAGAACTGCTCCTGGGAAGCACAATACAAAGAAAGGAGTTTAAGATTTTTTGCAGAGCACTGCATAAGAAGTGATACTTTTTTATACAATAATTCAAGAAGTGTGAATATCTTCGGAAAATTATTCGAGGGTGTCAAGGTTGAAAAGATAATCTTCTCAAAGCAAGTGCTTACGTTAGTTGCACTGGCGTTTGAAATTAAAAGGAGCTCAACGGGTGGTTCATTTATTGCCTTCAATTCTGTGCAAATGAAAAGGTTCCAAAAGTAATGTTAAATGCATAAGATACACACACACACACACACACACACACACACACACACACACACACACACACACACGCACACATGCACAATTAGAAACAATAGTGCAGTGGTTGTGTTGATGAGGTGCTTGCTAAACCCACACAAAAACACAGAGGGTGGTTTGAACCATTATTATTCTCAGAAAGACACCAGCTGGGACACTTTGACACTCGCTTTATTTCTCAGCTCACACTTATTTCGGAGAAAGGATCACCAATCACAAAGAAGCATTACCAAACGCTTCCAACGCTCCTGACGGAAAAACCAGCAACTTCCCTGCAAGTGCATGAGACCACATTTTATGTCTTGCTAACTTTATACACAAAGTCCACTTTAAGCCATTGAAAATACAATGTTTACTCTGTTCAATTATGGACCAGTGCTGCAAAAAGTAGTGGTTTGCATTCTTCTGCCATTGTGAGTTTAGAAAATACTCAACTCTCTGTTGAGGAAACTGCACACACAGATATGCTTTCCATTTCGCTCTGCTGCTGTTAAAGGGGGGAAAGTAGAGTGCAGCGTCTATATCACACCATACATGGCCTCTTCACTCAGTCTGAAGTGACCGTTTGCCTTTCCTGTCTGCTTTGGTCACACTGAGAACGGTCTCCGGGAGCTCCACATCTGTAGCCGGCCATGTGGAAATCATTTGTGGCTGAAGAATAATATATCTATTCATATGGCAACCGCAACAACCACCAGCGCATGGGATAAATATATAAAGCCAGTGGTTTGGTTATTTGGACAGGGGTATGTAAACTATTGTATGGCTGCCGAGGCGTTTTAGCAAGCATTGTGCACGCTCTCAAACGAGTTGGCAAACGAGTAGAGCAAATCAAAATAGAAAAGAGCAACTGACAAAATGGCTGGATGTCCCTGAATGAATGAATTAGGAAGATTTGACCCCTTTAAAGCACAACTTGGGGCCTGACAGATATGGATATGGATTTTTTTTTTAGTTAATTGGCAATTAATTCAGTCATTAGCACTTATATCGTTTATCCGGACTCTGAATGCTGTAACATCCTCATGCTAAATAAAATTCACATTTTCGGCATTCAGCTGATATTCTTATTCAGAGCCACTTCCACTTTCTGATTACAGGGACAGTTCGCCCCTGAAGCAACTTGGGGTTAAGGGTTTTGCTCAGGAATCCAGTGCTGGTCATACTGGAGGTGGAATTTGAACCTGCGACCTCTTGTCCGTGTTTAAATTTATCGGTTAAGCCTGCATTGCTCAAACTGAAGTGAACTCACATCAGAAACATTCTGTTCATGACAAAATAAAACAACTCCCTAATGTCTGACACATTTCTCATTGGTGGTCTTTTCAGTGTTGCTATCCATCACAAAGTACTGTGTTTAATAAGCTGGCAGCAAACCACATACCTCCAACCCCCCCGCTGAAATTCAGATTCTAGCTCCTCTTCCTCTGTCCGGGTATCTTTCTAATACCACCTGATTATCCCCTCAGCACAGCAAATAATACAGCTTTAATTTTACATAATGAACCCCACTGGTGACCCAACTCATGAAAGGAGCTCTGCCTGTAATTCACTGTAGAGTCTGTCCTATAAAACTGCTGACTGGTATTAAGTGGGATGTGCTGAGCATTAAACCCCAGAATGTTCCTAATCAGCGAGCAAGCTTAGAGATGAGTCCAGGAAATATAAACTGTGTACATTTGACTTGAAGGGTATGTAAGAGGAAATAAACAAGCTTGTGCAATAGAAGAACAGCACCAAGGAGAACCCATGCTTTAAGTTATAAGGACACAACGATAGTGGTCATCAATCACTTCTCCTCCTAAAGATCCATCTGGAAAGGTCAGTATAGTATTCATGAGTACAGCCTCACCCAGGACCATGGTCATGTACTTTTCCTCCACACCAGCCTCCAGCAGCAGCGGGGGCACATAAGTGATTCCGGCTGCCACACAAATCTCCAGGCCACATGTCAGCAGGTTGAGCAGCACCAGACGCCACTGGGACCTCCATCCAGGCATACTTCCACAAGGTGAGGTCGCCTTTCACCTTTGTGTGTGTTGGAGGATGCGGGCTCTAGTCAGTGTGCCAGCAGCCAGGTGCTGTAAAGTCAGATGCCCCGGAACAAGTAGGGCATGTAGGGTGAAGGAAAGCTGGCGCGCCGCAGGTTCGCATCAACCTCATATAACCCAGAAGATCCATCACATCTTCAGCATTCTGAATCTGAAAGAAAACCAAAACACAGGAAGCACAGCTTAGACAGGGAGATCACAAGGTGTGCTCAGAGGTCAATCTTTAAAAGGATAATCAAATGTTCTCTCTCATTAAACACCCATATAAAAGCCCTGAATTCAGAAAAAGTGTTATGAAAAACATCCAATCAAATCATTTGGTGCACATCACTGCCTTCAACCTCACTACATGCTGCTGCTAATGATCACACTAGAGATTTTGCAACGAAAGAAATATGCTTTTTTGCAGGAAAGCTCAGGGAGAAACTTCCCAAAGTTTTAAAGAAACAAAAAATAATGAAATTTCTCGAGTAGCCAGAAAGCAAACTCAAAGTGTAGCCCTGTCCAACCGTAGCAGTGTAGGCCTGGCACATTAAAAAAAAATATCATTCTTCTATTGGGGCGCAATGGTGATGCAGTGGGTAGCGCTTTCGCCTCACAACAAAGTCCTGGGTTCGATTCCCAGGCGGGACAGTCCGGGTCCTTTCTGTGTGGGGTGTGCAACCCCATGTCCATGTGGGTTTCCTCCAGGAGCTGTTTTCCTCCCACAGTCCTAAGATATGCACGTCAAGTGGATTGAGATGCTAAAAGTGAGTGTGTCAGTCCTGCAATGGACTGGCGACCTGTCCAGGGTGCCCTATCTCTAAGGGAGAGTCTAGACACCCTGCGGAGGAAACTCATTTCGGCCGCTTGTATTCGCGATCTCGTTCTTTCGGTCACTAGAGAATGAGCCTGTATCTGTTAATTAGCAGTTAGTGGACTCTTCCAAACATGTTGAGCTGTCTGCCTCCTGTTGTACAGTGTGTTTAAATGCAGATAATGCATTCTGTTTGGGTTTACTGTGTGCCGCGTTGTGTGCACTCACTGACACAATCACTTTCACTTTACTTCAAACAGTAGGATCTGAAGTGCGGATCCACACATAGAGTCAAATGGGTTCAGTACATTACATAAGACCTGCAGGCTTCATGTTTTCATAATCCCACATCTAAAACGCATGCACAGAAAAAACACGTCATAAATTCCAGCTCACAGTCAGATGAAAAGTGAGATGGTGATTCATTTGCGCTGCAGCCCATTTGGTCTCTGCTTGCTGCTTTGCAGGAGACCCGAGCGTCTGTGATGTTTTTGACCGATGCAGGGAGCAGGGTGCATTCCTCAGGGGCTTTGGGCACCCCACATCTCACCCGCAGGCCACAGCCAGGTCATCCTCTCCATAGGCTTGCTATCCCCCGCTTGCTCTGTCATGAGCTTGTTCCCTCAGGCCTGATTAGTGCAGGCCATGTCAAGAGCCTCCTCACCAAGCCCTGCTGCCTCTAATTGGCAGCCATTGTTTGCAAAAAAAAGCGCTCCTAATGAGTCAAGACTCTTAGCACTTCCTGCAGGCTTGCCAAGACTTAGTAGGCAGTTCTGCACAAAGCATGAATACCATGTACAGATTGATTTTGCTCTTATACTCTGGAATTTAATGAGACACAGGAGAGCATCATATCCATAGGGCTCTTTTAAACACCCATACATCAATGTTTCAAGAACAAATCTTAAATGCAAGTTTTCTTTATTGTCATAATTTTTATCATGCCGGGAAACACAGTTTTAAATGTAGAGTTTGGCGAGTTGAGTTTCATATTAAATGTCCAGCAACCGTTTGAGTGAGTGGAAGCATGAACAGATGAAGGAAACAGGCATCAGGTGGTGTCGTAGAATCCAGACATTGTTATACATTATATCAGCCAATTAGGGTCAACTAGAAAGCGAATCACAGGGCATCCAATGTAGACCAAAGTTTATGAAAATAAACTACAGATGCAGTTCAGGCTTTGTGGCAGTGGTGGCCAGGTTGTTAGGAAGTTGGCTCCAGAATCAGAAGGTCATGGGTTCGAATCCCAGACCAGTAGGTTGCCATGAGGTACCCTTGAGCAAGGTTCCATCCCCATCACTGCTCCCTGGGTGCTTTCAATAGCTGCTTCCTGCTGCATGTGTGTGAGGGTATGCGTGAAATGCAAAGGTTTTGCTGTGATTCACTGTGTTTTGTGCTGTGTACTTACAATGACAAGAATAGTCACTTTCACTTCAAATCACACCTTTCCATATTTATAGACCACAGCGTGTCATACAGCGTCAAAAACCACATAAGCAACTATAAGATATTGCAATTAATAGGAGTAATTGCAATTAGACAGTGTAATTGATAGGAAATGCCTTGCTTTGCTCCATTAGCTTTATAGACCCGGTGCATTACTAAAGAAGCAACATTTGGATCCCAACCTAGACTTAATTCATTTGAGGAAAGGGGGGATATGAATGTATTCGATGAATTACTGCTTGTTGATATGGATGTGTTATGCAAGCCTTCTAAAAAGAAAAAAAAAACCCAAAAAAAACAAGTTATATAATAGTTTAATTGTCATGTTTTTATAAAGCAGTTTCCAGTCCAGGCCTTAATGACCTCCCAGATAGTCAACAACTATGTCCTTGTCGTACTGCCAGCACAGCTAAGCCGAGTAAGAAGCTACTGATTACCTGGCTCAGGTGTTCTCGAAGCTGGAACAGTATACAGAACTGTTTGAACTGGATAAGCAGCCTCAGGAACAATAAAGCAGAACATCTTTTCCCAACAAGAAACAGCCTATGACCACAATTCAAATCTACACCCTCTTCTATGGCCACAGCCTGGAGCCCTCATCCACACGTCTTCTAAAACTGTCTTTAATACACTGCCAGGGAAGCCAAACACCGAACAGTGAGGCTCAACTCCAAACACAACCCCCACTTCAAAGAGCACTTCCTCCCACAAGCCTCCTGGGTGTGACATATCAATCAGTGAACGGAAGTGTGGAGAATCAGCGTGCGAGTAGCTCCGAATCACTCCTTACCCTTCTGACATTACAGCTGCTAAGCATCATCATTGCGTGTTCAAATTTGAGACTTTATTTCAAATGTCTTTTATTTTATTCATTCGTTTTTCTATTTTGAGGACAACAACGGGGTGATGGAATTGACTTGAGACATAATAAAATAAAAACAGTATAAAAATAGGACAATAAGGGGAAAAATGAATGAATAGGTAATCAAATAAGATTAAAAAAATAACATAAGCTAGTAAAGTAATAATAAAAAAGGACTTGGAATAAAGTTACCAAAGATCAAAGGAATTAATAACAGTAAAAAAAAAAGCAGGATTAAAAAATTAAGAATGTTTGAAAATGAAAGAGTGAGTCCAGCTTTGCAGCATATTGCAGGTCATTGGTGCCCCACAGCTAAAAGCTCAGTAAAAGCTTGGGGGTCCCGGAGTGCTATAAAACCACTTGAGCGGATAAAGTCCGTGATTGAGTCCAGTGTAAACAGTGAGCATGGTGGTGATATGCAGAGGCTGATGAGAGTGAGAGTGAATTTTCCTCCAACTCTATCATAAAGTATACAACGGAGAGTCCTGTTTGGGTCCCCTGCAGTGAAGAGCAGAGCGGAGTGATTCACAGAGGTCATGGCTTTAAGAGTGCTTGCAGAAGCAGTTCTCTATAGAACATCACCGTAATCAAGAACAGACAGGAACATTGCCCATGATCACTTTCCTGCTGTGCATAGATAAGCAAAGTTCCTCTCTCAGTTTGTCAACAAGCTCACTGATGTGCTACTTAAAACTAAGTTTTGCATCCAGCCAAGTGCCGAGGCTCTAGCATTCAGTACTTTCCATATTAGAACAAATAACATTAAAACATTAAGCCTCAAATAAAATCACTTGGAAAAGGACCACACATGTAGCTGCGTCTGCATTTTAAACCCGCTTATGTTTCTTCAGAGCAACTGGGCATTAAATGAGATCCCATGCCAAGTATTATTCGTCCCTGCAATACTCACTGATTACCAGCAGTACTTAATTACTTCGTAGTACTTGTAAAATTGCACGGTTCAAAAAACAGCCAAACAGCATTTTTGATGACCTACTGTGGTTCAGATTCAACCCTGATATCTGCGAGAACATAAACTGAAAGAGTCTTTCTCGCCTCAATCTGCTTCAGATGGTCTTGTGATGATTCTTCAATCAGCAAGAGGTCTCTAAGATTTCTTCGGTTCAGAGAGGGCAGCCTGTGCGCCGGCGTTGCACTCTGGTCTGTGTCTGCATCTCTAACTTTGGCTCACTTTGAGTCGGCCAGCCTGCTGCTACCGCACCATCTGAGCCTGAGGGATGTGAGAGAACATTCTGAGCAGCCGCCGCCACCGCCTTCCAGGGGGAAAGAAAAACAACCAGGTGCTAAATTCATATTTGGTGTGAAATTCCTCCACCAATGTGGCCCATCTGCTCTCATGGGGAGGCAGAATGTCTGTGGTCTTCATTAAAAAGACTAAGAGACTTTGCCCAATGGCAGGCCTGGAGAGGAGTGATGTCAGTGAATGAATTGATGAACCTGAGAACTTCATGGGTTTAATGTAAAGACTTTCAGGGTAGAACACATTTTGGGCATGGTTTCTGTTTTAGCTCTTTTACTTTTACTTTTATCAAGAGTTTGCAAAGCTAAGGATCTCGAATACTGAGTCACTATTGACTCTATTGCCATTCCAAAAAAAAGGAGGCACAATACACATCGCCCCTTCTATAGTTCTTCAGTCAAGAGCCAGCAGGGAGCATGCCTTTTTGGAACAACACTGCCATTTCACACCCAAATCTCACTCCTGCAAGGCTGAAAAGACCTCATCAGGGGATCCAGGCAAGTCCTACTCTCCTTGCTCACCACATTGCTGCCCAACACCCAGACAACCCCTTGGTCATAATACCCACTTTACCACAAGCTCTGCTCCAAGGTCAGTGCCTGTGACCCAAGTTCTAAATGGAAATTTACAAAAGCCAAAACTGCAACTGGTTGTTTCCTGGGAATTCATTTGCCTTTGATAGCAATGATTTAACAAATGAGATGTTTTTCCTCTATCCCAGTCTCTATGGCACCAAGAGAATTCAGATCTTTGGATCCCAGACAGTGCAGCTCTAATGGCTTACATGTTGGCTTCACTCTCATAATTTATATCAGGGTGTGTTTCCATTACACAAAGTACCAGAAGCTTTGGTAGCAGAAAACTGGAACAGTGCTTTTTCCACTGGCCATCTGGTCTATTTTTGGAACATCCATAAGACTGGTATCAACAGGACCTGAAGGTACTTGAGGGTGTTCTCCTTCTTCCTGGTAACAATCGCATCTGAAGTCAATGACAAGCACAACATCAAGGCAAGGCTTTCCTTTTCCAGATAAGTCAAAATCAGCATTGTTGCATGTTCACTAAAGAATGTGAACTAACGTGAGATGTTAATGTTAAATTGATATTTGTAGAGTTAAAGCTTTATAAACAGTTTGCTGTTGGTACGATGAGCTAATTAAATTGCTACTTCATTTCATCAGTTCAGTAATGCAACCCAATGTAATACAAAACGAGAGCTCTTTAGAATTGCTACAATTTTAATGATCAAAAAATGGAAAACTGAACTGAACCTAACCTACCTAAGAAAAGACAATTGAATTGCACCTGAAATTGTGTATGGTAACACTCTCTGCAATCAGTAATGAATTGTTTAAGTTGTATTTAAAAGCCATTTTCTTGATAAATAAACTAATTAAAAAACTACTCCTGCAATGTAAAGGTCCCAAGTACTTCAACACTATATGTACTTTAGATAACTCCACTGCTTCTGCTTTTTATGAAAAGGGAATCCCTTCCTATCAGACATAATACAGTGGCACGGATCCAAGATATTTTTCACCCGTGACGCATACAAAGGGTTGAATTCCAGCTAGGGGTGTAGGGAGGGATGTTGGACGATGGCGGGGAAACACTGAGGAATTTATTAGCATGTTTGGCCAACCCTGAGTAACGCGTCATGCATCCATGCAAAGTCCACATGCCGCCTCTAAAATCAGCACGACTGACACATGGCTTTGGTGTGAATAAGTCATAGTACTCAGGGGCCAAAGCTTTGGATGCAAGCATTGGGCAAATGCACATACCTCTACTCCAGAACTTTTTCCATTGACTCTTGCTGGCCCCTCAGTTTATTCCATGCCTGTTGACTGCCGTTGAACAACCTTTGCAAGTCTAAGAAAGTTCTTGCTTTCCATCCGGTCGTGCGCAGGAGTGGCTGGTATGGCTGTTGAGCCATATGAGAAGGGGGAAGGGAAGGGGGAGGCCGGGTTCTTTTGACACCATTGCTCCACCTCCCCCAAATGCTGCATATCCAGACTCATTCAGCACCCTGCACCACCACCCACAGATAAGCTTTAATGGCTCTGAAGGGCTTTATCACCACACAAAACAGGCTTTGTGTACATTGAGTCTGTGTTAGTAATCTGATATACTGAAGAATCAAGCCCTTTCAATTAAGGTATTATTAATGTTGGGGGCACATAGAAACAAAGTGAATGTGCTGGGAGGGACTGTGCTGAAGAAGCAAAGGGAGAGAGCAGCTCTAACATGACATTGAGACCACAAGAAACAGTTAAGACGGATCCAAGAACCGCTAAAGCATCTCCATGTGATGATGGTTGGTCAAGAGGAATTCATGAGCCCAATTTACTCCAACTGTGGGGATTTAGGCACTAGACTTCAGTTGAGTCTTGTCTGCCACAAGAATGTCTGGATCTGGTTATTTTGGAGGAGGATTTAACAAATGAAATACCATTTTGAAGTGGATTCCTAAATTAGATGCGAAAAGTAGTACTTTGGAGAATAAAATCTCATGGTGCAACATGTCCAGGCAAAGCCACTGTTTAGAAATCAACACTAAGGAGCTCAAAGTTGAATGAGCAGTCCCCGTTTCCAAATAGACTCTGGGGAAAGAATCTCCAGTGTAGGTCTCCTCCTAAGCGAGGTCACACGACTATAGCTTGACCCAGCACTCTTAATCTTCACTTATTGCCCATAAGCGTCCTCGGCTTTCACTGCCACTCATGTGACGAACCTCACCTCAAAGGCAGGCAGCACGTTGACTATAAGCTCTCTTGGAATAAAAGTAAAAGGATGACTTGCGCGATAACAGAGACACCTTAAAAGATTGATAAAATATGCAGATATAAGGATCTAAGATCCCTAATTAAATGTCAATAACTTTCAATATCAATAAGCAACATGAATCTATTTTTCTTTCCATTTTGCATGATCACTAGTGTGGTGCATCCATAGAATTATGGTAAGACGGCTTACTGGTTCAGCTCCCTAGACTGGCTTTCAATATGTGGATGAGAGTCGAGGGAGGAGGAACAACGCATTTCAACTCCTGCCTCCACAACTAAAGTGCGCTTTGGCACCTAACCCCACATCTACCTGCAGGGTGCAGGTATTGCGGCCCACTCTTCCTGGTGTGTCTTCACTACCGGTGTGTAGGATGTGTTAAAAGCAGAGAACAAATTCCCTGCAGTGAAACTAATGTTTTAGATATAAGAAGTATTAGGGTTAGATTTTTGGCATCACAAGGAGTAAATCCTTAGATTACGAGCACTTAGCCTTGCTTTAACTGTGTGCAGGCTGGTAGAAGACTTCAGGTTAAATCATCCTCATATTTCACCTCCATTTGCCCGAAAAGTACAGAGTAGATAAACAATCTATTAGAGATCTACAGCCAAAAAGTGAATTAGGCTGTTTGTGAGCGTTTTTGGGTCTCATTCACATGAGAGGATTTGCACTTCTGGATATAATTTCAGTTTTAGCAGTTTAATCCAACCATCAAGTCAACTACATATGGTGAGACATAAGAAACTGCAGGAAAGCTTACTATTACATTTCTAATGAAGAGTTAAGCAATGCAGCATTGCTAATGTCTGCGAGCTCAGATCTCTGCCACTCAGTTTTTTAAAAGTGAAAACAAGGAAGGACCTCCCCCTTTTAGGAAATTAACATCAGACCATATGGTTGGTTAATTTGCCCTTTTATGATAAACAAAATCTATTCCATGTTCATGATCTAGTCTTGCTCTAAAAAGTCACTTTCCTCTCCCACACCTCGCCGTCCCTCTGCTATCATTTTCAGGTGCAGACACTCAATCCGTCAGGACTGCTCGGCCCGAGGCTCTGCAGACATCCCAGGAGATGAGCACTCGGTTCTACTACAGACATTTGATACGGAAAGACTCTTATCAGGCCACAAGAGAGAAATGCAGACTACCCCTGACCACTGGGGGGAGGGACTTACTTATCTGACTCTGTAGTAGAATAAGCTCATCATATGTAGCATCAGTTTACTCACTCACTCACTCACTCGTTCACTCACTCACTAAATCACTAATTCAGTCACTTACTTCACTCAATCAATATCAAAATCCCTTAGTTGTGGATAAAATCTAAGGTTGAAATATTAGAGGATAATAATGGAGCACTAATATAATTAAACCACATTAATAGATTCCAAATTTGACCCAAGACTTAACACTTGATAGGTTTAGAGCGCTTAGTCTTGAGCTTCAAAACACTTATATTTTAGAATTTGCCACAACTTGAAGACTGTTCATTCATCCAGGCAGTGTTTCATTCTTAAATTGCCAGTCTGATTTTATGAGAAAGCTTTGGAAACTGAGATCCCCTGTAGCGTCATGTCAGACACAGAGACAAATGAGTCTGACTAGAGACCAAACAGCAATGAAGCACTGATGATTCATATGAAATAAGAAGAAATAAGAGTTTGCTGATGCAACTGTAAAACAGCTGTTTGTTAACAGCCAGTCTCTGCTCTATCCGATCACTGCATCCCTAATAATCCTCTTCTGTAAAAATAATACAGCATGTCTTTATGGGCACCAAGTCCGCCTCACTGCTTAGAACTCAATGAGGAACCCATTTGAAACTCTGGACAGCTTCGGGTATGAGCACATGTGCATGACCTGGACAGTGCTTGGGGTGGGGGTCAATAAAGCCCTGTTCCAGAAGAAGCCTTGAAGCTCTCCAGTCGTTCCCACATGGAAAATTCCATCACAAGAGAGGAGCACTTTGTAAACACGGAGCAATAACAATCACGCAGGAGCTTTTACTACATTAAAACCACACAAGCACGACTAACCGTGCACAACAGAGACGATCCCTACCGTAGCTGCTGTGCTACCAATCACAGTGCACAAACTTCAGTTGCTAAGGAACAAAACTCAGCATCGTGTCACAGCAGTAAGCAATTACTCAAACATTTAGGTTTATACGCAACTGTTAACAGCCCTTTCCTAATATTTCATTCTGATGACTGCAGAGACAGAGGTGCCACACTATGATGGGACGCACACGTGTCCATCGTGTGTGGCTGCCATTCAGCAGACACACTACAGCTCTGTTCAAAGCATTTAGATGAAAACTTTCACTGTCTTTCATACTCAAAACACTCCCACCACGAACACACAGCTTCATAGATGTCACTGCACAGGATGTGACAGAATGCAGCACAACCATCCAAAAAAAGGGAAAAACGGAGAAAAAAAAAAATGAAGGCACACACCAAAGCGAACAAAATCTTACCAGTTTAACTTCAAAAGCAGTTTTTTATTCCCCTGCTGTGATAAAATCCGCAAAAACGCTCTTCTTCCTCAAACGGTGACAACTGCTCTTAAGCTCAGACCATCCTTTCTGTTTATCCTTTCCTCCAAAACTCTCTCACTCACTCTCATCTTCCCTCCCTCTTCCTTTCACCTGATCTCTCTCCTTCTCTCACTTTCCACTGGGTTCTCTCGTCTCTCTGCCGACCTTTGTGATCTTCCTTTCTCCCCTCCTATCCTCATTCCTCTCTCTCCATCTGATCCAGTTCTCATTTTCTCTTCCCGAGTTTGTATCCCTTCCTCAACATTTTCTCCTTTATGTCCCTGATTCTTCTTTTTTTTCCCTGCCTCTTTGGCATTCTATGACTCATTTTATTCCTTCACCCATTCTAGTTTTTCTCCATCTCTCTCTGATCCTTTTTCATTTTCCCTCTCTCCTAGTTTTTTCTTTTGCCACGTTCTTTCTCCCTTCCATACTGTTTTCCTGGTTATTCTCTCTCTCTCTGTTTTTCTCTGAACCCCCACCCACTCGTTTTTCCCTGATTATTTCTCTCTCTCTCTCCCCCCCCCCCCCCTCTCTCCTTACTTCAGATACCCCCACACCCTTCTCTTTCCATGACTCTTCTTTCTCTCTGGTCCCTCCATCCCCTGCATTGTATAAAACAGTTCAAATATGCATTGTAATCCATAAAAATCATTTAAGTGATTATTATTTAAATTTAAATAAAATGCAGTTTAAAATTATAACTCTGAGTTGACTTTTCCTTAAAAAAACTGAAATCAGTATGAAATTGCTGTGATGTAATATTTACTTACTCATATACACACACACACACACACACACACTTCTCTGTTCAAAGAGCAAACCCTCCTCTTTTTCCTCCCCCCTCCCCCCTCTAATTTGATAAGAGAACACAGACCCGGCTGGACTGACCTGCAGTACATTTAGGCCCTCATTAGCGGATGTCTGACTTTTAAAATCTCCAGCTTCTGCTGCCTGAAGCCAGGTCAGCGTGGACACGGCCACCGACTACACTGACCTTTCCCACCGTCCTCGCCACGCTCTGCTTAAACACACAACACCTGTTTTCAGGACACAACTCACAAAGTCACGATGCTAATGAACATTTCTTTACTTCTTTCCTGAAAGTTCTTTTTACCTCGGAGGTTCATTCTGAAGTCAAATCATAATTTAATGCTTGAACTTATTCAGTTGCTTCCAAAAACACCATCTGTGTTCATAAAGATTCAACGTGCTGGTTGGATCCAAACTAAAGAGCAAAACGAGAAAATGTTTTATTACAAATCCCTCCAGCATCCATAGGAGAGAAAGCAGAAGATAAAAGCCCAGTTCTACTAAAGCTATGATGTAGAGCGGCAGCAAATCATGTAGAGCGGCACAAACCAGTGCAGGCAGGTAACAACTGGCCACTGCTAAATAATCACTTTATTATCATATGGCCGTTTGTCAGGATTCCTTCATTCATTAACGTCCCAGGCCAATTAAACGTGGCCATCAAGAATTTGACTAATGATCTATAGTTCAGTCTGATCCACAGAAAATGATAAAACTCATAGCCACAACTTGAGAGGGACACAATAACAGTGATTCTGGTTTTAACTGCAGGGTCAATTTGAAAGCTTACTATAATTATCATTAAGATTAGGGCCGCGATGCCCGTTATAGCGACAGACTCTGCTTTAGGGGAAATGCACAGTGTCCAGCTGTGTGTAAGGTGAGACCAGAGCATTGGGTATCACAGGCTCCACATCTGTCTGGAGCAGCTGCCCCAGGACATGGGTGATTAACACCTCGCTCACAGCTGGTGGGAGACAAAATGGGCCACTGTTCTACTATAATGTATAGCTCTAATAACACAAAATAACCAAAAACACATGGTCATGTACCAGGAAGCATCAACGAGCAACTGAAAGAGTCGACTGCACTACTAAGCATCAACACCCTCATTTACAAAATGCTAAATTTGTTAGAAGGTTGTTGTATGCAGACAATTTATATTACAGCACCTATGACACTTATATCATATTTTGGCCACTACAAGACAATCAATCTATGCTTTACCTTGAAATACAATCGTTAAAACACTTTTTATCATTTTTGCACTATGTTCTGAATCTCATGCCTGAAACATCAATTTGCAAGACTCATTTAGGCTCTGAAAACATAAAAGCATGAACGAACATTTCCAGATCCTTAAAAGGCATGTTTGAAGTTTGAACTTCTGGGTTTAAAGAAACTACAAAAAGTTTATTTGGCGAACTTAAGAATGAGCAAAGAACAAAATAGGGTAAAGAAGAGGTCTGATCCTTCATCCTGGATCAAAAATCCTACTCAAAGCAGACGACCTTTCGTCGCTGTCAAGAAAAAACACATGCCTCTCCATGAATGCAATCATTTGAACAAAGCAGATGCTCATTTCACTGTGTGCCAATTTCCTGACGAATGGATCAATAAACACCGTCCAAAACTCTCATCTCATTATATGAACCTACATACATCACATGTGGGCACCAAGTCCGCCTCACTGCTTAGAACTCAATGAGGAACCCATTTGAAACTCTGGACAGCTTCGGGTATGAGCACATGTGCATGACCTGGACAGTGCTTGGGGTGGGGGTCAATAAAGCCCTGTTCCAGAAGAAGCCTTGAAGCTCTCCAGTCGTTCCCACATGGAAAATTCCATCACAAGAGAGGAGCACTTTGTAAACACGGAGCAATAACAATCACGCAGGAGCTTTTACTACATTAAAACCACACAAGCACGACTAACCGTGCACAACAGAGACGATCCCTACCGTAGCTGCTGTGCTACCAATCACAGTGCACAAACTTCAGTTGCTAAGGAACAAAACTCAGCATCGTGTCCCAGCAGTAATATGTTTAATCATTTTACTCCCAAACAAAGAGGCAGCCTAGTGGTTAGGGACTAGACCCCAGCATCTGAAGGTCATGGGTTCAAATCCCAGGCCAGAAGGTTGATCTGAGAAAGGTAGAAAGGTACCCTTGAGGAAGGTATAGTCCCAATCACTGCTCCCTGGGCTCTTTAAACAGCTGCCCCACATATGCCATCACGTGTGAATTTGAGCAACTGCTCAACCTATCCTGCTTGGACTTCTCTGCGTAATGTATGTCTATGTTAACAGAATTTAAATCCAAAATGTACAAATGTTGGATTACGTATTATATTTAGATTATTTACTTTTCTTTATAGGCTTACTTTATAGTATATAAATATATGATATTAGTATTCTTACAGTCCACAGAGTTTCCCTTACATTTCACTGCAAGCTGCATCTGTATAACTGAGAACATTATTAAGAAAGCATCTTGAACATCTTGAATCATGTTCTCCCCATGTCTGCATGTGTTTCCTTTGGGACCTCTGGTTTCCTCCCACCGTCCACAGACCTGCACATCGGGCGGATTGCAGATGCTAAATTGCCCATGTGAGTGTGTTTGTCTGTGTTTCTGCCCTGCGATGGACCGGCAACTAAGGTGTTACCTCACCTTTCGCCCTGTGAGAGCTGGGATAGGCTCCAGCACCCCCTGCGACCCTAATTAGGACAAGCTAAGAAAATGAGTGAGAGTGAGTGAGAATAATGAAAGCTTTAATGTGTTTAGAAAAAAATCTAAACCAATAAATTCCAATCACCTAAAAAAAAATGGCTTTATTTGCACGGTATTCCAGAATTCCTGATGCACTTCCAGAATGAAGGCTGTTAAAAATTGTTGTTACATCACTGTTAAAACCTGCGACGATCCAAACGCAAGCAGGTGTCTGTGCGTTCGCACTCTTCAAAGAGTCAAAGGAAACTTTCAGGTTTACTCCCGCTCTGCGAATCAACAGTCTAGACCGAGCGCCATTCACTTTGTACATGAAACAGTTTTGACAGAACAATAGTGGAGCTGAAACAGCCATCACAGCACTCAGCCGTGCTGCCTTAAATCACAGACTTGATCCTTTCACTGGCTTCCGTGCTTCTCAGATATCAAAGGTCTTCCATTGCCCTCAAATAATGCACTTCCATCCCTTTCAGCTCGTGACATGAAAGTGAATCCCACACTCCCCCTCATATTTCTTGCTTCTATACAGACGGAGCGCTGCTTGAAAGGACAGTCAATCATAAACTTTTATTTCATCCCATGCCCTTTTTCTTCCTAAGCTCCGTCTGAGCTTTCTGGCACATACCGAATGTGTTTATTCAGCTAAACATCAGTGTTTACTTCTCATGCTTTAAGCAATGAAACTTTCCTTTGTGTGTTTTAAACCATCTGGTTGTTTAGCCCTGGGAAAAACACAGTCTGGTTTGTCCCTACCTTTACCAGTGCACTATGCCACGAGTGCAATTTCTGACCATTTCGTCTTTAAGAAAGTCTGGCAAGACACTTTGTCTCATGGCATTTGCCACTGCCCATTGCGTGGCGTCCACCAAACCACACACAACGTGGCCAGAACTGAGTCATATTCCAAAATTCAATTATGTACAAGGTGGGTGTGACTGCCTTAAAAGAGTCATGAGGATAGAGAGTGAAGCTTCATCAACCTACTTACAGGCCGAGCGTCGGTGACTCACCAAGTTCTGGAGCTTTCATAATGACAGGTTTCTAAACTCTGCAAGGTCTCTTTAGGCTCATTATAGCTTGGGCCAAAGCAGAGAACTCACTTCTTTCATTGTCATGAAGAACTCTGCTTGATTCATTTTATGCTTTGCAAGGAACCATCCACTTGCTCGCTCTTGCTTGTGTGTCATTTTAGGCTGAGAACCGGTGTGTATGCTTTTCAAACCTGCTGTACAGAAGGTGTAATTCGCGTAGGGTGTCATTACTAGGTAATGATAGATTTTTCCGTGCACTTTCAATAAACAGCCCGCTGCATGTTCCTGGTTTGCAGACGAAGATAATGCTGAGAAAGTGCTTTAAAGCACAGGAAATAAACAGTTGGTCGAATCACTGCAGAGCAGAACGGCTGCCAGGGTTCCCACACATGCGCTCGTTTGGTGGCCATCATTGCCATTGTCATCCTGCCACGGAGCCCGTCTCACTCTGGGTGGGTGCAGATATCATTCAAAAAGTACTCCAGTTCACCCGAACGCTCCTTAAGTGTTCTCAATCGTTTCTGCTTTCTAAGAGGTGACTCAGAGGAGGCTTGTCAGAGACTCACATGATAAGCGAACACCTATTCTGTGTCTTGGGTCTGGCTTTGTGAACGCTTGTTCTCGGTTATAAATCCTGCATAATCCAGTAAGCCTAATCTTTATGAAAGAAAGATTTCTCGAACCTGGATTAGGGCCTTATCCGTGATTAAAACCTACTTTCGGTGAAAAGAAATGCATTTAAATGGGCGCTCACTCAGGGAGAGGGGGTCATTAGTCAAAACACTGGGACTTTAATGAGAGGCAGCCTTCGTAGGGCTAAACGACACCTACATAAGCCTGAAAGTCAACATAAACCTTCAGAAACGTTCATCAAGGCTTCGGGAAAAGCCGTCTTTAGGACAACGTATGCCTTCATGAATGTCAGTTAAAAGGCTTATGCAGATTCGTGTGGTTTTAAGAATGTCTCCAAACATTCTAATCTGCATGGGATAAGCTACAATTTGGGGACGTGAAGTGCAAAACCAATGGAAACTTTGCCATCTTCTCACCGTCAGCGTACTAATTACATTCCTAAGAAGCACTGGGGTAACTTGGAAGGAACAACCTGGGAATCTGCAGGATGTGAAGGTGACTTTCCAAATTCGGCTGACCGCCATCCCTAAACCTCATCTACCTGCAGCCAGCTGGCTTTGGCCTACCATTACCGAGACTAACCTCGAGGCAACAGGAGAGTTAAGGAATGCCTTTGTGTTTTCCAGGCACACTTGAGTTCCAGTAAAGAAGATAAAGAAAGCAGAGGAGTTCCGGCTGTGAATTACAGGCCCTTCGATTCAGTCTCTTTTCAGTTGCAAAGGGATGGACCTGCAGTCTACCAAATGAGTAAATGTAAATTTAATCTGCAGTGGTAGTCCAGGCTGAGCGATAGCTAAAAGCGATCTTAGATTAAGGTCTCTTTCAGCAGCATCAGAGCAAGAGCCAGACCAACGGCTATTGATTCAGAGGTGCCATGCAAACATTCTCCTTATCTTGGCCATTAATGCAATTTAGATTACTTCAGTTCAAAGAAGATCCCTTCACAAGACGCATAAGAAGAGAGCTGATAACAGATTCACCGCCAACGTTTCTGTCCAAGTAAACACCCACTTCGCTTCCTGGCCTCAGATAAAAGTGATGAGTTTCTTCTCGGTTACATCATTTTAACGGTGAATATGTGCAGTCTGGAGGGAGCTGACAGAGAGAATGACACGTGTTATTAAGGAGAGGAAAAGCCTTTGCCCAGCCTGAGTGGCTCTGTTGGGTAGCGTGTCCTGATCCTCTGATGTGCAGCATTAGCAGATCCGGGTACAGCTGGTCTGCTCAGGCCAACCCGGGTGAAGAGCATTTCTTAAGGATGGAGCAGATGAGCCCTGACGGCCTTACACAACACTTAGGATATCAAGAAAACCAGAATGCTGAAGTAATCCACATCACCACACACAATATTCAGAATATCTTGATCTATGTGATCACATCAATTAAGCCCAGGCTTACTGATTAGAATTAGGCTTACTGTTTATAATTCAGTAACATGGAATAAAGTTGTTAGGTCCTTAAAGTGCCATCTTCAATTCTGGTACTAAATATCAAAACAAGGTCAAAGAAACTGAAATATTTGTTCATTTCTGCTAGCGCAGATGGGATTGTAGCACTATCCTGTTCCATTTTTGGACACCTGAAACTGATAAACATTATTTCATTCATCTGAAGCTTGTAGCAAGATATTAACATATATGTGAGCTTGTATGTTACATTTTTAGGGTCATTCCTTCTGTAAAGACTCCAGACCTACAGCTTAACTCTTTACTGACAGAAACCCACCGGTTAGGCCACCAATCGTATTCACAGTCAGTGACAAACATACAAATTCCCTCGCAAAAATGATCCCACCCTTTGGAAAATATAATGTGCCAGACTTATTTCACTGTACGTTCTTATTGAAGCGTATAACCTCTCCTGGGACTTCAGTCCAGCGCTTAGGCCTTAGCAAGGGCTTCACAAAACCTACTTCCTGACTGGATCTTCTCCAGTTGGATCGCTAACATCTTTAAGCTGAAAATAAAATAATAATAATAATAATAATGACATAAAAATTTTGCTGTAGAACTTGCCTAGCTAACCTGGTTTAAATAACTTTTTCCATTCCTAGAAGACCATTAGCACATGGACATGAGGGTTCAGAATGCATGCTTTCTCTGAAAGCATCTGCAACGTAATGCCTCCCATGCGAACCGCTAAAAATGATTCTCAAGCATCTCCAGTTGCAATTGAGAATCATTTCAGTGGCTATTAATGCATGCATGTCTAGACGTCCCCATAAAAACAGTCTGGTGACTCACAATGACTCCCTGCAGGATGGAAATGAGATCAAATAGAAATACCTGCAGTGGAGTGACTCCTTCAGTGCAAAGCCATGACTTTATGGAAAAACTGATGACAACTTCTTCTTCTTCTTCTTCTCCGCCTCTACCTGCACCCCTTCAGGTCCATGAAAGACTGGATCAAGAGAGGAAATCACACTCAACAAAAGTTTGCAATGATTGAATATTTCTGCCACCCCTCCCTCGCCCATGTGTCAACACAGTGGGGACAGCGGGGGTCCGGCCAGACAGCCTGAGTCTCACTAATCAGTAACCAGTGAAGCAACTGGTGCCAGGCAGAGGACAGAGAGAGAGAGAGAGAGAGAGAGAGAGAGAGAGAGAGAGAGAGAGAGAGAAAAGAGACAGGGAGAGGAGTCCCTGCAGTCCAACCCGTCTCCCAAACCGCCTGCCTTTTGTTGCTCAGCCCACATTAGTAACATTCCTGTGGAAAAGTCAGAGCCATGCTGAACACACACACACACACACACACACACACACACACACACACACACACACACACACAGTAAAGAGGCCGGGGGTCTGAAGGGGCTCTGTTCACAGAGACGGCGTTAAGAAGTTACTCACTCTCAGTGTTCAGCCGCTCCAACAGCAAAGAGCCGAGAAATACTCAGACATGGCGGGTAGTTTACCCACCTCTCTCTCTCTCTCTCTCTCTCTCTCTCTCTCTCTCTCTCTCTCTCTCTCTCTTTCTTTCCCTCTCTCACTTACTGTGTGTCTGTGTTTCTCTCACTCTCTCTTTGTGTGTACATAGGTCTCTGTACTCCCCCCCCCCCTCCTGTTTCTCTCTGTCTCTCTCTATGTGTCTTTCTCTCTCTGTGTGTCTCTCTGCCTCTCTCTCTCTGTCTGTCTGTCTGTCTCTCTCTCTTTCTCTCTCTGTCTCTCTCTCACACTTACTCTCTGTCTGTTTCTCTCTCTCGTGGGATGGACTGAGTGTGTGACGTGTTCATTCACTGTCGACCCTGGATTGCTCTGCACGCGCAACGCTGTTTACGTTGTTTGCATGTTTTGTTTCTACACCGTGCTGTATCACGGAAGAAGAGCTATTAATAGCTAGAGTCTATTACAAATGGTCACTCAAATGACTGAAAAGGCTCAAGTAAGCTCAAAAATGTGACATTTTGTAAAAAATAAAGAATAAAAAAAAAAAAAAAACTGCTGTGATTCACCATCCAAAAAAATGCACTTACAATATACTTAGAATTTCATTCATTCGTTTTGTTCATTCATTCAGTCAGTCATTCATTCACTTATTTGTTGATTTGTTTGTTAAAGATTTTGATTAAATACTGAATCTAGACATTTACATGCTTGTTGTTGTTTTCTTGTGTTTCAAAAAGTAAGCTAACAAAAAAAAAAAAGTATCAGGAGAAAAGTACTAACTTAAAAAATTCGGGGGCACTCATGAAACTTCGTACTGCGCCACTTGTGGACTGAAGAATTTCAGAATGATCAAGGATATGTATGAGGGCAGTGTGACAGTGGTGAGGTCTGTAGTAGGAGTGACGAATGTGTTAAAGGTAGAGGTGGCATCTGCAGTGAAATTAGTGAGTGTTTTAAGACAGAGACCCTGTAGGACTAAGTGTGAATGAAACAGAGGAAAGTGGAGTGGTTAGGACGCAGGGAGAAGAAGTGGTAAAGGTGCAAGTGTTGTGTTTAAATAGTCGGAGTCAACAGTTCAGAGTAACGGAGAGTGCAGAAGAGTGGTTAGACTTGGGATAAGTTGATGATGATGGTTGTTATTTATACTGTTCAATTACACTGATGCTTTTATTTTATATATTTTGGATTAGGGCTAATTAAAAAGGTTGAAACCCATCAGTAAAAAGACCTGAAAACAGAGGTAAACCAAACAGATAGTACTTCTATAAATTACAGTATGAAACTCTGGGCGTACAAATACAAAATAATCACAGTCAGATTCATTGTGTATTCTTTTCACCACAGAGGAAGAAAACAAAGATTCTTCAGGACATGGGGTTACATTTAACACTGAACAACCAATGACAACAGAACAAATCTGAAGGGTCTTTTGATTTGAAGGCAAAAACTCACAAGACTTTCATTTGTAGCTCATTTTTCTTTAATAGTCATGTTTGTTTCATGACTGTGTTTTGCCTGTAACGAAATGCGTAAACGTCTTAAAGGCTTTACAGTAAATGATCCAATCAGGGTTTTTTCTTCCTAGCATCTAGAGAGATATAGTCGAGCTCTCTGATTGGTTGGGGAACTGATTCAAAGGCACTGGTATCAGATTGACCAGTTGAAACAATGAAACGCATGTTCATTCCCAAAGGGTGCCGCAAATTTACGAGGAAAACATCACTTCATGGTTTTCTGCTATCTAAGATATATACTGTTAGTTTTTTTTTAATCAACTGTCTTTTAAAAGGTTGAAATGAAGGCACTACCTCAAATAGTAAGTTTTCCTCTGCAAGGCCGACAACTATTAAACACAGGGCAGAGACTAATCCCTGGACGAATGAGTGAATGAACAAAAAACAGTGCTGCTGTCACTTCATTGACTGCTGTCTTGCCTACAGTAGTATCAGGTTACACTGATCAATAGTAAAAGCCCTTTGCTTCATCACCATAAATTATATAAGAACCCAAGTGTGCACAGATTGACATGTTATTTAATGTGAGTGAGGCATAATATCACTATAATATAAAAAAATATATGTATATTTAAAGAATAAGATCGAGATAAAATCCAACAGGCTGATATGCCAACAAGAAGAACCTGCTCACACAAAAGCTCTTATATCTCTAATGGTAACTTTATTGAATGCTAAAATATTTATCTTAAAATGCTCTTCGAAAGGGATATAATCTGTTATCTAATTTTCAAAATTTATGCATAAAAATGTATTCATTTGTTAAGCTTTAAGCAAAGTGATGTGAAATGCTGTGTGCCACTAAAAGTTAGAATTGTTCACGGCTGGGTTGATGGGAACCTGACATCTTAGCGTTAATTGTCTCTAAAACTACCCCAGGAAGTTTTTATTCCATGAAATGTTTACAATGTTTGAGACTGAGCATTGTTTTTTGAAGGTCTTGGCTTTATACATTTCTCTTAAAGTCGGTTATGGCTCATTTTATTCAGATTTCTTGCTATTTTCCAATATCACAGAAAATATATTTCACAAAAATGGTAGATTTAGGTAGTAAATAAAATGGAAGAATTAATGTTGTAGAAGCCGTGACCCCAGGTTACCATCACCACCACCAAATAGAAGTTTGAGTTCCTCTAAAATGAACCATAAAACAAAAAAAAGGGAAAAATACACAAGCGGTTTCCACAAGGACTTATTTTAAGCAAATAACAAAAGATCTTAAAGTAGTTTAAGATTTAAGTGGATAATCAGCTGCAAAAATGAACTCCCAACTCTCTTACCGCACTCAACATACAGGCTTGATACTGAACGTTCTGAAAACATCATGTGAACATCATGCAAATGTGAAGAGGCAGCACATCTGGAGAGGGTTCTGTTAGAGGCAGACTCAGTGTTTCAGCCTGGGGTGAAGAACTCTGGCCCATCAGGAACAGCTGTTGGATGGGACGGCTCGGAGAGTCGGGTCAGCCTACAGGCAGAGTGGCAGAGATGGGGAAAAGGTTTTAAAAGGGAGGGGGGCTTGCTGCTTAGTTTGTATCGACCTTGCATCCCCCACACAACCCTCACACCCATACAGCAACCTGAGCTAGACCCATACAAGTAACCTGAGACATCTGTGACACATTTCCTTCCTCCATCTCACAAGTTCTCTCAGAACAGAGCTGGATGTAGACAGAGGTTTGGAGGAAAGCATAAGACAAGCAGGGTGAGCAGACCCTACATCTGCTCGGCTTATTGGCAGAAAAAAAATTGAAATAAAGACATTTTAGAAGCCAGTTAGAATCATGTCCTAAAATGTGTATCAAAGTGTATAAAATGTAGAATATGTCCCAAATTTGACAGCCACCAGCTCAAAGACTTTCTTCTGGAATTTTGTTAACAGGTACGTTAGTCAGGAATGGACGTTGACACATTAAAACACATAATCCAGTCCCAAAGTTCTAGATTGTAGCAACAAAATCATAAAATATCTAGGTATGGTGTTGGGCCACCATGAGCCAGCAGAACAATTCTAGAAGTCTTCAAAAGAGTACTCTTCCTGAAGATACTTTGGAACTAGATAGGTACTAAAGCTACTTGGTGTTTCGATGTTGGTTATGTAGAACACAGAATAACACAAGTTGCAGACAAGTTGTTGAGATTTGGTGACTCCAGTTGGATACAGGAAAATGATCAACCCAGCAGAGCTTTGGCCCTGGAGGACCAAGACATGTATAACACACAAATTAAGCTTCATCCTGGACTAAAAAGCCTCAGCGATTATTTGAGACCAGGTTTAACTTTAAAGCAATCCACACCACAGCTCCTTAAAAGGAAATAAAAGTTCAGTTTTAAATCTTACTTAATCCCGGAGATAGATTTGCATGTCAAGCTCCAAAATGTCACAGTAACAGAGAGGTCCACCATTACAGTGCATGTTTCTGGACTTTAATTGGCACGCATTATAAAAACACATGGTAAATCACTTCAAACTCACATGATGGGTGTCACTTGAGATTCAAGCTCTGCAACTCTGCATGTACTGGACTTCCCAAACAGAGCAACTGTTCCTGCGTACTTGAACATCACCCTCTGGTGGTCAATAGTCAAGGGGGACACCAGGTTTCAGGAGTGACTGATTGCAATGCAGCACACAGAAAATCTGCTTGTCAACCCATTACAAGATGCTCACTTCTCATGAAGCGTTACAGAAGAGCTCCTTACAATATAAATGAAAAAACAGTCATCACTAAAGAAAGCTGAAGTTTAGGGCCCGTTCTGAATAGCAAAACATTCCTGACCGGTGCGATCCGACAGTATCGTAATACATTGCAGCCACTTTAAATCAGATTTCCAGGATGTTTATATTTCTCCGTCATCTTTTTTTTTAATTTATCCCCCTAGGGAAGGAAAAGACCTTGGAATAAAGGTTCTCCCCTGCAGGACCAAAGTCCAGCATGTCCACTAAACCTGGAAAAAGCCCAGCCTGAATCAGGCGAGCAGGTGAGGTGATCAAAGTACGCTGGACTTTGGACCTCTGCAGTGGAGTGCTTCTCATGAACCTGATGAAGATATTCATTTGAAGTTTTTTGTGAACCTGTTTTTACAAACGCACAAAAGTGCCAGGAAGCACTGACGCTCTCGAACTGCTCGATTTTACTAAATTATTTTGTTTATTTGTGTTTTTTGGCCTTGTTTATTGATTCCGATGCATTCACAAAGTCATGGTTGGATCAGGAAGAATATCCATCAAGGAGCTTTTAGCCTTTTAGAACGTTTACATGATTCCTGTTCTATATTATTTGCTTTACGAATGCTAACAAGTTAACTAATCTGACAATATACATATATTACATAAACCCAATACAGAAAGATCATTAAAACATTAGAAGGCCACAGTCTTTTGTTTTTAGGGGCCAGTGTTTAAGCACACGAGCTTCAGGGGTGTAATTACATGCTCAAACACTGATATCGAATTGCACAAACATGACGCGGTGCACAGAGAAGACAACGCGCCGTAAGGAACTAGAACTAATTCTAACAATCATGTGCTGCAACTGCACCGTCTGATGTTTACAGCCAACCAGAAATCAAGCCAGTCCAGTATGCCGGTCATACTCCTCTCATCTTCTTGTCTCATTAGTGGATGTTCACTTGTGGAAAGTTCTTCAATTAAAAATAGCAAAATCATTAAACCAGCATCACGACTGAATCTAATTCAATCAAACCATGCGCTGAGCATCGTTATATCCTTATTAGGAGGGCAGGAAGCAGACTCAAAGTTAATCCATTTGGCCAAGGTAAGAACAGCAACAGCGATCTTAACCGCCCCGACAAATGCATCCAGAGCGAGTCATTAGTAAGACCATGTAAAATCATAGGGCAAATGTGCTGGATGGGAGCTGGGGCTAAAGGACAGAATTTAAAAAGCTGCTAGTGACTGGTCACTGATGATGATTAACAAATTAGAGCCTAAACCCCAGCACTGCAGTTTAACATACGATGAGATATTCTCCATGCTGTCTCTGAGGTACGGTAAACAGAGCTGCTGCCTCGAAGAGCGTGGGGCTCCTTCTCGGGTTTGTGGCTTCGTCAGCGTTTGGATGTGAGCGTTAATGTGGAGGAGACTCTGAAGATCTGAGGCAGCATGTTGCTCAGCTGGTAGAACATTTCCTCCGAGATACTCTGTCGATAAAACACAATTAGAATAGAAAGTGCTTAAAAAGTGCAACTATGCTGATAAGCACCACCGTAAGGTTCCATGATATTGCCGAAATTTGCTTTGGGAAAAACTACACCTTAATAAGGCTTTAACCAAAAGTCCTTACAAGGCAACTGATAAAATAAGGAACTTTTTGAAGTTTTAATTGAAATGTAATTTCATTGGTTAAATTCATCAGGTTTTAGAAGCTTTTCCTGCTCAGCCTTTGGCCAGCTGTGGCTCCCAAAACTGTGCAGGAAATTAAAGAGTGAATAAATATTACTTTTTCTATCATGGACACACTGTTCTAACATACTATGCAACTAACTGAGAAGAAGAAGAAGACAAAACGTTTTTAGGGATTCTATTTTTGCTGGTGACGGAGTGTAAAACCTGACAGCTATGAATGCCAAAGAGCCCTTTGATGCTCGTTTTATCCTCTTAGTCTGTCAGCGAGAGGGAGCACTCTGTGCATTCACATAGGCTATTAAAAAGTGACTGACAGTGACGTTTAATAGAGAAAAGCTTAATCATAGAGATGCTGACGGATAACGCTGCATGTCCATTGTTGGATTAAACGTAAAGGTTGCGCTACGGAGGCACTAGATTACTGCTGAGCATTCCCAACATCTCACGTTTTCTTATCTTACTGTTTTAATAACAACATTGGTGTGGTTTTCTTTTTTGGGGTTATCAAAAACCTAATTCTGCATGTAAAAATCCAAATTCATTTAAATCCCTCTAAATTAAACGATTTAAATGAAAAGATTTCTAAATATAAATGGCCTCTGTTCTGACCGGCTCCTCTGCTGAAGTTTTAACCTTTGACTGAAGAATAGATCCATATAGCTAAATGTATTTGTTTTTGTGACATCACCACCACATTCTCTTTAGGCTATTTTTGGAGTATAGTTTCTATGTACGGCCTGGTTTTCTTTTAACTTCGGGCACCTGGAAAGGTCTGAAGGTAAGAGGTCAGTGCTGATGCAAATAGTGTAGCCATATAAATAGCTGCTCAATAGAAAGCATTCAAACAGTCTCTGAATGTTTAAAATACCTGTGGGACGAGGAACTGCACCGTCCGTGATATACCTCCATCCCATGAAGCCATTTCCATCATGAAACCTACCAAAGCAAAATTCAGTTTAGTCGAATCACAGTGGACAGGGATCAGTTGAATCATATATTTCCAAACCAATGAATAAAACCAGCTAAAGTGAACCAATTCAAATCTGTAAAACCTACTACAAGTGTATTAGTGAATGAAAATCGTATGCATCAGCCTCTTAACTACATCATATTAAACTAATTCACCATAAAACAGACCTAAATGCTGTCATTTTCTGCTTAGTGAACATATTTCCAAGTCTTATATAAGACAAATACATGAATTATTCTAATATAAAAACCACCTTTACACCAATATTCCTCAAATTACAACACTTTCTTACACTCTTACGAAATGTGCAGTGAGCAGGTGTACAAACAAGACTGAATGTTTCCCTGTGACATCCTGATACTCATTAGCAGTCCCCTAGCGGCACTGAGTCAGCATTTCCACTTTCTGCTCTTTGCTCGCTCACCTTTCACACATTTAAAGACCAGCTCGGCTCGCTTTAGACACCAGGGAATGGTCATTTCCTGGAGGGAGGGAGGGAGGAAAGCAGGGAGAGAGAAGAAAAAGGCAGAAAAAAAACACATTAATATATATAGTTTTTTTGTTGGTTCCTCTCAGATGTGAGAAACAGTATTTGTTTTCTTTAGACATCATAATCATTTTTTTCCCCCTATAAACAGCTGTGACCCCTGAGAGAGAAGACCTCTGAGGGTGGTATCTGGCATCGAGACTTAAACATTAGATCCTGTCGAGAAGTGGGGTCTTCATGGATTGAACATCACTACCACAAAAAAAAAAAGAGGTCGACAACTATACTTATGAAGGTTGGATATCGATGGATATCCATGGTTTTCCAGCAGAACATTGTTTCAACATTCAAGGTCAACTTCCAAAGGGTGCCCATTATAATGAGCAAGAGCTGACCAGGCATGCTCCAGACCAATGTGGCCATAACAACCTGGTCCTTATCTCCGTTTATCTCCGGATTTTTATGACCATTTCTCTCATACCCAACAGGTCAACTACAACTACAAACTGGAAGTTCGCTGAGAGCATATCCACAAGTTATCCCAGCTCTTGATAAAGACAGTTATAGTGGATAATAGCTTGTTATAACCTTCGTCCATTATTGTTCCTGTTCTGACTCATCTGTGTGAGTAAAAACATACAGTTCCCTCTTAAGGTACTGGAACGATTCTTAACCCCCTAACAATCAGTCCTTCATCAGCCATTGCTGTATTCTTTTACGGACAGTTTCGCTCTCCATTTCTCTGAGCACCAGCGGTTCCT
The DNA here is from genome assembly GCA_017165825.1 of Hepsetus odoe. Classification (NCBI taxonomy): domain Eukaryota; kingdom Metazoa; phylum Chordata; class Actinopteri; order Characiformes; family Hepsetidae; genus Hepsetus; species Hepsetus odoe. The sequence goes on from CM029376.1 coordinate 23,942,385, forward strand.
CAGCTTCAATATGGAATGCCTCCCCCTCAGACACATCTCTGGTCTTCAGCCTGTTCCAATATTTTTGCTCACTTAAAAACCAGGCTGGTCTGATACACAAGGTGCTACGTTCTTTAAAATATTAAAATATTTAGTATTGTACATATTGTAAGTTTAAAATTAGTTTATTGCTAAATATTTAGCTGATCTCTCATATTTTTATTTTGATCTTAAACCCAAAATACCTTCATTGCAAAGAATTTTTTGCACTACAAAGAATTTGGCCTTATTATTACAATACTTTTGGAGGGGAATGTACATCTTTTTTCTGACTTACAAAACAGGCTTGAGGACTGGAACCTCTCCAAATCACAAATCGAGTGCCTCCACCACTGGCCTAAAGACAGAACTTTATTATGCAAAACCTTTGGGCCTTTTGGACGGTTCCTAACTGTTATTTTGTTGAGCAAAGATAGCACTGGGTACTGCTGCTGGAAGGAAAGAAACATTTTCTGGACAGTAAGAATTCCTTCAGAAACAACATGCGGACTCTCAAACGTTCACTGACTACACCACATATAGTCTGGCCTGAAACAACACACTCGACAATGCATTGCAGTATTTGCCTCTAAGAACATTCCAAGCCAAATTTTTCCAATACACAGCAGAGCTGCGTGATGAATCAGTCTGGTTTTATTTGCTCTTAAAGTCACTAAATTTAGTGGCTCCAAAAAAAGACTTTTAGTGAAGCCGAGCACATGAGAAAGGAGTTCAATTACATTTTCAGGAAGGCTTTAATCAACTCATTTAAAATTGTGATTACAATGATCGTACTCAATACATCAAAGCTGCTGAATCATTTCGGACGGAATTCGTTAATATGTAAAAAGGTGTAATCGGCCAGCTGCTGTATATTCGTCAAACAATATCAGAAGGCAAATATCTCATAAGGCACATTAATAACTGAAAGTGTCTCAAGAAAGATCTCACAGCCGCCGAGTGTAAACAACGGCAAAGCTGATCAGATCCTGCCTGAGAAGCAAAAGCACTGAATGGAACGGCAAGAGATTAAATATATCAGAGACGAGTAAAATCACAACACAAACGGGGCGACAATCACTCAAGCAGAATCACGCTGAGCATGCGTGTCAGATCCCCGCCCCCAAACCCTGACCTTCCTGGGTCAAGCTGACCGGAGATTTAGATTTGAGAAGGGAAGTAGTGAGTCATACACCGACTGCTGTGACCTGTAAGAGATCATTAACACACTACAGAGTGTGTGAATCCTGTGAAATATGAATATTTACCAAAAAACATTTCAAGTAAACTGCATAAGATGAAAGATTTGGGAATATGTTTCAGGGCTACATAACATTTCACATTTCAAGTAAATGTTAAGTTTAAAATAAACCAGATCATCCGTCATGTTACCAAAGCCTCAACCAATAAAACCAATTTTCCTCTTCTCGAATTCAGGACCAACTAATTATACAGTTACGTATTTAAAATGTTTCGATCAACTAGAAGCCAGCATCAAGTTTGATTGGTTGGAGAGCAGCACTTGACTTCTTGAAAAAGTCAAAGAAAATGGTTCTACAGAGTTGTTCTCCGAAGCAAAACACTGTGGAACACTTGAATATAAAAAGAAATAAATGCATACAGTAAAATATGTTTAAAATGAAAATGATAAACTGGCTTTGCTCCAGGAGCGGTCTGGATATGGATAAGCTAACAGCAGCGTTACATGCAATACTGTAAAAAACAATACACTACAGTAATGTGAACACTTAATCCAGTAACAAAACTCACATTACAGTTACTGAGATAAGAACCAGGTTAGTCAGTCGTCCTTAAAAGCATAAAATAAATGAAACACGTTTACTTGTCTTGTATAAACCGTGTGCGTACTATCAGTGACAGCTGACTGCAAGACTCGGCTTGAGCATGCTTAAGCCGTGCAGCTTAAGGATAGAAAACGCTTTAAACCCAGTGGAAGCACCTAAACCTGCTCAATAAGAAATCACCATACGAGAGCGTCAACCTTGTTAAAACACTCCGTTTTAAATCAGGAAAACCTCTCTAATCTTCACATTTTATTCAAAGCGATCTAACTTCAATGGCAAGGTTTTTTTTTTTTTTTTTTTTTTAAACAGCATCATTTAAGTGTAACCTTTAATATAAAAGCTATATTAAAATATTTCTTGATAAAAAGCAGGGACAGTGGATTATTTTTTGAGAGAAGTAATTAGTAACTTGACTTTTATTTTTACTTTTATTTATGCTATTTTTTTTTTAAACAATGCTCACTGACAGCTGTCTAGAAAAATGGCTTTACAAATTGTTTTCTCAGACAACGTTTGCAGTTATTTACTTTGTGTGATCCAACAGCTTGAATGCTGTACAGCACAATGTTTCTGACAGTGATCGATTTGATCGAGTCAGGGTCTCTCACCTCAGACATGTCGTGTACGAGCAGCAGCGGGATGGTAATGGTGGTGATATCGTGCGTGCAGCACACTTTCAAGATGTTGCGCAGGCCCATGATGGCTGGATCTCGAGCTGTGAGGTTCCCCGACCGCACGTTATCGTCCACACACAGATGGAAGACGATGTGAACCTCTGACAGGTTGGAATGCCGAGTGATGTAAAATTCACCTACGGAGAATTTTCCGATTAATAACAGTCAATAGAAAAGCGCTAAACCATTAGAGCCGAACTTACCAGGATGGATATTGGAGGGGTTCCGCTCAGTGTTCTTGCTTTTATCACCATTGCTTCCATTTCCTGCCATCTCTGTGGATCAAAAGAAAATGCAGATTTATTTAACAAACTGCAGAGGAAAGTGGAAAATAGACTGCTATTCAAAAGAAACGATGATATACACTTTGGTGTAAATATGTATAAAGCAAACCAGGAAAGACATTGCTCCATAACCAGATCAGAAAGTTTGAGTCCCAGACCAGTAGGTTACCCTGAGTTACCCTTGAGCAAGGTACTGTCGCCATCACTGCTCCCAAGGCACTGGATATGGCCCACTGCTACACTGTTGGCGTGTGGGTTAAATGCAGATAATGCATTTGTTGTGGTTGACTGTGTGCTGTGTTTCACAATGGCAAATAGTCACTTTCACTTCACTGAGGAAATGCCTCGTAAGCAAGAAACATTATCAGTTGTGAAGAACTAAACAAATTGAAGCCTTCCAGGGCATTCCATCTTCTGGCAAAAATATTTAGACAGCCAGAAAAGAGCTGGATCCCATTTCATTGTTGCTGGAATCAGTCAAACGAAACGCAACACTTCCCGGCGGAGCCACTGAAGTCGGATATGCCGTGGTGCATTGCAGAGGTGGGTGTTGTGGAGAGGGGCATCCGCCACGCATCCACTTACACTCACACACAGTTGCTGTGTCACTCACCCGGCTGCTCCCTCTGCTTGCTGCTGCGCTGGGCCCGTGCATACAGCACCACCTGCTGGACCACCTCAAGCTGCTCGGACAGCCGGGGGAAATGAAAATCTGTGCACTCTTTGGACACGGTGGCAAAATCTGAAACATATTTTCCAGGCAAAGATTTGACTTAATATCAAAAAGTAAACATACAGAGGAATGTGCATTTATGTATTACTATACTACTATAATGACCATTATAGCAGCGGTGGCCTAGCGGTTAGGGCGTTAGCCGCATGATCGGAGGATCGGGGGTTCAAACCCCTTCCCAATAGGTTGCCCTGAGGTACCCTTGAGCAAGGTACCGTCCCCGTCACTGCTCCCCGGGCGCTTTCAATAGCTGCCCACTGCTGCACGGGTTTGAGTGTGCATGGGTAAAATGCAGAGGTCCAATTTCGTTGTGGTTCATGTGTGCTGTGCCGTGACCTCGCAATGACAAGGGTAGTCACTTTCACTTTTTTCATTGTTGGTGCTGCCAACCCTCTAAACTACAGCACTTGACAAATCTTTTGAGCCACCCCTTATTCTTCCATGTTTTACCAGACTTTGTAGCACTTAACGTATTGTCGAGGAACAGTTCTCCAGACCTCCTGAAGGACAAAGTTTTTGTTTCTAATTTTCAGCTAAATCGCTGTATCTGAGCGGTTTTATTGTTTTTCGTTTCTTAAGCCTCAAAGTTACATAAATTTGATTCCTTTAGCCAGAACAAAGCGTTTAACTTAAGACGTGAAGCGGTGAAGAAAAAGCTGCTGATCAGGTGATTCGTTTACTGGCGATGCTGAACGCTGAGTGGTTAGAATTCCTCTATCTAGATCTTTATATTTTTAAAGCTATATTAAATGTTTGCGTCAACAAGTGTAAACGAGGAGTGGCTCAGGGATTTTGCAAAGAAATCCAGCAAATCGTTTTTAATATACAGAGGGTTACTATATATTACTATTTATATCTATAAATAAATGTTCATGCTGTATAGCAACATATATGTGTATATAGCAGTATATATTGCCATGCCTCTCTTAATGCCACTGTAGGAGTTGACCCTGTTGTCAACAAGTAACACCAGACCACAGAGAGAAGTAGAGTACAGCGACAGTGCTGTCTGCAGCCGTCGAAGCTTAGCACCACTGCTGCCGTGTCGGCGGTGCTTGCAGAAGTCCAGCACGTTGGCGCGCACCAGTCGAAGGTTGTGCATGGTCTTCAACTGAGCCCCTGAGAGGAACACAGGTTCATGAAGAAAAATTGGGGAAAATATAGGAAGATTGCATCATCCAAATATGCTAAATTCAACACCAATCGCAATCATGCAAGCAGGTATAAGGTAATTGGTCAAACATGTCCAGGTATATTGAAAACCCACTGGAAGTGCAAGTAAATTATTGTGGCAACACATAAAAGAGAGTGGGTATTTTTACATGACACATTGTGGAAGTGGCCAGCGTTTCTAAGGTGACAACATACCTAAATGAATGGTAAAGCTCTCCTCCAGCTGTCGCTGCTCCTCGAAGAGTCTTGCCCCCAGCTCCCCAGCCTCCGCCAGCTGCCCAGACTGTACCTTTATCTCCTCGCTGCAATACAAGCCATAGAACTGCAACTTCAACACAAACCAAACTGTACCGTAATATTTTCACTGTGACACATACCAGCAGCACCTAAATATGTGGACTGCAACACAAAGGCCACTTCCCCTTAACCTCCTCACTTCTCCAAGGTGCCAGAACATAACAGATTCACCACTTAAATAAGAGCACGTTGGAAGAAGGTGGTTCCCAATTCAAAGCTTATGTTTTTAGTTTAATAAAAAGAAACAAAAAATGTACACTTGTTATGGAAGACCTAAGGGAAAGTAGCTGGCGAAGTAAAAAAAAAATTAAAAAATAAGGGATTGGTTTAAAGGCTACTTGCCATTTCTATTGCATTTTCTGAGTCAGGCATTTGTAATTTTTCAACCAGCTTTGTTTCCCAAAAGAAAGCTGACAGCAGGCATGTATTTAAAGGACTACAACCCTGCCAAGCTCCATAATGACAGAAATATACAAAGCTAATACCCTTTAACAGCCTTTAATGAGGCAAAAGAATAATCCATTGACAAAAACCAGTTGGCACAATGTCCATTACCTGCCCTCAGACTGGAAATGGGCCCAATGCAATGCTCAGAAAGGCTGTAAACGAACCAAATTCCAATTCAAGTACAAATGAAAGACTTAAGGTGCTGCGCTGGACTTGTGGCTTCTGGATCCAGATGTACCTGCAGTATTAACCACTAGTAAACAGCTGGCACTTACTTGATAGTGCTGTTGTTAGGGTTGTGTAGATCCTGGTGCAGTTTGATCACCCACTCCTGGTACTCCTGCTTCTGAATACCAGTTACTTGCTTCAGCTCACTGGCCCATTTGTTCTCCAGCACCTAAACAGATCAGTAAGAGGATGAAAGTGGCCCAACGAGTGACCGATGTCACAGAAAATGCTTTAAAATGTCATTATTTAATTACAAAGTCTAAATTTCAGTGTTCACAGGACTGCAAAGCTGTCTAATCCTGATGTTCATCTAGGAGGAAAAAGGAGATAATGCTCGCAGAAAGGCCTCCTGGGATATAAGCATTGGCAGCCTTATCCCGTGGATTTACCAGAAAATCAAAGTAAAACATATTGTCACAAATTTAATGGAAAACATTTGTCAGTATTAAAATTTTAATTGGTCAAACGGAAAATCTGCAGTTGTCTTACCTGTTGAGCATCAAAATGCTGCGCTGCCACAGTATTAACATCCTGATCGCTCAAGGACTTTCCCAGCTCCTGCATGACTTTATCCATTTCTACTCCTTGTCTGTACACAAGCGGACAGCAAAGAGTGTAAAATCTTTTCCATTCCTGCTGACACTTAAAAGGAAAAGCTGTTTGATCTTAACATACAAAACAATCCAATCAGAACATCCTGCACATCCTGCACACAACCATGATGCACTGTTTATTCAATCATACGCTTTTGTGACAACTGGTGGTGCATGAACCACCAACCTCTCCTGGAGTTTCTTGAGCTCCATGTCCCTCTCACTGATGAGCTCGGACACGCTGACGTAGTAGTTGTGCTCCAGGTTCAAGAGCGTTTCTGATGCTGGAGAGTGGATCAGCTCATGATACACGTCTGCAAAGTCTTCATCCCAGCTAGGCTCTTCAGGCCGGGCATGCTCCAGCGTTGTCTGATGGCACACAGAACAAAAGAAGAAAACAATCAGAAGATCAGGTTTCCTATTTTTCACTTTTTTACACTATGCATATTCATTCAACACTACTTTTTCCATATCTCACCTTTACAGATTTTTAATACTGAATCATCCTTACTGCTAAAATTATAAAGAAGACAGTTACCCAGATGTAGTCAATCAACCGACGTATTTCTGAGATCTCTAACTTATACTTCGTTAATGCCAGCCCTGGTGTTGCCTGAAATCGCTGCCTGTAGCATTGACATTTTGTTCCATTTTTATAGCTCACATTAACTTCAGACTAGTTTCTAAATCTCATCTATTCTAAAAACTAACCTTTAAAAGGAACTATTTCAATTAACACGCATCACTTCAGATGAATCTCTAACTGCAGGTTATCAAGATTAAACTACCCTAACAAAGGAAGAAACACACAGTTAACATCACATCATACGTGCGTTAAGAAATTGGACAGAATTTGCTCCTTTATCCTCCGATATTCAAATTGGCATGTTGTTGGCCTTCAGTTTGCAAGTTTAAGACTTATTTAAACTTCTAACCTACATAGCAACCCTCTATCGTTCATGTAAATCCTTCCACTTTTGTTGTGAGCTATTTGGAGATTACAAATCTGTGTGTCTGTAAATAAGCCAAAATGGGTCTGTGTGTAAACCTGTGCCACAGTAAACTTTATCCTAATTCTGAAGGTCCACTGGGTCATGAGCCAAAAGCACTTTATAGGAAAGGGAGGGGAAGATTCTGTTTTCTTTTTATAAGTGTGCTGGAGCCAGCAGCAGCAGAATATAAACTTCAGTCCTCTGAAGTTCAAATGCAGATGATCTACTTGACCCTCTTAAAAGTGGATACAGGTCTGGATATACGGTTTCAAAAGAATTTCCTGCATGAGAACATCCACGCGCACTCTGATTGACTCAAAGTGCACATGAGCATCTCCCACACAATATATCTCATAAAAGATCATGTTACGCTTCCATAATATCAGTTTCACGGCTTAAGTTTGAAAGTGAAGTGCCAGGGTTACAGCGGAACAGAATATGAGCGCCAACCCTCTAACGTCACTATTTTTATCATGTGACATGTGTTTTGGTGCTTTGCCTGCCAGGAACATGGTGTGCTCAAAATATTGACAGGGAAATGCACTGAACACTCAAACTGACAGTCATACATGGTTATTTAATCGGTATGTTCAAATAAATAAAGAAATGAGAAGAATAATAGCAACTACAACAATAATAATAATATTATAATAGAAAATATATGCTAATACTGTCTAAGCCTTGTCATCACATCTGAAGTAGAAGCCCAATGGTTTTGCACCCATTTGTGTCTGGGAGCCCAAGAATGGCCTTCTATCTCCATCATGTGATACTGATGAGCATGGTGTTACAGAACCGGCAGCAAATGCTAACCTCCAGCTGGGTTAAGCTGTCCAATAATGTGGTTTTAGCCTCAGAAAAAATATATGCAGTGGTGTTTATAGTGACTTGGAGGAAACATGTGCTAGTCTTCATCCTCCCAGTGGTGGTCATGGTGTACCAAGGGGAGTATCCTTGCTAGTGGGTGGAACTGGAGTTTAATTACTGAAATACTGCAAATGTAGAACTGTATGACTGAGCACATAGCGTCTTCACCTCAGTGTAGGCCTTGGCCCATGAGCTGGTCAGTTTATTGATGTCAACTTCTCCATTAGAGAGCCTCTGTAGCGCTGCTTCTGCATCCCGGTCAAAATCTTCCAACGTTTCCCTTTCAATAAAGGCCAAAAGTCTGCTCTTCAAATCTGAAACAGACCAGACATATTAGCTTGAATGCCATTCACTGAACATTTGAAGAAGTATGAGAGATATTAGCATGCGCTGAACATGAACCCAATGAGAGCTAAAAAAAACGTAATCTACATCAAATTCTGAATAGACGTATCTGTGACCCGGGTAAGAATAAGCAGCTCATAAAATGAATGAATGAATGAATGAATGAATGAATGAATGAAAGAAAAACACAGAGAAAGGGCCCGGACCGTCCTACCTGGGAATCAAACCGAGAGGGGATGACATCACTACCTACTGCACCACCGTGCCGCCCTTAGACTGGTAATAGTTGTTCATTTTACTTTAATGTTCAAACCAGTTTTGCCATGTGTGAAATTCTCCATGATACACAGTCCAAAATGTCACTGCAAAATCAACTTTTTTTTTTTTTTTTTTTAAATTTTCATGCATAGTTATGAACCCCACATGAATCCAGAATATAAATACCATCATTATTGGTAGGGCTGCATTCTGTGAATTTGAGTAAATATTGGAAACTCAGTTATACTGCCTCATACTGTGATGCCTTTTTATATATTAAATGAGCCAGATCACCCCTTGCGATATCAGTGTTGTTAAAAACTGTTGTTATAAATTAGTCAGGACTCTTACCATTTTCTACAAAGCAGGGGATTTTGTGAAGAAGCATGAGTCTCCCATGAAGATCATTGACATTTTCTTGAACAGGAAACTGAAGTGGCACTTTTAGGACACAGTGGTTTCTTCCTGCCTTGTACTCAAACACAAATTCCTTTTCAGTTGTGTTCGTTTTACCTTTGTTTTTCCTCATTTTGACCTTTAAAAATGATGAAAAAAAGGATAATCCACTTTGTGCTTTCTAAGGTTAAAATGCCATAAAACAATAGTATTTATGATTAATGTCTATGTGCTGAGTAGTGTAAATATGTACCTGTAGGGCTCAAGCTTTTAGATACTGCTTGGCACAAACTTTAATATATTTAAAAAACAAAGCATTAAACAAAGAAAGTATACATTAAATTTAAAAGCACTAATTACTATATACATTCCAAGTATACACAAGATAAAGTACCAAGCCTTTAGTGCAAATGTATTATGAAAGATAAACAGAGGATATGCAAACATTAGTGTATTTACAGAGAATCAATAATTATGCAAATAGTAGGTGAATAATAGCAATGTATTATTATTAATAAGAAAAACAACAAAACCAACAATAATAATGTTCCTGGTGTAATTCATTATATTCCATTATTATTATTATTATTATTATTAGTAGTAGTTGTAGTAGTAGTACCAACAACAACAACAACACCAATAATAATAATAACAATAATAATAATAACAATAATGTTCCTGGTGTAATTCATTTAAGTCGATTAGTAGTAGTAGTAGTAGTATTAGCAACAGCAATAACAACAACAATAATATTAATAATAATAATAATAATAATCCTTATTTAGTTCCGTAAACTTATTATTATTAACACCAACAATAATAGTGCTCCTGCACTCTCAGCTGACTGAGGTCTTGTTTTTAAAATCTGTAAAAGGTAAATTATTAGCAGGTTAGCAAAGCTAGCTACAGCGACTTCATCTAACCAACATTTATAAGCGCACAGATGTCTAATTTACAGAGCCAGCCAGCGATGAAAACGCAAAAATACATTTTAAACAGAATGGTTAAGATAGTGTCTTTTTTTAAAATCACTTTTATAGCGACAGCTACTCACCGCTGGTTCATTCAGTCTCTCCAAACAGCTGATCCGCTATTCACGTGTTCGTAACCGCAGATTCGTTAAAAAAAAAATAAATAAAAATAAAAATAAAAAGTGGCTCACATTTAAGCTTTGGTGAATGTTAATCAGGAGACGAAAAACAAAATTACAAACGTGAATATTATTTGAGTATAGTGATGATACACGATGATGATGAACGTTAAATGAATGAGCTTTTTGTCGAAAGTGCGGTAAATATCATAAAGATGCAATAAAACAACAAGAGGGTTCACTTCAGGGTTAATTTAAGAAATAGGGAAGTCTGTGGCACAGGAATAAAGGTACAGCTAACCCAAATTTAGACTTCATTAAATGTGTAAGAAATAGATTATTACAAGGATTTTAACAGATGATAAAATCCATTAAATAAATAATAATAAAAAAATAATAAAAAGCTGGATTTGTGTTTAATATAAAAATGACTTGTGTTTTTTTAAATGATCTGAAAATTCTGTTCCTCACTTTGGATAAAAGCCTCTGATAAACGTCAATCTAAATCAGTGAAACCTACATTACATTTACATTTGCAGCGTTTGGCAGAGTGATCTGCATGAGTGATCTCCATCACACTAAAAACCTGCACTTCAATTAAGAGCTGTTAAAATATTCTCATCTGTCTGTCCGTCCGTCCATCTATCATTATGGGGCAACGGTGGCCTAGTAGTTAGGGAGTTGCCCAAGATTAGAAGATTGTGGGTTCGATTCCCTCAGCAGTAGGTTGCCCTGAGGTACCCTTGAGCAAGGTACCGTCCCTGTGACTGCTCCCTGGTGCTTTCAATAGCTGCCCCCTGCTGCATGGTATGTGTGGGTGAAACTCAGAGGCTGAATTTTGTTGTGCTGTGCTGCGTTTCACAATGACAAGAATAGTCACTTTCTTAATCCATCTATCTATCTGCTTATGTTTCCATCCTTCCATTCGTCCGTGTGTTGTAGTTTAAGGCTTAAAGATGCAGTTTCTCTCCAGCAGGTTTCCCAGCACTTTATAAACAGAACATTATGAGCGGTAACTGTGATTCCAGGTGTAACATTAGAATATATTGTTTTCTAATTTTTCAATCTCTGTGTCTAAAAAACTTGTTGACCAAAATGTCGTGTTCACCCTCACTGTGTGTATCACATACCATGTCGTCCCACCTTTCGCGGCTGTAATGGTAGGTAATTCTGGCAGATAATGAAAGTCTGCTTTAGACTTCTCCTTTTCAGTTTGGTCACTGATCTCTGTTACGTCTTCAGCCTAGTCATTCCTCCGAGTCCAGTAAATACAGTAGGTGTGTCATCAGCAGGTGTGAAAACAGGAATCGATTCCACAACTTCTTTAATTATTAAGTGAAGAAGACCCCCTTTAAAATGCATGAGGTGTCCCGTTTCAGGTAGTTTGGTTCATTTGTTTACCAGTTCAGTCTTCAGTGACAGGCTGTCTGTCAGAGTTAAATCACTGACGTTCAGCCTGGTGACGCAAGTGAGGAGAATAAACGCTACAATGTGTAAGGAACCTTCTTGAACTTGGAAGCCGAGGAAACTGATCCAGAAATCAGAGCTTTCAGATCATTTATGGCATAAATAGAAACAGACTCATTTAATTCAAATTATTTGGTTCCAAACAACTTGTGTGTCAAAAGCTGTGGATGAAGTTTGTGGATGCCTCACTGTTACATCCAGCCTAGATTTAGGTCATGCTGTGACCTCGCAATGACAAGATCAGTCACTTTCGCTAACAAGTCAGTGGGGCTTTGACGGTGGGCTTTCTTGGTCATTTTAATATTCTCAGTCAGGGAGACACTGGCCTCAGTCACTTTTATTGCTAAGCTTTGGAACAATTGTGACAATCTGGTGATCCCAATGTAAATGCCCTGCAGAAGAGTTTATTAAACATTGCGAAATAAATTGATGTTGGATAAACTTTGCCACCAGAGGTCAGTGGTTCCTCACAGTTTCGACTTAAGAATCTAACAAAGACTCCTGTTTGCATTTATTGGACATGATGAGTATTAAGTCTGTGAATTTAGATTAAGTGACTACAGAATTTTCTGTCCTTAACAGAAAGCTTATGGGGAAAAAGGTGGAGGCGCTCATTCAGGAGAGAAACTGCAACTTTCCTCTCCTTCGGCAGGTAGGCTGATTAATGAGATGGTTTCATGACAGTCAGTGGAATCCAGTGTAAAGTGTTAAACCCGTTAAACAAAGGTTAGAAACCAGTGTAAGTGTTCTCTGAGCTGATTTACTAGCAGATATTTCCCTCCCAGGTCTCTGTATCCATGGCCTCTCAAGTGCCTTTTTTTAAAGGGCATTTTTCCCTTTTCTTTCCAGTTCAGAACACAGTGTACATTCCTACTGCCTTGTTTTTGGCCAATGTTAGACCGCAGGTCACTGACTTTGCCATGGATTTTCAGTCCAAACTGAAGTTTCATTTTGTCCTAGGATTAAAACGGATGATTTAGCCTAAGATTAGGTCTACAAACAGGAAAACCTTTCAGACATCTCCCAGCTCTTCAAGATGTAACACATCATAAAAGTGTGGGAACCTGATACCGACATGTTCGGGGTGTGGGTGATAACTGGTCCAGCTGCTGACAGCAGTTCCTCAAACCCTGCTGAGAGTTTGTTGGTCTGTAGAATAAGAAATGTGTTCCAGAATAGCTGACATGCTTCAGCTGAGAGATCGATGCAGGTTGCATATCAGCTTCATTGACCGGCTTGCTCTGCATTCCTTTCGCTCATTACCTTCAGTGCAGGACACCACAGCTGGAAGCAGCAACAACATCAAGCCAGATGTTCAGAATAAATAAAACAAGAATAGATGAACCCCGGCTGTTTAGTTGTGAGTTCATCGTTTGAGCCTGTGTGTCATGTTCTATCACGAAACAGTGTCTTACGCTTCAGGAAGTGGGCGATTTCCTCGTCGAGCCCTTTTAGAGACTGGAACTTTTCAAACGTCTGGCTTCACTTTCACTTCATACACCACCACTGTGTCATGAAAACAAGTTCATTGTGCAGAAATATTGAAAAATCTACAAAGTTCCTTATTTTAGGTGTTGGAGTGGCTTGTTGGATGAACATTTTTAGGGTTTTTCTTTTTTTCTTAGAGGTCCTTCTATGGCTGTCACTGTAATGGAGATGCTCAGTTCTGATATTGCTCATAATCAGAAAATGCATGATTGGATCTAAACATAACCAAAGAAATAATCAATCTTGCTCTAGCATGAAAGCAGGCATAGCAGCATTACTTATACATTAATAAACAGCTAGCTGTTGTATAGTTATACAATAATAACAGCTTCTTTATTTGAACTAGTCTGGTTCTGCGTTCTGGGGCAGTGGTGGCCTAGTGGTTCGGGCGTTGGCCTCGTGATCGGAGGATCGGGGGTTCGAACCCCTTCCCGATAGGTTGCCCTGAGGTACCCTTGAGCAAGGTGTCGTCCCCGTCCCGCTCCTCCCTGCGATGGGCTGGCAACCTGTCCAGGGTGCGTCCCCCGTCCTCGCCCTGTGTGCACTGGGTTGGACACCAGCACCCCCCCACGAGCCCCGCAAGGTGCCGTCCCCGTTACTGCTCCCCGGGTGCTTTCAATAGCTGCACACTGCTGCACGGGTTTGAGTGTGCATGGGTTTAATGCAGAGGTCCAATTTTGTTGTGGTTCACTGTCTGCTGTGCTGTAACCTCGCAATGACGAGGGTTGTCACTTTCACTTTCACTTTTCATTATTATGTAGTCTAATTTGTGCACATGCCTGGGGTGGGCGTTTAAGCACTCTTGGGCATTTTGGCTAAGGGCTTTTGTTTACACTGGTCGTTTTAAAGCTTAATAATGTTTGAAAAAGCTAAAAACTATAGATGAACACATCTGTTTTGGCTTTCAGTAGCAGTGTCAGAAAAGTGCTATTGTGCCATCTCTAACAAACAAAGCTTTGTGTGCAAATCAAGCTCTACTAAAAGACGAGTGGACAAGTCCCTAAATTGCTTGGCACAGACTGCGCTATTTCAGTAAGCGTGAGAAGGAGAGGCGGTAAAGACCTTGAGGGTCTTTCATCCTCAGCGTCATCCTCAGCATGGCGAGCTGCCATGGAAACCATTGGCACTTAGATGCGGGTGCTGGCTCTGGCTTTGTGTTCTTCTGCTGGAGGCGCTATTTTATTTCAGCCTCTGCTGACGACGGCAGCTATTCTCTGAAAGTGCTAAAAGGGTGGGCAGCATGCATCTGCTTACTGGGGAAATGCTCTCACTGCCTAATCTTCTCAAACGAAAGTGTTTTTCATCTCCTTGGTGAGATCTGAATGTCACATGCCATTAACACTGAATTCTGGCATTTCTTTGGGCGAGATACACAATGTCTCTGATTATTTGTTGCCACCTTTTCTAATGAGCTCAGCTACTTCATGGTGTTCCCATTGCCACAGAAGCTCAAATGACAAGCATTGCCACTAGACCGACATGGTTTTGGAGCAGCTGACCTAAAGGGTGAGCAGGGGATGTATAAAGACCCCCAGCAGTAGGTTGTGGAGCAGAGGAACTGTCATCTTAAAAGAAACAGAGCTTCATCAGCATGATCCGGATTGGTTTTGGGATTCAGAACGAATCAACTTACATCATAATCTCTCAAATATGAAACATGATATTCTATTATATTAGAAAAGCCAGCAGAGCTGGAGGCGGCTCAGTTAAAGATGCTGAGATTTGCATTGCGTGTGACATGACTGGGGAAGAGAGGGACCGCTTAGCTGGACAATTTGAAAACAAAGTTTTCAGAGAAGCAAGAGTGTGTTGGATTGGACATGTGCATGTGCAGCCGAAAGAAAAATAAAGAAGGTGAAAAAGTCACCAGTACATTTTTATTCTCACAGCAAATTGTGAGTTTCTGCCAAATCTGGCAACCCATAACAGGTTGTTGGCTCTATTTGAAGAAAATAGGAACTCCATCTCCATGAACCATTGTGATCATCTTCCAGCACAGCAGAGCTGAGCTATTGATCAGATACGCTGTGTGTCCAATATGCGTGTAGTCAACTGGGAGCCACCCAGAGGAACGCAGGAGTGAAACTGTACCAGGGGTTCACTGCAGGGAAGTGGATTTAATGGGTGAAAGCACTTGCAGTTAGTCCTGACTGAGCAGCCAAGACTCCTGCAGCGCGAACCTCAGCAAGTCACCCTTTACCAGTTCCCCTGATGAACTCTGACAGTATCTGATCCAAGTGAGCATGCTCCAATTTAAGCTCAGCCTTTTCACATTACCATCGCACAGCTGCTCCAGCATGTAAATGCATTACATTACAAAAGCCTTGACACCTTAAAGGGCCCATGTCTCACATTTTTGATAACATTCTGTTTATTTATGTCTACTAAATACTTTTTTGCAGGTTTATATATCACAACAATCCAAATGTGGTCTTAATTTAACATCTTCCAGTCTCGCACAGACTCTCATTTTGTTAATGTAAACATTTAAGACTGATTGGCAACCTCAAAATGATTTCATCCTGAAACGGTCGTTGGGAAGTTGAATGGATGGCAGGCTGAAAAGCTGTTTGTCATTGTGAAATACAGCACAGCACACAGTGAAACGCAGCAAGTGCATCCTCTGCATTTAGTCCATACACAACATCCGCCAAAGCGCAGCTCTGTACGGCACCCAGGGAGCAATGATGGGGATGGTACCTTGCTCAAGTGTATATCAATATTTGGAGAAAGACTTTTATAAAATATAGAAATTGCTAGTAGAGCCGCAATTGGTCTGCTTCAAAGGCAGTTCAACAACTTCACAACAGGTTCGATTATTTCTACATCACATCTGCAAATCCTCTCGAATTCATTTAAATTGACTCTCCAAAACGACCTTCCTACAATCACGTGTTGGTTTGTGTCCAGTAGTGCTCTTTGGAGCGTGCCAGCCTGGGCACAGTGTGAGCGCTGGCATCTCAGGGCACAAACCCACCCCTAAACCCCTCTGCCCTTTTGTCCCCTTGTAGCTGATAAAATGGCGTCTTTGTCTGCGAAGGCTGATGACAGTAAAGCAAGCAGCAGGTTTTCTCGTCTGTAAGCGGACGCTTTTATCAGCTCTATTGTTCTGTTGGGTCGAGGCACAGTTGTCCTTCTTTGGCACGCAGTGGGTGCCGCTCTGACATGGACAGCTGGACACTCCCTCACCCTAACAAGGCATAATTGGATTTGCAGGGGTTGCTGGGTATGCTGTGACCCTGGGGTCTTATGTTGTGAGCATGGCTTTGTTGAGCTCATCACACACACCACCCACACAAAAGCGAAACGTATTACATAAGAGAGGGTCACGTTCTTTATTTTGCCCATTATGGCATCTTACAAAGGGTCCCTTATATCTGGTTCTTGGTGATCAGCTTCTGACTAATGGCTGTTTGTTTTCTAAACATGCCGAATGTTAGTCAGTGAGGGCAGTTGTGTAATATTATTCAGACTAGAGGATGGGATGCACGTCTTTCTGGGAGAAGCTGTTTCAGGCAGTATGACCTCAATGAATGGACAGTGACTGTGGGTCAAACATGTTATACTTCTACCTGAACCTGTACCTCCGTGTGCTTCCATGTGAAGGGTCCTCCGAATTGTGATCTGGTAAAGTGAAGCTGGAAGGGTGAAACTCAAAAAGGCCTTGGCTATCATTGTGACTGATTAATCATAGAACCAGTAAACCACCATGCAAAAGTGATTTCAATCTTAAAATTTTTTTTGTGATTTTATTTAAAGTGCTGTTTTATAGGCTGACTGTTCACTAAAAGGTGTTTTTTAACACCTTAGGTGCTAACAACCACAGTTTAAAGCATTCCTGATTGTTAGGGTGATGATAGAGGGTACCATACGGTTGCTATAGTTTCTTTGGTGGCTGCTTAAATAGATCTGTGATCAGTGGTCTCCCTGATGGTTGTCATGGTGTTCTTAAGTGGTTGTTCTGGTATTCCAGGTGGTTGCTAGGTGGCTGTTTTCTGATTATTCAAATGAACGTCACACTTTGTTCCAGTTTGATGTAATACGTCAAATGCCATGTATTGCTTTAAGCAAAAGTCTAAATGTATTCGCATTTATATAGGAAACAGAATAAACCAATATTTTAAAATCCAAATCATAACATCCATAGTTACTATGGATGAAGTTTCACGCATTATGTGCGATGAGCTGCAGCAAAGTGTGTGTGTGTGTGTGTGCGTATGTGAGCGTGTTCACACACGTGCAGAATGCAGACACAGTGATGTAACCATTCTTATCTTACCTGAGAGACTCCTTCGTCTGCCTGTGCTCCAGCACCATGGACAGCGGCTGTAGAATCATACATCATCTACCTCCACTGCTTCCTCTAGTCTGTTTTTAAAAGTTCACGGTTAATATTCCATAAATATAATCAACCCAGCAATTATTCATTTTCAGACATACAGACAAATGGAAAAATACGTAGACTGAATGACAGACAGGCATAAATAATCACAAAGAGACGTTTAGTCAGTCAGTCATTTTCTGCCGCTTGTCCCAAACGGGGTCACGGGTGGGTGCTGGAGTCCAACCCAGCTCACACAGGGCGAAGGACGGGGGACACACCCCTGGACAGGTCACCAGCCCAACGCAGGGAGGAGCGAGACGGGGACGGCATCTTGCTCAAGGGTACCTCAGGGCAACCTATCGGGAAGGGGTTCGAACCCCCGATCCTCCGGCCAACGCCCGAACCACTAGGCCACCGCTGCCCCATCAAAGAGACGTTAAAAAATATTGAATCTTACTCCATGTAACGTATTCTTTATTATCTGTAACGTTCTTTCTCTGGTGTCACCTTACTGCTGGAAGCCTTAAAATCATTATCACTGCATTGTTTACAGCCTTTAGCAGACGCCCTTATCCAGAGCGACTTCCAATTCCTGATTACAGGCTCAATGGCGACTTGGTTAAGGGTTTTTTTCAGAAACCCAACGGTACTGCTGGAGATGGGATTCGATCGTGCGACTTCTTGGACCACAGGCGAGTATCCTACCACCAGGCCTCCAGCCGATTTGCTTTCTCTTACTTCTGTCCATATTCATTTTTATACTACAGCCATTTCTTCTTATGTCTGGTTTTTTGCTTTAAAAATTTGAAGTTTAGCTGCTTCTGACACTTTCTAAACTGAGGGGAGTTTGAAGTGACTGACAGTCCTGTCGGTGACGCTCTCCACCCAGCATTTCTGTTTCTGCTTTGGTTATATTTCTATTTCTATTTTTAGTTTTAGTTTTATTTTTGGTGCACTGAGCATGTAAAAGGCACAAGAATTTCCCGCGGGATTAATTAAGTTCTTATTTTATTTTAGCACGAAAGAGAGACAGGCGGACGATTCGACAGACAGTTGGATGGAGGATAGATAGATAGATAGATAGATAGATAGATAGATAGATAGATAGATAGATAGATAGATAGATGTGTGGATGGACAGATGCACAGATGGGAGGATGAACATGGTAGAAGCATCACACACACCCACCTACACACACGCGCGCACACACACACACACACACACACACACACACACACCCAGACACACAAACCCACAAACACCCCCCACACACACACACCTCAACACACACACACACACACACACACACACACATGTAGATGCAAACACACTAATACATTTCTGTTGCTCTGTATATGGTGCCTGGATGCACCTGCCTCCATCAATCACTGGCCTTGCCTCAGGTTGCTTCCTCTGTCTTCGCCAAACATGTCAGCACCAGCTGGCTGGATCACAGGACAGGGCTCCATAACACTCACATACCCTTCCCCTCTGGGTGGCCGCCTGCTCATTGCTGTGGCAGCTTAGAACAGATCACTGGTGGACATCTCTGAGCAAAGTGGACATGGGCCCATGGGTGGACTCGGACAGAAGGGAAAGAGAGAAAGGAAGAGAGGAGGTAAGACTAAGTTAGTGGGAAGTGGGATTAGGTGGGATTAGGATCTCGGAGCGATGCCTCTTTGACGTCTATGGATTCATCCATTTTTTGAAGAAAAGCTGAATTTAAAGAGGTTCTTCTATGGATTTACTCCAGAGAACCCTTTTTGGACCCTTTTGTGTAGATCTGTGGTGTTAAACTCCAGTCATGGACAGAGTCAGATATTGACTAGTTTTGCTTGGTCTAAATCCAATGCAAGAAAAGTTCCTTCATTATCCAGTGACTCAAACGAGGGAAAGAAAACACTGAGCTCTGCATGATGGCGGTCCTGCTGGGATGCTGTAAGCAGTAATCAATGCAGCCCCCCTTCTCTCTCACGTTAAAGGGCCAATTTCATATGTTTCTCTTTAGGCTGAGTTCTTCTTATGGCATTTTTGTCAGTCAGTGTACCAAGAAAAAAATACTTCATGTGATATTTTCATGTCAGTATCGAGGCTGTTTTTGTTTCCATGCTTTTAAAAATGAAATATAAATGATTTTGCTGTCTGGTGTCTACAGGCTCATCATTTTTGTGATGTCACAAAACAGTAAATTCAAAAACATTTTCGTTCATAGTCAATTTATGGGCCAGTACTGTGGCGCCGTGGGTAGCACCGTCTCCTCACAGCAAAAAGATCCTGTGTCCTGTGTGGAGTTTGCATGTTCTCCAGCGTGTCCGTGTGGGTTTCCTCTGGGAGCTCCAGATTCTTCCCACCGTCCAAAGACAAGAACATCAGGTGGATCGGAGATGCTAAATTGCCCAATAGGTGTGAGTGTGTGTGTCCACCTTGTGATTGACTGGAGACCTCTCCATGGTGTGTCCCCGCCTTTCGCTCTGTGAGAGCTGGGACTAGTGCAAGCGGCTATGAAAATGAGTAAGTGAGTAAAAGTCAGTTTTGTGGATTGAAAGTAAGTTTTGAAAATTGTAAAAGGTCTTTACACTGCAAATGCGAATGAGATGCTCTTCACTGTAGAACCGCACAGTTCCTTTTTAGTGTGTAATGTGGAGCTCTAGTCTTACGTGCTTCATGAGCAAATCAGTCTTCTGCTATAAATATACAATTTAAGTATAGCACTCTCAGTGAGCACACACTCTCAGAAGTGACATTTTAAAGGAATGATTTGGCACAAAAGGTGCTCGATGTGTATTTGATCCACCAAGACATGCCTGGTGTCCTAAATTTGGTTCTTTAGTTTAAGACTGTAGGTAACAAGCTGCTGAGGTCATCAGTCCACGACTGCGTATTTAAAGCCTTCGCTAGACTAAACAGCACCTAACATCTGAAACTCTTCATTAAATTACTGGTGAAAACACATCCTTTAGACCTGAATCTCTTTTAATGCAATAAAGCTAAGCTTTGCCCTACATGTTTTAGTGTAATCCTTTTCTTGAGACAGCAGAGCCTGATCTGTGTGTTCATGTTTTATTGCAGTATCGGTCACTGATTTGTGGTACTGTCCTGGTCTAAATCATGCAAAGCTATCTGTCTGACGAAAAGGGTAGGTTTTGCGCCATATGTTGCTATGAAGGACCCTTTCGGGAGCCTAAAATAAACAGGTATGTCTGGAGGTCAGCACACCACCTGCAGCAATTACTGGAACAGCAGGTGCAACATGTTGCCATTCAAAAGGAGGTCAATAGACAGTAGTGTTTCAGTTCAGTAGGTGTTACTATGGGACTGTACAGTCTATCTGCCATCTGGCCACACAGTGGGTCTAAACTGGGAGTCTAGGTCAAAGGCAAAAAAAGTTCGCAGCGTCATAAATAAAATATGAGGATATTGTATTGTATTGTTGTGTCCATAGTGGGGATTATAGTGCCTGACCTAGACAGATGACCCCAATAAATGGTGTTCCACTAAATTTCGTGAAGTTTTTTATGTTTTTTTTATCGGAAGCAATTTTAATACCCTTTCGATAGGTTTTGATATGTTAGTGCCATGCATAATATTTCATTTAGCATTATGAAAATGACTCAACCCGTGTTCCCTGAAACTGGACGCTGAAAGAATGCCTTAGACCCAATACACCCTGTGTTGCTTGGAGTTTTGACTTTTTACTCTCTATATTCATTAAAGTCAGTGTGAGCCAGAAATATTAAAGTGGTTTCCTGTCCTTCTGTGTGAAATACTGAACCTGAGCTGGCTGAGCTCTTCATGCAGGGAAGTTGGGCTGAAGTGGGAAACTTTATACTGTATTGCAGGTTATTATTGTATTACCACCCACGGGTGAAAAGCAATATAATCAAATATCAGAAGAGGTTTCAGAGACGGGCAAAAGTCTCCACACGTTTCTGTTTTTTAAAAGATCTGATCGATTCTGCTCTGTGCTGCCAAGAACGTTGCACTGATGAAAAATACCGTTTTGAGTTGGCTTTAAGCATGCAATGAATAAAATGTTTGCAAAATATATCATTTATATAATTTATACATTTATAAAAAGTATTAGATAAATATTTTTTTCTTCCATTTCCATTTATATATCAAAAATATTATATAAAAAGATATGCAAGAAGGGGAAAACTACTTTTTTACTAAGTGCAAAAGTGTCTAATTGCAGTAAATGATATGAGACTCTCTGTCTTTTATTACTCATTGATGTTATTAATGCGACGCCTACCGTGTAGCAGCAACTCCAACAGATGCATTAGTTATTTAGGGCCACATAAAGACCCTTTAGGGTTCAGTTCCTAGACACAGATAGAGCCTGGTACTGAACAGTACAGCATTCTGGATGGAGAATCCATACCGAAGGGAAAATGTTGCACTAGACCAGGCTTAATCCTTGCCTAGGAAGCTGACCCATGGAGTTTAGGGGTTTAAGACTTGCATAATATTAAGATACATGCATAATATCTCTGCTCTGTTGTGTTGCTGGAGTTCCTGCTTAGCCATATAATTCTGAAGTAATGCGTTTCTAAAGTTTTCTTCTGAAAACCAATGAACGTTTGTAGTGTAACTAAAACGTTAATCTCAAATATCAGGACAAGCTGCAAAGCTCATACATTAATTGATTTGGCTAAGCTTCCAGCTCCTGCCACTTAATAGCCACACTCCTTCAGTCTGCCAGTATCTTGTGACTAAATCCCCTCAGACGGCATAGCGCGACATTGTCTTCCTGCCAGAACATGACCTTATTGTCACCTGGACGGCCCAGTGCAGACATCTCAGCTGCTACAGATGCTGTAGGCCAGTGCGTCTGCCAGCCAGGCCATTACCCAGCAGTCCATGTCACTCACTCAGCAGAAGATACTGAAATCTATGGCCACGCCTTGCTGGCAGCAGCCTTGGTGTTAGTGTTAGATTAGCCAGCCTCAGCAGGAAGCAAGGGCTCCTGAGGGGAACTGCAGCAAAGCTGGCCTGCTGTTTATCCTGAAACATACTGAGATTCAAGCAAGTCAGTGAGTTCACCCATACAGAGATGGGTTTCTTCGTGGAGTAGATGTACTGTTGTCAGTAATGGTTGGTGTTGCCAAAAATCACATCACAGGATAACTTCTGGTTGTTTCTTTCCATACAACAAAACGGAGCATCATTTTTGGTGTGTTTTTCAAATAGAACTATTTAAGATGTTTAATAGATGAGCAGCGATGGTTTAGTGTTTAGGGACGAGGCCCCAGGATCGGAAAGTTGTGGGTTTGAAACCCAGACCAGTAGGCTGCATTGTGGTCGCCTTGAGCAAGGTACCATCCCCATCACTGCTCCCAGGGTGCTTTAAATAGCTGCACCCTGCTGCACATGTGTGTATGGGTGAAGAGCAGAGGTTGAATTTCGTTGTCACATTTCATAATGGCAAATAGTCGCTTTCGCTTTCACTTCAAAAAGATGGCGTGTACGCCTTTGCGTGTTGCAGCGTTTCTGGGCTTCAGTAGGTTCACATCATAAAACTTGTCAAGTCATTTGTCTTGACACTCATAGTTGGTCGCTCACCGACCAGGTCCAGACACCAAGGTGTGGCCTGATTCAGCAAAGGAAGCTCAGCGATCAGTTTTGTTCGGTTAAACGGCGAACAGGGGAAGTGATCAGGAGACTGCAGTTTCTTTTTCACTCGATCAACATGTTTGAAGTATCCCTGACTCATTCACTCACTCGGCCAAACAGCCGTTTGCACTGTTTGCACTGTTTTTATGTTCTGCTGTATCTGCTTATTTGTGGCAAATTAGTTTAAATTTATTTATTTTTTATTTAATTGTGACTATTCTTGTCATTGTGAGAACACACAGAGAACCACAACGAAACTGGACCTCTGCATTTAACCCATGCACACACCGTGCAGCAGGGGAGAGCTATCACAGTATCCTTGATGCAACGCAGCACTTTATGACGGTTACTTGATTGTTTGTTTATAGTGCCCCCTTGTGGAGAGTTTTTAGACTGCTATACAGAAGTGAGTCAATCAAAAATCCTCACAAAGTCAAAGTCTTTGTACGTAAAAAAAAAAAGACATTTTCTAAAAACTTTACATTCGTGGGTGTTGTTGGAATCTTCGCTGCCATAAGAAAACAAGTTTTTCCAAATTTTAACTTGAAATTAAAATTCCATTTAAAAATTTTAAAATGTAAAATGAAACCAAAAGTAAAATTCTAATGAAGAAACTTAAGAGAATGTTAATGTCAAAACACTTTGCTCTATTTGCTAAACTCTGTTGTTTCTTATGGAATGTCCACATATGGAGCAGCTAGAATTTATGTGGTTAAAAATAAAAGCCAAATGAAATCTTTTAAGGGTAAAATGTTTATATGACAGCAGCTGTATGCAGATTTATATTTAAACTTCATCGACTGACAATTATAGTGGCCATTAAATCCTGACAGGCTCCTAACGATGGCCTGTGTGAGTTCGGCCCGGATGCCGACATTAAAACTTGTTAAACACATTCACATTCTCAGCTGACCACAACTACTCAGATCCACTTAGTCCAGTTTGAGTGGCGGGCAAACACCTTCTTCTCAGCCCTCCAATTTTCCTCCAAGACTCCATAGAGACAAACATGATACCTCTAGGAAATGGCTGAGATTGCATTATGAAGGGCAGAGCTAACTTTCCCCACTCTTTCCTGCTTCTGGAGCTATCTAAGTGCTGCGGCAGAGCCTGAGAGCCTATGTGTGCTTGCCGCGGGATCGAGTTTCATCTCTGTGCTTCACAGATGTTTGTCAGTGTCCCGGGGGAAACAGGAGCAGAGGAGGGGAGGAAATATGACAGCTCCAGTGGATCTGTCTCCAGGAGACAGTAGTAGGGAGGGAGAGTGAACCAAAAAGATCCAGTAATGGCTGCTCCACTGGGCTCTTTAAGGAGCTCGTCTGCCTGGGATCCGTCTGCGTGCACCCTCCCATGACGCCTCTTGAGCAGGAAGAGGAAGACATCACCAAGAGCCCCTGCAAACTCAGCCTCCGGCTCAGGATGGATCCCTCGTGGTGTCCTTGCTGGTGAGCTCCCCCCGCCCAGTTCTCCCTGAGACTGAGTTCTGCACCTGGAGCAGAGCTCTAAAGCAGAGCACCTGAGAAGGGGGACTCATACATAGAGGTTAAAGAAGAGCAGGGGGGCGCACAGCACCAGCTGAGACCTCTTCAGGCTCCAGAACCTCACACCTTTTGTTGCCTTCCTCCTTTTCACATTCTCAGAGCAGGTCGATTGGATGTTTGGAGATGAGCGTCATCCTGAAAAGCAGTGGCTGAAAAAATAAATAAGTGAGTTAAAGAAGTGGAGCCAATGCCTCTCAGAATGAGGTACAGCTTGGTTTTTTAGTCATCTGGCCAGGAGAGGTGAAGGTGGATTAGATGCTCCAGGACTGAAGGAAGGCAAAGGCCGTAGCAGCATGGACTGGAAGCCCTGTCATGTGGGAAGATGGGACTTCACCAACCTGCTGTGGCTTTGGGTGCCTACGGAGCTACTGGGGCGGCCAGAACCACAGGAACAGGAGGGTTCAGCCGGAGGTAAAGGATGCCACACAGGGCGGCCAACAAGATCTACGTTTTTTTTTAAAGCTTTAGTCAGAAATGGCAGACAGAGCGCCACAGCTGGCCCATGGCAAGACATGAGTTTACTAGCAGAACTTAATAGTAAACTTAATAGTAAAATACATATTTTGTCACGTGTTAGGATGCTGCCTTTATTTTTTTTTGTCATAAGTGCCCTCTCAGCTGATTGGGAATTTACCATGCTTAGTACCACAGTACTAATTGTTGTTGTTGTTGTTGTTGTTGCTGTTATCATAATTATTATTATAATTTGTCATCAATGGATCAGAGAATAGCTGCACTTTGTTTCCCAGAGTCATTATCAAGGCGAGCCTCGAATGAAGTGTAAATGCATGAGAAATGTATTAGTGAGCTGCTGTAACTCATCAAGAGGATAAAAACAGGATGGACACAAACTTTGGGTTGACAGCGTTGGCATGTGTGTGTGTGTGTGTGTGTGTGTGTGTCTGAGCCATATTGTGCTGAAGGAGCACTCCATCAGGAACAGATCATCCCTGTGGCTTGCTCTGATTACTGGAGTGCCTCAGGGTTACATAACAGGACCCCTAATCATAATCAGCCATGGCTTTTCTTCCTCCTCTCCTGGTTTGTCATGAGAGTATTTCTCCTCCCCTCATTTCTTTCTCTCATTCTCGTTCTCGTCCTCTCTTGCTGATTCAGTAGTGGTTGTGCAACTACTTCTCTATCTAGGAAGCAATTAGTCACCTGGAAAAACAGCTTACATCTCTATTGTTGTTGTTAAAGGACGCTACAGAGCTCCTGTCCCAGTCCCCAGTACACGTTACAGTTGCTAGCCTGCGCTTAAGGAAAGCAAAACGGACAGATTTTATATTGAATGCAAATGGTTATGCATTAAAACTATAAGAAATGCATACTTTACTGAAATTAGGAATATAAACTTTTTATCATCACCCTATAAGAACGAGTGCAACGTGTCTTCAGTGGGTATTTTTTGGGTATTGACAACTTTTAATGAAACAAGCTGAGACTGACTCTATCAAGCCCTGACAGATAACGCAAGGAAAGTCTCTACAGTTTTCACTTAAAGGGGAATCCCAATGACTTATCTGAACTTTCGAGAAGACTTTGGTCTAAAGAATATTTTTAAATTCCACTCCTGATGGAGGGGTACATGTAGGGCGATTATAGGGCAAAATGGTACCCAAAGAAAATCTGGTCAGATTTATCATTTATCATTTTTATCATCATCAGCATTACATAAAGAAATTCAGAAATCATGTGCTGATTTAATTGTGTGTTGTTTTTTTTTTTCCAAATAAAATGTCTACATTTGCATTCTTTGACTTCACAATCCCTGGATCCCATCACCAAAACTATAAAACAAAATCTTAATTTCTCTACAATGAACAATTTCTGAAAGTCTTTGTTTGCGGATAAAATTTGGAGAACCATCAGTTACATTTAAACCAAACCTTGCTCAACAGCATGTCTGATCTCGGGTTTAGAATGGAAGAACATTTAGCACGCCTCCACATAGACGTCTGCCGCTTCCATGACATCGAACGATTGAAGCCAGAAAATCATAGTTTTAGCTAACTTGCTAATGGGCAGTTTACTTTGATAGTCCATCCCAAATGCACACAACTTCTGTTCTGCTCAGATCCTCCCTGTTGGCTGCTTTGCATGAAAATTCTGAATGTGATCTAAAAGAGTCACATCATCATATTGTGTGCAAATAATCCCGCCCCTGCTCCACGCTTCCTTTTTAGACATAAGTGCTCAACATATTATCTTAGACATCAAGTGCACTGACTCACCAAGCGTGCCATTTATTTATTTTATTACGCCGACTCCTTTCCTGTCTGTTATGTGTGCAGTAGAGACTCAGGAGAGGAGGTGTGTTGCATAGGCAGGTTCATGGCCTGTTTCTATTTTTGTTGCTCCAGGTGGCGTGTGATTCATCTTATGAATTGTGCAGGAAAGAATGAACCCAAACTCTCCACTTGGAACTGGTTATGAAATACGGATTATCAATCGTTTTCCATGCAAGAAAAAAACAGATTCAATACCATTGCCACTGTCCAAAATTAGACCCCCCCCCCCCATTATACTCAAAGCCCACTTTCTCCTGCATTGTCTTTGGACCTCTTGAATGAGTTTTGAGTTACTCTCAGGGATGATGTAGTGATGGGGGAAATTTATGGCTCTTGCTTTGGGCTCAGGTCCCTCTGTGACAGCTGGAAGCTGGAGTGAGGGGGAAGCCAGCTTGCTGAGGAGGCGGTGGGAGGCAAACGAGCCTGAGTACATGCGTACTTCTTCTGCTGAGGGTCTCCTCGTGTTTCACTGCTGGGTACACGGAGGGACAATGTGCCATAACACGTTCACAGAGGAGACTGAAATGAGCCAGTGTGCGCAGAGGCGGACGTAGTGTCTGTATGTGTGTGTGTGTGTGTGTGTGTGTCTGTATGTTTGTGTGTGTGTGCGTGGAGTCTGTGCGGAAAAGCTGGACAGGTGGCACACGCGTCAAAGCGAGCAGACCAGCAGCTTGCCTCCTCCTAATCTCCTGCTGACCAAAGCTTTTCTGAGCCTCGTCCTTGTCCTGCGGGGGCCACTCTTCTCCCTGCTCTTCTTGGGGAAACTCAGCTCTTGGAAGTTATCAAGGATGCATTTGCTCAGAGGGTCCACTTGGACTTTATAGTGCTCAACGTTCCTCAGCTGGGCTCCGTTTAAAAGTCAACAGGTTTTAAGGATTCAGAAGAAAGCATGTTTCCTGAAATCAACAGCAAGGTAATGTGACTCTGCCTCCAGACTGCTCGAAAGTATCCCATTCATGCTGGATTTAGGCACCGTGAAAGCAGATCATTGTAACTCTATGGCTATTTCAGTGTGGCTCCTTTTAGACCCTTTATTACTGGCGATGGGGTTGGGGGCTGCATGAGGGTTAAACACATTGCCTGTTTATATATATATATTTATATATGTATATATATTTCTCTCTTTTTTAATCTGTAGTGAAAAGCACTTGGTTCAGCCTAGTGCCAAACTACACACCATCACATTAAATTATTCTTAATAGTACATAAGGAATGCATTCATGGATATAAAGTAGGTATTGGCTAAAGCTTGTGGCATTGAGTGCCTGTTCATATTTCCATAAACTTTGCTGCCTATTATTATTATCCTAAAATATCTTTTCATTTTTATCTGCCCTTTCATGTTTAATCCACAGTTGTTTCCTCCTGTAGTTCCCTCTCAAATACTTCCCTATTAAAAAACTGCTTCCACATCCCATCAGCGTGGGGAGGGAACATATGTGGCAGAGGGATACGTGAGCGTTCACTTGCTGTCAAAAACTCCTAGAGTCTAATCGAAGTGGCTGTCAACACAGTAGCAAATTTCAGGTCACTATATCATAAGCACCGAGGGCTCGAGGAGTTGGGAACGACACATGGTGTGTTTTTAGGCATACCTGCGTCCCGTGGCTTTCTCAAATGACCACATCACCTTTTCAGCTGTTTTACAGCTCCATAAATCTTTGACCTTTTAAGATCTGATCTGGTGTGCTGTCAAGTGGATTATGGGAACCTCCTGGAACATTTCTGCAAACATAGCGTTAATGACTTAGCATGTATTTGTGCCTAAAGCAGAAAAACCCTATTTCTCTATTAAACCGAAGGCATCTGCTTAATTTTTTACATTTTTTATTTTGCCAAGTTTCAGTACTCGTGGTATTTTCAAATGCAAAAGTGTCCAAAAATGGTTTTCGAGCTATAAAATGACATCACATAAAAAATAACCATTTAAAGCTTTGGTTTGTGTGTGTTTGAGTGTAACATCACTTTAATAAAGAAATGAGGTTTTTCTGATTTAGAACTATGGTATATATATATATATATATATATATTGTTTAAAATGAAAAAAAAGCAGTTTCTAAGTTCTACTGGTAAAACGGATGCAGGACTGTTTATCCTGTACATTCATAAAGCCTTTAAAAATGACTAAAATGAACAAAGGGTTAAAAACCTGTGTATAATTAAACATAAACTGTCTGTGTAAGCCTTCCTTCAGACAAACAGCACAAACAAGTGCTGTGCAGACCTGCTTTCAGTCCACTTAAACGCTGTGCAAATCCAGCAACTTTTTCTCAGTTAAAGAAGTGACATTTTCGTCACTGATCTTTTGTCATTTAAAGGAAAAAAAATGTCTTTTTTCCGAAACTTCCTTACAGACAGTAAAGTCTTGGCTGCTCTGTGAACGTATGATCTGCAGTGTGCTCGTCACACAGTTGTGTAGCCGTGTAGTTTTAATCACTGGCTGAAGTGAGATGTCCCCTTAGAGTCCCCTGCACTTCGCACACTGACCCACATAGCAAGCTCAGCTCCAGGGTAAAGTGAGTGTGCAGAAAAGCCGCACAGGTGTTAATATTTGAATGTGTTTTTGAGTCCCTGGCTCACATTCCACAGCTGACCCGGCACAACCTGAATATCTGCTCTCAGTTTGCTCCGGTGTCCTGCTGCATGTGCACTGTTAAAATTAAAAAAAACTAAAAATATGTTTCCACTTATCCTGTTAAACTTAGATGTCAAATTGAGGAGGCAATTTAAAGGGCCAGTGTCCTAATTCTTCTTGTAATTGAGCTTTTTCCTCTTGAGATGTTGAGACCAAAAATAGTAATTTTATACTATTTTTCTTCTTGTCTTGATTCCTTTGGCTGTTTTTGTGTCTTAAACTTGAAGGCTGATATACAGTACAGTGTAGAAGTCTTGAGCCACCCCTCATTGCTTCAGATTTTTCTTCCAAAGAATCAGACATTGTAGGAACACTTCTCCAGGTTCCTTGTAAGGCAAGGTTTTTGGCTCTCATTTTCAGTCCAATCCCTGTTCTTGACCCGTTTCTGAGGCAGTGTGGGATCATCTACATGGAGGACAAAATAAAAGGCAGCAATCGTCCAAAGATGAGATTTGAAACGCTCTTCAAGAAGTCTGGAAAACTATTCCTGAAGATGAATTAAAGAAACAACAAGAACGCTTGCCTAAGAGAGTTCAGGCTGTGCTAAAGAATAATGGCGGTCAATCAGTGCACCTATTTTCTTTACAATATCTTAAAAGTGAGGGGTGGCTCAAGACTCGTACATTGTACTGTGTCAAAGACCTTCCTTTTAATTGGTTGTCCTGAATTGCATCTCATTCGAAGCATTCTGGGTTGAAGCACCTTTCGTAGCATTAAAATAGTTTTCGTGACGTCACAAAAGCCGCAAATTTGAAACATTATATTTTGAGCATGTTGAGCACATACTTTCTTACTCCTCTTTTACTGCCCAAAAAACAGCTAAGTGTCATTTTTTAATCTTATGGCCCTGATTCTTTTATAAGGATCACTTCGCAACCTCTTTCCAGGCCTGTTTATGTCTAGTCAGTCAGTCATTTTCCTCCTCTTGTCCCAAGCAGGGTCGTGGGGGGGTGCTGGAGTCCATCCCAGCTCACACAGGGCGAAGGACGGGGGACACACCCTGGACAGGTTGTTTATGTCTATCCAAGCCTAATACTCTTGTGTGTTTTAGAACAGTCTATAAGCGCTTGGATTAAGGGTGCGAAAACCACTTAAGTCCGGCGGCACGCATGGATTGGATCATCACATTATGTGCCCTACTTGTTCACTCTGCTTGACAAACGTCTAGGCTTACGTCTCCTTTTCTGCATTCCCCCTTTGAGACCCCTGCTCAAAAGCGAGTCCTGGAGGGTCACCGCTCCCCACAGCTAATTGTTTTCCGTGAGCTTAGCCAGGACTTTAAGAGCGTAGAAATCTAAAGCATGCAGTGTTGCGGCCGTTTGGGTTTTGGCTTTGACAGACTGAGTTAAAGCACCGCTCAGCTGTACTGGGCCTTTTAGTCTGTCCATATGTTGTCTGTCATCACTATAGACAGGCTGTCCTCATGATTAAGACAAACGCAAGACTGTTTCTTCACCTTCACATGTGCCAAATTCTGGCACCACTGAACAGGGTGACGGCAGCCCCTTTGGTACCCCTGATCCGTCAGCTTACTGACAGCAAATAAGGCCCTGACGGGAGAACCGTGGAACCGTGGCCCAGATGGTAGTGTTAATACCAGTGGACCTGAAATAAGCACAGTAGTAAACAGATACATTATCTTAACGCACCCAGGGGTTAAATATTGTACATTATAAAACATCCTAATAGAAAGTGTGTTATTAAGCATGTCTGCAATCTCCCAGGGCAAAACCCAAGAGCAGCAATCCTTTTAGATGGCAATGAGGTCAGAAAAGAAAAAGATGATCCACTCTTGGTAAACCACTAAATCACTACCTGCTCCTGATAGTTCCGTTTCATTCCTGTAGGAAAACTAGAGAAAGGAAGTTTTCCCAATAAAGCAATACAGTGAGTTTGCCACAGTGTGTGCCACCAAACATATCTTGAGAAATGTTGGCCATCTGATTTTTCATTTTAATATATATAGTTTATATTTTGTATTTTTGCATTAATATTTATGATTTTTTTCATCATCTCAAAAACTGATCCCAGGCTGGCATCAGGATGCAAGCAGACATGTCCCTCTTGTTTTAAAGTTCGTGTTAAACATGAGAGGTAGGAGGAGAGAAATCACAACCCAAGCCTCTCGCCTCAGTTACGCGGAGTCATTCCTTTGGAGTCATTTTTGTTTATGACCACTGTAGTGGACTTCACACTCCACCTCAGAGTGTTCTTATGCCTTTTAGAAAAGCGGCCCGTTGAAACGGGGAGTCTGTAAACACAGCAGGTTAATTAAACGGAGAGACCTTGATGAGTCATGCAGAGTGTTGAATAATGCTGTGTGAATTCCAGGGAGAGAGCTGATTCCCTCGGTGTTCAGAAGGCCTCCCACGCTGCGGGCCTTTCTTTGAGAGCTGACGGAAGCAGTGGGAGGTGTGAGTGTGCCCACTCATCCACGCCATTCACCACACTATTCCTGTTCTCTCTCACAGGCTGCCAGACCAGAGGCTTTCCCCCATCCTCAGAGGCCACAGGCCGAGAGCACACGCCTAGGAACCAACCGCACCTATTCTCAGGTACACCTTCTCTTCCGGCCTTAATCCGACCGCGCAGGAATATAAAACTGCTTCCTCCGCAGAAAGCTGCTTCACACAGACTCTAACACTCCTTGCCTCCCCACTCCATAAACCACACCTTTAACTTTTCTCGCTTATTTTCCCAAACGTGCGGATTCCAACATTTGAATCTCTCCACATTAGGTGGACATTATTGTTGCTGAAAGAAAGGTGAGAGAAAGGAAAGGATTTTATTTCTTGTTTGTGTTGCAACAGTAAAAAAAGCCTGGGTGCAGACTCCAACATCATGATACCGAAGGTAAGATGGAAGGAAGTCCATTTATTGAGTAATTCATTGGAATGAATTGGGTTACATGTGAACATATTACATTGAAAAGTTCAATCAAACGTGACAACACGGCGATGAAATACAGCCTCTTCTTTTCTCCCACACACACCGTGCAGAAGGGGGCAGCTATTTAAAGCACCCGGGGAGCAGTGACAGGGACGGTACCTTGCTCAAGGGTACTTCAGGGCAATCTACTGGTTTGGGATTCGAACCCACGGTCTTACGATCCTGGGGACTAGCTCCTAAACACTAGGCCATTGCTGTGTCTATAAATGCAGGTTCTTTTCTCGAAATCAAAACTTGTTGGCAGCGGTGGCCTAGTGGTTAGGGAGTTGCCCTGGATAAAAAAATTGTGGGTTCAAACCCCTTACCAGTAGGTTGCCCTGAGGTACCCTTAAGCAAGGTACTGTCCCCATCACTGCTCCTCAGGTGCTTTCAATAGCTGCCCCCTGCTGCACGGTGTTTGAGTGCATGGCTTAAATGCAGAGGTCCAGTTTCGTTGTGGTCACTGTGTGCTGTGCTGTGACCTCGCAATGACAAGGGTTGTCACTTTCACTTTCTTTCACATTTTTCTGTGCACGGAATTAAGCATTAAAGTTTTGGTTGACTAGCTTTTGGATCAGCTGGTGGTATTTCCAGTGCCTGCAGGTTAGTTCATCTTCCTAATTCTGTCATATAAATGCAATACAGCCAGTAATGCAATCTGAAAACTTGCTTTTAAATATTCAACACCGAGCATGATGTGGTTTTGGCTCCTTCAGGATCGGTGATTGTAGATAAAACATTCCCCAAAGAAGACTGTAATGAGCGAAGCCT
The DNA here is from genome assembly GCA_017165825.1 of Hepsetus odoe. NCBI lineage: Eukaryota > Metazoa > Chordata > Actinopteri > Characiformes > Hepsetidae > Hepsetus > Hepsetus odoe. Next base: position 23,975,646 of record CM029376.1, read on the forward strand.
CGTCCATCTGTACCACTCCGAGGTGTAGTGTTTATGCGGAGAGCCTTAATGTCAGAATCCATTGACCGGATTGTGGTTTAAATGCACAGCTGCGGTACCTGAACAGCCCGGCCGCCTCTTGTTTACGGCCTGGCTACTGTATTCGTCCACTCGTGTGGTCCTGCAGGTGCCTGTGCACTAAATTTAGCTTCTGTCTCTATGCATCATAATCAAGTTGGCAGATACGGCAGCAGCCGTGGAACACATGAGATTAAATATCACGTCTATCTATAGATGAGGTTGCTCCTTTTTCGGCCCAGAATGTTGCCAAGCTCCAAGTTCGAATCTTCAAGTCAGGGGGAAAAAAGCTGCAAGCTGCAAATGCGCCTCCTCCCTCGTACGTTGCCCTGCATTTTGCTTTTGGAGGCCAGATTTCTTGCTGTATTCTTCGTCAGCACACTCAGAATAGAAAATTAGGCCAAAAGCTGGGAGGATTTTGATGCCTTGTGCACATTTTAGGTGCAAGGTCAGTCTGCTGCACAGAAGTTGACCTTAAACTGAGTTAGGAGCCCTGTGGGAAACTGCTGAGAGGCCAGCTGATAAAACAGGGACACACTTGCACACTGCATGCAGACAGTATTGCTTTATAAGCAAAACTGACTCTTAATTTTTCATAATTAAAATAGATTGCTGCAGTAATTTTATAATAAATTCAATTTTATTGATAGGCCTTCTTTTTCCCAGTGCTGATAACATGTGAACTGTGAACCCGAGTCCATCCACTCGGTCCCCGATCCTTAAGAGAGAAGTGTGTGTTGGGCAGAAGGGGTTAGGCCCACATTTAGGTTATTAAACTTTAATAAATGTATATTTATATTAATATTTCTAAAGATGTGGCCTAAACTCTCTCTCTCTCTCTCTCTCTCTCTCTCTCTCTCTCTCTCTCTCTCTCTCGCTCTCTCTCTTATATTTATAATGTATGTCTATGAAATACAGGAAATGAGAAGAGTTGGAAAAACATATGGGAAAAAAAGGAAAAAATATGAATATATTTTACGGTATGCAATAAAGGCCGAAGCTTTCTGTCCGTCCTCTGATGGTGTGGAAAGCGACAGTCCCTGTCAAACCACTATTTTGTTCCCCTCTCACTCCCCATGCCTTGAAATTCCATCCCCTACCCAGGGGGCGGTCACTAGGTCCACTGGCCGCCCGGCTTAGCACGTAAGAGGGTGTATGTTTATCAGCTATTCTAAAGCGATGGAGTTAAAGCCAGGTCTATATAGAACACAGTGTCAGAAATGGTCAGGAGCACGATCAGCAGATTATTGCTCAAAGCACACATCTGGCAATCAGCCAATGATCTATTTTTACAATTGCTATTGTTTTTTGGCTGTCCTGTGTTGCAGTTTTATCAGTTAAATATAATGAGGCAGCTGGGTGCACTCGAGTGCCACCGTTCTACAATAATTATGCGTTTACAGTGCTAAAAAACTATCATTATTTAAATTGTCGACAATTTTTTTATTTAAGAATATTAAATGCTTGGGTCATAACTGGTATTAATTGGTATCATATGAGTCTTAATACAATAACAAAAAAGCATCATTCCTATTGTGAATCTGGCTTTAGAAAATTGCAGAAAATCTACATGTGTGTTTAAAGTACACAATATAAATTTTGGGATAAAGAAGTTTTTAAAAAATGGCCTAAAGGACGTTTGCATTCAATGCATTCCAAACAATTTCATGGCAGTCAGGTACATAAGTCACCCTTTCAGATGCATTTGCATATTTTGCAATCTGAAATATGTCTCCTGAGTATTTCCCCAACCACCTTAAATCTGAAACCGTGACGTCATTCTCAGACTACATGCTACTGTTGTTGCGGTTTGGATGTTAATGCATTAAGACGAAGCATGTCTCAAACACTTTGGGTATTTTTTTTTTAATACACTTCCGGTCCATATTGATCCTTCATATTTATACTCGTCTTTGATGTTATACATATAAATTTAACTGAAATATTCATTCATGAAGAAAAACAAATGTTTGTTCAAATAAAAGTTGAATAAAACTGTGCCGTATTCTATGTTGTGTAGAAGTGCAGCACAGGGACTGGCACCTTACCCCAACTGGATCCCCCCGTCAAACAAGTGGTGGTGACCAATGGTAAACTCCTCCACCAATCAGACGGCATCCTACCCAACATTGTCAAGCAGCTGGTGCAGAATGTCCAACAAAGTCAGGTGAGCAGATAGTCCTTCTCTTTCAGAGGGATGTTGATGTGATTTGAGTCAGGTTATATAATTTTTTCTTGCTCTGTTCACTGTGAAATCTTCTGTAAAGCCAACGACAGTCTACATTTTTCATTCATGGAGAGCTGACCTTTACTAACCTGCAGGAGGAGAGGGAGAGGCCGAGGCCTCAGTTCCCACCACGCATTGGCTCCTCGGTGGACAACATCTCTGAGTCTTTGACCAGAAGCATCATCAACAAGTTTGAGAAGATTAGGACGTACGAGGGACAGAGGCTGCCCATGTCGCCAACAGGTCAGTGATATATTGTTGTCTGAAGGTTATTGCTGGTCCCAGAAAATGCATCATGTATATATAAAAAGACAGTCTATATAAAGGATGATTAAAAACGTATCTAAAATAAAAACTTTATCTGTGTATTCCCACCCAGTCTGGCAGTGCAGGTTGCTGGTGACATTTGAAGTGGCTCAGGACTTTTGAGGAAACAGGGCCCGTCTTAAAGATTGTCAGAGAATGTAGAAAACATTTCTATATAATGAAGATTTTTTAAGATGGCTCAACACTGATTTTTACTAGAATCTATGCTAAACTAAAATTAGAGCTTTAAAACAGAATGAAAGTTGAACATTGAGTCACCAAAGTTTTGTTACTCGACGGATTATCGAACAGATTAAAAAACGACGAAGTAAGCTATTGTTTTTTGCAAGAAAATCTCTTTACTTCTCCATATCAAGGCTATTGGTTCAAGATCTCCTTTCAGACTGGTAGAAACTAATATTTGGAACTTCGATGAACATTTTAAACTTAAGTTTAGTAAAACAGAGTCTGAGAAAGCTGGCGTCTTTGGGAAAAAAGTGACCTAAATTTTTTCGTCGGCTCTCCTCTGTCTATCTCCAACAGCTGCGTTGAAGCACTTTCAGAGCCAGCTCACGGAGTACGAGCAGGAGGAGATTATGGACTACTCTGAGATCTGGTATCTGGGCTTAGACACCAAGAAGATCGAAGGCTGCCAGGGATCTGCGCAGAATTCAGGCTATGACGACGAGCATGGCAGCTACCTCAAGGTAATATCAGATAGTGCTAAAGAGTGGGTATGTGCACATCCAAAGCTTATTGCGAGGTGCAGCATTGAGTGCATGTGTGGGTCTTTTTTTTTTTTCATCATATAGTGTTCCTCAAGGCTGGATCAAGGTTAGGGCGGTGGGTTTCCAGGCACATCTTCTTTAAATAGTATTTAGTGGGTACAGAAATGAAGCTCCTCTAGCCTAAGGGTATGTTCTCGACAGTAAAACAAATCAAATCAAAGCACTTGCACTGGGCATTCCCACTTGCATCATTAATCAAGTATGTCTTAAGAGTAGGGTAATCGTTCATTGCCTGCTCTTCTGTCCATGGCCTGTTCAATAGGTCACATATAACGAAGCTCTCCATGTGTTTATATGTCTTATGAACCACGTGTATGACTCTTACCATATCAGGACAATCCCTGAAATGAAAGAGGTCCCGACCAACATATGGACCTCACTCTCAACAACAGGGATAGTGTTATAGCTTCAGACTAGCTGACAGGCCCTCATGTGATCTCCAAGTGCCCTTGTCAATGAATGCAGTTCTGAAACTGAGACTTTTACCAGGATATTTGCATATTGGTCTCCGTGACCAATAATACCGACAGTGCATCATAACTCTAGAGGAGGATAGTCCGCAAGCCTGAAATAAATGGGCCATATATAATAATTGTTGATAGGGAGAAAGACACAAATGGAATGGGGGAGTTTTCTCCTCATTTGTCTGTCTCGCTTTTACCCTTTCCTCACTGCGACACCAAGTCTTTTCTGCCAGAGTGAGATGGAAATAGATGTGCTTTGGCTATCCATAGCCGAGACATGACTCCCCTTCCAAATATGTTCTTGTGTGCAGGTCCTTCATGACCATATCGGCTACCGCTACGAGGTTCTGGAAGTGATCGGGAAGGGGTCCTTTGGACAGGTCCTCAAATGCCTGGATCACAAGACAAATGAAATGGTGGCCATCAAGATCATTCGCAACAAGAAAAGGTACGTTTCTTCTGCACTGGACAAAGGACAAAGAAGTACCAGGACCAGGAAAATCTACTTAATTACTTAGGACTGAAACTTCCCAGTTCATTCTAGCATCAGCACAGGAACTGTAGGCTCTGTTCTCCTATTGGCCCATTCTAGTCAGAGTAGGTCTTTACTCTGACTAGAATGGGCCAATAGGAGAAGCACTCAGAGGTAGAATCAGTCCCCCATAGGGATGGGAAATTGTCCTACAACTTGAGTGAAAAATAAGGACAATTTACCAGAAAAATGGTGACTTTTTCTTATTTTTCTGATATTGAAATGGTAAAAAGGCAGTAAAATTATTGTTTATGTCATGTTTATATTATATTAGATTATAATTATAATTGTATTCTGATCAGAAACCTTCCAGAATTTTCAGTCAGTGGTGTTAGAGAACGATAGTCATCAAAGAAGCACCTTTTTGAATTACTTCCGAGATATCTCAAATCAAAAGAGACCCTAAGAAGCTAACAGGAAGTGAAATGTCTTTTAAAATTTCTAATAAATTTGGCTAAAATGCTGTTGGATTCATGTGTCGTTAAAGAACTGGTTCCATGGTGTTGCAAACAAATCCTTTGGTTTTTTAGAATTGCAAAAAAATAGAGGCATAAATGCTCGTTTTCTTTATGCAGTGTTAATTATGAAGTGGGCATTATTTGGAGTCATCAGTGATGCTGCTGTCAGTGGCTTTGCAAGTAAAGATACACAAAATACAAGTTAATACTAATCCCGCCTGCCGACAGTTTGAAAGGTGGTGGCAGAAGCCCCAGGCTTTTACATTGGGTAACACACTTAGTTACACTGCATAATAACTAATCCTCTCAAGTCTGTATGCATTGTTTAAAACTGCGTTCCATTACAGCCATCAAGACATCAGATAAAATAATACGAGTGATTAAGAACTAATAATGTAAAATAAATGTTCTTATTTTATTACTGCAATTTGTCAGTCACCATCTGATCTGTACGTGACTGGGTCATAGGTCACTGTGAAACCCTGAGAGGTGTTAAAAGGCATTCGCCGGTATTGCCTTACACGTCTTCGCTCAAGCGATCCGCTCTGCAGGCCACGTCACACCCCTTTGATTGATGCAGATGCCATCAGGTTTACAGCCTTTCAATAATGCAGAAAACAAAACGAGAGCTTAGTGCAGAGGGCTTGCCCTAGCCTCGCCCCAGGGTTCGAGATTTTGTATCAATGTTTCGGTATATTGGTATAAATTTGCTGAATCATTAGTTTTGCAGAAATGATGCACATGTTTTGCAAGACTTTTGCCACGATTTAGGCTGTTTGACCTCAAAGCAAACTCAAACTAACTAACATCAATTTAATTTAATTATCCAGTAAAACGTAAAATGTAATTCACTTACACGGCCACTATATTCCATTTTCATTTTTCTTTCATTTTTAACAGGATCTGCTATCAAAATCAGTTTGATTTGATTTATTTATATATTTTCCCCCAAGATGTTAAACCCAGAGTGGCACCGTGGCACCGTGGCAAGCGCTGATGCGTCACTGCGAATAGGTTTGCCTGATTGTGGACTGGCAGCCTGTCCTGGGCACTTCTTCTTTTTAGCACTGAGATAGGCACCAGGTCACCTGGTTAATGGATGGTTGGATGGATGGATGAAGGAAGGTTAATGTTAAATAAATAGAAACTGCACAATGAAATGAGCAGAAAATGGCCTGAGTTCTAATAAAGAAAGAGTTCTAATAAAAGATTTTACAGAAATTTCCTTTTGCATAGGTTTGCAACAATAAATGTAATGATGGTTTAATGACATTTTAACAAAATATATCACGTTTTTTTAATTTGTAGTAAACATGAAGAATTAAAAGACTACTGAATCAGATGAAATTCAGTATCATCTCGTTTCAACTCTGCTTTTTGTTGACTATCTATAGTGTCAGGTTTCACAGCTGTATGTGCTTGTTTGATGATGAGAAAAGGGGGTGAGTGATCATTATTCTCCATTGCCTGCTTGCTCTGTGGTCTCCAGGTTCCATCAGCAGGCACTGGTTGAGTTGAAGATCCTGGATGCCGTGCGGAGGAGAGACCGTGACAACTGTCACAACGTCATCCATATGAAGGAGTATTTCTACTTCCGCAACCACCTCTGCATCTCCTTTGAGCTGCTGGGGTGAGCACAGCACTGTTTTATGTATTAACTCCACTGATGTGAGACAGTAGGACCACAGCAGTAATGACGTTGTCCGGCTTCTTCTGCAGTAATTCAGGGCTCAAAGATGGAATACTGCAGACAAGGGAAGAGTCAGCAGCTGAACTTGGAAGAGCAGACACAAATAATAACCTACACTCTGGAGCAGAACCCTAAAAAAACAGTTTTGGCTCCTTGAAGAACCTATCAATTCATCCACTGTTTGAGTGTGCGGTGATTTTTAAAGAAGCTTCAGAAATCTTCCTAACTCCAAAGAAATGTTCCTAGAAATCTTTCATTGGTATCTTCCCAGTTGCCTTCAAAAATCCTTTTGGGGCCATTAAGCTTACCCACTAAACGTTTTAACCAGTAGACCATGATAAATAAAACCAGTTTCCTCAAACTTTAACCATCTAACTGTCTGAGATGTAAAGGCCACAACTCCCATGAGAGTTTGGCCAGTTTTCACACAAAGTCAGGAGTATGAAGTGAGAGCTGCAAGGGGACCTCCAAAGCTCTGGTGGCAAGGGATGAATTAGGGCCCATTGTGAGAAACTGTTCCAACATCAGGCTCCTTGACCTTCAGGGGGCCATCAGATGCTTGCCACCCCATCTCGGGTTACTGTCACCAAATCCTTTACTTAATGCCTTGATTAGGTCCCTATCTCTTTCCTCGTTCGCTCATGGTGTGAAGGCTCCAGTTACGCAGGACTCAGTGGGTGCTCTTCACAGCTGCTTTCACAAACCTCCCCATGGCCAAAGATAACCCTCAGACCACCACTCTCAAAGGTCTCTTTATCATAGTGTTTAGCAGTTAACACAGCCTTTAGAGGGATTTCACTTCTATTGATCAAAGTGTTAAAGCTTAAATGGAGCGGAGCAGGTCTCTGAGTGTCTAATCAAGTGTGGCCCTGAGTGTAAAACAGCTGAGCATGAGTTGAAAACTACCTCCCTCTAGAGGTGGCAGGACAGCACTTCATTTCTGAGCATTAATAAAAGATGGAGTTTATTTGCCACTGCATGATTGGAAATCTCTTCATCCTTCTTCTTCATTTCCAGAGCAAACCTGTATGAACTGATCAAGAAGAACAACTTCCAAGGCTTCAGTCTGGCCCTGATCCGGCGCTTTGCCCATTCTCTGCTCAAGTGCCTGCAGATGCTGCACAGGGAAAAGATCATCCACTGCGACCTCAAACCGGTACGTATCTACGCTTTTCTTAAGTGATAATGAACAGAAGGACAGTCAGCCAAGACACGCTCAATGTCCATATTTAGTTTTTTTAGTTTTAGTCTTTTTTTTTTGTCTTTTACTGAATGGTCACCTCTGAAGCGAAATACTGACATCAAACATGTTTTAAATGTGACAATGTTTGGAGCAGGTGGAAAAGAATACGCTCAGTATAAGTTCAGTGTTCACCAAAGCAGCTCTTTAATCTTGGAATGTGAATGTAATGGAAAGTGAAAAAGTGAAAGTGACTATTTATCCTGGTGAAGATGCAGCACAGCACACAGTGAGCCACAACAAAATACATTCTCTAGACTTAACCCACACACCATGCAGCAGTGGGCAGTCACATCCAGCTCTCGGGGAGCAGTGGTTGGGATGATTCCTCGCTCAAAGGTACCCCGGGGCAACCTACAGGTCCAGGATGTGATTATGGGGACTGGTCCCTAAATACTAGGCCACCACTGCGCAGGAAGCCTTGGTTGTGTCTTTAAGACTCATGTTTCATGTTGTGTTGTGTTTTTAAGGAGAACATTTTGCTGTCTCAGCGAGGGCAGGGGAATATCAAGGTGGTGGATTTTGGGTCGAGCTGCTATGAGCAGCAAAGAGGTAAACTCTCTCTCTCTCTCTCTCTCTCTCTCTCTCTCTCTCTCTCTCTCTCTCTCTCTCTGTTGGCAGTTTACACGTACATCCAGAGCCGTTTCTACCGCTCTCCTGAGGTGATCCTGGGCCACCCATACAGCATGGCCATAGACATGTGGAGCCTTGGCTGCATCCTGGCTGAGCTCTACACAGGCTACCCGCTCTTTCCAGGGGAGAGCGAGGTGGAGCAGATCGCCTGTATCATGGAGGTTAGTAAAGTCATTTGATCACTCACATTTTATGAATCTGCATCTTTGGAAAAATTTTCTGAAAGTGGGTCATTCTGTACATTTTAAAATCTGTGTCCGTAAATGATGTCTTCACAGCGGTGGTGAATGGAACCATCAAACGTAAGAAGAGTTTCTAAGACAAAATGTGAGATTAACAGTTTTTAAAGGACACTTATTTTTTTAGATTGACCACTATTTGACCATCATATTAGAGAAGCAAGGTTGTGTTGGTTTGGACATGTCCAGAGGAGAGACGAGGATTATATTGGGAGGAGGATGATGAAGATGGAACTGCCAGGAAAGAGGAGAAGAGGAGGCTTATGGACGTGGTGAGAGAGGAGGCAGGTGGTCGGTTTGAAGGAGGAAGATGCAAAGGACCGGAAGGAATGGAAACGGATGATCCGCTGTGGCGACGCTTAAACGGGAGCAGCCGAAAAAAGAAGAAGAAGAAGAATAAGACTGCTTGACCATCATATAAAACTCAGAAGATACATGTAAATGTACAATTGGGCTGGGACTTTATATATCTCAACTCCGGGTTCCATTCTCCACCACTGTGATGAAAAGTGCTGTAAAAAACCCAGACTTAGTAAATTTGTCTGCAAATTTCAGATCCAACAACTCTGAAAGACTTTACTAATCTTTATGATTGATTTTTGCCTAAACGTTATGCTGTAAACGCATTTAATGAATGTCTTTGTTTTAATAATTCCCTTCGGTAGGTGCTGGGTGTTCCTCCAAATGACTTTGTTCAGACAGCATCCAGGAGAAGGTTATTTTTTGGTAAGCTGTTCTGACTGATCGTCAGTATAATGATATGCAAAAGTCCCGTTACTGGAGGAAGTCGCTGCATTCTGTTAAAATTCTTATGTTTGGTCGTTTGTACAGATTCAAAGGGAAACCCTCGGAACATCACTAACAGCAAGGGGAAAAAACGCAAACCCAACACCAAGGATCTTGCTAGCATACTGAAGACCAATGATCCACTGTTTTTGGATTTTATTAGACGCTGCCTTGTGTATGTATATCCAAGCCCTGATCTTAGATATAGTGGCATGAATGAGAAAAGCTTAATTCTAGACCTTTGATTCATCACTCAAACACATAAGAGCATGGGAAGATTGTTTTCATGTTTGTTTGGCAGGTGGGACCCTGCTAAGCGCTTGACTCCAGATGAGGGCATGCAGCACGAGTGGATCCATGAGGGTCGTCTCAACAAGCTCCGCCCTAAAACTCGACCAATTAGAAAAGCAGGAGAGAGTGACAACAACTATGAATTCACACTACGCAGGTCAACCACCAACAGGGCTGGTAAGACTCCATGGCCTGCTTCACATTCCATTCGGACTGACTTGTTTACTTGGGATGCGATCTAACACAGTTCGGTGTTTGCATGCACCAAGTAGCTGCGGGATATGTGAGCATAATGCATTCGCCCTCTGTTGATCTATTTATCAACAGAGCTAACTGTGGCTTCCATTTTTCCAACGGAATGAAAAACTTGTATTGTATTTTTTTTGCATCCAGAGGAAAAATCCAAACGGGATACTTCAGTCAAAGGCAGCAAGATAGAGTCGGGAGAGCGCCTGCGGCCCATCGGAGCATCTGCTGAGGAGGAGTCCTGCGAAGAAGTGGCCAAGACTGCGTCCAGTAAAGAGAGCCAGGGCAACAACACAGACAGCAAGCCTGACAGTGGAGAGCGCTCTGTAGAAATCATCATCAAGCCTCATTCTCAGTCCCAGTTAAGCACAGACTCAGAGGGTCAGGAGGTCCATGGTCTGCCCCCCATCATTTAGCACAAAGAGGGATGACACTCATGTCAGGTTTTGGGCACGGGGTCAGGACCACCATGGATTGTCCGAAGGTGTTTTTGAGCAATGCAGGGTTTGTGTAGGTCTTGTGGGTCTGCATCGCTCCAACCCACCAGAAATGTGCTGTGTGTCTGTAAGGTCAATGATCAACGTCTGCTTTTAGCTCCAGATTTTGACCCACTGCTGCTTTGTAGGCTCGTTTTGTTTTTGTTTTTTTTTTCTTTACTTAATCAGGGTCTAGGAAACTGGCTTTATATGTTTTCGTTCTTTGGCTCGATACATGCCCATTGTTAGATTTTGGGTGCTTGTGATACACTTTGAAAGATCACATCTATACCTCCACACAGGGTCATCCATTATTTTATATTTCTTGAAAACCATATTCTCCTCTTGCACAGTATTATATGAATCCTGCAGTTCTTATACTCAAGTAGCCATGCTTTCAATGACATTTTTACACAACTTTTACACTACCTTTAAAAGAGATCAAATACCAAAGCAAGTGTATTGTGCAATATTTCTGCATGGTTTAAAGCAGTGTTTTTATGATTTGTTACCATTTTCTGTTGGGTTTTTTTTTTTTGCTGTAGTGTGGATGGAACCACTACGAGTAAAGATTAGTGAGACTGAGCCAAAGAGATTTTTTTTGTAGTTATTTTGGTTGTTGGTAAATGTTACTTATCATGCTTTTGGATGAATCAGTATTAGTTAAAACAGGGAAACTACTACCTAGAACAGGAGCTGGGCATACCTGCTATACAGAGACAGTGTCATGTTATATTTGATCTGAATGTAACTATATATTGCAGATTGTTAGCATTTGCTGAAAATATTTATACAGAAATGGCCTGATGATGATGATGATGATGATGGTTGTGACTGTGATAATGATAAAGATGATGATGATGATGATGATGAGAATAATGATTATATTTGTGGTAAAGAGGCTGACTGTTACAGTAATAGCTTATAATACTATATTACCTACATAGAGACTTCATAATAAACGCATAGCGCTGAATAACAACTTTATCACACATATTTAAGTAACCCTAGGAAAACATATAAACAATCAGACCAGCAATTTCAAGATTTGTTCCATTATTAACACTGTTGTGAAATATCATTCCCAAGTAAGCTTAAATGAAATGCTTCTTTGTGTTTAAATAAGTCAGAAATATGTAAATATGGTGCTTTTAATTAGGACTGTGGCTTAAAAAGTGCGATTACTTGGCAGTGAGGTTTGATAACAGAGTTATAAATGGAAAAATAGCTTTTGATTTTGGTTTAAGGCCTCTAACATCCATACAGTGATCATTGATTAACATATTGTGATGATCATAGATATGTTGTGATTATTGGCATAAGCTGCTAAATTCTGCTATACATTATACAGTGATCATGCGTATGTAGGAACGTCTCTGTGTAAATAGACTTCATTGAAATTGTTTCTTGATAATATGTGTGTACGATGGTTTTGGAAATATGTGTGGAAAAAGGTGGTTTTGACACTTTGGCTAATGTTCTGAAAAAAAAAAACATGTTTAACATAGATGTTCTTTGATACTGATGTGTCAGCATATGGATTTTATGGGTTTTTTTTCTGTATATACAATTCTTACATTTTTGCCATGCACTAGAAGTGTATGCCGTCAGGTGATGTAATTTTAGACAAGGTTTTACTTGTTTATGTATTGTTTATGTATTATAAATGAAAAAAAAAGGTTTGCTGTAATGTCTTTCACTTGGTAAAAGTAGCATCAGAGGCGATGGTTGGACAAGCTTCTGCATTTCCTTCGTAATTTCTTCTGTATTTCACTAGTGTTTTTCTAAAGCTAAGCACTGCCAGTAGTGACAGAAACAAATAAGATTATATATATTTATATAATTATATATATAAATAATATGATCAATCAATTGGCTTTGTATTATCTTGGACTTGCTCAAACTCTATGATTTGCAAACAAGACCTGGAGTCATTGTGTCTTATTTTCACAAGAGAATAAATATGTTCTGGGCACCATCTTGGGACTGGTGGTTCATGTTAGTTATGCTCCTCAAGATATATTAATGCTGAGTCTCTGCTGCAACGGCTTGAGGCAATTTGCTTTTGGCTCCGAGTCTGAGGACACACTTTCATTTTTTTCCATACAATATGAGCGTTAGGTTGCTCACTTCTCAAAATCATAAAACCGAAAACCTCAACAATTAAACTCAATATCAAATGTTGCAGTATTTTGGGTCTACATTTTGTCTTTATTAAAGCTTCCCTTCTTTTCAGGACTCAATTAACATTTTTTCTTTAGAAATTTGGTGAAAAATTCAAATGGGTTTAGTACTTTCCATAGCAAAGCCTAAAATGAACTGAGGAAAGTAGACAGGAGTACTGGGAGATGAAGCGCAGGGTGAAGAAAGCAGTGGTGAAGGCTAAAGAGAAGGTGTTTGGTGAATTGTATGAGAGGTTGGACAGTAAGGAGGGAGAAGAGGACCTTTACCGATTGGCTAGACAGAGAGACACAGCTGGGAAAGATGTGCAGCAGATCCGGGCGATAAAGGATAGAAATGGAAACGAACTCACAAACGAGTGAAACATGTTGAGCAGATGGAAAGAATACTTTGAGGGAATGCAGTGTTTGCTCTGAGGGTGTTGATGCAGAAGTACAGAGAAGGTCAGAAGGAGCTGCGTTGCCTTTGTGGACTTGGAGAAAGCAGATCACACGGTGTCTAGTTGGTTTTGTATGAGGAACTCTGGTGTTACAGAGAAGTATGTGAGAGACGTATGTGAATAAATAAGTACTACTTTCTTAACTGTTCCTCATTTTATTTGTCCTCACATCTTCCAACCAATGCAAACTGGCCAAACATGAAGCCCATTGTTTTACATCCGTTTTCCTTCAACACAGGCTAGCTCTTGGGCACTTGGGTTTGTTTGTGAATTTCTATAATCAGTTTCTTGTATAGCATAATTAGTCAGCTTTTGTTAAACTACTGTCCTTATGTATGAATGTTTGAATGTTTTCAGAAATAGAAAAGCAGTTTGTTGGAAATATATGTGTGAAATAATTTTTTAAAAAGTTGTCAAATCTTTAGTTATAAAAACAAAGTTGTAAAGTATTCAGAATTAGTTGAAAAAGCTGTAAATACATCAAAACTGTACTCCTAAAATGAACATCCAAAACATCCAAAAGAACATCTAGTGGTCAGTGTCTAGGCCCCAGAATCAAAAGGTTGTGGGTTCGAAGCCCACCCCATTAGGTTGCTCAGAGGTACCCTTGAGCAAGGTACCGTACCATCACTTCTCCCCAGGTGCTTTCAACAGCTGCCCCCACTGCTACACGGTGTGTATGTGTGGGTTAAATGCAGGGGTGTAATTTTGTTGTGGTTCACTCTTTGCTGTGCCGGGCTTCACAATGACAAGAATAGTCACTTTCACTTTATTTTCATTAACGATCTTGTTGACTGTACTTGGTTACTGTAAGTGATCCTGAAATGAAAAAGTGACTGATCTTATGCCATTAGCTGCCAATGCTGAAAGGAACAATGACCTGCTCCTTTCATACATCTTCTGGTGTATGCACCGGTACTGGTCATGCACATGTCACTTTATTGTTATTGTTATTATCCATCCATCCATTTTCTGCCGCTTGTCCCAAACGGGGTCACGGGGGAGTGCTGGTGTCCAACCCAGCGCACACAGGGCGAGAACGGGGGACGCACCCTGGACAGGTCGCCAGCCCATCGCAGGGAGGAGCAGGACGGGGACAGCACCTTGCTCAAGGGTACCTCAGGGCAACCTATTGGGAAGGGGTTATTGTTATTATTATTATTATTATTAATATTATTATTATTTTGCTCTCCGCTTGCTCTGTACAGTCTAGTTACAGCACTGCTGCTCTGTTCCACCCATATCCAAGCACATTATGCCTTCTCTTGTTACATGAAGGCCCTTTTTGCAAATGTTCTTTGCAGTCTTGTTTTTGTCTGCACTTGTCTGTCTCGTGTTCTGTGTCGTGTTTGATGTCGTCTTATGTGTAGCACCAGGGTCCTGGAGGACTTGATTTACTTACTTACTTACTAAAAATATAATTTTTACTCTTATTAATTTTTCTCTATTTGTTTTATCCTCCCTTTCCAGTTCCCTCACATTTAGTTGTTTTTGTTGTTGTGTAAGACTTAAAAATGCCCCCCAATTTGATTTTAATGAAATGTACAGTAGCGTGCATGACAAAAAGACACAAGATAAATATTAGCCTTTCTCATGTCTAATCTATCATCACATTCTCCAACAAATACAAACTGACCCAATGCCAGGTCCCCAAGGCTATTTTCCTTCAACGCAAGTTGTCTCTTGAAACTTCCTTAAGTGGTCAGGATACGTAGTATAAAAGTAGTCAGCTTCATAGTCTCAGTTGTCAATTAAAAAATGTAGTAAAAAATTTGGACTCCACACATGTCTCGGCTGGTTGACGACAGTTAGTAGAAAACTGTGGAAGCCTGGTTTCTAGGGGCAGCGGTGGCCTAGCGGTTAGGGCGTTGGCCGAATGATCGGAGGATCGGGGGTTCAAACCCCTTCCCAATAGGTTGCCCTGAGGTACCCTTGAGCAAGGTACCGTCCCCATCACTGCTCCCCGGGCGCTTTCAATAGCTGCCCACTGCTGCACGGGTTTGAGTGTGCATGGGTAAAATGCAGAGGTCCAATTTCGTTGTGGTTCATGTGTGCTGTGCCGTCACCTCGCAATGACAAGGGTTGTCACTTTCACTGCAGCGTTCTTTAAAGCTTTAAGCACTTTTATGCTAGGACAGTTCTGATGGTCTTCCAGGTCTCGCAGGTCTGTTATTTAATCTGAATTCCTGAAAAAGGACGCGCTCCTGTCTGATCTCCTCATAAGTCTCTCCTTTAGCCTTTTCAGATGCACAAGAGAGAGAAACGTGTGAGGCAGCTGAAGGTTAAGATTACAAACATGGGAGAGTGAAAGCTGGCAACATGGGGCACAAAGTAAAGAGTAGATTTCATCGGTATCTACCTAATAATCTTTTCAGTAGAAACTATTTGAAACAACAGGATTTACTGCAGGCGTTTACACTACTACTTAAATATTAGCCTTTCTCATGTTTTACTGTCATCACATTTTCCATCAAATTTGAACTGGCCAAACGCCAAACCCTCTCGTAAAACACCCGTTTTCATACAACACAAGCTGCATCTTTCCTTCAGTTGTGCGAGTGAGTGACAATGTTAACAGATACATATCATTAAGTAGGACTAAAATCTAAGTTTAAAATCTTTTCAGTAATGTAAAATATATATATATATACACACAGTACTGTGCAAACGTTTTAGGCAGGTGTGAAAAAATGCTGTAAACAAAGAACGCTTTCAGAAATGGAAGTGTTGATCATTTATTTTCATCAATCAACAAAATGCAGTGAATGAACAAAAGAGAATCTAAATCAGATCAATATTTGGTGTGACCACCCTTTGCCTTCAAAACAGCATCAATTCTTCTAGGTACACTTGCACACAGTTTCTGAAGGAACTCGGCTGGTCGGTTGTTCCAAACATGACTGTGTTTCAACCTCCGTGTGACATTGATGATCATCAGTACCTGTTTGGTAAAACTGGTTGATCATACACCGACTATAATCCTACAGAATCCCTGACTGTGTGCAAGTGTACCTAGAAGAACTGATGCTGGTGTGAAGGAAAAAGGTAGTAACACGGTCACTTTGCATTTTGTAAATTAATAAGATCATTATTTATATTTCTGAAAGCGTTCTTGGTTTACAGCATTTTTTCACACCTGCCTAAAACTTTTGCACAGCACTGTATGTGTAAAAGAATTCTATTGCAATAATAGCTCTAAACGATTGAAATCATTTCAGTAATACAAATATAAAAATGTTTTTAGAAATATCGTTTTAGGAATATTTTTAAAAGTAAAATTAAACTATGACAATCATCATCATCATCATCATTTTCTGCCGCTTGTCCCAAGCAGGGTAGCGGGGGGGTGCTGGAGTCCATCCCAGCTCACACAGGGTGAAGGACAGGGGACACACCCTGGACAGGTCGCCAACCCGTCGCAGGGAGGAGCAGTGACGGGGACGGCACCTTGCTCAAGGGTACCTCAGGGCAACCTATTGGGAAGGGGTTCGAACCCCTGATCCTCCGGCCAACGCCCGAACCACTAGGCCACCGCTGCCCCAACTATGACAATAACCATGTAAAAAATCAAGATTCTTCAAAGCCGAATGAACATCTGGAACATCTGTCTGCTGACATAGACATTAAATTTGAAGCAAACAAATGAGCATTATAGAGATTACAGGGATTATTGTAAATAGATCGTTTCAGTTTCTTATTTATCATTCAGGATCTTGTTGTTTTGCCCACAAAAACTAAAAGATTGAATAGAACAGTTAAAAAAATGTAATTAAAAACATTTAAAAAGTACCTTCTAACAGCTGAATGTGTGATTGAGGGACTGCATTTGCCGACTTAATGAATGTTAATGAAAACGAATACAGAATAGTCCTGGGCAATAAAGAAAAATACACGTTGAATTCTTCCATGTTCTTTTCTTTTCCTGTTTTCTGTCACTGAATAAAACCTACAACTTGGTCCGCTCGTCACTGACCGTCCTGACAGATCAGACCTACTCGGGACAGAGCGTGAAAGACTCCTTTCTTTCTGTTTAAGAGGACATTAAGACCTGATTGGAGTCCAAGCACTTCATCTTTACTTTAGACTCTTTTAGAGGTTCTTTTAGTTTTAACCTTAAGACTAATATTACTAAAAAAGAAAACAAAAACTAAAAAAAACACTAGAAATCAGTCATTTGTGGATGTTGTTTTGGAGAAAATCCAAAAAAGGGGTGAAAGAGGTGAGATTTGTTCATTTTTTAAGTTCACACCTGCTCATACCGTGTCCTGAGATCAAGGGTTAGTTTTTAGGAAACTGATGTTAACTTTTAGTGTTAGTTACCCTCATTCTAGTGGAGGCTTTTAGTGCTGAGATGTTAATTGAAGGGAAATTCAAGGGCAAAACGGTAATTAAGTGGGTTTTTTTGTGAAATGCTCCAGTCAGCGTGGACTACAGTGTGGGTGAAGGGATTTGGTCCTCTGAGGAGTTTATTTAAACTGCCTTTTAAATGTGTTTTATTGTTTTATGTCCGTTTATGTCCACTAAGGCAGCGGTGGCCTAGTGGTTAGGGAGTTGCCCCTGCATCAGAAGATTGTGGGTTCGATTCCCTCACCAGTAGGTTGCCCTGAAGTACCCTTGAGCAAGGTACCGTCCCTGCCACTGCTCCCCGGGTGCTTTCAATTGCTGCGCAGTGTTTGCATGGGTTAAATGCAGAGGTCCAATTTCACTGTGTGCTGTGACCTCGCAATGACAAGAATAGTCACTTTCACTTTTTCATTGAAGGTGAGATTTTGTAAAGTGTCTGTATTTCTTGATATTTTGGCGGTTTTCTCTCACCATCACTGTAAAGAAAGACTTGGAAAGCTTCTCTACAGGGAACCTTTAAGGGTGAAGCCGCTGTGAGTGAGTTTTAAAGCCTGAATTTTGCGGAAATGTTGTGAAACGCGTTTGATGCTCGCAGGCGCGGCCGGGTGAGTTTGTCCCTCCTGCGCCGCCGTCGCCGCTGCAGGCCGGAAACATGGCGGCTCTTGTTTTGGGTGGACGTCCTGTGAGCGTCCTTCCCAGGATTTCAGGTGAGAATTGAAGCCAACCGCGTGTTTCTGCAGCGGTACCGGGACTTCACACCGAACCGGGACACCTTGGGGTGTGATATGGACTGTTAATGCCCAGGCGTGGCGTAGTCTGGAGGAGGCGGCCGTCCTCTACGGGCTCCGTGACCCCGCCTGGACAACAGACAGCATTTCTCCTTTAACTCCAGTATATTCCTGAACCTGCCACCTCACCTGTACCGTGTTCTCGCGGCCGAATCATTTATTATTAATGTTTTATTGTTTTATTGATTTAAGAATGTCGCGTTCATAGCCTGCCCTCCGTCTTTCTGGATTAGCCAGGTTGCCAGATTGTGTGAAGTGAAACATGCGAAATTCAATGAAATTCACCCTCTGCTGTACACACACACACACACACACACACACACACAAACACACACACACACACACACACACACACACACACACACACACCCACACACTCACCCCGTGCAGAAGGGGGCAGCTATTGAGAGCACCCGCGGAGCAGTGATGGGGTCGGTACCTTGCTCAAGGATACCTCAGGGAAAAGAGGAGATGAATGTCAGGGACCGTGTTTCTACTAGGCTGACTCTCAGATAGGCTCAGATATAAGATTGAGAACCCAAGCTTGTCACGTTGCCTCCACCTTCCTAAAGGGTCCTTCTCAGCTGCACCAGTCGTCGTCGTCGTCTTCTTCTTTTTCTTTCGGCTGCTCTCATTTAGAGGTCACTACAGCGGATCAACCGTCTCCATTTCTTCCGGTCCTCTGCATCTTCCTCCTTCAAATTCACCACCTGCATGTCCTCTCTCACCACGTCCATGAACCTCCTCTTTGGTCTTCCTCTTCTCCTCTTTCCTGGCAGCTCCATCTTCAGCATCCTCCTGCTGATATAATCCTCGTCTCTCCTCTGGACACGTCCAAACCAACACAGACTCGCTTCTCTAACTTTGTCTCCAAAACATCTAACCTGAGCTGTCCTTCTAATATACTCATTTCTAATCCTGTCCATCCTCGTCACACCCAACGAAAATCTCAGCATCTTTAACTCTGACACCTCCAGCTCCACCTCTTGCCTTTTTGTCAGTGCCACCGTCTCCAACCCATACAACATAGCTGGTCTCACTACTGTCCTGTAAACCTTCCCTTTTACTCTAGCTGGTCCCCGTCTGTCACAAATCACTCCAGCCACTCTTCTCCACCCATTCCAACCTGCCTGCACTCTCTTCTTCTCCTCTCTTCCACACTTGCCGTTACTCGGAACTGTTGATCCCAAGTATTTAAACTCCTCCACCTTTGTTACCTCCACTCCCTGCATCCTAACCACTCCACTTTCCTCCCTTTTATTCACACTCATGTATTCTGTCTTTGCCCTCCTTGCTTTCATTCCTCTCTTCTCCAGAGCATATCTCCATCTCTCCAGGTTCTCCTCAAGCTGCTCCCTACTCTCACTGCAGATCACAATATCATCAGCAAACACTTCTCAGCTACACCAGTATTTCTGCCAGTTAATTTCTGTTGATTATTTTATGTCCCTAGTTGTCAGAATCATAATTTACATTAAATTTAGTTTAATTGAGCACTTCTAAAGCCTTATCCTTTGCTCTTGCTCGTACAGGTATCTGCTCTCCTGTGGTGCTGGCTGCAGGACCTGTTGGGATTCAGCACAGGCAGATCCACCATGCTGTCATCCCGAAAGGCAAAGGGGGACGCTCCTCGTCCAGCGGAATAGCAGCCACTGTATTTGGGGCCACTGGCTTCCTCGGCCGATATGTTGTCAACCGTCTGGGTAAGTCTCAGGTGGATATGAATCAGGTATGGGAGGGGGTGTATGCATGCGTATGTTTTTTTTTTAACAAGTTAGCCACGTCTGCAGCACACACAAAAGTGAAAGTGACAACCCTTGTCATTGCGAGGTCACAGCACTGCAAACCATGAACCACAACGAAATTGGACCTCTGCTTTTAACCCATGCACACAAACACTGCAGCAGTGGGCAGCTATTGAAAGCGCCCAGGGAGCAGTGACGGGGACGGTACCTTGCTCAGGAGTACCTCAGGGCAACCTGCTTGTGAGGGAATCGAACCCACAATATTCCGATGCAGGGGGCAGCTCCCTCACCACTAGGCCACCGCTGCCCCAAACATACATCAAGTTCTACAACAACATCGAAGTTCTCCGTTTACACAGCAAAGACCTAAAGAATCAAATAGAGTTTCTAGATCAGGTGACCCCTGTTTATGATAAGATCTCTGCTTTGTTGTTTATTTGTCATAAAAAGGGTGATTTAACAGCTGTAGAGGAGAGTCATTATGAGCAAAACCGTTTTACTTTATACTGCCCTTGCTCACCTAATGTCTTCGGAAAAAAGAAATGGATTACAATTAGATATAATCCAGTACATTTACCAGCATCCTTGGGAATCTTGGATTAAGTGGAGGAATATGATTATCTTTGGTAAATAAGGTTCCATTTTAAAACTATGCACACTGGACATTCTGGAGAATAGAACAGATGAAATCTGTTCTTTTACAAAAGATTACAAGATGAAATTTGGTGTTGCGCAGCCCAAACTGTTGCCCCTAATAAAATGAGCAAAATAGCACTTTAGGTACTGAAAGTGGAAGTGAAAGTGACTATTCTTGTCATTGTGAAACGCAGCACAACACAACGAAATTCAACCTCTGCGTTTCACTCATACACGCACTTGAGCAGGGGGCAGCTATTGAAAGCGCGAGAAGCTTTCGAGAAGTGACGGGGACGGTACCTTGCTCAAGGGTACCTCAGGGCAACCTGGTGAGGGAATCGAACCCACAATCTTCCAAACCAGGGCAACTCCTGTATGTTAAACGTAGTTTGATCAGTCGGGTTATCGCTGCCTGTAAATGTGTTGCGAGGAGTCAGATCGCAATGGCGATTAAAAAAAGATGAATTAATCAGCTTGAGTGGGAATATGAGTGAGCAGTGTTCTTCACATTTGAGAGTTTCATTTGTTTGTGCGTGTGTGTTTCAGGCAGAATAGGCTCTCAGATCGTGATCCCTCACCGGTGTGATCAGTATGACCTCATGTACCTCAGACCCATGGGGGATCTCGGACAGATCATCTTTATGGTAGGTTATTTTGTGCTTTAAAGCTTAATTTGACCACTTCTGTTTTACCCACAAGTTTGATCACACATACGTCTGGATTTTTTTGACTTGTTCCAGGAATGGGACGCCAGGAATATGGACTCTATCAAAAGAGCAATAGCTCACTCTAATGTTGTAATCAATCTGGTTGGAAGGGAGTGGGAGACCAGGTATGTGCAGATTCAAAACCTTTGTCTGAGGAACTCATATTTAAAGTTAATGGCTTTTGTTCCTTCTTTTCTTTTCTTTGCGCAGCAACTATAAGTTTGAGGATGTTTTCGTCACCATCCCTCAGCAAATTGCAAAGGCATCCCGCGAGGCTGGAATTACAAAGCTTATCCACATGTCCCACCTTAATGCGGACATCCGCAGCCCCTCGAAATACCTCAGAAATAAGGTACAACAGGTTGACTGACTGGACACTTAAGTTGGAATCTGTTTCAGAATTCATTGCTCTACGATCACAAATGATGAATCATTTTTCAACGTTTAAACATTGCACACGGCTATGTGACGTGAACATGTGTAGGTGTATCAAAGCAAAGTTTAGGACAGAATATCACTTACAGACTATGTTTAGCTACAGATTGTAGGTTTATTACTTTCTGCAGCTCACAGTAAGTCAAAGTGTTTCCAAAACTGTAATCCACAAGTTTACACCACCTTAATTGGGAGTTTAATTTGGTTTCAGCAAGTTGAAAGGAATGAAATGGTCTGGTGGTGTCTGTTAGCGACAGATACCTTTGGTGTTAAAAGTCTAAAAAGTTGAAAATCAAGCAAATTACATTTTTTTTTCCTGGACCCTTCTGTTAAGTCGCTGGTTATAATGTGTGTTGCGCAGGCTGTTGGAGAGAAGGCCGTGAGGGATGAATTCCCAGATGCCGTCATCATGAAGCCGTCTGAGTTCTTTGGAAGAGAAGATCGCTTTTTCAACCATTTTGCTAGTATGTGTTTAATGTTTTGGCTTCTTCAAGGATCATCGCTAATTTACCATCACGTTTAGCAGCACAGAGATTTTGGAAGTTGTATTGGAGTAAAAATGAATGAATTTGTGCTTTAATTGTTTGCTGTTCCTTTTGTAGACATGCGCTGGTTTGGCAAGGCTGTGCCTCTTATAGCAATGGGCAAGAAAACGGTCAAACAACCTTGCCATGTGAGTTCATTAATCTTTAGGTCCATACAATAAATGGCTCCATTTTATATCATGATAATGGATCAAATTTAAAAGGATTCTCAAAGATTTCATGTGTTTTGGCACCAAATATAACTGGTGACTCTTATTCTGTCTTCAGGTGGTGGATGTGGCAAAGGCCATTGTGAGCGCCCTCACAGACCCTGATGCCAATGGCAAAACATACGCATTAGTTGGGTAAGAACTGAAGAGTATTGCTTTTCATATCAGCTGATGTCTTGCACCTGTTTGAGAATGTAGTCTATATAGTGTGTGAAGCAGATAAAACTGAATTGTTTTGATATTCCTGACTGTAGAAAGGGTTTGATTGGCTAAAAAACTCGATTATGAAGCTAATCCGTGTGCTATCACTTTCAAGATATTACTTACCGTCTTGTGAAGTACTTTACATGCAAGTTGTAGGTCCATGTTAATGTCAAGTCTATGTTTAATTCAAGAACATCACATTTCCAGAGGTTTAAAAATGAAAATGGGAGCAGAGTTTTCAGGGCATCAACTTTAACTGAGATTGAAGCAAGAATAAAATGTCAGAATACTTTAAAGCATTCATTCCCCTGCTTGGCTCCAGGATCACTGAGACCATGTGCCGTCCTCGTTTTAGTCATTTCCCTGCTTCCAACACGCCTGATCCAAAAACTAAGATCATTAACATCCCTTGACTAAATGCTGGGTGTGTTAAGGTGGGGTGAGCACTAAAATGTGCAGTGCAGAGAAACTTTGGGAACAGGGTTGGGAAAGACTGCTTTAGATGAATGATGTTTTCATTAATCTGAACACTCCTCTTTACACAAAGGCAAGCAATGAAGAAAAGATTCTTTTGCTTATCTTGTTGACTTTGTTCCCTGGTACTTAGATTTCCTACTGCCTTCCTATAAATCTGTTTTTAAAAAATAATTGAATGAACATGAATGTGTTTCAACACCTATTATATCAGGCCCAACCGATACCTGCTGCATGACCTGGTGGAGTATCTGTACGCTGTTGCCTGCAGACCTTTTGTAGCCTACCCTATGCCACGCCCACTCTATCAGTAAGCACTTTTCAGTATCTCCTAAGCCTATAAGAACTGTAGCGATTAAATGGCATTGATTCCTAGCGTGTGATGATGTGGTCTTAGATACGTGAGTGGATAATAAAGTCGTGTTTCTGGTTTTAGTCTCGTCGCCAGGTTCTTTGAGATAAACCCATTTGAGCCCTGGACAACTCGCGACAAAGTGGACCGGGTATGTATATTATAAATGACTCTGTACCCTTGACGTCAAGAAGTAATTTCAAAGATTATATGAAATTAAAAGTGACTACACCAATGTACCAATGTACCAATCTCCTCGGAGGCCTTTTGATGCTCCAGACAGTTTTCTGCTAATGCTGCTGTACTGCACACTGAGCAATGTGTACTGACAACAGGCCAGTAACATGGATTACATCATTGTGATGATTTATCTGTGCTTTCTGTAGACCAGACTTAATGTATTCTTTATTTCTCAGGCCTGGTCTGATTTAGTTCCCCGGTCCCCGGTGTGGCCCCAGGAGACCATGAGTGGTCTTAAAAATAAGTCTATGGATGCAGTCTGTCAGTCACTCATTTTCTTAGCAGCTTGCCCTGATAAGGGTTGCAGGCTAATGTTGATTATTCATTTCTAACGCGTGGGCTTGTTGTCTGATTGTTATTAAAGAAAAGCAGCATATTTCCTGAGCACAGGTGTGTGTGGATTGTGGCAAAGTGCCTCAGGCTTTCGCTCTCAAGAAGCGCAGATGCTTGTTTGTGCCTGATCTGTTGAGAAAAAATGGATTAGCAGGTTTACAGCATTAAAGAGCTAAATCCTCTTCTCTCCCGTCCCCTGGTAGTTCCACATAACAGACATGAAGTATCCTGCCCTGCCAGGCTTTGAAGATCTGGGCATCGCACCTTCCTCCGTGGAGCAGAAGGCCATTGAAGTCTTGCGTCGCCATCGCCGCTTCCGCTACTTGGAGGCCGAGCTGGAGGAGACCAAGACTGCCAAAACGGTCAACTATTGAGGAGTCCATCAGAGCGGAGTCTTGTGCTTTTCCTCACATGTTGTGCCGTTTCGTTTAATGACTGTACATAAATGAATAAAAGTGTTTAACCTAAATCCTGGGTTCGGATTGGACTACTTTATGGATTTTCCTCATAAAGCAAATCATTACAATCAAAAATGGTTCCACTATGAGCGTGAAATTGATAGCAGACATTTCGGTCTCGGATCGCTGCTGCGCATGCACTGCGACGTTAATCAGAACAAAACAGCTGATCGCAATAGTAACTGAACAGATCAGTTACTTAATTAAAATGATTAAAGATCACGATTGCATCAACCTCAAATGAGGTTGAACCATTAGATAGTTGACACGTTTAATTTTAGGATAAGAAAATAAAAGACACCTGATCGTGCAGTGGAAAAATGGAAAAATTAGCTCAATGAAGCAGGAAAGCTGAGAGAACGTGGCAGAGAAGTGAAGTAATAGTGCGAAATAAAACACTAAAAGTTGCACTGAAGTGAAAGTGACTATCCGTCATTCGTTTTGCACCCACGCGCCGTGCAGCTGTGCCTAGGGAGCAGTGATGGGGACGGTACCTTGCTCAAGGGTACCTCCGGGCAACCAATTGGTCTGTGAATCAGACCCATGACCTTCTGATCCTGGGGCCACCGCTGCCCTGAAGTTTATAACAAAAAACTACAAAAGGAATGGAAATTGAAAAAAAACATTTGTATATAGTACAAAAATAATAGTACAAACTAAGACACCAGTTAAATCACTCACTCGTTTTCATAGTCGCTTGTCCTAATTAAGGGGGCGGGGGGCTGCTGGAGCCTATCCCAGCTCACAGGGCAAAAGGCAGGGAAACACCCTGGAACAGTCCATCATAGGGACCAGTTCAATCAAACTCCAATAAATGATTGGTCAGCAGAAGCGTCATCATTACAACGGGAATCTTTAGTTCTCTTTTAAAATCACTGATGTTCCAGTTTATCAAACCCAGCGCATTTACACTTACCTCTAAGCCTGAATTCCAAGTCAGGTTTAAAACACTGACTGAATGACATAATTTACCAACTTCACTCTTCGACCCGAATCTCAGATTCCCTTCCAACAGCGTTCTTTAAACAACGTTCAGATCTTCATATTTAAGCCTTATTTATCTTGATGAAGGCATCACACAAAAGTAATTCATCTGTAGGTCAACATTAAAAAAAACACTCATTTGATTCTTTCATGTCAAGTTCTTTCAGACCAACCTCAAGGTATTTTTCCACAAAAGAATCTGAATAAATCATATTTACAGCATTAAAGCACTCTATAAATAATATGATTGATATTTAACATATATAATCTATAACAGCCTTTATTATAGTAGTGGGTTCAAAGTTCAAGGGTTTTACTTACAAGCACGACTGCGTGACTAATAGTTTCTATTTGGTGGATTTGCATTGCAAATTCATTGTTTTAGAAGTTGAAATGCGATGAACAATGTAGAAAAGTTAGCTTTACATATGTTTTCTGCTCTCCATGCTAATCAATGGCAGCTTTTCCCTCCTATCTTATCTGCCCTGGACTGCCCTGCCTTCCTGCACAGGTTGAACTCCAGGCTAGTATCTGAGCTGTCGCCTCTGCTGCAGCTGCAGATCAGGCTGGAGGACCGGTTTGAAAATGAGGAGCCGTCCTTTAGTGAAAGGCCTGGGTTTACTCAGCACTTTAGGACTCTTTCTGTACACCATGTCCTACATCTTTTCCTTCAGACAGACGCAGAGCAGCGGGAAGAACAGCAGGCTGGCTGAAGCAGCAGGAGAAGCTGTTCTGAAGAGACTGGAGGGAATCGAGGAGAGAGTGGAGAAGATAGGTGAGTTCACTCGTCCAGATCTGGAGCAGAAATATGATTCAAAATGACTTTTACGCAATTTTTTATTCGACTAAAATTGAGTTTCAGTGTTAAAAGTGTGTGTGTGTATACACACACATTTACAACTGACACGCGAATAAAATTGGTAACTTTAAAAAACTTGACAAATGTGTAATTGTCATATTTCAACTATATTTTTTTTCCAGTTAAACATTTTGTAACACAAATTGTACTTAAATATATCATCTGTTTATTTTTTTAGTGAAGCAAAGTTTACAAAGTGCAAAGTGGATATGAGTAAAGAAAAAAATTCAATTTTGAGTAAAATCTGTATTTCAAAATGAGTAAAAATGACATTTCCAGGACATGTGATTTGGGCTCCTTTTGATCTTTGTCCTTTAAATCTCCTTTATGATATAAAAGTAATTCATTGAATCACTAAAAAAAAATAGTATTTATTATTCATGAAATACATCCATGGTTAATTCATGCAAAGCAAAGGTTATTTAACAATATAAAAAAAGAAGAAATTAAGGAATTTGGGTGAAAAAGTGTTTTGATGGTCTCAAGTAGGTAAGTAGGTTTTACTTTAAATGCTTTACTTTAAATCTTCCCAACACTCATAGCTTCTAAATCAGACTTTAAACCTGAGTGTGGATCAGAGTCTCCACCTGTGTGTGGTTTAATAACAGAACGGTGAGATTGGTCACACCAGCAGAGTGAAGTAGAGCAGTGATCTCTTCTCCACAGTGAAGACTCTGGAGAAGTCTCTAGAAAGAAGGGAGGAAAGAAAAGAAACAGGAGCAGAAGAGCAGCCCCGGAAGCCGCAGGCGCCGAGGAAGGTGGTTAAGAAGTTGTTCCCCAATTCGTACCTGTTCTCCAAGTGGGGAGATGATTTGTCCGAGGAGGAGCAGAAGGAGGCAGAGCAGGCCTTCGTGCATTATGGATACAACGTGTTTCTCAGTGACAGACTGCCTCTGAACAGGAGCCTGCCGGACACTCGACACCCCAGGTCAGTAAAACCAAATCCTTCACCATCTCCAGAACACAGAACCGGCTTTCAGACACTGATCCTGAGTCAGAATTGACTTTCACATACAATCGAGTGTTCACGGCTGGATTTTCTTTATAGAGGATTTATTTTTTTGTAATAAAAAGGAGATTAGAAAACTTGAAAATATTTATTGCAATAGGAAGGAATTTTGTCAGAAATCAGAAAGTAATTACAGTTTTATAGGTTATAGTGGCTCGTTTATGTTTTTATGGTAAATAAATGTTTTCTAAATTAGAATGTGTTTAAAAGTAGTGTTTTATAAAGTATAAAGTGGCAATAATTTCCTATTACTAAGTAATACGAAGATAGTTCGCTACTATAAATGATTTGAATATGGGTTGTATGTGGTGATAATAGACATATGATGATAGATTATTTGAGCAGTAGAACTTATTAATTAATAATAATAATATTATAATGATAATATTAATAATAATAAAAAATAATAGCAATGATGATGATAATAATTACTATTATTATTATTTATTTTATTTTAGTTTTAATTATTTATTTTATTGTTTATTTAATTATTATTGTCATTTTTGTATTATTATTTTTATATTTTGCTAACCAGATTTTATTGAATTATGCTTTTTCATATATATATATAATTTATANATATATATGTATGTGTGTATATATATATATATATATATATATATATATATATATATATATATATATATATATATATATATATATATATATAATTTATATAACACAAGTGAAAGTCACATAATTGAATATGGGGTGATTTTAATTAGTAATGTTGCCTCTAAGTAAAAACACAAATGCCTGAAATTTCTCACTCCCAGTCTGTGCTTCTTACTCAGATGTGCCACTAAGGTTTATCCAAAGCAGCTTCCCACAATCAGCGTGGTTCTGATCTACCTGGACGAGGCTCTGTCCATCTTAAAGAGAGCCATACGCAGCATCATCAGCAGAACACCCGCTCACCTGCTGAAGGAGATCATACTGGTGGACGATCACAGCACTAATGGTCTGTGACTAAACTAACTTCATTCACAGCTTTAAGATTGTAAACACTGCAAGGTGTGTGTTTGTATTGCCATGTGCAAAGGTGAAACTCCCGCTGTGGCCTCGCCCATGTGCTCATGAAGGGTCTAATCTTGACAAAGATCCTAACAAAGCTGGGCAGATGTGTCACGCATGACGGACATCATGAAGCTCAGTCACTGATCTGATCTATTTCCTTTATAGATGACCTAAAGGAAAATCTTGATGAATATATTGACTTGATTCATCATGAGAGGCCTGATTTAATTAAGAAAGTGAGACACAAAGAGCAACTGGGTCTGACCCAAGCACGCATTTCAGGATGGGAGGCAGCTGTCGGTGACGTGGTGGCCATTTTGGATGCCCACATTGAGGTGCATAAGCAATGGTAATAGTAATTACTAAACTAATGCTCATCAGTATCCATTTGTAGAAAAGCAGAGAAAGAAGAACAAGAAGAAATAGAAAGTGTTGTGTACTTGGGATCCTTTAGAAGAGAGTGGTTTATCACTTGTGCCATTTTGTCATCCCTGGTTATCTTCTGAAAACGTTCCTCAGTGTTTCATCAAGGCCTCATCACACACTTTGTGTTGTTTCAGGGCCGAACCGCTGCTGTCTCGAATCAAAGAAGACAGGACGGTGGTACTGTCTCCAGTCTTTGACAGGGTGGATTTTGACACCCTGGAGTTGGTTAACTATGGAGCGTCTGCCCACGCCTTTGACTGGCAGCTCTGGTGCATGTACGAGTCCTTCAGGCCGGAGTGGTATAAACTTAACGATGAGTCTGAGCCAGGAAAGTAAGTGACACTGAGTTGATTGGATCGTTACATCCAGAAATCTATAGTAATTCACATCCAGAAATTTCTAAAATCCTCCCCAACTGCCTGAAGCGCAGACCATCAGAGGTATTAGCTGGTCTTGGGCAGGATTTAAATGTCTGAACATGAATTCTCCACGTATGTATACGGTTCCAAGCAGATCATCTGTTTTCATTTCTGCATCTTCTTCATTTGCCGCAGCAAACTACATGTCCTCTCTCACCACGTCCATAAACCTCCTCTTTGGTCTTCCTCTTCTCCTCTTTCCTGGCAGCTCCATCCTCAACATCCTTCTCCTGATATAATCCTCGTCTCTCCTCCAGACATTTCCAAACCAACACAATCTTGCCTTCTCTCCTCCTGCCTCCAGACATGACTTCTTCTTCTTCTTCTTCTTCTTCTTCTTCTTCTTCTTCTTCTTCTTCTTCTTCTTCTTCTTCTCTTTTGGCCAACAGCAGCCCAATTTCTACCTGCACCCTGTTGGTTAACCCTGTTGGGTCTTGACTGAAACTGGCCATCAGTTTTGTTGTCTGTATATTTGATTTGGCATAAGTTTTACACGGGACACCCCTGTAACCCTCCGATGTAACCCTCCCCATTTTTCCTAATTGGGACCTGCACAAAGAAATACTGGTTTGTGCATCCCTAGTGTCTGGTGCCAACACC
This sequence comes from Hepsetus odoe, assembly GCA_017165825.1. Classification (NCBI taxonomy): domain Eukaryota; kingdom Metazoa; phylum Chordata; class Actinopteri; order Characiformes; family Hepsetidae; genus Hepsetus; species Hepsetus odoe. The sequence continues at coordinate 24,005,483 of CM029376.1, forward strand.
TTCAGTGCTTTAAAGATATGGTTTGGCATCAGAATCAGAACCAGAATCAGAATCAGCTTGAATGGCCAAGAGTGTTACACTCATAAGGAACTTGTTTCCGGCAGTTGGTGACTCCCTAGTACAACAGTGTGTATTATAATATACACACATGCACAATTAATAAATCATACAATGTGCCCAAATTAAACACATAAAACACTCTACAAACTAAATAAACTTCATGTACACACAGTTCATAGTGTACTTAATGACAGATGTCCTTTATTGACAAGATACGTTTCAGTTCCCCATCAGGGCAGGTACACTTCCCTTTTACTAATAAGGGCGACACGAAATTGCCTCTCATCAACACCTAAAGGTACGGCTCACCATCTCTTCATGCTTTTATTATTTGGAGGATTAAAAGTTATCTGTGAAAGGAAGCAAACCAAAGCCAAACCCCCTGCAAGCAAGACAATGTCTTTTACGACTCAGAATATCTATAATTTATTTAAAACTTATTTATTACTGTGTACTGTATATATGGTCACCTAATTCTCCCTGTAGATATGTATATGTATATATATATAGATAGATAGATAGATTATCTATTTATTATTTATTATCTAGTATTTATAGCTCCTGTACTTACTTTCTCCTGTACTTGTTCCCTTTTCCTCTTTCTTTACATCTTTATATATATATATTTTTTATATATCTTTTCTATTCTTTTTACACCTGTCACTTTCATAAGAGCCCTGTAACGCCCAAATTTCCCATTCGTGGGATAATAAAAGATTACTCTACTCTACTCTACTCTACTCTACACAATGACTTCTGATTTAGAATTTCTGATTTGGACGTCAGGATCGACCAATAAGGAGGCTCTTGTGTAATGGCGGAAGCTTACTGCTGAAGTCTGTTAATGTGGTTTATTTGATCTGCTGCTGTGTCCATGTAGTTTAAGCAAGTCCTTAAACAAAAATCTTAATGCTAGATTTCCCTACCTCATCGCCATGGTTACATCATAATTTGCTCTGGATAAAAAATGGTAAAAAAGTGCATTTTTAATGTGAATTTTGCTTCTTTGGGTTTGCCCTGGAGCTGAAAACATCTCAAACGGTTGATGAACTGATAAAAACGTATGTGGCACAGCTAAAACTGCAGCAGTGATCTTAAAATCTGGATTTGTTTACACTTGATTCCACTATAACAGCGTTATTCAGTATCCCAGTATCTTTTGAGCTTACCTAACCCCTCAATGTGTGTGTTCTAAATCTGAACATTACTACTCAAAAGTCTGATTCCGTGGAAAATGTGAACGAACTTCTGTCACTGATGCCAGGAGTCCATCTGTCATGGGCATCCTGGTGGCTGACCGATTATTCCTGGGAGAGATTGGAGTGCTGGACAAGGGGATGCAGGTGTACGGAGGCGAGAATGTGGAGCTGGGAATACGAGTAGGTTGTATCTTGTCTAGACTCAGCAGTACAAGATTTAAAACGATGTGAATCTGATGAATCCGGCCGTTGCTTTGCTTTAGGTTTGGACCTGTGGAGGAAGTATAGAAATCATCCCTTGCTCCAAGATCGCCCACATAGAGAGGGCACACAAGCCCTATGCGCTCGATCTGAGTGTGCCGTTGAAGAGAAATGCACTGAGAGTGGCTGAAGTCTGGATGGATGACTATAAAAATAATGTTCTGATTAGCTGGAATCTCCCCTTAAAGGTCTGTAACAGTGAGTCTGGAAAATACTTTCTAACAGCATGTGAATATATGCATGAAATATACATTACATATACATATATTTATATATATATATATATATATATATATATATATATATATATATACTGTATATATAAAGTAGTGTTTGAGGTATTTCAGCCTGTGCATCATGTAGCATTACTAAAACCTAATTATTTAATAAGGAATAACTGTCTGGACCTGTTATAATTGAAACATTTATTTCTGCTGTTTATCCATTTGAAACTATTTTGCATTTGCATTCCATTTTTACCACATATTTCTCTAAAAGGATTGTTGTGAGCTACAATAAAATAAAAAGAAACTCCCATTAAAATAAGTCACAAAATGAAAGTTAATATAAAAGTAAAGGGCACATACAGAATTTAATTTTGCATTTTGCTTACATCATTTGTGTGGCTTTATCTTTATGTACCTTTTAGGAGTTTTCTTATCTTTCCCCAGAATTATGCTATAAGAATAATTTCCTAATGAAAGGATATGAGTTTAACATGAAATTAAAAAAAGATCATTTTAAAAAATTCATTTCCAAATGCATTTTTGGCGGTTTGATTTTGTATTCAAACGCTGTTCAAATTTCACACCTTTTATTCACCAAAAACAAAAACTGCCCTTTTTCTTCAAATCATTTTTGAAGGTACAGACATTTAGGCTCACCTGCCGGTCCAGCCAACAGCTATGGAGCCATGTTAACATGCCTTTCAGTCCAGATCAGCTCAGTGATTCAGTCTAGAGCGTTTGGTTAATGATAAGTGGGCAGCCAATCAGAAACAGACATCATTTACATATATTTAAAAAAAATTAATATCAAAATCCGTCTGTGAAATTTGACAGGGTTTCGTTATCTAAAACTAAATGATGCACTTTCTGGTGCATAAAACGACAAAAAGTGAACTTTAGAAATGAATTTCAAATGATTTTCAAAGAAGATCACAATTTTTATTTCACTGATAAATAAAAATGATTTGACCTAAAATGGTACATTTCCACTTATTACCCGCTTCGACCCGTTTTCATTTACTTCAAACTGATTCTTTTTTTTCCGGATTGTTTCTGGCTCTTAATTATAGGATATCACAGAATGAACCAATGATCAAATGTAATGTAATAACAGATATGATTCAATTCTTCATCAAAACATTTACAACTTCCTGTTCAGGGTCATGGGATTGACATTGGGGATGTGACTGAGAGAAAGAATCTGAGAGAGAAACTCAAATGTAAACCCTTCAAGTGGTATATGGACAACGTGTATCCTCAGCTTGACACCTGGGAGGATCTCCTCGGCTATGGCGGCGTAAGCAACAGTTATTTCTGCTCCGGTTTGTTTTTCAGGTATTTGTATCTTCATCAGAAAGAGAGACAAGGTTTGGAAATAACTGACCTCCTTCTTTGTGTCTCTGATTCCCTTTCGACAGCTCCAGAATGACTTATCACAAAACAACTGCATTGATCAGGGACCTGTTCCTGGGAATATCCCTATTCTGTATCAGTGTCACTTCTATGGCCCGCAGGTTTGTGACGGCACCAACATGTTTTCATTTTAGACCACGCGGAAGAAAGATTTGAACATTTTTCTTCTAAGCAGAAGAATTATTACATTCCAACATACATTCAGTCGATTTTTTTCTCATTTCATTGTGGATGTTCTGTATAGAACTGCTACTACAGGGGTAGTGGGGAGATCTACATTGGAGGCATCAAATCTCATAAGTACAATAGTAATCGCTGCCTGGTGGATCCTGGTGAGGGACACATACCTGGACTGCATGACTGTAAATTAGCCAAGGAGAAAGGATATCACATGCACTGGAACTTTAAACAGGTAATGACTCTACAGATTGTCTCTGGAGTGGCCAAAACATTTAAAGTTTTTTTCACTGCTTAATGTCAGGTGGATTGGAGATGCTAAATTGCCCCCTAGGTCTGAGTGTGAGTGTTTGTCTGTGCGTCTGCACCGGGGACCTGTCCAGGGTGTTTCCCTGCCTTCCGCCCGGGGGGGGCGGGATAGGCTCCAACGTGACCCTAATTAGTACAAGCGGCCTGTAAAGTGAAAGTGAAAGTGACGGGGCAGCAGTGGCCTAGTGGTTATCAGTTGGCCCCAGGATCAGAAAATCATAGGTTCAAATCCCAGACCAGTAGGATGCCATGAAATTCCCTTGAGCAAGGTACCGTCCCCGTCACTGCTCCCCGAGCACTTTCAATAGCTGCCCTCTGAAGTTTTGAAGAAGTTATCAGTGTGATTCATTCCGCGGTATAATCTACTGTGAGCTATAAAAATAACAAAACAACAGCATGCAGTGCTCCTGTAGCCTTTTGGATTAAAAGCTCTGGCTTCACAAACCACGTGATGAGTATGAGTGCTGACTCATATTCCCAGCTTCTCAGTCACTTTTTGTGGCAGTGACCATCATCAGTATAGAAGAACCTGATCCAAGATCTGCAGCCATGGTGTTGTCTAGGATGGTATGTTCATGCTTTGTTCATTTATATTGTGATTTTAAAGTCTCCTGACTTCTACTGTTTGTCACCAACATCAGCTTCAGCCCTGCTAAATGAGCCAAATGTAACTTGAATGAGAAAAGTGGGGAAATTTGGCCTGTGGTTTAGACTTGAATCCCAGCAGCACCATGTTTTACCAGTGGTAGGACATCATTGACATCGTCGACATGATCACAGTTAACCACTCTGGCCATCTGGGAGATCTGGGGAAACCCAAAATACCATGAAATCCCATTTACATGGTCTGAACCCTTTATCAAAGACACTTAACTCATCATTTAACCTGCGACTGGTTAATCCAAACCTTTTATTCTCTTTTTGAAAAGGCAGATAAGGGCTAAAACTACTCTGGAATGTGAAAATGTGTCTTTGTTTCATCTGCAGGGTCAGGCAATAAAAAACAGGGGCACAAACAGATGTCTCGAGATCGCCCAAGGAGAGGACTCATATTACCAGCTCGTCATTCAGACATGCAGCGGACAACACTGGAGGATACAACACGCCATCAGAGACTTCTAGCAATTTCAACAGCTTCGTAACATGGAATATCTGCTATTGTCTCAATGACTAAAGAACTGTAAATGAAGTAAATCCAGACTTTTTCATAGCCAGATGTCAAAACAACTGTCATTACTGTTACGTCTGCACTATTTAAGTTTTTTAGATCTCTACCCTGCTTTTACAGATATGATATTCTTTCTACAGATCTGTTCTAGTTAGACTGATGTTCCATTTACACACACAAGGTCCAAATGAACAGGAGCTCGTCGGTGTGTGGTTACTGCCTCAAAAAGACGAGCTAAATGTATGAACTCTACCCGTCACCTAGTTCAATAAGGTGCAATAGGAACAATTAAATGCACAATTTCCAGAACCAGAAATGCATCTTCCATCTGTAAGCCACTCCGGTTTTATCCAGAGGCTGAAAGTTAGAGAAAATATCAAAGGTCTTCACTATTTTGAATTAAACATCTTTATTTTGTATTATGTAACCATTATTATTTCCATGCGTTCATACACTGAAACTAAGCTACAGAAGTGGCCCGTTGAGTAACTTTGTAACATTTCTCTTCACGCCCAGCCTATGACCGTTCCGCCCACAATGCATTATGACTGCTTGTGGTATATGGATGTGTAAAATTGAGTAATTTTGCCCAAAGAAATGCAGAGTGTTTGTTAGAGGGGGACATATACATTCATGATCATTTAGGGGGAAAAGAGGGCCCTGTGGCATGGTTTAATTTTTCTCTTGTCATGATGCATTGATGCATGATTATCCCATCCAATCAATACCTAGCATGTCTTACTGCCCCTGTTAGATATAGCTAAATGACCTCTGTCCTGATTAAACATTAATATTTAGTTAATTCCTGATTAAAGATTAATATGTAGTACCTGCAGCCAGCAGAGGAGCATATCAGGCTCAATAAATCACTCCACAGATCTCCAACCTGTATTTTACCTTTTGTTGAAGCAAATATTAATTAAAGCAGACTTCCATAACAGGGGATAACAGATGCTATTTAACTTATTTTAAAGACAGCCCTCTGCAGAACCTGTGATGTTCTTTTGGTGCAGGGCAGAAGAGATAAAGGTTGTTGATAGATAAAAGTAATAATCCAGTGTTTTTGTAAAAATGGTCCATAGTTTTCACCTCGCACCAGCCACAGTCTCTGTTTCTCCCAGTGCTACAATCTAAAAAACAAAGCAAGCCCAGTTCAGTCAGGCCTCAAATTCTGCATGTCAGGAATGTAAGCAGTAAGTAAAGGTGTAGATCACCAGCATCTCACAATATGTCCAACAAACCACAAATCGTCCCCAAAGCTAGATGGCTAATACTGTAGACTCCTGGGTGAGATAAATCTGGATAACTGCCCACATGTGACTCATTGTAAAACGTCAATCCTTCTATAAAGCAGCAATCCTTCAAATATATAATTTAAGCCCAATCTGTAAATAAAGTTACAATCAGCACCAGCTGTGCACACAAGCCTTTCTGCTCCCATTGCACAGGAAGGCTAATGGGTGGTTCCCAATGACAAAGCATTTTAATGAGCTGGACTTAGTAAAATAATTTGCTAACAGTCCAACATGAACGCCTCTGTGTACACTGGATTTATCCAAATATATGCTTAAGGCACCAACACAAGAGCCTGCTGGTCTAACATAGGATAACAAATAAAGGAGCAGCAGTGGTCTAGTGGTTCGGGAGTTGGATCAGAAGATTGTGGGTTCGATTCCCTCACCAGTAGGTTGCCTTGCCTGAGCAAGGTACTGTCCCCGTCCCTGTCACTGCTCCCCAGGAACTTTCAATAGCTGCCCCCTGCAGCACGTGTGTATATGGATGAAATGCAGAGGTTGGATTTTGTTGTGTTGTGTTGTGCCGTGCGTTTCACGAAGACGAGAATAGTCACTTTCACTTTCGAATGGAGTCTTTATCTAAGCAACCCATCTAGAAAAATGACAGTTACTGCATTAAAGGAAACCTTACCTGACCACAGCACTAGTAGTACAGGTTATCTGCCTACAGTGTTTGGAAAAGTAGACTGTACCCAAACAGCAAAAACCTCACAAAAAACCTCACATCTTCATCCTCATGTAATCCAGAAACTCCTCATTACATGGTGTGATTTGACAATCATTATATAATCTAAAAAAATTCTGTGTCCTTCAGCAGATCTTGGTTAGACTGTGCCCTTCACCTCCCTCATCAAAACACCAAACGAATATCTTTCAGTGAAGTGAAAGTGACTATTGGTCATTGTGAAAACAGCACAGCACACAGTGAACCACAATGAAATGCATCATCTGATTTTAACTCATACACACTCTGCAGCAGTGAGCAGCCATCCCGATCCTGTATATTATAGTTTTATTACAGCTCATATCCAGAGGAATCCTCATAGCCTGAGGCCCCTGGCCTGGACAGTTTCCCAGTAAGCCATTCCATAGGCTCATGCTAACAGATTGGAAGCGGCCACAGGATTGGAAGATTGTGGATTCAAACCCCTCACCAGTAGGCTGCCCTGAGGTACCCTTGAGCAAGGTACCGTCCCTGTCATCCCGCCCTGGGCGCTTTCATAGCTGCCCCCTGCCGCACGGTGTGTGTTTGTGCATGGGTTAAATGCAGAGGTCCAATTTTGTTGTGGTTCACTTTGTGTTGTGCTGTGTGCACAATGACGCAAATAGTCACTTTCACTTTTCACTTCACTTACTATAAACGGTGTTTCACAGATTAGATCCACATGACAGCACAATACAATAAAATGCTTTTTCTGATTCAACCCCTCACACAGTGTACCGGTGGTCAGCCGGTTGGAAGATGGTACCTCAGAGTACCTTTCTGGTCTGGGACTTGAGCCCACGAGCACAGCCGCATTGTACACATGATGATTAAAGAATTATGAATCTTCTCTTAAATGGCAGTAAATATGTCCCCAGTGTTGGGTGATTGAACAACACAGAGGTGGTCTAGTTAGGGACCAGACAAGTTGATTACCCTGAGTTACTCTTGAGCAAGGTATCATCCCCATCACTGCTCCCTAGACCCCCCTCCTGAGGTGCAATTATGCAGCCCACTGCTCCTCGTATGTTCAGTTCTGCATGGGTTAAATGCGGAGTTAAATTCACTGTCTCCACCATGGTGCACTGTTGGCCTATCGTTAAGGTGCTAGGCTCCATGATCAAAAGGTTTAGGGTTTGACCTTTAGGTTACCCTATGGTACCTTTGAGCACGGTACCACCCCCAGTCCCTCCTGGGTGCTGGGTGTTAAGCTGTTAGACTGTGTGTGGGGGTTCAAATCAGAGGATGCATTTTGTTCACTGTGCTCTGTGTTCAGAATGACCAGTATTCATTTTCACTTCACAGGAATCACAGGAATCACAGGAATTCATTCATTAGTCTGTAATTCACACTCAGGCCGGCAGAGGGCGCCCCTCGCCCTAGTGCACGTCTCCTAGCAACGAAGTGTTTACAAGGTGGACAGGCGGACAGACGGGACAGCAAAGACAACAAACACAGAGCGATGAACCGGGTCCGGCTTTTGTCAGAGCACGTCTCAGTCCATGTGGACAGGAGACGGAACCGGGAGCTCCAGCGGCAGGAGAGGGTCTTTAACGCCAAAGTGCGAACAGTGGGGGTAGGTGAGAGTCAGCGTTAGCAACTTAGCAGCTTCAGATCCTCGTTTTGTTTACTGTTTTCCAGCGATGCTTTACTGATGATTTCATCTCAAATGAACAAATGTCATGCGTTGAATGTGGTATTCTTTAAAACTGGGACATCATAAGAATCTAAAATTCTATCATCCTAGAATTATATTGCGTCCTAGAGACCGTTCCCTCGAATCGTTTGAGCAATTGCGTCATGACGTCACGGTGTGACGCAATCCAGCAACTTTCAGCATCAAGTGAAAGTGAAAGCGATGAAACGCGTCCTCTTCATTTAACGCACACACACGGGCCAGCTATAAAGTGCCCGGGTAGCAGTGATGGGGACAGTGCCTTGCTCAAAGGTAGATCAGGGAAACCTTCAGGACCTGGAATCGAATCCACTGTTGCTCCTGGCAACAGCAACATCCTCTGAAAATGAGTTGGTCAGGGTTTATGATTTAAGTCCACATGATGTTTAATAAAAAACGCATCTGTGATCAAAGCTCTCCTTTGTCGGGCAGATTGACAGAGATGCTCTGGACCATCAGGTGAAGGAAAGGAGGGATAAAGAAGAAGCCGAGGCTAAAGCCCTAAAGGAATATGGTAAGTTTAAAAGTGAAAGTGACTATTCATGTCATTGCGAGGTCACAGCACAGCACACAGTGAACCATAACGAAACTGGACTTCTGCACTTAACCCATGCAAACACCGTGCAGCAGGGGGCAGCTATGAAAGCTCCCGGTGAGCAGTGACGGGGACGGTACCTTGCTCAAGGGTACCTCAGGTCAACCTACTGGTTAGGGGTTTGAACCCACAATATTCCGATTCTGTGGCAAACTCCCCAAACACTAGGCCACCGCTGTAGGTCAAGATCAAAACCAGCCAGTTGGACTAAATAATCTCACCTTTCTCCCTGACACATACTGTCAAGAAAAAAAAATGCATTATTTTCTGGGTAATTTGGTTTTTCTTACTTATAACCCACCTCCAGTGGGGTGTCTACTCTCACACGCCTCACTATGAAGTGCTATGGTGTTGCTGGGTTTTGATCTAATCACCTCCTGCCCGATTATCAGTCAGTTGTGTCTCTCTGAAGCTAAAAACATATATATATATATTTTGGAGTAAGCTCAACTAAAGATGAGATGCAGTTTGAAAAATGTGATTTATTTCACTGATAACCCTGTTGATCCCGGAAGTACTAAAAAGACGAATCTGAGGGTCTGATATCTAGCCAATGAGAATCACTAATGAATGTTAAACTGGAACTTGTCCTTCTGTCCTTCTTTCCCAGCTGACAGCCTCATTCACAGCGACCGTACAGCATGTTTTCTGGAGAACAGGCAGAGGAAAGACGAACATCTTCTGGAGGAGGCCATCGTGCACTTCCGGCAACAGTTCCAACAACCTGCCAGCAGGCGGGAGTTTGATCTGAATGACCCTGAGTTCCTGAAGAAGCAGGATGGCATGGCCATTCTACCTGGGATGACCGGGGAGGACTTGGCCAGCGGCGACCGGGCACGACGGCAGAGAGACCAGCTGAGGAACTGGTGCCTACAGCAGCAGCAGGAACTGGAGGAGGCAAAGGAGCTGCAAAAACAAGATGGTTAGTGCAGTTCACCAACTTGATCACCCACCTCCATTGTACAATGGTTACTGCTTTGATCAAACCATGGCGCTAAACTTAGAATGAAAAGATTTTCAGAAAATACCAGTAAGACTTCTAATATTAACCTCTGACCTGTTTAACTAACTGGTTCTCTTGAATAGATCAGCTGTATGACCAAAGCCGATTATCTCTGGACAGCAGAGCCCTTGAGCTGCAGAAGATGGAGGAGGAGCAAAAGCGAGCCACTGCCATTGCCATCAAGGATTTCAATCTGGCCTTGGTGAGTTCATGTTTGTGATCTTTCCCAAGATTATGGGAGTTCTGGATTGTCTCTGTCTACTAAACAGATGCAGTGGAACCTATGAATCATGTCCAGAAGTATCCAGACAGGTCCTCTAAATTTAGCTGCATTATGACTTCATTTGTGTTATACAAAGCCAGACCTTGTATAATTTTCATAGAAAAACACTGAGCAGTAAGATGGAGTGCACTGGAGCCAAACATCCAGGAGACCCACAAGAGTGTGCCAAGAATGTACGTTTATCATTAATATTATTAATTATATTAATTATCTATTAGTGCTAGAAAATTTTCTCTTACACCCGCAGTGTAAGAAAGAACGCTACCGCAGGTCATTCCTACCTGCAGCAATAAGACTCCATAACTCATCAACATAACATTAAATTACTTGTTTATTATTATATATTATTATATATTATGTTATATTATTTTATATATATATTATATATTATTATTAATGTATATTATTATTGTATTGTATATATTATTATTATTACTTTTATATTTTTTGCTGCTTGTTTATTTATATCTATAATTTATTTAAAACTTATTACCGTGTATTATTACTGTGTACTGTATATATGTTCACCCAATTCTCCCTGTAGATATGTAATTGTATATATATATATATATATATATATATATATATATATATGTATATATATATATAGATAGATAGATAATTTATTATTTAGTATTTATAGCTATACTTATTTATAGCTTATTTAGACTAGGCTCCAGGATCAGAAGGTTGTGGGTTCGAATCCTAGACCAGTAGGTTGCCCTGAGGTACCCTTGAGCAAGGTACCATCCCCATCGCTGCTCCCAGGGTGCTTTCAATAGCTGCCCCCTGCTGCACGGTGTGTTCGTTGTGTTTCACTGTGTTGAGCTGTGTCACTTTTGCTGACCACCTTAAAGTGATTGTGTCCTCCATTGCACACAGGCTGCTAAAGTGTCAGAGCAGCGAGAGATTGAGCGCCGCCAGGACGAGGAGAACAACCAGGCGGATGTACTGAACCAGCTGCAAGGGGATCTGCTGAGCGAGAGCACACAACAGAACACCCGAGCTCCAGGACTGCCCAGAGTGCGCAGGGACTGCTACAAGGGCATGACCCCTCAGCAACTAATGCACTACACCAACTACCAGCAGCAGCAAGTCGAGGAGAAGAAGGTAGTCCATCATCAGAACCTATGGATTAGACTGATATTCCCATCATATGCACAAAAGAGTATTGAAACTATTGTCCACAAAATTACAGTTTGATGCACTGGCTTTTAGATGCTACTTAGTGTGTTTATGGTTGTGTGTCTGTGTGTGTGTGTGTGCGCAGTATGCTCGTATGATACAGAAGGAGGAGGAGCTGCAGCAGGAACGTGAGAGATTGGCTTCAGCTCGGGCCGCTCTGCTGGAGGAGAGACAGCAAGCGCGCATCAGCAAGGCGTTTCGCAGAGCCATGGACAACACCAACAAACAGCTAGCCCAGATCCAACACACACAGTGAGTTACACACTCAGACCAGTGCTGGACAGGACCATGGACATCACCAGAACATGGGTGGCATGTTCTGTGCAGATAAAGACACAGCAATGTGAAAATGGTTTGCTAAAATACCTCGTTTCGTACTTCTGACCTACTGAAAGCAACAGTAAGTGGTGTTATACTAACTTAATCAAATGAAATGAAATTCTACTTGTACCCAAGATTTGGGGCCAACATTTGAAACAAGAAGAAACCTGTTACTGGTGGCCAAGTGGTTAAGGAGTTGCCCCGGACCTCGTTTCCCTCACTAGTAGGTTGCCCTGAGGTACCCTTGAGCAAGGTACCGTCCCCCGTCACTACTCCCCGGGCGCTTTCAATAGCTGCCCCCTGCTGCATGTGTGTGTATGGGTGAAACGCAGAGGTTGAATTTCGTTGTTGTGCTGTTTCACAATGACAAGGGTAGTCACTTTCACTTTCAACTATAAAGTGAAATAAATGTGCGAGGAGCATTATGATGATGATGATGATTATTATTATTATGCCAATAATGGTATTAGAGTCTAAAAAAAGACCTTAGCTTGAGATCAGAACAATCAAATTCACACAAAATCATGATGTAATCAGGTTTTATTATTTATTATTGTTGTTTGTGTCAGTTGTAGAGTAACAGTCCATATGCAGAACACACGTGTATACTTGCTATTTCTACACGCATGGAAAATCTGTGTATCTTTTGGCAAAAGCTGCAAACAACTAGATCCGTTAACAATGGTCTCCCAGCCAAACAAGGCCTTCATCTTGTCCACAAAATACCTTAAAGGGGTTGATGTTTAGGAAAAGGAGAGAGTGGACTGGGCTGTGAGATCAGAGATGGTATGTTTTGTCTCCACCACAGGAAGAAGCATCTTGAGAAGGAAGTTTACACCAACGTCCCTGACGAGAGCTACTTCTCCCAGTTCAATACGAGCAGTAGGTAGACTTCAGCAGACGTATAAACCCAGAAGACAAAACAACTTCAATAAAAACACAATGTGGGACTTCATTACTGTGTTAGTTGTTTTCTGTTCTGTTCTCCGCTACGCAATATCTTGAATCTGAGCAGGCCCAGCTTGGCAGCATTTTTTCTTTTAAGCAGACTAATCACTCCATTATTCTAGTGCATCTATTGCTAATGCATAAATAATTCCACAGCTGCAACATATTTCTACAAATGGAATAATTGAATAATCAATGAATGAATTTTACAGCTACTTCTCTTCGGATGGAAACAGTGGTTTAGTGCAACGTGGCTCTTCAGCTTCCCTGAGATTGAAAGTTCGACATTCAAATTTGGGCTACCAATCAGAATCTCAGTACCCAGGTAGTCAGTCCTATCAGCATCTGCGAGCCAACAAGCCTGCCTGCTGAAACATCTGACCTGCTGACTGCCTCGGTCATACACAAATATCAACTATTCAGTTTCATTTCAGCACAATCTGGTTAAAACTTCAGATCAATTACTTTGACTGTCGTAAAAACACAACTTTGTATCTTCAAAGCACTAAGGTAAGGCTGAAGGGAAGCGACACTGTTAACCTAAAACGGAACTTAAAGGACAAAAACTTTTCTCGAGTGAAATGGGATCAATTTGGTTAAAAATAGAAAAGCGCAAGGTATTGTCCATACAACGTGATTAATTTCAGCTGCTGCTGCTTCCAATGGCAGCCTCCAGTGAGTAACTAATTAGTTCAATTAATTAGTTAATCACTAGTTTGTTTTTATATATTTCCACCCACCTATATATAAATACCTGAAAAGAGGTAGATAGTTATAGATCTGAAAGTACAGAATGCGTTCAATTACACTTTCAGCTTTTGTGTACACTAGAAATGTGTTTAAACAGATCTGCTCCAAACAAGTATCTCCACTTTTTTTAGTCTTCTCTCTACAGACATGTACCAGAGATCAAGATTTTAATCAAGAGATCAAGTTTCTGAGGCCAGCGTTTCGTGACGGACAGGCAAATGTAGCTCAACAAATCAATCCCTCCACTAGAGAGCAGTAAAAGGACACAAAATAAGACGTCTTGGCTCCGGAGTGAGAACAGCCCTTTAAGCTGAGCTAAGCTAATTACAAACATCTAGCATCCTAAACCATTTTATATATATATATAAAAAAAAAAAAGTTTTCAAAGCCTCGGACCATCACAGCGTAGTATTGTCAGTAATGTAAATGTTGTACTTTTACACTCCTTCCAGTGTGGAACTGCACTCGTGAATGTCCAAAGCCTGCAGTCTGTTTCTCTAAGGGAGACTCTCTGAGACGAACTTGTCCCATTTGACTAGTAAATCTGCAATGGCTTTATCCTTCACTGCCGAGGACAAGGAACTATATCTGAAAAGAGAGAGAGAGAATGCAATAACATGTAAGCTGTCCATAATAATAATAAGGTCAAAGCAGAAGCTTTAAAGACTAAAGCCGTTCAGATAACACGACAGCGATAAGTAATGATAACTGATGAGTTACCGGAGAGAGTTTATCACAAGCTGCTTCAGGGTGGCTAAATTAGACCTCATTCCTCCCAGGCCCATGAAAGCCTGGTAGAAGTCGTGGGAAAGGCCCATCGCCCCAAACTGAGCTGGGTCGTCTGAGCTGATCACCATTGGGTGGCCCTCCGCCATCAGCACGGCAGCAGGATGGTTCCGCAGGTCTGAAACCAGCTTCAAGACCTGAGCACAGAAACAGCAGGGATTTCAGTTGCTTTCCCAAAGTCGCAGAGAAAGGGAATACATGGGGACGTGGGACGATATAAGGGGCAGCAGTGGCCTAGCGGTTAGGGAGTCGGCCACAGGATCGGACCTTACCACTGGGTTGCCCTGAGGTACCCTTGAGCAAGGTACCGTCCCTGTCACTGCTCCCCGGGCACTTTCATAGCTGCCTTCTGCACGGTGTGTGTTTGTGCATGGGTTGAATGCAGAGGTTCGTTGTGCTGTGCTGTGTGTTCTCACAATGACAAGAAGTCACTTTCACTTTTTTCATTTTCATAATGATTCCCATTTTGGTCCCATTTGAATTTTATTGACCATTTTATTTTCTAGGAAACCAAGATTTCTTTAATCCTGTGTGAATCAACATTTGGGCAAAAATGTGATCAATTCTGTGGAAAATGAGATTTCCTAAATATGAAGGCAAAAAACGTGGTATGAATTAAGCCGGTGTGTCTGGTCCTGTCCCAGGTATACGACTTCCAGCACTGAGGCTTGTGAAATAAAAGAAAGCTTCTTTTTTGCTGGCTTTATTATTCTGATACAAAACACTAGCTCTCACGTTTCTACTCTTTTTTTTTTTTGTAGTGAAGGCAGACAGTGTGTAACCCGAGAAGCTCAATTATACTGAGATTTCTTACTTAATTCTACTGAGATTTCTTACTTAATTCTACTGAGATTTCTTATTCTTTATAAATTAGTTATAAACGTTATGGATGTCTAAAATTGCATTCAATCACATCTTCTCTACCGCTTGGAAAACCTCTGAGCAAAACTCGAGTGGCAGGAATATTAGTTATTAGAATATTAATTTCTTATTCATTACTTTCAATTATTTAAATTAATGACAAATTGCACAGTTTAGAAATCAAGCCTTGATTGACTAAAGCAATCAGAATTCTGTAAACTTGTGATCTTCAGATTGTTCCCCAGTGGCCCCAAAGAAAAAAGATAGATTCAATAATTACATGCACTGTTTGGGGTCCCTGAGGACTGGTTTGAGATCCGCTAGTCTATACATACAGAACACCCAGTACTGTGTGATGGAGGGTAATGCTGTACCTGGTTAGATATGGGGCAAACCTCTACTGCCACATCCATCTTCTTGGCAAGCTTCTTGACCACAGGGTGGCGTGTCATTGCAAAGCCATGGCCGATACGGGAGGTGTTGAACAGCAGAGCGTCCATCATGTTTTGATCGACAGGTGTGCCCTCTTGGTCTACACAGAGAACAGAATCCATACTTAAGTCCCAAAACTTGGTATAAAGACTTATTTTTGTTCACCCCAATTACCTCCTTAATTTCCTTTGAAATGTGTAAATGCTTATTATTAAGAATTATGAAATACACCGAAAACAAAACAAAACTGGAAGGAGATTTGAGTGAAAGTTGTCAATTCTCTTCAAAACACCAGGATTTCTCTCCAGTCATATACCAGTCTCTCCTGCATGGAAAAAGTAGGGCAGATGGACACCCTGTTCCTCTGGCATCTCCAACGCTTTTCTGTAGTACCACAGAGGCGTTCCTGTGTCTTCACGGCCCACCTACAAACAGGAGAGCACAAACGTTGTTCCTTGTTTTGTGAGCGCTTTTAAAGCAGAAATCCAACAAATCTTCAAATGTTCTGCATCATTTAGTCACTGTGGGATGCGTTGCAAAGACCTTGGTGTTTTTCGAGGGTAAACTATTTCACGTTGGCGCACTCTGGAGACTTTCCATCTGCAGTGACTGAATCAGTGACTGGTGCACTTCCTCTTGAAGATTCTTTTTAACCCATCATTATCCAACACAAAAGGCCAGGATAATCATTTCCTACAAAACTAGCATGTCAAATCCGGGTGATCATCTAAAAGACTTTGCAGCAATAAACACTCTGCGTTTGGGATTGTTGAACAATCTTGGATGGAATTGCTTTGGGCTCAGTGTCACAGCTGTACTTACAAAATCAAAGCCTGCCATGATGTCTGGAAAGTTCTTCTGTAACCTCATGGCCTCCTCCACAGCTGTTTCAGCAGCAGTTAAATTTAAATGCCTGAGACACAGAAACACACACACACACACACACACACACACACACACACACACACACACACACACACACACACACACACACACAAGAACGCAAACGGTGAAGCATCTCATGTAATTTCACAAGTCTGTCTTGTGCAAACACACCCCGATTCAAGGCTCCAACCTGTGGGCAGTGAAGATCACTCTGGCTCCTAAGAAGTCTGGGTATTGAGACTTGAATTGCTGGAGCACGTTTTGGCAAGCCCTCACGCTCCAGTCTTTACTGTTTCTTCTGCCATCAAGCTCGTATGTCTGAGAAACAGCAGAAAATCCACTGTTACAAAGGAACATGTTAACTATAACACATCTTTTGGGCCATTTCTACTGGGCTTTGCGGTCTTCACACCATGTAAGGGCAGCTCATGCTTCATAACGTAAAAATGAGGTTTTCATGACGGGTTGTATCTGAAAGAAAAAAACCCACTCAACGATACGTACCTCCGGGAGGAGCGCTCTAATCTCCACGTACATGATGTTGTCCATGTAAAACTGCCTGAGGCCTTCAAAAAGGTAGTCTTTAAAGATGGGGGCGTAGGTCACCAGTCCGTAAGCCACAAAGAACGTTTGTTCGAACCTCTTCCAGACAACGTCTTGGTTCGGATAGGCCTTGTCTGGGTCCTCTGTGACCATTGTGAGGTTACGAACGAAGCTGTAATACAAATTTTTTAATTAACGACAAACAATCCTCCATTTTCCAGGAGGAGTGTTGTTTGCCGTCTTTAAGGCCTGTCTGGTCTACCTGTTGTCCAACTCTGTGCTGTTCACCTTCTGCCTCAGAGTTTTGAGCAGAATCCATGTGGAGCAGAGAGGTTTTGACTCAGGCTGCAATGCAGAGAAGAGAAACTGCACGGAGTTATCAGCAGTAAAGCAAACATAGCAGTTCTCTCTGTAGGTCACGTTTTTCACCAGCCATTCAGTCCCAACCATGCTGAAGTCATGGACATGCAGGGCTGCTCCTGTAAGAGAGAACGGCAGTAATCACGACAAACTGATTTGGAGTGCTAAAGAAATCATAAGAAACAAGCATTTCATACCAGCATACTGCTGCTTTTTTAACATTTCCATTTCATTCAATTGGCGTGACGTAAACAAAATCATTCAGAGGTGTCTGGTGCGAAAAATTCTAGACTCAAAGCTGTTCACACTGGTGGTGAAACGATCCGGACGCCTAAACAGCTTTAGTGCCTATCAGTTACAAAATGTTTTCACATGAAATGGTAACGAACACCCTGGAACACTGGTTTTAAGAAGCTTTTGGCTTAAATTGTTCCAAAACGATGAGGAGAATTAGGAGAATTATGATGCAAAATAATCCCCAAAGAAAAGCATTAATATTCGATTTATAAGATCAAGCGTAGGTTCAGTGGTAAATCCGGATGTTAATCCACTTTACTCCGAGTTATATATTTAAAATATATATCGATGTACGGAAATTAATGGAGCAGCAGTTTAGCAGCTGACAAAGCAAAAAATGACAAATTTAAAGAAGCACAAACAAGTTAAAAAGAGAAAAAAGTAGAAATATATGTTCTGCAGGTCATCTAGTCATGTATTTGTTTCATACTGCTTGCACCGAAACACACAAAAATCACAATCTGAGCCTCAGATTTATTTTTTTTACTTTTTTATTTTTTCCTTTACTATCCGCTGCCTTGACTCTTAAGGGCTTCACAGTTTCCAGTTAAGAGAAATCAAGTGAGAGGAATCCCGCAACCGTTTGCAGCTCACCAGACCATGTTTGGCACCATCTTCAAGAGCTTTATGGAGGTAGCGAGGTGGACTAGATGACCCAGATCAGTGTTGTCGTACCTTTAGGCATCTTCTGCAGCAACTTGAAGACTTGGCTCTGCTCGATCAGAGGTTTTGCTTTAAAGAAGTGCATTGAAGGGGGGAACTCCAGCGATTGCATCTCCTGCAGCTTCAGCTTGGCAAGCTTTGCGTCCAGGAGCTTCTCTTTCTTGTTCAGCACAATGCTGCCTCCTATCTCTGTGTTCTCCTCCAGCTCAATGAGAGCGTCACGATGACGTGGATCAGGCCTTCCACGGCACGGTGCCGTCCAAGACAGCAACATCACACACGTCCAACCCAGAAGCTTCCTCCACAGCCGTGCGTCCATGGCTTCGTGAAAGATCTGCTGGAAGAAACACCTGCAGATACAAAATATGACAATTTAGATTCAAAAGCTCAAATCTGCAAAATTACAGATTTTCACAAGTTAATGTGATGTCTAGCTTGCAGTTTTGGAGCCTTCTTTAACGACCCCGCTGACAGTGACAGCCTGTGATTTCCATTTTAATAAGAAAATTAAATTAATGTCATAAATGAAGCAAGGTTTTGCTCTACATATTTCACCGTTAAAGGAAACATTCATTCTTAATAATAAGCGATAAATTACACTACCCTGCGACGGAATGGCGACCTGTTGAGTGTTTCCTCGCCTTCTGCCCTGCAGTGAGACTCCAGCACCACCTGCAACCACAGCCAGGATAAGCCGTTGAGATAAGAAACGAATGACTGACGAATGGCTGACTACATTCTAAAATATGATCAAAACTGTCAACACTATTCTCAGAATATTCTAATGAAAGTTTCTAAACAAGCAGATGAAAGAAAACTTGCCACCTGTTTCAGATTTTAAAAAATGTCTGCTACTTTCTCTTCTCTTTTCTTCTCTTCTGCAGTTTCCATCAGCTTCAGTTTCAATCATGCCCCGCACCCATGAGCTGCTCTCGTCTGCTGAGAATAAACACCAGGAACGCTCAGAAACGTCAGATGTCTTGCTGTCAGAAGAACTTTGGTTGAAAAGTATTATCGGCATCAGGGGCGGAAGTGGTCTTGTGTTAGGATCCTCACCTGTGAGCCCAAAGGCCGCAGGTTCAATTCCAAACTTCAGCTCTGCAACCAGCGGCTTCCTGACCAGTAATCCCAAGGAGACGCTCCCTGTCATTAAGAAATGGAGCCGTTTCAGCCTTTAAATCCATCTTTATCAGAGCTTGTTCATTAAACCTTTTATAACAGGGGCAGCGGTGACCTGGTGGTTAGGAACTGGGATCAATTCCCAGACCAGTAGGTTACCCTGAGATACCCTTGGATAAGGTACTGTCACCATCACTGCTTCTCAAGCGCTAGCAAGAGTTTTACTAGCTTACTTACTGTTAGTCTGTAAATCTCGGGTTATTTTGGAGCCGTTGTGGTTTAATCTCGGGTTATTTCGGAGCCGGTTGGGGTTTAATCTCTGGTTATTTCGGAGCCGTTGTGGTTTAAACTCGGGTTATTTCAGAGCCAGTATTGGTTTAATCTCGGGTTATTTCAGAGCCGGTTGTGGTTTAATCTCGGGTTATTTCAGAGCCGGTTGTGGTTTAATCTCAGGTTATTTCAGAGCCAGTTGTGGTTTAATCTCGGATTATTTCGGAGCCGGTTGGGGTTTAATCTCGGGTTATTTTAAAACCGGTATTGTTTAATCTCGGGTTATTTCGGAGCCGGTTGGGGTTTAATCTCGGATTATTTCGGAGCCGGTTGGGGTTTAATCTCGGGTTATTTCAGAGCCAGTATTGGTTTAATCTCGGGTTATTTCGGAGCCGGTTGGGGTTTAATCTCGGGTTATTTCGGAGCCGGTTGGGGTTTAATCTCGGGTTATTTCGGAGCCGGTTGTGGTTTAATCTCGGGTTATTTCGGAGCCGGTTGGGGTTTAATCTCGGGTTATTTCAGAGCCGGTTGGGGTTTAATCTCGGGATTTGTTCAGTAGTCCAGAGTAAATTAACTCCGTCAGTTAAACCGGAAGCGGTTCAGTTTGAGGATCTTAAAGTCCTCCGCTGTTCTTCACTAAAACTGATATTGTCACTGAAGGATCGGTCTGAGTTTAACTGAAAGAAGTGTTTTAAAGTCACATTACCTTCAGCGCCGGGACCAAAACAACCCTGCGTCACATCCGGTCCGGCCGCTAGCGCCAATTCTTTTATCCGCTAGAGGGAATGAACTCAGATTAACTCAGATCTCACACACACACCTATATATTTACTGCAGAATAGTTTACAGCAGGGTTCTGTATAGTACTTTATTCGACATTTATTCAGTATATTTGAGTTGCTGTACTTTGTGTCTCTGTTTGGGTAAAGTAATCAGTTTCCTGTGAATTCAAGTCCATCCACATCTGGACACTTCGTGTGAACATATACAGCAGATAAGCAGACACAACTCGTGATCACTACCAGTGAAACCACAGCTCCTTCCTGCTGGTGCTGAGTCACTGAGGAAGATGTGCAGGAGCTTTAATACCTGCTTGTGTTTTTTTGTTGATTGATGATGGATCACGACACCAGAACATTCACCCTTTTACTGATTATTTATTTTATTGTTTAGGTTCCTGCACATTTCAGTGGCTGGGATTCAATCAGAGTGTGTTTGGTGTAAAATTGCCAATAGCTGCTGAGAAGGAAAGTGAAAGTGACTTCTTGTCATTGCGAGGTCACAGCACAGCACAGTGAACCACAATGAAACTGGACCTCTGCATTTAACCCATGCAAACACCGTGCAGCAGGGGGCAGCTATGAAAGCGCTCAGTGAGCAGTGACAGGGACGGTACCTTGCTCAAGTATACCTCAGGGCAAGCTGCTGGCAAGGGGTTTGAACCCACAATCTTCCGATCCGGTGGCCTAGTGGTTTGGGAGTGGTCCTAGAATCAGAATATCGTGGGTTCGAATCCCAGACCAGTAGGTTGCACTGAGGTACCATTGAGCAAGGTACCGTCCCAATCACTGCCCCCTGCTGCACGGTGTGTGTGGGTGAAAAGAGGAGGATGCATTTTGTTTTCCTTAAACCTCTCTGAAAGTCTTCATGATTGGACTGCTAAATGGAATGAAAAAGCAGGGCCCTGATAAATAAAAAAAAAAAACATGCTTAAAAATACAAATTATGCACAAAATAGTCATTTTAATATTTGAAATTCAGTTTTTTTGTTTTTTTTTTGGTACATTAACGATTTTACCGAATTTCTCCAAAAGAAATGCAGACGCACACGAGAACTCCAAGACATCAGAGGTTCATGAAAAGTTATTTATTCTAAGAAATGTACAGAATAGAACACACTTCGGTCCATTTCCAAAAATATCTATGTCAGTGAGATCAGGACTTGTAAACTTCACATTTAAATCAATCATACAAGAGTTCTTTTGATGCTGTTGTGCTACTGAGGTATTGTCAACAGAAATGGGGGGGGAAACATATATATATATATATGAAAAAGCCTGGAATAAATGTACAACAGGTAAAACAGCAAATAAATATGTTCATATTTAACCAACTCTAGTAGTTACACTAGTGTAGACAGAGAGGAACAGCAGGGACAGTGTGGTGACAGAATCAGTAGAGTCTCTAAAGCAGAGGACACACACGAGTACAAAAACCTGTACACGGCCAACAAAGCCTCAGCCCGTTAAACTAGCCTGCGCTTTCATAGGAGAACAGCTGAAGCATAGAAAATAACTCTGTGTCTACTGCTAAAATGATAAATCCCTATTAAGCATAGAAAGTTTCGCACAATAACGCTGGGCGACGTCTACGTCGGCCCGTAGCTGCTAGGTTTCTTCTGCCTCCTTTCTTTCCCCAGACTGTTATCAACAGCCGAAACGCTTCATGTGTCCACCGAGGACATTAACGATGGCAGACACTCCGTTTGTGACGCCAACAGGGCTCGAACCCTTAGATGGAGGCCAGTGCAGCGCCTTGTGACTCCACACAGACAGTAAGCCCTCCAAAAAAGGGACTGACCTCAGAGCAGTCTTCACTTCAGTATAAAAGGGAAAAGTCTGTAGCGACTGCTTCCACTGTGCAGTGACTTCACTTCACGCAGCTGGAAAAACAGGCCGCCATTCAACAAGAGATCGGGCGTCTGGCCCTGATGCCAGCCGTTCGGTTTCTGTCCGAGACGTTAAGGCTTACACAGTGTTTGTACAATCGTAGGATAAGCAGTAAAAAGTGGACGTATTTCAGTGTAGCGGTTTAGAGTGAGAAACTGAGGATCATTTGGAGGAACGCCAAGCAGGACTCTTTCTTTATGAGGTAGATAATTCTGCAGCCCGGAGCTGGTCATTCTCATTTTCGTGCCCAGCTTTTAAAAACAAAAGAAAACAATTGAACAAAAATGAAAAGGGGGGTCATAAAAAACATAAAAAGAGCAAACATGCCAATCCACAAGCAAAACACCAGGAATCGAAAAAAGGGATCATGCAATCGTATGCACAAAATTTTGGGCAACCCGGTCAAATTTTGTTTTTTTAAAAGGAGTGCACGTCCTTTGCACAGGACAAACCTCTGCACACTCTAACGCACAGTTATTAATGTGCTTTTAATATACCTGCAAAAAGCAAAACCATAAAAGTTACATTTTACCATGTAACCCCCCCCCCCTCCAAATTATTAAACTCTTAAAAATCGTGCACCGAAATTTGCAGGAAATAACATTCCTGGGTCACAGAGCACTTATTTTTACTTAAAGAATCATCTAAACAGGGGTGTTTAAATTTTTGCACAGTACGATGTTATATTTGATCAAGGTTTGCTTATGCTACTCTAGAAGAATAGACTGATTGGGGACTGTTGGGTTGAAAGTCTGTAGATTCTTTAACACGTCCTTATCCCCACATCCTGTTAAAATAAGGTGCCAAAGAGTTCCTCGCGAAGCCATACAGCTACTAATGTCTCCATAAAGAACTGTTGATGTTAGACGTTCAGAGAAACATCTGTGTAAATAAGATTCTCTTAAAGGTGCTTCACACTCACGCATCTCAAACACGGTTCTTTGTGTAAGTAGTGGTTCTTTTATAGAATTGTTCAAATGTGACACTGTGACAAAAGCTTTTTAAATCAATAATAAATATATTTCTCTGTAACGCTAATGCAAATGAAGCAGTGCTCATTTCTATGAACTGGAAAAATTCCAGCCCAGAATTTCACATCTGTAATCTGGCATGCTGTCGAGGGCAGCTGTGAGTTTTAGGGGGACCACTCCGTTCCTTTAACCCATCTCGGAGAAAAAAAATAAAAAATAAAAAATAAAAAACAAAAAACTAGATTTATGACAGACCAGTAAAGACAGACGACCAGCAAGGTTAGATTTTGATCAAATCAGCTTGGCACAGCAAAAGGCTGAAAGGAAAAACTGAAAAAAATCATGTTGAGAAACATTTGCTGTCTTCAAGTGACTGGAGGTCAACTAATCACAGTTCTCACACATCACTTCCCCTTTGAATAATTAATACCCGTATAGAAGCATGACACCCTGAGGACATAAAGTTTATCACGCTGAAGTGTGAAAGAGGAAGCACAAAAATAAAATTTAACAAACACAAAAAAAAAAAAAACATTGTGACAGCCCTAAAAATGTCCCATTCATGTATGCTAGTTACTTTCACAGCCATAAATGTGACACTTTTCTGACAAATTTCTTACCCACCCAGGCTATCAAAGCCCAAATTATATACATGGCCAAAAAGGAAAGGAATAGTGCAGCAAAAAAAAAAAAAAATGTTTTTTTTAAATTGCAATTTTCCACTTACCCCAGTTGAAATTTTGTTTCAAACGGTCAACAATGTGAGATCTGAGACCCACGCGCAACTTTCAACTCAAACAGGATCAAGCGCTTCATTAAGAATTGTGGTTTAGGACACAAAAATAAAAATGGAGGACATACTGCTCTCTGTATGATCAAAACTGATTCTAGATCAGCACTTGAAGCACATGAAAACACCATGGTGTAGAACAACAGGCCATTCTGTGTCAAACATGAACAATTCTGCAGCGCCTTAATTAAAAAGCTGCATGTGGTTTAACCAGGCTGAGAGAAGTTCTGGGGATGCGCTTGTGAAATAGATCTGAGGAAGTATTGATTTCTAGTATTGGTGAGCATCTCATGGTTCCATGAGATTTTGAAACAATCTGGACTCAGATCACGTCTTGTTGGATAAATTGCTTCTGAGGTAAGGGATGAAAATGATAAATTAACTTTTTTGCCCCACTATTACTTTAAAGCCTCTTCCATTAAATGTGGTGTATGTATAAAGTAGCAGAACAGATCTATTAAGTGACTCAAAAAGCATGCATTACAGATTCAGAGTCGGGTAATCTCAGCTAAGAGTCATGTTCTCCCGTCATATTTACACAGTAGCACATCTACTTCAACTCCAAGGCCACTAATTCCAGTATTAAAGACTATCTCTAGTGCATAAAGAAGAGGAGCAGCTGAGTTCTCTGGAAATCCAGGAAGTCAAACACATTCTTCGAGCAAAGGCAGCGTTAAAGGATGCCAAAACACACCAGAACTAAGTGGAACTTCTGCTGCGGATGAGGCGAAGATGTGGCCACCTGGACAGGACTTTCAGGTGGTCCACTCAGTTCCCCATTTGCTAAAATGTTAGTACATCTAAAACAACTTGCACACATACATGACATTCAAGGAGAAAAGTGAAAGGCAATAGAAGGTGTCGAATGTGTCCACCGGGACAAGAGATGATTTGACTTTTTTACCATTTACAAGTACCTTCTGGAACACACCTGAGTTTAACTTTGGAAAGGAACACCGTTAATAATAAGTCTGCAGACCTCTCATGGTCCCATTTCCCATTGCTGGTCCCTTTCCTTATAGCTGCGCACGTAATGAAACTGTAGCTCCACCAGGAAAGGGTGACACTTTCAAAGTACAGTTGGATTGAACGGCTCTTCCAGGCAGCGATGTAGAAAGAAGAAATGCAAAGTACCAACAAGATTTTAGTAAAAGATGCAAAGGCAGTGGAAGATTTCAAGCTCCTTATTTCACAACACTGAGGCCCACGGAGCCTGTCAAGCTCCTCGTTGCAAGATGCCGTCCAATCCAGGGGATGCAGCGGCCAAACGCTGTTGCCCAGCACATACAAATAAGACAATAATAAAACTTTCCCTCCTTTCTTCCCACAGCTAGGTTTTTAATCAGTTGGTCAAAAGCAGGAAAACGATCTTCCAGTTGAAGACATGGTGCACTTCTTTATTCAGCTATCTTCCTTCAATTTATCACCTACACAGAAAAGACAATTTAGTAACTTTTTAGAAGAACAAATGCAGGATTCTGTATGCAGATATCAAGAAAACAAAAAGATTTGTAACCAAGTTATCACCACATCATTCACACACAAAACTGACCTTAAGAGAAAACCCTGTATGAAAATAATACTAAATACATCCCCAAATAAACAGCTAAAAGCATGCTAAAGCATGGTGATCCCACCTTTCAAACACCCTGCTTATTGCCAGGGCTGCTGGAAGCTGAAGCACTCATCATGTTTTGCCTGTAACAGAAAAGACAAAAGTCAGCGTACAGAAGAAATGTTCAGTCTGAGAAAGACAACTTTCACCTAAAACCAACTGTTAACATGTTAAATTCAGCTAATAAACAGTTTTGTCTCTGTAAAGAACGTGAACTTATGTTCACTTCGAAACGCCTATATAACATAATTTGATCAGAGGCAGCAACATTTCTGCACTATATTTACATGGTTTATTTTAAACAAAATGATATTAGGACTCAGGAATCATTATGTCTCAGCAAGTTCTGCTGACAATATTTTTATAGATGACTGAAGAGCCTAATTTTGAACAAAATACTGTGAGAAAGCTCAAGCAGGGGTCAAAACTTAACCCAAATCATGCGCAAAAGAATCCTAAATGTAATTTTCAAAGACGCCCTTGTTCTTCTTACCCAGAAAGGAAGTTGTCAGGAGCCATGTCCCTTTGGGGCACCATCATTCCATGAAAGTGACCAGCAGCATATGGATGTCTGTACATGGGCATGCGGTTCTGTCCTGGGGAGTAGGGCAGGTGCTGGGGCCGCTGTAGGGCCTCCATAAGGTGAGGATGGGGATGCTGAGGTGGCAAATGTCCACTTGTTCGCTGTGCTCTAGACTGGTATGGCCCACTAGGCATGGAATATGGTGGGAAAGATACACCCTGATGCATGCTGGGGCGCATTGCTCGGGGATCATAGGGATAATTGTGCTGCTGCATTACAGAGGTGCTGCGACGGGCTGCAGCATTATGGCTATCCAGATCCAGAATTTCCTTAGGGCTTTCAGACCGCTCTGAGCCTTCCTCTGCCTGTGCTTGTTTCGAAGGACTTCTTTCATTCTGACTCTCAGAAGAGCCATTGTGGGCTCCATTGTGAAGAGGACTGGGGGACATCAGCCCACCCCCAGATCCTTCAGAGCCCAGAGGGGACACCATGTTCTCCCTCTGTCGGCCATTGATACCAGGACCTCCTGCTGGTGGGTAAGAGTTGGGCATCACAGGGTGGCAAGGCGGATATTGTGGCCTTGGCCACTCTCCTGCTGGAAAACCATGCCGGCTGTTTTGCTGGTGCTGAGAATAGAACTGCTGTTGTTGGTACTGAGGGCGCATATTGGGATGGTGTTGAGAGTTCTGGGGACCCATGTGGTACTGATACACAGTACCTTGATGATGATATGGAGAGTAATGGGCAGGATTGACCTGAGGATTCATAGACTGAGATGGTGGAATTTGGCTAGGGTAAGGCAAATGACCAGAAGGGGGCACTGCTCTACCCATGTACTGGCTATAAGAAGGAGGGGGTGCTGGACCACCCATTCCACCACTGTTCAGAGCCATGGTATTACTTGCTGGACCAAGAGATTGGCTGGCTGGTGTTTGGGTGCGAGGTTGAGGGAGCTCCGGCCTACTTAGTGGAGTCTGTGACTCTGGAATAAAATGCTGCTGTTTATAGTGGCTGCTGGTGTTTGTGGAAGCAGCCTTGGCTTCTTGATTTTTATTCCCAGAGCTCCCACCAGGCTCTCGGGTGGGTTCACTGGGCCTCTGGTCACCATGGTCAGCAGGAGAGGGCAGGGCAAGTGGCTGAGACACAGGGTGACTGGGGGGCAGAGGTGTAAGGGAGGCAGGCTGCTGAGCACCTGGCTGTGACCCCTGAGGCGTAGTCTGTGGCATGCCATGAACAGCTCCTGACTGTGGACCTCGGAAAGTTCCCTCATGTAGGATCTGATGGTGAACTGTGTTAGGTGGAGCCTGTGAGGGCCCATTTTGGGTAAACTGAGGCGGAATACCTTGAGGAACCTGATGAGGGGGATTCTGCATCATTAAGGGAGAATTATTTTGGGCCAGGGCTGAAGGGCCATTTTGAGGAAAGACTGGAGGGGCAGTTAACGGCACTTGTTGAGAGGGGTGATGGGGCTTTTCATCTGGACTTTTCTGCTGAATTTTAAGAGGAGAAGCATCCTGAGATGTCTGTGACTGAGGTTCTGATTGGGGGTCGTTTTGACAGGAAGACCGGGCACTTTTTTGTGGAATTAAAGGATTGACTTGTCCAGGGATTTCCCCCTTTAATTCCAACCTTTCTTTTTTTGGTGTGGAAATCAGTGTCGTTGATACTTCTGGGGCGGTCCTTTTCTGTGGAGATTTGCCCCATTCTGGTGTAGTGGGGCTCTGAAGGCCACTGCTCGGGAGCTGAGACTGTGTGGCTGGATCAGAATTAGATGGATCATCACTCTCCTTGCTCAACTGATTTTCAGCCAAGTCCACCTCTGGTCCTTAAAAAGTTTAAGAGTTAAACATGGTTAGAAATTAGAGCATCATATAAAATTGCTATCACAATGTATAAAGAATAATATATAAAGGTTTCCTTATAAATGAATGAATATGTTATTTAAATGTTGTATTGAGCTCTTGTTTTCATTCATTATTAACAATATCTGTGATTTGTGTTCTTTTAGAAGGTGCTGCCCTGGGACTGACAACTCTCCTACCTTTGGTTGTTCCATCCACACTTTGGCCATCCCCAGTGCTCTTTCCCACAGGCGTGGAGTGCAGACTTTCATTAGCAGATGCATTCATTGGAGGTGGCTGATAGTCTATGTTGCGGCAGGAGGATGAGGCCGAAAGCTGCTGCAGGGCAATCATCTCTGGGCTGTCCATCATGGAGCCCATATGTGGCCTGGAGTCTTGAGGGGTCATGGGGGGCCTATGGCCCATGGGTCTTGGGGTACTGTCCGCAGGAAACCTGTATGGGCCATTAGTGGGGGGATATCCTGCAATGTGTGGGGGGCGCATAATGCCATGACCGTAGGGGTGCTGGTTGCCCATAGTCTGCTCTTGCATTATAGGTCCCCCAGGCAGCTGCTGACCTTGGTTAGGCCAAGCACTATATGGATCCGGTGGAGGGCCGTAAGGGGTGTAAGAGTTGTGCATGGGAACACCAGGTCTTGGGTAGGTGTTGCCCACAGGGTGTATGGATTGACCTTCAGGGTGTTGGACGGATGGGTACATGTTGCCCTCGGACGGAGGGGTGCAGATTCCTCCCGGCTGTAATGCCACTGGTCTTGGGCCCAAAGACGGACCGTGTGTAGGTCCAATGTAAGGATGTTGCTGATGTTGAGGCTGAACTGGTCGAGCTTCAGAGCCCATTGGGTACCTGGGACCAAAGTGTGGACCATTGACAGATGGACCCTGGGGGGGGGGGGGGAAATAACATTTTAATAAAACATGCAAAACACATCACAAAACTTAAAAGGATTGAACATTAGTATTAAAAAACACATTCAACTCTAGATGATGAACATACATCACAATTCGCTAAACTGTAGTGAGACTGTTGAGATGTCATACCTGCGTGTTGTAATGAGACATATGTTGGGGTCCACGTCCACCTGGGCCCCCAGTCATGAGAGGTCTATGTCCTGGGTATGGATATTGGCGGTCCATCATCATACGCTGGCCATACATGCCCGATGATGGAGGAGCTGAGGGACACTGCAGCTAAAATTTAAAAGACGTGTTAAAGTGATCACAATATTGGCAATATGGTATTGTTTGTTATAAAATCAGAAAAGAAGTGATGCCTTACCTGCTGGGTAGGATGGTACATGGCAGAACGTGGATCATTCCCAGGATGAGGCTGTCCTGGGTGAATGTTCTGGGGGTGTGAGGGGCCATTTACATAGTGGTAGGCAGGGGGGAGAGGAGTGGTCTTTGGGCCGTTCATCTGGGGCAGTGTGCCTCCTTTGCTGTGGCTGGGTGCTTTGCGTTTCTGCACCTGTTCTGTTGCACGAATCAGGCTTTCAGGCCCTGAGTGGCGACTGTTCTTGCTCTTCTTCTTTTCCTTGCGGTCACGCTCCTCCTTGCTAACATGGAATTCCTCGTCCGTGTCTCCGTCCTCAGAGGGGAAGTGCTTTAGTAGAGCTCTGCTGAAACAGCGCTCTAATGACGATGCCATTATCGTGTATTCTGAGGAAATGCAAACATACAGACAAGCCCATCCATTTAGCCAATCAATGAGAGAGGGGAGAGGAAAAAAAAAAAAAAAAAAAAAAAACCCAACACACATGCATGTACACAGACAAACAGAGGTCTTTGCTTTGCTCTCAGAGCTAGTCCGCTGACCAGGTCACAGAGGCGCGGTTGACCTCTGACCTCACTGCCTATACTGTGGGGGCGAGTGCTCTGACAGATGGATGGCTCCACTGATGAGGGCTGCAGGGAAGGAATGTCTGTGTGGCACTGCAGGTCCCGGCGCAGTACAGGACAGCTCAATCACCCTCCATTAATCACTGTCAGCTACCCCTCCCAACACACACACACACACACACACACACACACACACACACACCTCTCCTTGCTAAAATATAACATTTTCAAGATTTCGGGACTACAACAGGCAACTAGTAAATAATTTTCAAATACATACCGCTCTCCTCCCCATTGTACTCCAGGCAGTTCTTGAACATGAGCTTTACATCTGCTACAAATTCATCCTTAGCAATATATTCTCCTTCATTCAACTTTTGCTCAATCGTAGACAAATCCATTGGCGTCTGGAAGAACACAAAAGCTACATTTTTAATTTAAACTCAAGTCTCAAAAATTGCAAAATTAGCCCTCTATTACCAGAAATGCTCACATTTGAACCAATATCAAGAGATCAACAAATGGTTACAAGTTTTCAGAGATACAAGTCTTCAGTATTACAGTGTCACTGTGGAAAAATATCAACAGACTCAAGTCATGAAGCAGAAATATGTTGGGGAGATAAACACATAGGAGATTATGATTGGGGGTGGCTGTCTCGGAGATAACTAAGCATCGGTCACCCATATCCCCATGTCATCTCATAATGTGTTTGGGAAAAATTAAGATTTTGATTTTAATATTATTTTCCCCCATGCCTGCTGGTGCATGAACAACTAATAAAATCTCTGAACACATTTAACAATTTTTTTAAAGTATCAATATCTTCTTTAATGATGTATAATTTTTCACTTTATTTCAACTAACAGGGTTTAAAAGGGCATTTTGATTCCAGGTTGACATTTAATTTTAGCAGTATGCTTACCTGAATGATCTCATGATAGTTAGGAGCATAGGATTCATCTACAGGTTCCATAAAGGGCCAAGCATCTTTGTGAGCCTTCAGAGCCTCAAGCACTGAGGAGGAAGAGCAGTGCATTAGAGAAAATAACCCCTAATGCATCAAACATTTCTTAAACATGTGGACGGTTGTGTAGCGATGTACCTTTGTAAAGAGCGGCATAGTCGTCATCAATTTCATAGCTGAAACCGAAAAAGAGAACTGGAAGTGAGCACAAGGGAAGGGAACAATGCAACCACTTCCAAAATGAAACAAAACTATGCACCAAAAAAGAAAAAAAGGACCCTTCTGGACTTATTTAACCAAACAGGTTAGAGCTTCCCATTGGATACAGCAGTGATCAATAACGTTAACCCTTAATGATGCAGTGAGTAACTTTCTTAAAGAAACATGTCCAGAGACATTTCCTTTGATGGTGAAAAAGATGTTACGTGGTTTCAAAGGGTCACTTTATTGACCTACATCAAGCAAAGAAAACAACTAAAGGGACTGCTGAAACTACCATCACTGGGTTATGAACTGTCTGATACATTTACATTTATGGCATTTAGCAGACGCTCTCATCCAGAGCGACTTCCATGTCCTGATTACAGGGACAGTCCCCCTGAAGCAATTCAGGGTTAAGGGTCTTGCTCAGGGACCCAGTGGTGGTAGAGGTGAGTTTCGACCCTGAGCCCCTCGTGAGCCATAGGTCTATAGGCAAGTATCCACCACTAGACCACCGCCACCCTATAATAATACATTTTTTACATACAGTCCAACTCTGGAAGGACTGTAGTGAACCATCGTCTTTGAGAAAGAAATTAAGTTGGAATAAAACATTTGGAATTCATTTAAAAATGTTGGTGAAATTAAATTGAACAATGGAAAAAAAAAAAAAAAAACATTTTAAATCAACTCACTGTTTAGCAGCAAAAGTAAAATCATGTCCACAAGCACCAGCGAAGAGAACTCGAGGTATGAGACTAAAAAGCTGTGTGTAAGGATATCCCCTAATATCTCTAGCCCTTCTATATATTTTATTATATATCTCCCCACTGTTTATAACTGCAGTTGAAAATCTAAAACAGATGACAGATTCTAAAGTAAATTTTTTATTTATTTATACCTAAACCTTTATTATTATTATTATTATTATTATTATTATTTTGGCTAGAGCTAGCAAGCCAAAGCTATAGAGAGCAGCTGATGACTTTTTTGACAGTTGTTTTTTTTTTTTAGGGCTAAAGGTTTATTTTGAACACAAGGAGCAAAAAAAAAAAAAAAAAAAAAAAACCCCACACTATGAAAACACACTACACTATGAAAAACAAATGTTTCAAACAAATGATTAAGCATATAGATTCCTCAGCACAGCTCTACAGTCCAAGCAAACATTCTGGTAACCTAGCATTTATTAAGAATCGATGGATAATAGAGGATGCCTCTTACAACTCCTTGTTGCGACGCGCGCGGCGGACAGGTGAGTGTGGCTCCAGCTGGAGAAGCTCAGGAGGCAGCTCCTTGCCCTGGGATAGAAGCCAGGCCCTCTCTTCACGCTGCTTCCTCCTTCGTGCACGCTCTGCAAAAACACACAACCATGCAAAGCAGGCACAAAACATGCAAAGGTATACATTCATACATGCGGACAAAAAGACAAAAATGCAGTCACTTTGTTTTGCATTTCACACATCACTTTATGAGGCACCTGTTCCTCGGTTGGCCTAGTCGCTGCAAGAGATTAAGAAGTAGGCTAACAAGAGACCAGTCAAATAAGTAATTCATTGAGCTGCTTTAGAAGGCAAACTTGATCAAAAGGCTCAGCTGAGATAAAGGGCAGAGTTGCTTTCTATGCTGATATGAAAGGCTGTGGCAGGCAAGCCCTGCTGTGAGGATTAAAGCGGTTTCAGGAAAAATCCATTGGAGGGCTCCACAGGCCCTGATCTTCATCCATTATACATTAATGAGTGGAGTGGCCCGTCGGCACAGACGCGATCAGGAGTTAATTAACCCCCTCTGACAGATAATATCAGAGCCAGAGCAGAGGGAGTTTCGGATGATGAACGAGGTTTGGGATTTTTCTCCCGAACTAACGTCTCTGGGCAATTAAAGCTGCTTTGGGTTAAAAGCGAGCACTTCAATGCCTCTGTGTAGACAGAAGAGCAAGTGGGTGTATTTGATCTGGCTTTTGAAAGAACTTTGAAAAGTGGAGGTAGATGGTGGTGAACAGGGTGTGTGAAAAAGGTTTGGCTTTATGTACCTTCAGCTGCTATGGCTCGTTCCTGCTCCTCTCTTTCTCGCTCCTCTTGGAGGAGTCGCTCTTCTTCCCGCCGCTGCTCCGCAAGGAGAACCTGCCTCTCCAAATCCTCCTCTCTCTGCCTGATGTCCACCTCAGAGACAGTTTTCAGCTTCTATGACACACACACACACACACACACACACACACACACACACACACACACACACCAAAGCAAACGGTGAAGCATCTCATGCAATTTCACGAATGAAAAGTAGCTGCTTAATAACTGGTGCTGCCCTTTTGCCACCTTTATCAGTCAAATTGCAATGATGAATTTTTTAAATGATGTTTACTGTGATTGGCTATTTATTCCTAAATAATGACATAATATATGATTTTTGTGCACATTTTCCCAGTGTTTTTGTCAAGCAATCTCAGTTCACATTACTTCAAAGTAATCCATTTTGAAAAAAGCTATTCTTTTTGTGGTTTCTGATAGCATAGGATACACATTTATCTGTTAAAAATACACAAACAACATTTCATTAACAAACTACTCCTAATCTACAAAATACTTACATCCTCTTCTTTGCCGACAAAGTTCTCTGGAGGCCGCTGAGAGTTTCGCACTGGTGGATTCAACAGCTTCTGTTGCTGTTCTCGTTCCTGAGGAGAAATATTTATGTTAGTCTCTCTTCACTCTCTGGGGAGCACTTTAAAAGTGTAGGGGTGTAGTAAAAGGGGTCGCTGGGGTCAAGTCATACTCTATCTGACTCGTCCTTTAGTTCACCCCCGCTGGGGCTGATGCAGACTAGAAAATAAATCATTCCAAAAAGAAACCATCTACACGTTGCTGAAACAGTGACGTAACTGCTCTCCTTAAATTAACCTTAGGCTAGACTCATGGTCGAGTGTACAAGAAAATCTGAGAGCAGGAAGGTTGTGGAAGAAAAAAAATGGTTCTGTTTTGCCTCTGCTCAGTGATGGCCCTTTCTGAAAAATGACGTCCGTTCGAATAAGGGCCTGGCCTCAAAAAAAAATAAACACAACAACATGCATGCCTCAAATGTTTCATGGATGAGCCCAGACTTCAGACACTCAGAGGTACAGACAGCACAATGTTGTAGGCCAAGAAGCCTGATCGAGTCAGAAGATCTAGTTAGTCACACTCCATTTGCATGTCTACGCACAAATTTTTATCAATATGCAAGGCTTTTGAGCCTGATGCTTTGCATCTTAATTCACAAATTATTCCAATTCTTAGGTTTTTAAAAAACTCCATACCCCACTGGCCTTCAGGATATGCTGGGAAATATGAGGGGGAAAAGAGGCCATAGGGAGCAACCACAGTAAAGATGCCTATTGTGAGTTTTAATGAACTACTGTCTCTAGCATTGCAGTGATCTCCAGATAAACACTCGGTGCATTATCACACAGCACTTAATCCACTAGTGTGAGATGGAGCGCCGCTAAAGAGGTCACCAAACCTGCCACGCCACAGGCAGTCAATCATCAGGCTCCGTTCTAGCATGCCTCAAGGCAATAGCCTGCCTCATGTCACTGACTGAATGGATTAGCTCTGACAGGCTTGTCTGTGTGTGTCCATCAAGTGTCAGGGTCATAAAAGACGGACCACTCTGTCCATCTGAGGTTACCGCACATTTTACCACTCACATTATTTGCAGCCACAGGTAAAGGAAAGAAAATAAGGTGAGCTATGAGGGCCACCCAAACGTAAGAAATGTTTCCGTCACTGATTTACGCCACGTGAACAGAGCTGCTATATAAACTAACACATCTCAATTAAACACTGTGTTAAGGCACTCTTAAAAAGAACAGCTCAGCTTCTTCTGTTCAAAATACAATTTTTCCAGTAGTCCCAGATCAGGCCTAGACATGTATGCCATCTGCATTTTACATCTTTACCTTGAAAATGGAGCCATAGGTCCTATATTATAGTCATGATCGTGGATACTAGTTGAGAAACAGTGCTGCAAAAACCTACATACAGCTTCTCTATTAAGGTCATTCAGACTTCTGCATGTGCTTTAAAACTTTATTTAAATAAATAAATAGAAAATGTCAATGCTTTCACAAGACAACAGCTTCACAAACATCCTCCCGGTAGGAAAGATGAATCACCAACCATCGTAAACAAAGGGAAACGTGTTCCATAATAAAATCCTTTCCAGCCCCGTTGCCTGAAACTGATATCTATAAGAGTGTTGTTCATTTTTGTCGCTCACAGGCAGACCATGTTATAAACCACATCTGATATTTACGTTAAATATTGGGGTGACTATAAACTTTGTGAGGTTGCAGTTCCCCACATTGCACTGAGCAAAACTTGGTCTTCATAGAACCACTGTAAGTAGAAACAAATTTGATTTGTTTCTGAAATATCTTCGTGAATTTGGTGCCGTTTCAATGTTGTGTTGTAATTCCGGCTGTAGGATGGGGGTGTGTTCACCTGCACTGAACAGCAATGCTCTAGAGCAGCTGTTCCGCCCGTCCCCTGCAGATGTGCAACACACCCTGCGGCCTCTTTTAGAAGAAAAGAGCTGGACGAGTGCAGACCAGTTTATCTGAGCACATGCAGAGGGCTGAGAGAGCGGTCAAAAAGTGTTACTGAATAAGCTTATGGCTTAAGTCTGTCTTTCATTCACACTGATCATCTGAAAGTACATGATGAAGAGTTACATTGAAAGCTTCTCGTTTTAACACATTACCAACTGATTTTTATCCTAAATATCCTTGTGAACTAATAATGAATGAGGTCTGACCCTGTGCTCGATCATACTGCTGATCTCAGGGAGGAAATTCTGGGTGATGATGCGGTAAAGGTGTCGGTCCTGAGGAGAACTTTTGTCCTTGATGCTGTCGGCCAGCCTGACCCACTGCTCCTCACTGTCACACACCAGAGACCAGGACCCTCGCGCTCGCTCTGTCAGAACACACACATCATTGCCGTTAGCAACACCTTCACAACCAGCACTTTCCAAGTAGGACATCAGAGGATAAGTATATTACACTGTAGGCAAAAATAATTTGTGCTGAAATGTAATCTTTTGAAGCTAAATATTTCTCATTTGTCACTTCAGGCCACCAGAGGCCACCAAAGGGGCAAGAAAGTCACCTTTAGATACTTGTTGCTCCTCAATTTCATTTTCTTCCAGTGTTTCCATCTCACCGGAACTGGCCAAAAAGAAGAAAAGTCACAGATGTACTTCCACAGAACAATGAGTTTCATAGAGAAAATGCAAAGGCATTTTAAAGCATGTATAAGTGGAATCTAGAGGCTTTCGCTCCAAAAGTGACAGTGGAGGAAAAAAAGAAAAACACACACACACACACCTGCAAATGCAATACTTAAAGCACATTTAAAAAAAATATACATACATATATAATCTGACACAAAAAAAAAAAAAAGCACTTACACGGGTGAGGTCTCGCCAGGTTTCCTTTTTGGTGGTCTTCCTCGTTTCTTTTTCTCTGGTATTTTTGTTTCAGGGGTTTCGCTGAGACAGAACAAACCAGAGCCGCAGCATGTTTAAGAAAATTGTACAACTATATATGTTGAGAAAACATTTATACCAGCATGGCCATCTCCACTCATTCCATACCAGCGCTCAGAAGACCTCCTTTTGATGGGCTCCTCCTTGTACATACGAGTACCGTAGAAGTACCAGTAACGGGCACCGGTTCCATCTTGACCCAGTGGTTCAACACGCAAGCTGTCTGCATCCAGACCCTGAGAAGGTCATTAGCTTTAAATGGTAGTTCAAACCAACTTGTGTCCTCTGTACGATTTATATACGATTTATGTCCTCTGTACGATATTATATACACACACTATATTAATACTTATATACCTTACAAGAGATTTCATTAAAATTACAGGCTTGATGGTAGTGGCTAATGTGGCTATAAATGAAGAGAGATTTTCTGCCAAAACCTAAATCAAATTAATAAAGCTTGAGTTTGTGCATTTTACATTTGCTACCAAATTAATCAAGCTGCTGGGAAGGCATTTTGCACATGTAAAGGGCAAACAGGGGTTTTCTGTGCAACACTGCACAAAACACTATTAAGCAATATTCCTTCCTTGTTTTGTCAGCCTTACCCAAGCGCACCTTTAATCAACAAGCGCTTACCTTAAGCAGGTCAAAAACATCAGCAGCATCTAGACGATAATCGCAGAGCCTGTGAAGGAGCTCCACTTGTGTGCGGACTGGAAGCTCCTCGAAAGAGCCCTCTTTGAGAGGATTGGATTTACCCTCCTCCAGCTCCCAGCGGTAGTTGATGATGTCCTCCAGGTAGCTGCTGAAAGCCTGAGGCCTGATAAAGCATAATATAGGCCTGTCACAACCATTAACCTTTTTGCTGCCATATAAATAACATTTTCATAATTTATCCTTTCATTTTATGTATCAATTTTTCTTATGTATCAAAAAAAGCTGATCTTTCTTCATACTTTTGGGCATCCGTTATTATTTGAATATTTGAGCCTTGTTAACAGGTGTGTAAACCATACACAGACCTGGCAGTAGGTGGTAGGTAGGTGTTACTAAAGAGCTTAGTGGCTTTAAGCACTGCCGTCTTTGCCACAAGTCACTGTGAGTTTAAGATGGAGTTTAATTTTTGTTTGCTGGGTCTACCGAATCTAACTGTAAATCGGAACAGAAAGCAGGTAAGTCTCAATATCTAGGCCGCAAAATCCATATAAACCTACAAAGCAGGAGCTGCCAGAAGTTGTATTTTCTCTTCAGTGTTCTTAACTGCCCAGGAACCAATGTAAGCCCAGGTTCTGTGCACTAGAAGTTATAAATTGAGATTTATAGTGGGAAAAGATCCCTATCAGCAACGTGAAAAGTCAACTAGGGTTCTGTACAGCTACCCACTGTAAAGGTGGAACAATGTTGCCTGAAGGGATGAATCTCACTTCAGTCTGAGCATTGACAGGGAGCAGTGAAGGGGACGATACCTTGTTTAAGGGTCTCTCAGGGCAACCTACTTGGTTCTTCAGGCAAACCCACAAACTTTCAAATATGGGGGCAAGTTCCTTCCCACACCTTTTTAATTTTTTTGTTAAACAACTTTATAACAAATGAATGGCAATGTACCCATGTAGCTGAGGTTGCGTCTTTGGCTGTATTATGACATTATTTTTGACTGGGCAAACAAACATTAGTTCTGGGTCACAACAATTGGATTAAACCAAAAGCGAGGAGAGACCAAGGTCCTGCTAGAACGCACAGAAACAAGAGGGCAGGCCAGGACGGAATCTTCTGCGACGAGCACAGAAAGAGAGGAGCAAGGAGGAAAAGAATGGGCTTATCAGGGGAAAGCACTCACTCACACAGCTGCAGGCCCCCAACTAACCCATCAGTCTTTCTCTCGCTTGCTCGCTCACACTGCCCCTCCCCTACTCCACAGGGGAATTCAACGCGTGTGGATGAAAGCGGCAGCACTCTGAAAGGCTAGGGCCCAGTGGCAGCCCCCAGGACGCCTGCGGCTGTCCATTCCAATAAAAACCACCGTCCCATTAGAAGAACATTTCTCCCAAAAATACTAACATGGCTTTTGCTAACAGGCCCCTACAAACTTACAACTACAGATTGGTGATGACGCAAAATAATAATAATTATTTATTATGATACTTAACTGGTGTTCTTAAAGATTCACAACAGACAAAAGAAAGCATATTAAAGTGAAATGGAAAGTGAAGTGAAACTGCCACGCACTGTGATGTTTATCACAAAAACGATAACCATCAACATGCTCGCTCAAACAAGATTTCAGGCTTAAAGCAGGGATGGTACAACAATACATGAATAAAATACTTCGTATTGTATCTTGAGTGCTAGACTG
Organism: Hepsetus odoe; assembly: GCA_017165825.1. NCBI lineage: Eukaryota > Metazoa > Chordata > Actinopteri > Characiformes > Hepsetidae > Hepsetus > Hepsetus odoe. The sequence continues at coordinate 24,044,587 of CM029376.1, forward strand.
GGAAACGAATGTGTCTAACATACTTGTGTTGGGCAGGAGCTCAGGCATTAATGAAAGTGAGCCATTTGTAGTGATGTGTAATTTTAGGAACACAGTATATAAATCCAAGACGAAACAAACCTCTCCTACAACCCGTTTTTCATACATCGCAGATCAACTTCTGCAGGTGGACGCCAGGAACAGGCTACTTTCCAAAATAGTTTTCACTGCTGACTAGAACACTTTTTGGCCCCGATAACAGGAAAAACCTGTATTGGTGCTGGCCTTATTGTCCCCGACCTGTAATTTGGGTGAGTGATCAATTCATCAATTTTATAATCGCATTAGTGAGATAATCGTAACAATCATGCTAAGATCTAGAAGTCTACTCTGTCCACTCACATTAGCATTTCTGTGCAAACCACATGCCTGAGCATGCAAACAGATTAGATTTTTCTTGCAGTACAGTCATAGGGATGACTAAAGCTGTTGTAGCTGATGAAGCACTTAAATGGAGGAGGTCCCCTAAAGGGCCCAACCATTTATCACAGGTCTGAGTCAGTTGCCAACACACCCATTCCTGAAAGTGGGGGCAAGCCCCTGGACCTACTGTTGCCTCAGGAAAGCATTGTGTATGGAGGACAGAACAGTCACACACACACAAATCCAGCATGACTAAAAAGTGCTGCAACTGAGTCATGAGTACATGCTAGGTTAGACCAACCTGCTGTGCAAGCTATGACACATTCTTCAAGAGTGCTGGTGAACATTGCGAAACAGTCAAGTAACGACAACCCTTATATCCTGACACACAGGTAGCATAGAGGGGGTTAGCAGTTAGCACACTCAAGTGTGGTTTGAGATGGAGAAAAACAACTTACGTGATATCGCGCCGCTGGTAACATCCCTGGAGAAGACAGCACACCAATTCAGAGAGAAAGTCTCGGTTCTGTTGCAGCAGTGCTTGTTCCAGTTCCTAAGCAGCAGGGAGGAGAGGTCAGTCAGTATCATGTTTTACAAGCACCTGCTTTTACCAGCTTATGAGAAAATATCAAATTTAATGACCAGGGTAACCCTTTTTTAATGGGTCCAATACTTAAAAGTTAAGCACGGTGTTGTAAACCCTAGAACATGTAGCTCTGGACATGGCTGAAGCGGAACCTTAAGCGTTCATGTAAACATAACCTCTTGTAACAAAAGGTTGAAGTGGAGTTAGAGCTAGAAAAATGAGCTGGATTAATGGTATGAATACTAGATGGGAAACATTTGGGTAGAAACATGTGAAGGATAAGCTGACTCAAATTGAACTAACAGCAAGAATTAGCCAAACAAACATTATACTATAAAAGCTGGATTCATGATAATACACCTCATGGTGGTAAGCCTGATTCTAGTGACTTCATGAATACAAGCTTTATGCTGTAATCAGAGGGCGAGCTTGCTATACAGCAACTGGGTGATCCCAAAACCGAAATGTTTCTGATATCACACATGCCTAGTTACACCTTTTTGAACACACAGGCTATTTTTACCAGTTGCCTAAAGGTTTTGGGATGCAGCACCACATCTCTAAGAGCACATATTCAAGACATGCCTCAAGGTGCTCAGCAAGGCTTTTGTTACAAGCAAGGAAGGTGCAGCTGAGGTTCAAGTTCAACTATGACCCCTCTCTCCCTCCAGCATTGTGCTCCGGCCATTCAGGGTTTATGAAGCGGCAGTAAGCAGGAGAGTAAACTCCACCATGTTGGAAGACAGAGACCTTGTGCCCTGCCAGTAGCCCCCAGGGCCACTGCAAGCAAACCACAACCTAGCTCTGCTGTCCAAGCCTCACCTTACCAAACGTGCACTGAGCCAGGCAATTTAATGCTATTTAACATTTCTGAGCATACAGTTAAAATTATATATTATAAAATAAATGCAGAACAGCCGCATATTTCTTTATCAGTATTGCACCACTGGTTCTTTCTCTTTCTTTCAAATTAACCTGATGTCAGAAAAGCAGATCTCATGTATAGTGGAATGTACTACGCTGAGATGGAGAACAAGAGGGCAGATACGCTAATGTGTATCTAAACCGCCCCTCCAGATTTGTTCATTTGATTCATCTAACCCTTCTCAAGAAGCATAAACAACTATGCAGAGATTTAGTTGTTTTTTTCCTTTTTTGTCCATGAGCTCTGCTAGTTGCTCAGCCTCTTTGACAACAGGGAGCACTTTTCAACTCTGGTCAAAAACATCCACCCCCTTTCCCCCTTCAGTGCAGAGTGACACTCCTAAATTAACTCAAGGGCGAGAAGAGGCAGCCTCATTGTGAGATTCACTTGAGCTGCATATCGCTGCCGCTGTCCAGAGGGATGGTGGAAAAGAGCAGGGGTTGCCAGAGGTCGCCTCGCACACCTCCTGGCTGCAGAAAGCCACGGAAACCAGGAGCCTGGCGACAGCAGGATTTAAAAAAAAAAAAAAAAGAAAGAAAAGAGCCTGAACAACAGGATGAGACACATGTTAGTGCTTAGAAGGGGAGGAAGGAGGAAAAAGAAAAAACACACTCAATCCTAATTCCAAGTGACAAAGAAAACGTTGACCATCCAACGATAAAAACGCAGAGTTCATTACACTTCCTGGCAGGCTTTTAATGAGTAATTTAAAAGCTATTGATCAGCCCCCTCAGGTGCTCAGCAGAAGGTAGAATTGAACTGTCAAAGCCTTTATTGAGTGAGGCAGTTGGTGTGGAATTAAGTTTGGGGAATGACGAGCCTGGCTGTGAAGGGGGATAGGCTATAGCAGAAAAGGTCATGGCTAATTCAGTGGATAGAATCAGACAAAAATAAAGGTGCATGCTTTCTGTCCACCTGCTGATGCAGATCCTTCAGGTTAAGGCTGACCTTCAATAAATGAATCAGGCTTATTAACATTTGTGGAATTATGTGAATTCCTTCTTTTGTCCAAATGCAATCAGAAATATTTGTAGATGGCATAAATGTTCACATCAGACAACAGCACAAACCTTCACCATTCTATCACCATCCATATCTAAGCATTTTTCTCTTGATTGCTCTGAATTTGTGTCTCAAAAATTCTTCATCAGCATCTGTATCAGTTGGAGTCTTTGAAAGCACAACTTTCCTTCACTTACACAGTAAAGTTTTTTAAGCCACATCCCCAAGTCATGAATGTGATTTTAGCAGGTTGAGGGAAGGTTTGAGGATGCATTTATGGAGGTTTAATTGACTGATTATCTGTTTCTTTGTAAGTCTTGGATGATACACTACATCATCAATCATCACTACTAAAGAAAAAAAGAAAAAAAAAAGTGCATTTTGGGTCAAACTCTCATCACCTTAACTGGCTTCATTGGTATTTATATTGTGGAATGATACAGAAGACAGAAAACTAGTTTTGGGTTTGACGGGCCACTGCTCTGCCCTTTCCATGAGCCTCATCAGATCCTGTGTCACGCTCACACAACTTCCTGGTCCCCTGACAGCCACTGGGCTGGAGAGCGCCCATCTATCAGTACAGGCTGCACTTTGATCACACTTCAAACCTGAGTCCGGCTGCGGGGGATTAGCACCACCACACTCCGCCTTTGAAGTGACATGCAGCAGCTCAGATGGCAAAGGAAGGGAATTAATGTAGTGTGTGTGCACTTTTCTTCCACACCACCTAACTCTCCTGTGTTGCTCTGCTGGAAACTCATACCTAATCTAGCACTCCACCTGAAAGCCACATATGTCTTACACTGAGCAGGAACAACAATGTCTACAACACTACTGGGCAGTTCGACGTGTCACTTAAGCTGTACTTTTCAAAAGGGAGAATGTTTCTCGCACTCTGCAATGTGAAAGTGAAGTTTTTTAACGCTAGTCCTAAAACTTTCTGGTAACCCATTTTCTAAATGTTCATCCCAAAATATAATGACTTCCATGCCAATTCAGTACATTCTGAAATAAACAACCACAAAAGGTGGGGTGAAATTTAAATTTGCTTAAATAAAAAAAAAAAATTTTATTCAGAAAACACAACTGACTGTCACAAAACGCACAGAGAATCGGAGAATCCCGAAGCAAATGGCGAGGCAAAGAAAAAAACCCCTTAAGCTGGAGGAGGAAACCCTGGGAGGAACCAAAACTCAAAAGATGAACCCAACCATCTCCTAGCTAAAACCAGATCACTAAGTGTTTCACAATGATGGTAGATTTGCAGATGATTCATCACCAAATAAATTCCTTGTAAAAATATCCACATTCACAACTGTCCCAAATCCGGGGGTGAGACTTTTTCCCCCACTTTCAACAATTAATGTTGATTACTGGCCAATCTCATCGATTAGACATTTTGCTCCCTCGTATCTTTGTTTGAAGTTAACAAACAAGATGTTCTAACATTCAATGTTGTAGTGCACTGTGTACAAGCACACAATCACATGCAGGCAGTCAAGCAAAGCTCCCTTCCGTAAGTGTTACATCAAGCGAAGAGAATCAATGAGATTCACATTCTGCTGGTTGGTACATTGAAAAACAACACAAACTAATCATTTATGTAGTAATAGTGACAGACATACTGCCCCTTGTGAATTATACTGCTTACTACCAGATCACCTTCAGCAAAGTGGCTGAAACTGGCTAGCACTACAGCAAAAACCCAAAAGGAGGGTGAATGCAATCTCTCCACACTAACTTTTACAGAAGCTTTTAAGCTCACTTTCCTCATAAAGATATCAGCCTCATGTTTTGGCCAAGTGGCATCAATTTATCTAACAGTCCAACACATTCAGGCCAAGCCCAGACACCCCTAGTGTCTCAGACACTAGGGGTTCCAAATCATATCTAGAATGATGGCACCATATGTGACAGGAAACATGTCTCATTGGGATGCAAAAACCCATCATTTCCTGTAGCATCACTCACCTAGCTCACACAAACATGAGATTTCAAACAAGATAAACAAATCTAGTAGGCTAAGGCTTTTGTCCTGGCAGGGCTGTGCTAGTTTACATATTCTGATAAGTTTTACTTGAGTGCCCCCCCCAGAGTGTGACAGAATGGGGGCTTTATTATATTCTAAACCAAGATTAACAGCAGATTTTAGCAGTTTCTTTCACTAAAGGCGTGGGAGCTATATCTGGGACTTTAATGTGTAAGCATTATAACTAGCCACTGACTCATTTCCACAATATCTACATACCATGGTATAAAATACAATCTAGGCCTCCAGCCTTGTGATTACTTGAAGGAACATCAGACCCAGAACATTCAAACAGGAATAAAACAGTCTCGGAATAAGCTGATAACACTTTTCTGCTTTGCTGTACAAACGAACTCTGAGCTCTGCTACAATCAAGACGTTCCTAGTATCAGTCCCTGATGCACACCAGAGGCTCGGCACAGATGGTGGGAGAGCAGTTAACAGCCGTTGCTACTTAAGGGGAGCAATAGGAAGACGGGGGAGGGGATGGGGACGAGTCTTGTGTGTCTCCCTGAGCAAAATCTCCCTGTTTCTTCTCACAAACAACCCTGGCAGTCATATCTCCACAAAAAACAAAACAAAACAAAAAAATCCCTCATTATTTTCTGTCTTCTCCACCAGACCTGGCTTTAACATCCCATCGGCCACTCGTGTCCCCGGTGAAAGTGTCCTTTTCATTTTTTCTCATCTCCAGTTGTTAGGGATGAAACAAGAAGTGAAGGTATTACAGACTAGTTGCACAACTTCCCAAAAAGAAGCTGTGACAGTCTCACAACTGTCTGGCTGAAATTATTGTACAAGCAATTCAAGCACCAGGAGATGGGGACACTTCAGTCTGCTCTAAAGCGATAAACATATTCCTAATCTGTCTAAACTGATAACTCCTGGATATGTGGTCATTATGTGCAAGGTTTTGCACAACACACAGTCCTTCTCAAGGTCATTAAATGTATGTGCACATGAATTTGCACCCGGCAGTCAAAAGCTTCTCCTGTCAGCTGGGGAAAAAAAAAATTACACTGGTTCATCCAAAGTAGGAATTTAATTCAAACTGAAGAGCAGCAACATCTGCATTAAGAGACAACAGTCCTTCAGCACAACAGTGGGAGGTGGCATTACAGTAGTGGGTGGAGTTTTGGTGGCATCTTGGAGAGACATGTATTAGCAGTGCATTACCATGTGGTTCGAATGCGTCTCAGTGTAAACAGTGCTTGAGGATGTGCGTTATCAAAAATGGAGTTCCTCCAGTCCAAAAACAGTAATTACTAAAAAATAAAAACAGGATGTAAACAAGAATAATTAGAAACAACTTACTCCTGTCGCCTGCAATCCTGTAGCAGAACCACATTGGTTCCCTACAGAACATTTCTAAATGTGGTTCTTTGGTAAAAGAGATGTATACATGTATGCATGTATGAGATGCATGCATGTATTCATTCAAAACTTATTACCGTGTATATTACTCTTGTGGATAAATTTATTATTTATTTATAGCTCCTCTACTTTTCTCCTGTACTTGTTCCTGTTCCTCTTTCTCTATATCTTTATATATTTTTTCTTTTCTTTCTGTACACCTGTTTTTTTTTTTTTAAGAGCCCTGTAACGCCCAAATTTCCCATTCGTGGGATAATAAAAGATCACTCTACTCTACACACAAATGCAAACCTTAGTGAAATAAGATAACATAAAATTCACTCTCAATACCAATTAAAAGTATCCAAGGTGGCCCCACTATTTTATTTTATTGTTAAGAATGTGCCATTGGAAAGAACTTACAAAAACTTTACTAAAAGAGGTACAAACAATAATGAAGGCGTGAACACATTGTCAGGCTAAACAACATTATCATAGGCAGTGCAGACAGGCAGCCTGTGGCTTTACACAAACAACTGTTCCCGAGAGCAGATGAGTGTGTCTAGCTGGGCCTTTGTTCCAGACTACTCCGTTAGCCTCTCAAAGCACACAGGCACCGAGCACATCAATACAGCCGGCCTGCACAACACCCACACTTTCTCACCTCCTCCTCCTCCTCCACAGGCTCAGACTCCCTCACATCTCCCAGGACACACATTGCACCGAGCCTGCTGCCTCTACCCCCCACAAAACACCCTACCCAACACCCAGGCTCTTAAGAGGCTGAGGGCTAACACTCTCGCTGATTACCCCACCCCATCTCCATCCCCCTTTACAACACTCAGCTGTCTAATAGCAGAGCAAAAGCTGCAAACCATGAGGACACACCACACCTCTAAGCCTCATCTCGGTAAGGGCAGTCACGACTGCTTGATTAAACTCAATTAGGCTCAGCTACTTCAAAATATAGTAATCTCCGGGACTCACAGTCAATGATTAGTTGGTGTTTTCATTATGATAAACAAGGATGAATGATGAGGATGGATTCACAAAGATGTCTGCAGATATTTACTTAAAAAATAATGCCAAAAACATTTTGTTCAATGTCACAGAAGAACATATTCTAGTTTCCTACAGAATATTGTTGGGAGAACCAAATTTTGCAGGCCAACTTCTAACCCACATGCAAAGATTCTAAGAAGGACCATTCACATTATATAAAGCTCTTCTAAACCTAAAAAACGTTCAGGCTCTTCGACGTTTTTAAGGATCCACAAATCTGTGGCACAACTCAAAGAAGTTCCGTGGGATTTGGGTGGTAAATAAAATAGTTCTGTTAGCACTGTTGACCTTGCAGATCTGTGTTAAAGCAACCTGGTTCCTATACCCACCACTGTACGAGAATCAGAGTAGGGAGATTTGTTTGCAATGATTCCTTCTTCAATGGCTCTGCAAGACATTTGCTACTGTTATTTTTCCAAAACACAACATTTTGTTATGATGGTAATAGCCCTGAACTTGATCCCAGAAACCAAAACCAAACTACCTGTGTGACACCAAAACCCTCTCCGAAAACCCTAGAGAAACTAATCATAGCAAGCTTCACTAACACTGCATCTCAAATGTCACTCCAGAAGCCCCTGAACTCTGCAGCAGAGCTCCTGAGACTCCGCAGTGTGTTCAGAGGCTGCCCCAAACTGGAGACAGAGACGGGAAGCCATAGGGAGAGGCAACAATAGAGGCGGCTGAAACAAACCCCAAGGAGTACATGCCCCACAAACACACGCACACACCCCCCCACCAACTCCCCATGTGAAACCATCTAATGCATGTACTCCTGCTCTAACCTGTCAATCATGCCTGGGGGAAGGGAGCACATTTTTTTTCAACTTGGCTGTTAGCAAGACTCAAATACTAAACTCACCCAAGAGGGAGTGGGAAAGTGGAGTCGTGTGCTGTGAAACATCTATTTCTTCTTGTTTTTTTGTAGAACACACAAGTGTTTGAGGGGGTGTGAGGTGTTAAGGCTGGACGCAAAATAGGAATCTGGTGGCTGATGAATAACAAGAGGATAAAACAAGCTTTGCTGCTGAAAAGGGCATTGTTGAGAATGTGTGGGAGTTCTTTCTACTCTCCAGGCAGCCTCAATGCCACTGCAGGCCTGGGTTAAAAGGTAAAAGATATGAGATGAAAGTGACCAAGACTGATCCTTCTCAAGACACGGTGTTCGCTGTTGGAAACACTGGCAGCTTACCCATTTCTTATAGCCACCACTACAGAATAGAGCCTTGTGAGAACTTCCTGAATACCAGCAATTCTAACTGGTCTGTTATTAGCCTACATCCCTCATCTAACGAGCAATTACCACTCAAGGTGACAAGTTAAACTATGAAAAAGGGAATCTGCTGAAGGTCTGCTTAAGGATTCTCTTTCCATACTACAAACTGTCCCGCTCCCTGATAATGCATTTAAAAAGCAGGTCCTTGTGTTTTGAAGGGTATCAGGACTAATTTGAGAAGCTCTGCTGTAACGGGTTCATTTTTGCTAGACAGTATACTCTACGGTGCCAGTCAAAAATCATTCTAGGGTTTAATCTCCAGCTTGTGGGATCGTGTTAGATCGGCTTAGATCAGTTATTAATTATTTTTCAAAAAAGGGAAAATGACCCACACAATATATGAGAGAGAGAGAGAGAGAGAGAGAGAGAGAGAGAGAGAGAGAGAGAGAGAGAGAGCGCGAGAGCGAGAGAGAGAGAGAGAGAGAGAGAGCAGTGCCTGTAAAGAAAAGTCCAGAAAATAGCCAAATATTTCTTCAAACATTTAGCATAAGAGTAATAACAGAGTTTATAGGGGACAGCGTCATGAGAACAAGTAAGCCCATTGAAATGTGATTCTCATTTTTAAAATGAGAGAGATCAAATTGTGAGCATTGAAAGAGGGAAGGATTTCTTCAGACTACCACATGTACTTTAAAGAAAACTGGCCTTCAAAATATCCCAATCCAATGCTATTGCCACACAACAAATATATTATGCAGCACATTAAGTGGGCTGTTACAATCTGAATTTAGGCATGAGCATGATACAGCAAGCTACAGTGATACGTAAAAATCTGAATAAAGATATTTTCGTTCTTTGGTTTTGATAGTAGCCCTGGGACATCTCTATGGCGTGTTAGTGAAAAAGAAACTATTAACAGGGAAAACCTCAACGCTCAGGCTCACTTCCTCCTTAACCACAAAAAGCAAAAAATGCTGGTCTCAGACATCAAACAATTTCTATTCTCATCAGTAAAGGTTCCCTTGGCCCAGACATTATTAGTATTTTCCATGCCGTAACACATACTCTAACACATAAAAAACCAAGCACAAAACACCCATAACCTTACTGCTTAATAAACTACAGTTACCAAATAAAAGCACTGATCTCTTGCTCATCTTAATATTTACATTAATGTCTCTAACTAAGGGCCAATTTTCAGCCACCATAATGCAAATATCTATAGACTACGGATCAGTGCACTGAGAGTATAGAAGAAAGGCAGGCCCAGAGGAAGCGGAGACCCCAGCCAGGAGCACCTCCACCCTTCGGGGGGAGAAAGCAAAGAAAGAAAGAACCACCATCTGCGATTTAGTCATGGTGATGCCAGCAAGGAGAGAGTTGGAGCGGCAGCAAGTGTGTGAGATGAGCATCATGAATGAGGGCCTATTCAGCTCAGGCAGAAAACACATGCACACCCACCCATCACCCAGGCGGGGCTGTGGAGGAAAACGGGCTAAAAGGCCACTGCAAGGCAAGACAAAGAGGTAAGATGTTGATCAGTAGCTTGGTAGCTACAACATGGATAAAAGACCAGCTGATGGAGCAGCACCACAGCAAGAAAAAAGAACCCAAAGAAAAGATTGATCCTTGCAAGAGCATTTTTTAAGGCGGCATAAAATTTGACACTTTTCACATTAATGTTGTGTATTGCTGTTTGAGTAAACAACAAAAAATGAGAATGCTTATAAAGGAAGCTGCAGAGGACCGGAAGAAATGGTGATGGATAACCCGATGTGGCAACCCCTAACGGGAGCAAATAACTCTAGAAAAATAACAGAGCTTATGGTAGGTATGTTCTGATCCAGTTACCTTCCAGCTCTTTAACAGCCCTTTTCCACCAACAGGGAACTGGTTCTTGAACCCCTTCCGTTAGGGATTCTTTGAACCTCTATGCTCTCTGGAAACCAGCTCACATTTCAGTTGGGAGCTGAACCACTGTAATCAAGTATGCGTTATTAAGGGAGGAGGGGAAACACAATGGACGTAAACACACCAAAAGCCTTCACAGTTCCTACTGTAACAAAACAATAAATCTGGGTTCTGAATTAAACACTGCTGGTCATACACTTTTTGGTTCCATAAAACAATGGAGTTGGTTTCCTGCTGGTAGAAAAGAACGATGAGAGAGATGCTGGGGACAACATAAAGAAAAGCATGGCTTGAATGGCATAACAAGCTCAAGGAAAACACAGACAATTTGCAATGTTAAGTCATTTTGATTTCTCACAAAACTGCAATGGAAACCCACCCACACATCACTGGTTAGGAGATTAATTAGAGGTTATTATTCATCTGTTCCATGTTCCACCAGTATAGTAGGCTTCAGTACTTATGACAGCTTTCCTGAAGCAGTTTGTGAAAACTGAGCCTGTCATCCAAAGCAAGTGCTTGTAGCATTCACCGTTTGCTCATTTTTATAGCACACAGCAAGTCAACAGGGTGTCCTACACCACATCCACAAGTTTGCACCTTAATGAAGGATGTGGTTTGAGTAGGTTGATAGAAGTTTTAATGTTGCATTTATCAAAAACATTAACAACCGTTGACTTCTAGTGCTTGTTAGCAAAATGAGGCTTGTAGCCCTAGTCTAAAAGTAAAAATCTGAACACCAAGCATTTGGAAAAAGAGGATCTCTCTGTATATTTCCAATTCTGGCTGGACTATTTCTTTAAGTCAGTTGGGCAATTTTTTTTACTTTAAGTTTGCCAAGCTTAATAAACACAGACTAAATGAAAATGCTGACCCCACTGGAACAAACAATCAGTCCTAAGGAATTTTTTTTTATTGACAAAGTTTTATTTTCCTAAAATGTTTCATAGAGCCACAAGTCATAGCTGATGTTCAGGACATTCACTTTTTGCTCTACTTAATATAGTACCTAATTTGCATGCATTCATTCCTTGGGCAGTTACTCTGTGACAGGTGGTAATAAGCCCCAATGACTTAACACAGAATAACCCGATGGCCTTAATTAGTGCTTCCCCAATAGCCTGAGTGATCACTAATAGACAAGTGCTAATTGGGACTAATTACGCAACCATAATTATCCACTGATCCAGGTACATAATTACTTACTGGCAGGAGTAAATGAGCTACAGATTAATAAGTGAAGATCCAAAGTGATGCACACAGGGAATAGACTTAACCCGATCCGGCAATCAGGTTTTCAAAGAGAGCTGTCGATCTGTAACTGAGAAAACTCTCTTTAGATTTTTCAGTTCAGTTTCTAATGAAAGGGACTATTTTTTCCATTTTGAACACAGCACAGCACACAGTGAGACAACGAAATTCAACCTCTGCATTTTACCCATACAGACCATGCAGCAGGTGGCAGCTATTTAAAGCTGCCCAGGGAGCAGTGATGGGGATGCTACCTTGCTCAAGGGTATCTCAAGGAACCCTATTGGTCTGGGATTCAAACCCAACTAGTAGATGGATTTTCATATAAGACTTCATAATTATCACAGTTTCTCCAAAACAAACAATTTCACACAAACCACCATACATGACTTTGCGTTCTTCTTTAAATCACTGCAGCCCAGTCCAAATAAAAAACAAACAAAAAAAAAGACCTTTTAAATGAACCTTAAACATTGACATCAAATCAATAGTGGGGAGTCAAGTAGCTCAGTGGCATCCTGTAAAACGCAGCAGCCCTAATTTATGGAACACAAAAACCAAAAGGTGGCAGTGAGCCGAAAGGATTTAAGTCATTTTCCTCACCGTTCTATTTTGCATAATAAACCACAGACATAACTAATTTCACAATGTTACCAGAGTGCAGGAGCAGGTGGGGGATTAGCCCATGAAGGCCTACCCACCAATCATCATGCCCCACTAAACTGACTAGTTTGTAGACGCTTCTGTTGGGGCAGGTGGCAAAAACAAAAAACTAAACTTCAAGCACTGCTCTGATTGCTGCAGGCCCAATTTAAGATGCTGTACAGATTGACAGGGGCATATTTGTAGGCATTACTTTGTGCTGACTGCATTTTAGGAGACTGCTCAAATGGCAGACTCTGATAGCTGTTCTTCACAGTGTCTTAAAAGTGCTTGATAGGGAGACTACCAACTGTCCACACAGCATCCTGCAGATAATGAAGACATATGGAAATGGTCATACAACAAACCCAAAATCATCCCGTGCTCAGCAGACAGGCTCAACTCCCCCTCGGCTGTATTTGTGAGGGCTGGGTGGGTGGGGTGTCCTGGCGGATTTGGGGGTGTCCTGGCGGGAGGGGGATTTCAGGGCTCGTTTCACAGCCACAGTGCCAGGAAATCAAGCGTGCTCAGCTCAGACAAAGAGCGAGGAGATAGCCTGGGTGAACAAGGCTTCGTCCTGTCAAGCCGCTCTCTCTTCCAGGCAGGGATGCGGAGAGCAACGGCAAAGTGTAACCTGGAGACAATGTGCAAGGAACCGTTTTGTGAGTCTGCCAAGCAAAAAGAAGAAGGAAAAAAAAAAAATAAAATTCTATTGTCCAGCTGCCGGAACCGAGCCTCTGAAGAAAAGGAGCTGGCCAGCAGAGCTACTTTCTACCTGGATCACTGAGTTTTGTAATATCCAGCTAGTGTGGTCACACAGTGTACAAAGACAGAGTTCTAAGGAGAGATTTTGAGAGAAGCTGCAAGGATCAATTTTCCTCCTCCTGCCATGGTGCATTTTGTCCAGCAAGCTTTCATTTTTTTGTCAGGAGGAGTTCTTGCAGAGCAGCACTTGCCTGACTTCAAACTAGCTGTGTTTTATGGGCTAAATACCCCTCAATCTTGGAGAAGAGCCACAAACTCCAAAGGTCTAAGCATGTTTCCTCAACTGTTTTATGACACATTGTGGCCTGGACGGGTACTGATAACAGCTCAGAGAGTTCTGGAGAAAGTAACCTGAAGAACAATACTGATAAATCGGCAATCTGACATCAAGGAGTTTTGAAGTTCTTTCTGTGAATGAATTTCAAAACAGTCTGAACTGAAGCGGCCTTCACTTCGTCTGAATCGTTTCTTCATGCTTTCAAAATGGGTGAAAAATCTTTTGTAAACAGCTGAAATTTTTTTAAAAAAAAGGTAACAGATGAATGGTCAAATATAATAAAACCCTTGACTGCCATTGTGGCAAAAAGACATCTCAACTTCACCAGATTAAACGTCCATTCAGGGCTTTATCACATGAGGTCATGCCTTTCTTCAGTAACCATATTCTCAGCAACAAAAAAACAACAAAAAAAAAAAAAAACACTTCCTTCCCATTTTTACCAAAGAGATCTTTCTCCATCATCGTTTGACCAATGGTAAAGATCTGATCAGTCAGTCACCTAGCAGTCTAAAGTTCTTCCGATGACAAAGGCACAGGATCCGCTTACAACCAGATTTGTGTGCTATTTAGTGAGCTTGGCCACCTGCTTTTTTCAGCACAGCCATTTAAGAGGCACCCAATGGCTAAAAGCAAACACATGCGAAGCCTAAGCTGGTACATGAGCACGGCAGCATTGTCATAAGGCATGTTAGTCACTCTTGCATCTTATATTACACATGAAATAAAGACATATCCTCTGCACTACACTCCGCACAGAACAGAAGTAACAAAAAGCAATCAATCAGAATTTGTCACAAATTAGAGAACAGTATGAATATAAAAGATTCATCAGCCTACAATTAATAACAATAATTAATAACACTGAAAATCACAAAATGATTAATGGCTGACATTCACAACCCAGTGTCCCGTGTCATGTCAGGCTGTGGAGGAAGCATCACCTTTATATCAAAACTACTACTCTCAGAGCAGACACTGAAACTCCACTCATATCTTCAATTCCACATTTTTCGGTTATAGCAGTTAGCCTGTTTATCAGTATGTGCTGAAAGCAAAAGCACTGCAATTTGCAAGACTACTAGGCATGCTTTTACACTTATTTTATTTATTAAATTCCTTTACTTTTGGCAAAACAATTTTTAAACCAATATTTAATGTACTCAATAAAAGGCAAAGACAGTGGGCTGCTTCGCTACAATGAAAGAGTGCTACTGATAGGAATCTAGGTGACTCTAGATCCAAATCTATAAGCCATCTATAAGAACTATAAGAAGCCAATTTTCATAAACTGGATGGTAGGCATAATAACAGGCAAGGAGATGGCAAGTTAGCATGAAACAAAATGATCTTTTGCACTTTACATTTCATCAGGCACAGCAGCATAATGTATAAGAAATCCATTAGATGTTATTACATGTATTTTTCAAGAGCATGAAATGTTGTTAATCTGTAATCATGCACAATCAAAAGATTTAAATTTCTTATACCAAAGTAAGTAGAATTACATCAGATATAAATGTTAACAAGTTAGCAGACATCAGGAAATGGGCTTTGATTAAACCTGGTTGAAGGCTGATCCGCTGTGGCGACCCCTAAACATGAGCAGCCGAAAGAAAAGAAGATCAGACAGGTCAAGAAAATCAGAACAACAAATTTGAAGCAATTGGAACTTCCTTAAAAAGGAAAAAATAACTTTTTATACAGGTTTATGTCTTCATTTTTATTTATCTTCATTTTCTGAAACGCAATCAAAAGCACTATCCAGCATGTTCCAAAGCTCACCTGTCTCATTAACACACACAATTAACAAAAAAGACAGACAATGAATAAACAGCTCTACGGAGACTGGACTATTATGTCCAGCGACACTGAGGACCCTCAACAATGACAAATGACTTGAACTTGATGTCTTAATCAAGAGACTGACAATGGATTATTCACAGCAGGGGCTGATCGTGTGATGGGGAAACGTCCAGTGCTGGTGTCCACGGTGCCACGACCTTGTCTGTGTACTAGTATGACAAAGCCACAGAGCAGAAATCTTCTTAAGTGCTTTAAAAGCTACAGAAGTAACATCAAGGTATTTTGCATCAACAACTTGGAGGAGAAAGTGATAAAAGAAGGTCAAAATGTAACTTCCCTCAACAAATTGCAGTAGAACAGCAAATGGGGGATTTACGTCTGCAATGCTTGACAGACAGGCGTGCACTATAATGCCATTATGGGGATGTGTGAGTGAAACTGAACACTTAACATGGCGTTATATTGACATACAACACATTGGGCAGCGTCTTCAGGTCTCCACCTTGTTAATGTTGTTTCCTAAATAGCATGGGGTGTCAAATTTGACATGTTTAATGTTTACTGCTTTATGTAGCCATTTTTCTTTAATAAAACAATATAGGATCTTAAATGGGTCAGCATTTAAAAAGAAAAATTCCTAAAAATATATATAATAAAAAAAGTGGCACAAATATGTCCTGCCCAGCTGGACAGCCTACAGTCACTCAGCGAGAGGTTTTGGAGCTTATTCCTCAGGAGTGACAGAGCCTCATCCAACAGCTCTGAGATGAGCTGGACTGGTGTTTGTGATGCAGAACAAAGCATCCAACAATGGTACGGGACATTGCTGGTGCTCTGGTGGCTGAATGCAATCAAATCCAATGAGCAATGCTCAGACATCTAGTGTAAAGCCTTTCCACACATGCAGAGGCTGCAGCTGCACGAAAGGTGACAACCAGATAAATACTCTGCAAATACAGCGTACATACATGTAAATCAGTGTATATGTATGTAAATCACTAATAGCAGATGCACAGTTAGTCACTGTTTCTGTTGTTGTTGTTAAAGAGGAACCCACTGAAAGATTCTTTGTGGATACAAACAGCTTTGCTTTAAATGACACTTTGTTTTAGGACTTTTGAGGGTACATATTGCTAAGCATTGCTTCTAATTCCCAGATTAATATCACGTCGCCTGAAATGCTGCATCAAGGAATACATTTCAAACGTAAGGCTTGCATTAAGTACATTTATCTTCTAGCATCACTTAACGTGCGAGTCCAAAATTAGACACTACATGAGCTTAAGGAAAAAGGCTTGCCTGGTTTTATATCCACTTGACGTGAGAGTGTACCACACAGGCAGTAATTCATCAGTTTATGTTGTTTCTTACACAATGCAGATGAAGCTCATTTCTACAGGGAAAAGAAGTGATCAATACTGTGACGAAGAGGAACGAAGTACCTCACTATGAAGGGACCGGTGTGTTACCAGACGATGGAGGGTGTTATTTGGTTGGAGAGAATAAAGTGATATGAAGAGACCATTCAAATGATACTTTTAAAGAGTGCTCGTTTTGCTCTAACTCGGCCAAGACGACAAATCTAGAAGGGATTTGGTTGTTTTTCCAAAATCCCATCCAGACCAAACCAGCTTCTGCTAAGCCACTTGGAAGAAGTGTGAACAATACCCAGCCTGCTGGCCATCCAACAATAAACCTCGTCGTGAACTTGGCTTAAATCTTCACACCCCAAACAAAGCGAGAAACAGGGCTTCAAACCATGAGGAAACCCTGGAGCAGCAAGATGTTTAACAGGGTGATTTTACTGGGTTAAAAAGCTCAGGGAGAAAGAGAGTGAGCACCCCAGAGCTCCCAGCTGATAACTGTAAACATGGAGCCGGAGGAAAAGTTCACAAAATCATCTCCCAAATAAGATAATGCTAGGGTTACCTGCTCGTTCATTTAGAAAGCAGGAGCAACCCACATGGCTCAGGGTCAGCACTGAGTCCCGAGTAGGAGCTCTAAAGTTAACGTTAAAAGTACCTCAGCGTGAGGGCGTAAACATGCTAGCTAGTTTTTCATGTCAAAGCAGGTCCAATTCAAAGTAAAGTTACTTCACAAACTGGAGAACACAATGACGACTTGAAAAGTCAAACACCACGTAAAAGGACAGAGGAAAAAACAGAGCAAAGTTATAATAAAACTAAAAAAAAGAAGTAAACAATTAGCCAAGTTAGCCGCGCTAAGCTGATTAGCCGTTAACGGCTGTTGTTGCCGTTGGTGTTGTCCGGGCAGTTAGTCAGCGCGGAGTTTCGCAGGCAGTTAACCAGCACAGGAGTGCTTTGAAAAGAGGAAAAGGTGAAAAAGGCGAAAAAGGCATCATTTTTTAGACTCCAGGCTTGTTTTACCTCGATTTCGAAGTCGGGTAAGTTGAACGCCGTCCTGAAGAGCGAGCAGAAGTGCGCGATGGCGGGGACTTCCCACCACGACTGGATCTCCTCCACAGAAACCGTACATCCCGGGGACATTTTTTCCAAAAAAAAAAGTTTTCCACGTTCCTCACATTAGACACGGTTTGAACGAGGTTGTCCTTTTCTCTCCCCGAACCGGCACTCCTTTAACTGAAGAGTAAAACTTGTCCTCTGGCCGGAGTTGCCATCGCGCCTCCACAATCTGTTCCCATTTCACAAGAGGCGAACAGATGGGGCGGACCGTACCACCCTCGCCCGCACAGAGGGGTGCGCCGGGACCAAAACAAACCACGGCGATCGAAAACATCCACTTTTTAATGTATAGGATCCACCTCGCCGGTCTTTTCTGAGCGTGATAGACTCGGTCCGGTTAACTGTTCTCAACAGAATGGCTTCCAAACACCTGAAAACACACAATTCTCGGCTCTTTGTTGTCAACGACACCCCCTCTTCCGGGAGTGGAGTATTCCCATTTAAAGGGAATGCACGACACGCACGTTTGAATTTTCGCTGGAGAGGCGAGTGTCCGCTCGTCCAGCCTGCACGTAGCAGTTGCCTGGACACAAACGTGGCCTTTTATTCTAAACTTTGTCTCCCTGACACCGACTGGGAGGAAGTGGACTATGATTTTAATCCATCTCGGATGGTTTTCATCATAAACTGGCCTCGTAGGCAGATGATTACAGTCGTATAGCCATAATTCGAGGTGAGGAGCTTGAAGAGTCAAGATCATGGAGTATAGTTCACCCTCCAGCAGTCCCCAATTCATAGTTTTCAGTAAAGTGACTAATTTGTAAAAAAAATACCATGAATCTTGTATCTAGGTTTTAGGTTTATTATCTTGCATCCCTGAACATGTGAAAAATGCCAAATTAGACACTGCATCAGCTGAGAAGTGATGCAGGTCTGTCTTTAACCCATATGAAGAGAGAGAATGTATCAAACAGACAGTGATCACGTATTTAAAGTTAAATACTTTTAACCAAATATTGTTTAGCTTATTAAACTGTCTAGATGTTTCCAGGTGCAACACCAGAGAAGAGCATTGTGCAGGGAAAATAATAATTTAAGTGAAAATTCTTGTCATTGCAAGGTCACAGCACAGCAAAATTGGACCTCTGCATTTAACCAATGTAAACACCATGCAGCAGTAGACGGCTATGAAAGCGCCCGGGAGCATTGACAGGGACGGTACCTTGCTCAAGGGACCCTTAGGGCAACCTACCGGTAAGGGGTTTGAACCCACAATCTTCTGCTCCTGTGGCCAACTCCCCTAACCACTAGGCCACCACTGTCCTGTTTATGATGGAACATCTCCCTGATGGTAACTTTGTGTTAGGAGAGGATGAAGAGGGTCATTTGCTTGGAGACAGGGAGGTAGAGTGATATGCAAACAGACCTTGAAGACAAGGCAAAGACAAAGAGTACTTAAAAATGAGATCATTTTACTCTAACTTCTTTCACGTCTCCCCTCATCCTGCATGGATATAAAAGTTGCTCGGAGATTAAAGTGGCCATTTTTCCTTCGCTTAGTTTGCCTGACTTCAGCTAGAACGATATATACTATGATTATAATCCATCACAGATGTTTTTCAATATAAGCTCAATCAATTTTTGTTGATTAAAGCTCAAGGTGAGAAAACTCCCTGGTCCCCAGTGCATTGCAGGGCAGACACACACATAAACACTCACACTCACACACACCTAGAGCAAATGAGCATCTCCAGTTCACCTGGTGTGTATGTCTTTGGACACTGGGAGGAAAGCTGAGCACCCAGAGGAAACAGACACAGGAACAACATTGAAAACTCAATTCCTAGGCTACCAACCTGGGAATCAAACCCAGGACCTTCTTGCTGTGAAGCGGCAGCACTTTCCTCTGCACCACAGTCCTGCCCTGCATGAAATCTAGGGATGTGAAACTCAGTGACAAAAAAGAGAAAATTAAGCAAATCTGAAAAGTGCTGCCTGTGGGGATTTGCAGCAATTTGATGATGCAGCGCCCCCTGGTGACATATAGGAGTTCATTAATGACTTTCCAGGAACAAATGAAACAAATGTTACATTTCTGCCCAATCCAGGGTGAGATTATAATAAGGTTTTTTCATAAAAAAATACTACACTCATAACTTCTTTATGGATTATAATAAGGAATTAAGGTTCCTTGTACAGTAAATGTATAATGTTCAAATTGCCCAGGCTGGAAAACTTAATGGACTGATATATAAATTGAAATTATTAAAGCTCCTGAGTCCTTTTTCTTTAATACTTTTGCTCTGTTATTTTACTTAAGTAATTGATGTTGTGAAGTATCCTTATTCTTTTGTTATCACAGTTATGAATAAAGACGCTGAGGCCAAAAAAACAGGCTCATGTAGACAAACTAGGCATGAGCTTACTGTCATTATCAGCTTTTGAGCAGTGGGCTGAGTAACTACGCTGACAAAGGTTTGAACATCAGCTGGTGACATCCTGTTTCTGCTGACCTACAGAATAAACTGACTACAGTTCTACTTGTAGCTTTCATGATTGTATTGTATGATTGATTATATAAGACCGGCATCCTTGTGTGATATCTGTTAAAAAATGTCCTTTTTTATAATGACACCACTAATAATAATAGTAATACTTATAATTATGGATCATTTTAGACAATAATGAATTAATAATGATTGTTATTATCTATATTTTATGTGTGTGCTTTACTATCATTGTATTTGTGGTTTTCTGGGCTTTGACGTAATCTGCTTAAACGCCAAAAAGCTTGCATATGCAGTCAGTTTATTTCATATATGACTCAGTGAAGAAGATCATCAAGTACACAGCAAAGCAAAAGTGTATTAAATATGAAAAGAAAATGTGTCTGATTGTTGTGTGAACTCAAAAGAAAGGTTTAGAATCCATTTTCATTAAAGAGATGCTGCTTAGATTGTTTAGCTACGATGGAGGGGAGCTAGTCTGAAATGTCTGCATGTGGTCCAGATGGCTGATTATATGCAAGTGCGGCTAGTGTGAGTTTTTGGATTTAGCACCAAAACCACCTTAGGGCTTCTAGGTTAAATGCACACTTTTAATGTCGGAGAAGTTCAGCAAGAAGGTCATCTTTCTTATTCCATGATGCTCACCAGTCTTTATCAGGTGTACAGTCCTGATCCATAGGGTTTCATACCTTTCGAGCGGTTTGAGCACAGCTCTGGTCCCTTGTGGGGGTCCAACTCTCCTCTCTGCTGCAATGTTGCTAGGAGACGGGATACCGTGGTAACATCCCTCTCCTATCAATGTTGTGACAAGGTGCCCTCTTCACAATACACCCAGCTGGTGGGGGATGGAGGGTTTACTGCATCCCAGGAGGTCTTACCAAACAGAGCAGGCCTTTCAGTTGTCAGTCTCCGCAGTCTTGGCTTACGCTGCCCTTCAGATGTTTAGGTACCCCTTACCTTCTCCTTACTTTTCAATGAAGATAATGAAGTATCTTGAAAAAGTTTGCATAAAGCTGCATGTTACTTGTTTGGGTAAATTCTGTTTCAACAATCAGATTCATCGCAGTGTTTCCTTGTGGTATAAATGCTATGCAATAATTATGATGTTTCTCTCAAAGAAGTGCTGAATTGTAATGTACAAGATGGGAATGCAGTTTCAAATTCACAATGTGCTGTCACTAATATTGAATATTGTTACTGGAGATCGTTTTCCTCCCACAGTCTCAAGACATGCATGTCAGGATGTATTGGAGATGCTGAATTGCTTCCTTGGTGAGAGTGAGCATGCGTTGGTTGGTGTGTCTGGTCTGTGATGGATTGGTGATGTGTCCAGAGATTTCTCTGCCTTTTACACTGTTAAAGAACTGGAACTGGATTCAGCACCCCCTGTGAACCTAGTCAGGATTATTTGTATATTTAATGGGTTGGGATGGAGGGATGGAGAGATGGATGAATAGATGGACAGATGGTTTGAAATGTCCCTTAATTATAAACATCCATGCAATAACATTAATATATTTTAGGTAAATATCTGCCAGTATGGATGTAATCCTGATGTCATTGTAAATCCGTAGTAGAAAACAAGG
The DNA here is from genome assembly GCA_017165825.1 of Hepsetus odoe. NCBI lineage: Eukaryota > Metazoa > Chordata > Actinopteri > Characiformes > Hepsetidae > Hepsetus > Hepsetus odoe. Next base: position 24,066,330 of record CM029376.1, read on the forward strand.
AAGTTTACTTTTGATTTGCAGATTTTGCTCTAGTTGACCAAAGATAAATGCTGACTATCCGGTTCCATTCACTGTGAACAACATCAGCGTTATTGTTAATCTTGATATATATATATTTCACGGAGGCCACTGCAGGGAGAGGGGTTGATGTGACCTGCAGGGGGCACTGATCTCAGTCCAAAGTTCCTCTGGCTATTTCTAACAGCAGAGTTATTTTAAAACCTTAGACCTGAATGAACTATATATCAGCACTCCTTCAGAAAACCCCTCAGATCAAACCTGCAGCGGAATGCAGCAAAGCAGTCCGGATTTCCAGACAACACGGTGATAGGGTTCAAACCAGCATGTGGAGAGCGCTGGTATCTTTACCTCATTAAGTGAAAAGTGAAGTGAAAGTGACAACCCTTGTCATTGCAAGGTCACAGCACAGCACAGCGAACCACAACAAAACTGGACCTCGGCATTTAACCCATGCAAACACAGTGGGCACCCATTGAAAGGTCCCAGGGAGCAGTGACAGGGACAGTACCTTGCGGCAACCTTCTGGTGAGGGAATCAAACCCACAATCTTCTGATACAGAGGCAACTCCCTAACTACTAGGCCACCGCTGCCCCTTAGTAGTCCTGCTCAATACTTAAGCGGTTCTTTTCAATGAGAATACAAAAGCCCAGAATCAAGTCTGTACAGAAGGAAAAGAAAGTTGATGGACATTTCTGTTGAACAGCCCCAACTCTGGCCTTTTCTGTCTAACTGAAAACCCCTGAAGCTGGAAAGTATGTAAAAAATGAGTGATAAGGTAAACCTGATCTAGACCAAGTTCCTGTATTTACACCCATTGGTTCCTAACAATAACATTACAGAACCGTGTTAATCCCGGGCTTTTGTGCTTCCTTCTTCTCACTTTTCTACCTGGTCATCATGTCATTTTACACCAACTAGCTTTTTAGTGTAATATCATCTGAAGGGGAAGGTTATGTTATGCAATAATTAAAGGCTTGGAAACATCCAGTGGCTCAAAGATTTCCCTGACTTTATATAAACATGATCTCCGGGATCTTTTGCGAAGCCTCTGCCCTGAATTCCTATTTTGAACCATTTATGGACATTCAAATCAGTTCTTAAACTATACCCCCCCGTTGTGAAACAGAGGCCCCAGAGTGACCAAAAAAAGACAAAATGAATGCAGTCTTTGTCTTTTACACTCCCATCTAATATTATATGGGACAGCAAGGACAAGTCATTTGTTTTGCTGTGCCGCAAAGAGTTCAGAATCAAAAGATGGATATGAGATCAGATTTCAGCTTTTATTTCCTGCTAGATGTGTTAAATTACATACACCATAGCACCTTTTGTATCTGACCACCCAGTTTTGAGAGTGAGAAAGTGAGAAAGAGAGACAGACAGTTTTAAAATATATTCAAATAAATGAGTGAAATTTATGTAGGCATAGCAACAGTAACAGAAGTGGGACTTTGTCTAATGGTCTATTTTATTTTATTTCAAAGCCCAAGTGAGCTACAGTGAGCAACATCAGGACACACCTAACTCACACTTTTCACAAGTGTGTCAGCTTATGTATTGCATGTTTTATACACTTTAATGTCTTCATTTTGATTATATTTTACACTGTTTTACTTTTAAGTGCCGTTTAATGTCCTTAAAACTCCCATCGCACTCATATTGCATCTGCCCAACTGAATAAATGTAAAGGTTCTTCTCAGCTGAGGCTGGGACTGCTTCCATCTGTCCTGTGCCCTGTCCTCTTCACGTGTTGAGCGTGTGATAGTCTTATCTGGCCAGACAGCCCGGTTTGCTCTTGCTCTCCTCCTGAAATCATCAACCTGAAGCAGCTTCTTTGCAAAGTGCTGCTTCTGACCCTGTGCTCTGTACACCCGTGTTATTTATATAAAAAACACTCATTTTAATATCAAGTTACAGCCCACACAGAATCACCAGCTTTTCGCACCAACCGCAGCTTGGAGGAGCGAAACTAATGATCAATTAGTTGTGTAGTCCAATGATGCACATAAATCAATATGGAAAAGTCAATCGGGATGAAACAGAGGCCCTAGAGCGACGTCAGCAACTGGATGGATGTTCTACTGAGTCTTTCATGAATGTGGTCTTTATCATTTCTGTTTAAGCTGTTATAAGCTGTCAGTCAGAATGGGTGTAAGATGAGCCTAAAAATCAAATAATCATAAGCTTATGATCTAAACTAAACCTGCAACCTGAACTGCAATTGCACACAGTGCATATATATATATATATATATATATATATATATATATATATATATATATACGCATGCATACAATTAAACCTTAATCATATTCCATCCTGCCAACTATGCAGGTGTCACTGTTCCAATATTTTATTAATGCTGTTCTGTTCTGTTCCTTTCCCACTATGTTACATTCTTATCATTTTTGTCTCCTTTGTTCGGCTGCTGTTTCATCTGTCATTAAACTAAGTAATTGAACTGTGCAGAGGGAAGTTTTCTGGAGAGTATATGTTCATATCTATTTTTTACATATTAATTCCTGCATGGGACTGTACCTACAGTGGACTTCCCCTGCTTTGTGACCGTGCTGCATGAGAACTGTGAGAATTACTGAAGTGCTGCATGCGTGTGTGTGTGTGTGTGTGTGTGGTGTCGATTCGAGTTAGTGTAAAGCTGTGTGTTCCTGCCTGTGTCACTGGGAGTCATCAGAATAGGGAGGGACTTGCTGTGAGGATACAATGCTGGTGTTTGTGTAACAGCCCCTGTGTGGCGGCCGACCCTCTCGGTTCCCTCTCTTCCACTTGGTTACGGTTGCTGCACACATTGTCGGAGAGGAGAAAGGGAATTGCGGACAGCTTGATCCAGTCCGGCAGACCCATGAGCCATAGGTAAGGAATGGAGGCAGACTTAAAAACTTGAAATTCCCTGATCTGAGTGGGAGAAGGTGGTGGGATTCAGTTGTGGGAAGTTTATGTGCCAATGCTGTGTGTTGGGGAAGTGTGTTGTGTGTGATTTGGCACCAGATGAGTGTGAAAGGAGTGGAGCTGAAAGGAAAGTTTCACAGTGTGAGGCATGCTCAGAATGTGCCAAGGCTCCACAAATACAGATAGAGTGGACGAAGGAGGATGGGACTGTGCAATGAGAAAAGAAGGGCGATACCTGAGAAGAAGGCCATGCGAGGAAGATGACTCTATGGTTTGCATTGGTTCTGAGGCAGAAAGAGGTGAGGAGGGATATCTTGTAGCTTTGCAGAGGTAAAAATAGAGCACAGGAAGAATGTAGGTGGAGAGATTAAGGGCCGGATTAATTAGTGAGGTCGGAAAAAGCAGAGAAAAACAAAGAAAAGTTTTGATCCAAGGAATAAAACAAGTAAAAGCAGCCCATAACCAAAGCTTTTGACCTGAGAAGGTCTGTATATTTAAGAAAATTGGTTTATTATATCAAGCTGACCATCATGGACAGGGCACTCGTTTCTAATTGCACTGATCTGTCCCAGGCCTTTGTTGATGGTCAATGTGGAGGCTCGGTAATCAGGAGCTGTAAGCCCCCCATCTGGAGCTGCCCCCTCACTGCTAATTCAGGAGGTCATAACCCTTTTAGCAGGAAGATTAAAGAGATTTCCAAAGGCAAGGATGTTCTTTATCTTTGATCGGCTCTTGAAATCGACTTTGCAGAAAATTCTCTTCGCTTTATGTTCCAGGCCTGTAATGTGCATCACAGAAGCACCTTAGACCACAAAGTCATTTGGCTGAAATTAGCTGCAGTACTAATTGATAAGTTTCCTGCTCCTCAGTCCTGTCACCTGAAAATGTAATCCTGTCTTATGCTCATATGTTCTTCCCCACTATGTCAAAGCTTCTATCCTCTCTCAGAACAACACTGCAATGCTTATTGTACCTGTTTATTTATGCCATACATTTCAGCCAAGTATGCATCATCTGCTGTTACCTGTTTACTGACATTTTTTCAGTTTATATATCTAACAACCCCTTCTGTTCGTTTTTGAGTGCTGTGTTTAACAGTAGTGGAAGCTCATCAGGTGGGTGGGAGACTCTGGTCTCTGATTCCACAGCCTGTGATTAATCTTGCTTGTAAATGTTTCCTACATGTAACTGCACTCTACAGCAAAGCCCAGACCTTTTCCATCTCAGTATTGGTCCCTTTCTAGTGTTCCTTCTTCATGATCTCTTCATGGGTTCTTCCTTTTGAGTGTTGATTCCCCACAGAGTGAAGCCCACACTTTGATGGATCCCGTTTAAGTCTTTGTTGCCCTCAGTTAATTCTTAAGGAGATTATTTATTTGAGTCTTCATGTTCTCCTAGAAAGTACTTACTTTTGAGTCTTGGTTCCCCTCAGTATCCCTTCTTTATGGTCTCTTATGATGTTCTCAAGGTTCCTTCTTCATTATCTCTTAGGGAGTTCTTCCTTTTGAGTCTTGGTTTCTGCCACAGCGAAGCCAAGGCTATGATGGATCACCTTTAAGTCTTTGTTGCTCTCAGTTGATTCTTAAGGAGATTATTCATTTGAGTATTCATGTACTTACTTTTGAGACTTGGTTCCTCTCAATGTTCCTTCTTTATGGTCTGTTATGATGTTCTTGGATTCCCTCAATGATTCTTCTTTATGAAATCATCTTTATGAGTTCTTCATTTTGAGTCTGGTTCCCATCACAGTGAAGCCCAGACTAAGACTTTGTTACTCTCTGTGGTCCACACTTATGGAGCTTATTCACTGGAGTCCTCATGATCTCTTTACTTTTGAGTCTTGCTTTCCCCAGAATAATGCCTAGACCATGCTCGAACCCCATTTAAGTCTTTCTTTCTCTCCCCTTTTAAGTCTGATTGATTCTTCCTTGTAGGTAGAGATGTTTCTCTATTTATTTTACACCACCATGAGGAAGCTTCTCAGTTACTAGAAAGCTCCTCTAGGGAAGTATCTTGAAACACTCTATACAATGTAACTGCACGACTTTCAGTTGAGTGAAACTTATTTCTGGTTTCTTTATTTTATTGGTTTTTTTTTAGGTCATGAAGAGCAAGGTTGTACTGAGGAACATTCTGAAGCACTCACAGACAGCACCCTGAGTCCATCTCTAGTCTGTGTGTTCTTCTGCGGTGTAGTCTATCAGTGCAGCTTGAGCTGGTGGTCCAAGTGGGCCCTGGCAGGCCGGGCCGAACCTCTACAGCTCCGCAGTGTTCAGGACATACAGTGGAGGAGGAAGAGGAGTGTAAAGGCAGCAAACTTAAAGGCTAGGTGGCGCTGTGCAGGATGCCTGAGAAGAAAGTCAGGTGAAACCTTTATTCTCTTTAAATCTGCAGTAAAACTGATCTTGTTTATTAACCGGAACCAGTTCGGGTTAAAAAAGTTACCTAAAAAGGTAAGATTTATCTGAAAGAGTTCAGATCAAAAGGCCAGCAGGTATTGAATGACAGCCTTTGAACAGCATGATCCCGAGACATGTTCCTGCACGTTGCTTGCCTGATTGTTTGTGTGTGTGTGTGTGTGTGTGTGTGTGTGTGTGTGTGTGCTTTGTGTTCTTGGATGTTTGCATGTGTTTGCAGCCTCCCTGCTAAGCTGATTAATGGGGGCGTGGCAGGGCTGGTGGGCGTCACCTGTGTGTTCCCCATTGACCTGGCTAAGACCCGCCTCCAAAATCAGCAGGGTGCTCGAGTCTATAGTGGGATGTGAGTTTGCCTTTTTAAATCTTTTCTCATCGTATATGTCGTGTTGTTTGAGTCACTCATGGTGCTGCAAGAGGTTGTATGACTGCACACAGTACAGTTACCCTAAATAAACAATAGCCATAAATTGTTACTTTTCAAGGTGTAAATAAAGTAAATCACAGTGATTTTCATAGAGACTGATATTTCTCTGCAGTGGGGAAAAAAACAGGCGTCACAATGTCTTTGATGCAAATACAGTAGAAAATCTACAATCCAACATGACTTTTTCTGTGTACTGTGTATAATGTCTATGTAATATGTGTATGCACTATTAAATGTGATGAGGATGATGGCAAATCTGAAACAACGCTCTCCTTAATGGGCAGTTTTTTCAGTCATTTGTCCTGTGTTGGGCAGCTGGGCACTCCGCTGGGCATCCCGGTGAAGTGACACATCTTGATTCAAAATTACTTTTGATGTACTGAATTTTAAATAATAGGGTTTCTATTTTTCTTATCTAATACTATGCACTAAAATGAAAATAAAAATGTGTGAATTTCTTTCCTTTAGTGGACGTGTTAATGTATTTTCCCTTGCAAAATAAAAAAACATAATATTATGGGGGTCTTCAAACTTTTGCTCCTGACTCTGCTACATTGTCATGAATGTAAAATGTATTTTACTGCTTTAAATAATGTTTAAATGGTGGTGGATAGAGCAAGACCCTTAACCCCAGATACCTCCCAGTCATTATAGACATTGTCCATCGTCCATCGGACAGCTTTTACCTTCACGTCAAAGAACCTGTAGGTTGAATCGTGCAAATTTTTATGCAGATTAATTGGTGCAATGCCTGTTTTTTTTAGATTTTTAATGTGAGGATGCTTGCTGAGCTGCCAAGCTAAAGCAGTTCCACTGTTTTCCCTCAATGAGATGTACGATAGTGGGATTCTGTTTCTAACACAGTGAAGCAAAAGCTGATTACTGGAAAACCTGCTCACTCTAACAGGCCTACAGGGCGTTACCTCTCAAAACAGGTCAGAATGGCCCATTTGGGATACATTAGGCCTTGTTTAGGTCCTGACCTGGCCGAGCTGGGCTGTGGTGGTTTACCATGTGACTGATATGACGCAGACCGACGATGCAAAGCGTTCTGAGCGACGTGCTTCCCAAATCTGTAGCTCAGGCAAGGGAGCATACCAGACTCAGCCGCCGTCTGTGTTGTTATTCGGCCTTTTTGCACAAATTGCACAGTCACCCAAGTGCTAACGCGCTGTGCCGTGGCATTAAAAGAGCAAGGGAGTTGTAGAGCGGTAGTGCTTCATTGGCATCCTTTGCCTTCTTTGTTTACTTACATAAGAATCCCAGTGAATACCTAAGTAAGCGGAGAGGAAGAGGCCCGTTGCCGTATCTGAGGCACTCTTTCCAGCAGCTTGCGACCTTCTAAGAGCTCTCAGTGAAAGCGAATTAAAGAGGATTTTAGATGTGATGACTCACAGAGAGCTCTGAGTCACGGCTCCATTTTTGTCATGTATTCCTATTATTTTACAGGTCTGTCTGGTCTTTTAATTCTCCTAGCAGAGCCTGGGGCTGCAGGCATGTCAAGAGAAAGTAAATGTAGCATACTTTTACTTTATTGTTCTGCAACGTAGCGGTGTTTTAGGTAGGTTTGGTTTGAGAAACGTGTCTACAGATGATATAGGCTGCTCGGAGTCCTGCATCATCATTACTTTATGATTCCAAGGCATGTGCATGGTGTACAGGTAGGCTTTTAAAAGCCCCAGGATTTTGACATCTCAGGTTTGTTGTTTATTTGCCATATGCAACCTGACTGGGTTATTCTTAAATTATTCTCAAAGCCTATCCTAAGCCTAACAGCAGTGTTATTTCATAGCAGAGCCATTATTAATAATTAATAAACCATTTGACTGAAAGGCTGTTTTCCTTTGTCGTGAAGGCTGGACTGCTTGACTAAGACGGTTAGGACAGAAGGCTACTTCGGCATGTATCGAGGTGGGGCAAACTTTGTTCATACCCATCACATACTTTTATGTTTTAACCCATTAGCACGATACTAACTCTGTTTGAATATTTTAGTCAGTTGCATTATATGAACAGAACATCTTTAAAGGAAATTATTCATTCGCTATCTCTGTTATCTATAACTGTTATCAGTTATCTGCATATAGGACAGGAGACAGAGAAACACCCTGGACAGGTCGCAGGACAAAGAGAAAAACACAAAAAAACAGTCGTACCTAGGGGGCATTTTAGCATCCTCAAGTCTTTTGGAGAGTCAAGGGAAATTCAGACATGCATACATACAGATATATGCATGTCAGGTGGACTGGAGATGCTAAATTGCCCCCTATGAGTGTGTCTGTCTGTGTGTGTTCCCTGTGATGGACTGGCAACCTTTCCAGAGGGTTTCTTTTGCCCTGTGAGCAATGGGATAGGCTCTAGGTCCCCCTGATCCTGGTTAGTGCCTCATTAATTGCATGCTGGTTTGGATGTGTGTGGCGGATATTGCAGCAAAAGCGTTTATTGTGCTCAATGCATTCCCATGTTCCCCACTCCATCACTCTGTCTGTCCCAGGTGCTGCAGTGAACCTCACACTTGTAACTCCAGAAAAAGCCATCAAACTTGCAGCCAATGATATCTTCAGGCAGCAGCTCTCCAAGGATGGGTACCTACTTTCTCAAATGTTCCCAAGTATATTTTCATTAAAATATACACCTGTTTATTAGAAGATTTAATTGGTAAATCATTTAAAAAGATACTTTAAAAAAGGGAACAAAAGGTCTGGGACCCAGAAGCCCTTGGACTAATGACAGTGCTTCTATATTATGCTTGTTTCTAATTTAATTACAGCTTTATTCATTACAAATTATATGATCAGCAAAACACGTTTAAAGAAATGCAGAATATAGCAGGAAGATGTATTCATAACTCCGTCTACCTGTAATAGATGAGTGGAGTGTTTGTTGTTGTGTTTCTTTTCAGCTCACATTGCATTTTTCTGACTTAAAGGAAGTTGCCCCTGTGGGGGGAGATCCTCGCAGGCTGTGGGGCAGGAACCTGCCAGGTGGTAGTCACCACCCCTATGGAGATGCTGAAAATACAGCTACAGGATGCTGGCAGGCTGGGTGAGTCCAATTTTAATACAGCAGTACAGCACAGGGTGCCATGGTGCTGGAATGTGTGTATCAGGCATAGTAATGATGTTGGGGACACACTTTAGCGTCCACATTGGTTTGAAAATGGTCCATCAGCCCAGAATATCCAGCCAACAGTGAGACTAAGACAAGGTCGTTCTGGGTAGTGTCAGTTTTTAAGGAGCTGCCTTTGTCCCACAGCCGCCCAAAGGTCAGTCTCAGCCTCGGCACCGGCCACCTCTCAGGCTCCCTCTCTGGTGGCGTCTCGGACAGCGCAGTCGAGCCACAGTGCGGCTCCCCGAGCTTCAGCCACCAGCATCACTCTGGAGCTGCTGAGGACGTGGGGCTTCAGGGGTCTATACAAGGGCGCCGGGGCCACTCTACTCAGGTAAGACACAGGAACTCACCACAATACTGTTCAAAAGTGTGGAATCACCTGATTAATAGGTAAGAGTAGAGGTTATTATATATGCAGTAACAATTTTGTTTTCACTAGACACTAAAATGGATTTTTAGGTGCTTTATTCAAGCAAGAAAAATGAAATTTACAAGATCATTTTATCTGCCTCAACATCTGAACAGCATTTTGAATGTCGAGGCATTCTGGACATGAATTTAATTACTTCGTTGTTCATTATTCCGGACTCATATAGACATAATTTCTCTTTTTCTGCAGCCAAATTGTAATTCTTTGGACAGTTGCACAGAATAATATGCAAATAGCATTCATATGTATGTATGTATGTATATGTGTGAATATGCTGTGTATGAGACTCTCCAAACACAAGCATCCTGTGTTTTTTAAGAAGCTGCTACTGTCAGAGTACAGAAACAGACACACACACACACACACACAGGACAAATGTATGATGTAACCTTTTGCTGAGCTACTGTAACCTGTTGACTGTCAGCCCTGATCTGTCATTCACAGTCACTAATTAACACTAACGTCTAAGTGGCTCTTCTACTAAAAGCTAAAAATAGATTTATATTTATTTATATATTTATTCCTTTCATTAATATAAAAACGACTGAATTATCTTTAACCTCTTTAGTGCTGAATGGCAGCTGTCTCTCATCAATCAGACCTGCAGCAATGTCTGAACTTTACTATTTTGACGATGACTCCTCTCTTTCTCTCACTCTCTACGCCCCCCCCCTCCTCTCTATCCTCTCTTCCCCTACTTTTTCTTCTCTCTCAATCTTTTTCTCTATCCCCCCTTCCCCATTCAGGGACGTCCCGTTCTCCATGATCTACTTCCCGCTGTTTGCCAAACTGAATGCGGTGGGTCGGAGGGGAGATCTCTATGGTAACCACCAGGACAGGGCTCCCTTCATGCAGTCTTTCATGGCCGGCTGTGCTGCCGGTTCAGTAGCTGCCGTGGCAGTTACTCCACTGGATGGTGAGATACAGGCAAGAGAGGCATGGAGTATTCCTGTCACTCTCTCTGTTTATCTCCCTCTCTACTTTCCTTCTTTCTTTCCCTCTCTCTCTCCCTCGCTCCTTTAGAAAAGTTAATAGAAAGAATGCCACCTAGATCATAGGCCAGCAGGTTCAAGCTATCAGCTCTAATCCTCTTTAGAACCTCACTAAGAAATGTACAATAAGATCTTTATTTTGCTGATGAGAACATTTGTGCTAAATATAAAGCATATATACTGACGTTATGTATTATTTATACACACATATTATACTGCTACAGTTGAATGCATTATCACGCATGTCCCATACCGCCATTATTATGTAGTAATAACATGTGTGCTATAGGCAAGTGTATTTGCATGTTATCATACACATAGACAAAATAAGCATAAAAGTATAAGACCAATAATGATGGATCAGTAGGATTAAAGTAAAAAAAAAACAACAGCTGATATGTACAGTTATAGATATACATGTATAATATTATATTATGCTTTTGAGGACTACATTAAGTGCACCGTAATACTACAAATAATCTGGATATTCTTCAGCATCAATGCCTTTCTGTGGAAACTTGATCCCGCTTGTCTAAATTGCCGATTTAATGAATTTACATCCTGTAAAATTCACAGTTCATTACTGCCAGCTTTGGCACCAGTAAGTGCAGTAAATATATATATACATATAATAATTTGATGGTATTCGAATCACGCTGGGCACATTTATATTCCTGTATTCCTGCAATGGAGAAGTTTAATAGCTAAAGTGTATCGTGTTCAGTTTCCCGGCCCTGCATGTGAGAGGGCTACACTCACAGCTCTTCACATGACAATTTAATGATTCACTAACCACCTCAATGGCTTTTATTTAGGGAGGGGAATTATCTCACTGTCCCGGACAGAGATCAGCTTTAATTCTTTCATGGCCCATTTCAAAACACGCGGTATAATGGCGGATGTATGTGGACCTCCCTTCTAATCAGTGGATTAGACAATAGAACAGGTTGTACTGGAGAGCTCAGTGACAACCCAGTCACCAATCTTAGAAGTCCCCAGAATGACCTTTGATTCATGTCTTCCAGGGGCAGACTGAGTGTGTACCAATAGACTTAGACTTAGATCTAAGAATCAGTATAGTCCATTTTTAGGGTTTTATTATGGAGAGAAAGAGAAGACCACGGCTGTCCTGCTCTAATCCTGATTTGGTGTGTGCTGTTTTCAGTCATAAAGACTCGCCTTCAGACCTTGCAGAAAGGGGAAGGAGAAGATTCATACCGGGGAGTCATTGACTGCACACGGTGAGAATGTAGCATGAACGTTGAACGCTGAGACTAAGCTTTGGCTGAGCTTATTGCCTCCATCTTGTTGCAGCATCTCCTGCTGTTGAAGTAGTTTGATGAGAACCTGAACACCAAAATAGTGTTCGTATGGGACAATTCTGAGTGTGGGTTTGCTTTGCCGTCCACAGGCGTATTCTGAGGCGAGAGGGACCGCTGGCATTTCTGAAAGGGGCGACCTGTCGGGCGTTGGTCATCGCCCCGCTCTTTGGGATCGCCCAGGGCGTTTATTTCCTGGGTATCGGGGAGAAGGTGCTGGGGCTTCTGGGATAGAGAGATGTGGTCTCATCTTGAAGAGCAAACAAGCAGTACTGTTTCTTTTGGGGCGGAGTAAGTGGTAAAAAGAGAGAGATGTCCACTTACTTAACCAAATGAATTGGGGGGGGGGGGGGGGGTTGTTGACACTAATATAAGCAGTGACCTTGCACACTAATCGCTTTGCTTTAGTGTCCTAAAAGCTGCAAACAGGGTCCTGAGTTATCAGAAGGCATTACTTGATTTACCTTAGTTGTTGATGGTCTTAGCATTGCTTCACTACAATAGCAGCTCCTGTTCCCAGGCCTTAAAGACCACCGCTCTTTAGCTGCATGCTCGGAAAACTTAACCTGCTCCATCCTAGAACATGAGCACTCCAGTTTACCTGAACTGAACGCACAGATCCGCTATTAGCTGGATTATCTTGCTCAAGTTTACTCAGTTTCTACAAAATACCTTTGAAGGAGTCTTGTAAGTGTCCAGATGTTGTCAATCAGCAAACTAGCTTAGCCTTTGGTTTTATATGTGAGATACGAGGTTTATGTTTTCACAAGCATTTTGGATGTCCATGTCAGGTCAGCACCTGCACCTTATATTCTCACTGATTTAGCTGTTCAGCAACTCTAAAAGACATGCCTGTGTGGTTTCTGACTCTGGAGGATACAACAATCATTCGCTCATTATCTTAACCGCTTGTACGAGTAGGGATCTGGGTGTTGTCCCAATGCTCCCAGGGTGAAAGACGGCAAAACACCCTGGACAGATCGCTAGTCAGTTGCAGGGCAGAAACAAACAGTCACACCTGGGGGCAATTTAGCATCTCCAATGCATCTGAGATGCACGTCTTTGGAGAAGACCCAGCAAAAGCCAACGCAGAAATGTTCGACACAATATATATTTTGTTTATATTCATGCCATTTAACAGCCGTTTTTTATTCAGAGTGATTTCCATTACTTGTTATGGGGACAGTCTCCCTGGAGCAGCCTGGGGTTAAGGGTCTCCCTCAGGAACCCACTGATGGTAGTGCTGGAGGTAATAGGCAATCATCCTACCACTAGACCGCCACCACAGAACATGCACAGTCCAAGACCCAGGCTGCCCCACCTGGGAACCAAACCCAGAGCCTGAGTGCCACCCCTGATACGGCACGCTGTTAACATATTAAATAACCTATTCTGACATAACTGTCTCAAGTTATTTACTTTCTAAGGTGCTTTAAACTGCTATTTATGACCTGAAATAAAAACTGATGTACAATAGTTGTAGTCTGTAAAAAAATATAAATAAATTATACACAACGATAGACATTTGCAAAAGTTTGGGCCCCCTGCTCAAATGCAGCTTTATGGATTTTCTAGGTAAAATAAGTCCACAACTTCACAGAAAACACTTTGGTCTGCACATTTAACTCCATATTAAGAGCAGAATTTAAAATAGCACGAAAAATTAAAGCATTAAATTAATCGGCAAACTTAATATTTTGTTAAACCCAGGGCAGCAAGGAGGTGCAGCGTTTAGTGCTGTAACGTCACTGCAACAAGGTCCTGTTTAAGATGAGCAGCTCAGATGATGGATGGATTTTAAACCCCAGAAAATAAACTAAAACTGGCAGGACTTGGAAGATAAACTAAACATGTTGATTGACTGGTTTGACCTTTGACCTTTGCAAACAACTTCATATCGCACACACACATGTCTGAGTCCCAAACAGTTTGCAGAGATTTGAAGTAATCTCAATTACAAGACATCGTGTATAACCACGCAGTGCAGTTTTGTCCATGTTTTTAGATAACGGGATGTTGTACAGTGTCAGAAGCCACACAAACAAGGCTACTTGAGGCCACTTAATAACCGGAGATGGTTTTTGGGATGTGATGATGCTAACCAAGTGAGCTTGGAGCTTAAAGGTGTGTAAATGTCCTAAAGCTCCAATGCAAAACTACGACTTCAGACACCAGACATGCTTTGATTGACATTCAGATTTTCCTAAAGAGAATATCCTTTCATTTTCTTTTCATTTTCCATGAACAATCGCTTTAAACACATCATCAGCTTGAACACTAACAGGTGTTCTGGAGCTGAGGAGGAGTCCTCCAGGCCTTTCTGAGTGGGAGGAACACACACCATGTGTTTCATTGGGCTTCATGTTTTTTTTTCCTGAGCATCATTTTCAATTTTCGTCTATGCATATAATGAAATATGCATTAAAGCCTTATCTTTTCCCAATAAATGGGGGCAGATTTGTCACTTTGAATGGAGATGTTAATATTAGATATTAGGGAGTATGTCTTCATTATTTTCTGGTTTCCTGATTGTAATTATCATTTTTGCTTTGCTGAGCATTTCTCCTCCTTTTCAGCAGTTCAGTAGTGACGGATCTGGCAAGAGACTTATGCAGTGTTTTTCTTCCCTATAGACCAGCATGAAGTACTTTCACCTTGAGCCGTCACAAGTTTTTGAGGCTGTGCCTCTGAACCATGACCACAACATGTCATCGGAGAAGAAATGTTGTAGGTGTAACAAATGTGGGAAGAGGCCAATATGTTAACGGTGCAATCCTCATCCTTTCCTGTACATATAGGATCTCAGAGTATTATTAATCACACACTCCTGTAAAACAGTCGCCCAAAAAGTAAAAAATAAATAAATAAAGTGTAAAAACGTTTAAGAATAACAACACAGACCAAGTTCTGCCAGATGTACTGAGCATCCCCTGTTCAAATGTCATGTTTTGTTGAGTGAAAATAAGTACACACCCTCTACCTCGACCTAAATATGGCACTTTTTACAAATTTTACAAAAGTCTGCTAGTGTTAACACGTTGGAAAAACATGGCGTGAATAGAACACACATATAAACTTTTTAATTTTGCGAAACACCATATTTGTGTATTAAATTGTGCAGAAGTGTGTTCTCTCTTGAAGGCATGAACTTAGTTTCACTTAAAGTAATGTGGCCAGGGGTGCCCAAACTTATGCACACAACTGTACATGAATATAGCACCCTCTTGTGGGTTTTTTTTGTGTTTTTTTAACTTTCAGTGTGAATAAAGTTTCTCCTTTGAGAAATAACTATTCTAAATCAGGCTTTATGGGATTTTATGAAACTCCTACAACACACAACTGAAGGACAGTGTTTTGTCCACAAAGGGCAACATGTTTCCAGCATTTCTTACAATAAATTATTTACTAATTTTGTTTCTACACATCTTTTGTCTCCTTTCTTTCCCTTTGCAATGAAGGTCTAAATGATAAATGAGTTTCACTGTCGCTCATACTGTAACAAACCTAAATCATAGAAATATTTCCAAACAAATTAAATAGATTTGATTTATTCTTGTTTAAAAAAAACAACAAAAAAAAAAATCAAAATCAGTTAAAGATTTAAAAAAAAAAAAAAAAAAAAACCACACATACCAGTAACCACACACACACATACACGAGACAGGGTAAACATCCCGACTTCCTTGAGAAAACCGTCGCTGCGAGTCGACTAACATGGAAGGCAAGAAGAATTTCAAAGGCATCTTTGTGAGAGATTAGAGAAATGGAGGTCAGGGAGGAGAAGTGTATTCATAAGCCTGTTTACAGTGTGCAAGGTGGGCTTCTCTCATGGACCATTAGTGCTTAGATCATCAAGTGAATTACACAGAGCCCTCACAGAGTTTCGCCCGGGGCACTGGAACTGTACACGGCTTAGAAGGCAAAACCCTGGTAGCGAACTGAGCTCGTTTTCAGTGGAACAAATAAGCGCTTTTCCAGTTTTCTTACACACCTGAACTGCAGAACAAGTGAACAATGCACAGGTGGACCATTTCAGAAAGGAGTGAGAGAAATCCAGAGTGTGATCCCTCGCACACCTTCACACAGGCTTCTATGAGAGTCCGATTACGTTTGAGTCTAATGCTTTCAGTTCTCTCTCCTGCTCCCTCTTCCTCTTCGGGTGGTTGTATCGCGTGTCAGTCCAGGAACTTGCGGTTCTGGTTCGCTCCAAACAGAGCTGCTCGGATTTCAGGCATCATCTGTTGGTAAAAGAGAACAAACAGACTACTAGCAATACCCTCCTTTTATAAACAGCCGTCGTCGTTCTTGTTCCTAAATTACCTCCAGACCAAAACGTTTTCCAAGAACACCTGATGAAAGCAAAATGACTTTTTTTGTCATTGTAGAATACGGCCTACAGCGAGCCACAACGTGCAGCAGGTGGGCAGGTATTTAAAGCACCCGGGGAGCAGTGATGGGGACGGTACTTTGCTCAAGGGTTCCTCAGGGCATTCTACTGGTCTGGGATTCAAACCCATGGTACTGAGGTTAACTCCCTAAACACTCACAACCCACAACCGCCCCTACGCTCCCCCTAAAACTAGTCAGCTAGCTAAAAACCCTTCCTCAACTGAACATGTGTTGCTATTCAGATGTCCAGCACCAGGGTTGGCTACAAAGCTATTGTTTCCACTGAAGAGAAGAACATTTGGTAACATCTGGTAAGTGGGCATTTATTGACATCAAGTATAACCAAAAAACCTTTTCCCCCCAAAATCATGAGTTGGCTGTGCTCTATTCTAATGTATTCTATGGGAAAACCTTCTCAGGCTTACTTTAGAAGGTCTGCCAAGAGCTAAATTCATTTACAGATAGATGGGTGCTACAAAAACTGAAAAAAAAATACTTGTCTTTAGAAAAAATATAATTTTTATGTTAATATTTTACAAATGTATTGTTGCTGCCTAATGTGTGGCCCGTTTCATAAGTTAAACTAGTAAAAGTTAGAAGAAATCAGTTTTCAGTGGATAAAGACATTAAATCTCTCTCTATCATCCGTTCCTTCCATTTCCCGCAGCAGGGAGATCCCACAGCAGTTCTGCGGTGAACAAGGGCCTCCTACCTGTTGGGCCAAGAGGTCCAGTCTGCTCTCCAGGGTGTTGGACACCTTGATCTTGCCGTTTGCATTATAAACCTCCACGCCTCCAGAGCTGCACAAGTGAAGCACCAACATGTTTTCTTAGTCAAGTCATGGTTCTACCAAAAACTTTCTAATCTAGTGGCTGAGACATGTTTGCTTCATCTCATGGACAAAAATCAAGTCCGACATTTCAAAGACTTCTACAGCACATGATGTCTTGGTCAATGTCAGAGCAAAATCTCATCTCTCATATCAAAACACTAAATCCCTAAAATCTTCCAAATCCCTAAACACTAGGCCACTTATGCCCCAAAATAGACTTTTATACTAAACTAAGGTGCCACAACTGCTACTACTTTGCAATATACTTATTAGCTTTCCATATGTCCATGTCTTTGCACTTTCTCGTCTGTTCTCAGACGTTCAGAAGGTTTGTTTTGCTGGTAGATCGTGATCCCCCACCCCTTCCCATCATGCTGTTGTTGCTTTTGTATTTCAAGCAGCCTTTCCTTGTTGACAGTTCTTGATCAGACTGAACATCAACCATAACCATTAAAAGAAAAAGAACCTATAAAGACTTCAAATCATTTCAATAAATCATGATACAGTGCAGGTGGTATCGTACATGTCCGGGGAGAGGAAGTTGTCCTCGTCGATGCGAACCTCGATGTTACTCTTCACCTTTTCTTTGTAGATGGGGATGTTTTTCTTGACAGCCTCCTAGAATTAAACAGATTTTTGTCAAATGAGTGACCATGAATCTCACAGCAGAACTAAATCATCCTGAGCAGCATGTTCGGTGCTGACCTTCACCAAGGACACATCCTCCTTTCGGCAGCGAATCGTCACCTTGGGTTCCAGAAGCTGATAGAAACCCTGGTGTTCAGGAGAAGTAGATTTTATTGCTGATACCCGATGCACAGTGAAATAAAACAAGGGCCGCCGTGCGAGATAATATGATCAAGTGATTTTATCAAACAAAACCAGCTGGCCTCTCTCCCAGAATCAGCCAAAGTGTTTGGAGCACCCGAACTACAGCTAAAATCACCAGAAACAATCATCTCCAAATACCATTCGTGTGTTTTCCACCACTGTATGACATACATCTTTAAAAAGGCAGGCGACCCTGGAAATCTCATTTTTGGCTGAACTATGGCTTAAACGTCTTCAAGTTCAGTCCTGCCCCGTGAGGCGCT
>CM029376.1:24089266-24340225 GCA_017165825.1 Hepsetus odoe
CTGCATTTAACCCATACACACACGTGCAGCAGTGGGCAGCTATTGAAAGCGCCCGGGGAGCAGTGATGGGGACAGTACCTTGCTCAAGGGTACCCCAGGGTACTGGGGTGGGAATCGAACCCACAATCTTCTGATGCGGGGCCAACTCCCTAACCACTAGGCCACCGCTGCCCCAGACCTCTGCAATTAACCCATGCACACTCAAACCCGTGCAGCAGTGGGCAGCTATTGAAGTGATGGGGACAGTACCTTGCTCAAGGGTACCTCAGGGCAACCTATCGGGAAGGGGTTTGAACCCCCGATCCTCCGATCATGCAGCTAACGCCCTAACCGCTAGGCCACCGCTGCCCTGTGTGTGTGTGTGTGTGTGTGTGTGTGTGTGTGTGTGTGTGTGTGTGTGTGTGTGTGTGTGTGTGTGTGTGTGTGTGTGTGTGTGTGTGTGTGTGTGTGTGTGTGTGTGTGTGTGTGTGTGAGATTGAAACTTTAGTGTCCACCTAAGTGGGGGCAGTCGTAGCTTGATGGTTAGAGAAGAGGGCTTGCAGGTCAGTTCATCATGTTGCATTGTTGGGGACAGTACCTTGCTTAAGAGATACCTCCGGTACCCTACTCTTCTGGGACTCAAACCAACAACCTTCAACCTTCCTCAACCTACAACCTTCCTTAACAACTAAGCCACCACTTCTGTGTGTGTGTGTGTGTGTGTGTGTGTGTGTGTGTGTGTGTGCGCCTCTCTCCACTGGGCCCAGATCCTCCTCCCCTCAGCTCTCCTCTATCAGCACTTTACTGCACACGTTGCAAAAGCACGTTTCTGCATTCCTGATACCTTACACAAATCACACGTTCACCGATCAGAGTATATAAAAAGGAGTGTAACCCTGCATGACCCAAACATAACCTAGCGTGGACCTACAATGTCCTCCTCCAACCTCATACCCCAGCTTTGAGACACGTCTCTTCTAGACTGTTTCCAGAGCCACACTTTCCAAGGCAGGTTTCTGGCTTTCAGCTCTTTTGTGCAGCCCAAATACAAGGCCTCATTCTGGATCAACACAGATATGTTTAGTTAATAAACGCATAATACACTATCCAAAGCTATAATGTAATCTTTTTTTTTTTGCTGCTCCCATTTAGGCGTCGCCACAGCGGATCATCCGTTTCCATTTCTTCATGTCCTCTGCATCTTCCTCAATCAAACCGACCACCTGCATGTTCTCTCTCACCATGTCCATAAACCTCCTCTTTGGTCTTTCTCTTCTCCTCTTTCTTGGCAGCTCCATCTTCAACATTGCATTGAATGGATTTTGAAATGGATTCAATGGTAAGTTGTAGCAGGAAGGACCATCAGAGATTCTGAAATGCTGGTCAGTTTAGGTACGATGAACGTTGTGAATGCTAACTGTGCTTTAATGTGTCCGATTTCCACCTTGTTAGGCCATGTCCTTGTCAGATTAATCATGGATCATATATTTAAAAGGCCAAATTCTTGTGGACTGAAGCGCAATGACTTTTGCCTTGTAACTAATGATGCTTTTTTTTTCATCATGCCGTTCTCCGGGCGTATTGAATTCATATAAAATAAATGGAAAAAGTAAACTAAAAGATCCTGTTTCCCCTCCCACTTCCCCATCACCTCCATTGATCATAAATCAAATATGTTCAGCGAGCTCCCTGATAAAAGCTGAACCCAGAAACATGATGGTACAGAAGAAAAACGGCCACGATGACATACGTTTGAATAATTTTATTTCTTGATTCGAGAAAAAAAGAAATCAAGAAATTTTTTCAAAACATTTATTAAAGTGTAGCCGCCAAGATCTTTGTGTGGAGGCTCCTCCAAGAGAGGCCTCCTTATAAATAAGCCAACAAGGTGTTCAGCATTACAAACCCACTTCTCACTAATCCACCTCTGAACAAAAAGTACTGACGCATGGGGGAAAGGTAAACAGGAATCACTGTGAGATAACCAGCTGTTTAAAGGAACTTCATTCCTGTGGCCAAAAATATTCGTGTTGTAAGAAGAAAGAATGATAGTGCTGAGAACTGAACACTTGTGTGGAGCGTATAAGAGCTCAGACAGACTGTTAGAGGCTCGCAGGTGGAAACGTTCAGAAAAAAAGAACCATGAGGCTCTGCCTTGCTGTGTTGTCCCTCCTCGTGGCTGTGCATTGCCATAAACTCTTCAGAGGGTAAGTTACGACTAGGAGAGAATCATTCTGGCCCCTTAGATTCATATTCACAAAAGATTTTGGATTTGTTTTCAGTTATACTCAGAACTTAAGCGGCTGATGGGTGTAATGACCTTCACTGTTTCTTCAACTGATTTGTCAAAATGTCAGTGGGGTTATGAAATTGTAGAGAAACTTCTTTAATAGTTGTGGTGAATGGAACCAGAGATCAACATCAAAAAAGACATTTTATTTTACTTATTTCACTTATCTAAAATCTGACCTTAAATAGCACCAAATCAAAAACTTCATTACGCAGTTTAATTTAAACCATTATGTTGTAAACATTACGTTGTAAACGTAAACAAGCTTGAAATGACTGGGTGCTTATTTCATGTTTACATTTATGGCATTTAGCAGACGCTCTTGTCCAGAGATAATTCCTAACTAGTAACCTGGAGCTTAGGGTTCAGGGTTTTGCCCAGGAACCCAATGGTGGTGGTGCAGGAGGTGGGATTTGAACCTGCGACCACTTGGTCCATAGGTGAGTGTCCTACCACTAGAACACCACCATGACATATCAAAGCTGGTGAGCTGGTGAGCAAGGCTCAGAAACGGTCGGAACAAAAGTAAAGTAAAATTCAAAAATGCCACCACAAATTAATCCCAGGTCATATGAGCTTCAGTACTTGTGTAGAATCTGGATTTGGGACTTAGCTTGAGTGATTTCATTTTGAAATCCACATTCTCCTTCAACAGAGATCAAGTTCTTAGAATTAATGCCGCTACTGAGGAGCACATTCAGCTCCTGAAAGAGCTGGAGGACGATGAGGGATGGGAGGTAAGGCTGTCTTACTCAAAACCATAACAGGACCACGGTGAACATTTTCCTGCTAATTTTTTCTCTCATTGTGAGATGCATGCTTCAGTGCTCCATTAGAATAAGCATCGCATATTTATGTGAAAACATCACATGTTTATTCTCTTGACGTTAAGATGGACTTCTGGACTCATCCTGTCTCCACTGACCTACCTGTTGACATCCATGTGCCATTTGCCAGTCTGCAAGCTGTCCAGAACTTTCTTCAGGCCCACAGCATCCCTTTCAGTATCATGATCCAGGACTTGCAGGTGAGAATGACACAGATTACACAGAAATAGGGTGATGAAAAAGGGTGGTGGAGGTCTAGTGGTAGGATACTTGCCTATTGATCTATAGTTCAAGAGGTCCCAGGTTCGAATCCCACCTGTGGCACTACCACCACTGGGTCCCTGAGCAAGACCCTTAACCCTGAGTGTCTCCAGGGGGGACTGTCCCTGTAATTAGGACATGGAAGTTGCTCTGGATAAGAGCGTCTGCTAAATGCCGTAAATGTAAATCAGGTGTGATGAGGAGAAAATTAGGCTTATATAGGCATTATATGATTACAATGACTTTTCCACACTGATCTGTATTAAACTAGGTTTATAATGGGAGTAAAACAATGTTATTCGTAGTCCTTTATGAGCTTTTCTGTTGGCCATCATGAAATGTTGACACAAAAGAGGACAGCTAGTGTTTTGAGAAAAAAACAGAAAATACAAGGTGCTGTCCTAACAGCAATGAAGCATATGCTTTTATATACATATGGTTATTACATATTACAACTGTAAAATCTGTTTAAAACTGTGATGTTTACAAAAGCAACGCTCAGCGATACATCCCAGCACATGCTCATGTATTTATTGGGAAATGCTTTATGTTATAGTCATTAGAGCAACTGCATGTGGTGCTGAAAACGAGTTTAATAAGTCCTTCAGCAGCTTTGGTCTTTTGTCAACCAGTCACCTGATGTTCCACCATTGAGGTATTTCTAACCATCACTAATGGAGGTTTGGCACCAGTGCTGAAGAGAATGTGATGATTTGTTTTGTGTCAGGAACTCCTGGATGAGGAGCAGGAAGGTGTGGAAGCTAATACCATGCAGGAGCGCAGTGCCAAGAGTTTCAACTTTGGAGCATACCATACACTGGACACAGTGGGTTCCCCATCCTCCACACACACACACACACACACACACACACACACACACACACACACACACACACACACACACTGGAGGTCTGTAGTACACAAGGATCTCCAGATGCTGATGTGTGGTGATGAGTTATTCATTTTTTAACAATTACACTTATGGCCGTGTCTCAAATGCCATTCTTACATCTCGCAGATCTACAGCTGGATGGATACTCTGGTGGCTGCTCATCCCAATCTGGTTTCCAAAGTGCTGATTGGCAGCTCTTATGAGAACCGTCCCATGTATGCGCTTAAGGTGAGCATAAAGAGAGAAATAAATTAACCTCCAATCTTGCCAAGATTGGAAGACTAAGAATAATTACAATAATAAATGCTACCATTACTTATTGGTATTAGATTACTTTTTAATATGATCACTGTGTTTTAAATTGAATGCATTTTGGATGTTAATTTGATTCATTAGACATGAATTATTTTAAAGCAGTGAATGGCATACCAAGGTTTGTGCATCTCACTTATATCAGAATTATACTAATACAACACCAAGACAGTGTAAATAATGCATGATGCTATAGCATCCACCTGGCAATCAAATGAACCCCATAGCAACAGGCTAACAACACCCTTGCAACCACCTGGGATGCAATAGTACCACCAAACCACACCCTACTAAACACCTGGAACATCATATCAACCACCTCCAGCAAAGCTGTCAGCTATTACCCACCTGGACACTATAGCAACAGGCTAGCAACACCCTAGCAACCACAAGAAATATGATAGCAATTGGTTAGCAGCATCCTTGCAACCACATTGCTTAATCACTCTGTTTTATTCTCATATTTTATTTCTGTAGTATTAATTTTCAGTTTTCACAGATTTCACCATCATTTTAGCATCTCCCACAGTTTTGTTCATCCTTCAGAATGAAATTAATATTTCATGCCACAGATTTATGGAAATCAGTGAAGTTACAGAGCACTTGCATCATTCTTAAAAAAAGTCTGGAACAAACTGGCTTGATACGAATGGAAGTGTCTGAATGATTTCCAAACTTTTGAATGGTAGTATATCATACCGACATACTGAATACATCTTTTGTCATCCAGAAGAATGTGAAAACAGTAACAGAATACATGTGTTCAGTTCAGCACTGGTGGGAGCAAACGTCCAGCCATCTGGATCGATGCTGGAATACATTCCCGAGAGTGGGTCTCCTCAGCTTCTGCCGTGTGGATGGCCAACAAGGTGCAACTGTCCCTCTTTTCACTCTTTCTATGAAGCTTTATTCACATCATCTAAAGCCAGGTTCAGTAAAATCAGCATTTCTTTATTTCTCAGATGGCAACAGACTACGGTGTTGATTCATCTGTGACTTCTCTCCTGGGCCAAATGGATGTCTACCTGATGATTGTCACCAACCCCGATGGATATGTCTTCACTCACACTTCTGTAAGTAGAACAAGTATTTGCGGCACCACAGCTTCACAAGTTTAACCATTTAAACTCAAAAAACCTTTTACCTAGTGTCAGACCACTGAATATGTTTTCCTGGGAACAAATAGACGTCATTTTTAAAGGAAAGTGAAGTGCTTTTTAATCCAGTTTTTTTTTTTAATCCTCTGAATGTCCATAGAATAAATCTAGTTTTTGAGACCTTACCACAGGTACCTTTCTTATCAAAGATCCATCAGGTATTGCGACGTGGCAGTGGTCTAGTGGTCGGGTACTGGCCTACGACCCTATGACTCAAGAAGGCCCAGGTTCAAATCCCACCTCTGGCGTTACCATCACTGGGCCCCTGAGCAAGAGGAAAAATAACAAAATACATCTTCTGTATTTAACCCACACACACAGCGGTGGGCAGCTATATCCAGGGAGCAGTGATGGGGAGGGTACCTTGCTCAAGGGTACCTTGGGGCAACCTATCACTCAGGGATTTGAACCCATGACCTTCTGATCCTGGGCCTAGTCCCTAAACACTAGTCTACCACTGCCTTGTTTTTTTTTTGGCGAGAATTCTACCAATGAACCACTAATACTTGTAGACACGGTATTTTTATATACATACAGAAAAGTATATATTTTACTGTTAAATCTGACATTAGTAGCATGGCAGTCTGTCGTTATGTCACAGGTTCATCTAGATTAAGTTGTAGTTCTCAGTGTTATTTACATATTTTGAAGTATACACTTCAACGATGAAGAAAATTTCATATAGTATAAATATAGCAAGATTAGTTCTGTAAAATCAAGTAAAATATGAAAACATTTACAACATGGGCCTTTAAGACTAAACTAAATAACAAGCCTCTATATGGACTAACTATATTTCTAAAAAACTCTCAGAACCGAATGTGGCGCAAGACTCGCTCAAACAACCCAGGCTCCACGTGCCGAGGGGTTGACCCCAACAGGAACTGGAATGCTGGCTTTGGAGGTAAGTTGGTAACACTCTTTAAATTACTGGATAAACGTATTCACCTCTGAGAGCATAAGGAGATTTTACTCCTCCTGCAGGCCCTGGAGCCAGTAAGAACCCTTGCTCTGAATCTTACCATGGCCCTTACGCCCAATCTGAGATTGAGGTGAAGAACGTGGTGAACCTCATCGAAAGCCACGGAAACTTCAAAGCCTTCATCTCCATCCATGCTTACTCTCAGCTCCTCATGTACCCCTATGGATACAGGTGCACCAGCATCCCTCACCAGGCTGAACTGGTAAGCTTCGTCCCATGATTATATATCAGCACATAAGTAAATCTCAATACTTGCCGAATACCCATCCTTTGCTTTATAGCAGCACATGCACGCAGTCCTGTGCTGTTTTTGACATCATACGCATATAAAACAACTATAACATCTTTTTTACTTCTAACTATTACGCTTCAATTGGTTAGCATTTTAATTCATATGATAGGGTGAATTAATAACCGGAAAAGTAATATTTTTTTCAAAATGATCACCTAGTTTGATCACCAAACGTCATTGAAGTGGTATTCCTATACTGATAGTTCTGTGTAAGCTGTTCACTTAAATACAGTAAATGGGTGGCAGTGGTCTGGTAGTGTAGTGTACTGTCCTATGGATCTGTAGCTCAAGAGGTCCCAGGTTTGAATCCCACCTCTGGCTCTACCACCACTGGGTCCCTGAGCAAGACCCTTAACCCTGAGTTGCTCCAGGGGGGACTGTCCCTGTAATCAGGACATGGTAGTCGCTCTGGATAAGATCGTCTTCTAAATGCCGTAAATGTTTGCTCTAATGCCAACTTTTACCGTGTTTCAAGGGTGACCCGGGGGTTCTGTATAGATCTCAGTTGATTTACCTACTGTATCCGAGGGTTAAAGAGGCATTTCAGGCTACAACTAGCATTTATTTTGTAGTTTTATCACGTGATGTAATGTTCTATAGCGTAGTATTTGCATCACGTACAGAAAGAACTCCTTTTTTTTTAATCCTTTTTGTGTTTTTATCCATCACTTTCACTACAATACCCAGAATGCCTCATGTAAATTCAACTGGTTTTAGAGGATTGTTTCTTCACTGGTTAACTATGAACCTTCAAGCAGAACAAAGGCGTCCTACTTAAGACATGAAGCAGTGAAGAAACAGGTGCAGATGATTCCAGATGATCAGGCCAGTGATTAGTGATGATGCGGAGCACTGAGTGGCTAGAACCTTGTTTCTTTAGGCATTTTACAGCCTGTCATACTAAAGCATTTGCTCCCATTTCTTTAATTTTTGTTCTGGTCCTGCAGGATTCAGTGGGCAGATCTGCCGTGCAGGCCCTCAGCTCTCTGTATGGAACGAGCTACAAAGTCGGGAGTATTTGCAAGATCATTTGTAAGTGTATTTGCACTCGTTCCCTCTCTCTGTGTTGTCCATTAATAACATTTCCCTCCCTGATTGCTCTGTTTATCTTGTTTGTACAGATCAGGCCAGCGGTGGAAGCATTGACTGGTCCTACGACATTGGCATCAAATACTCGTTCGCGTTTGAGCTGCGTGATACTGGTAACTATGGTTTCCTCCTGCCTGCCAATCAGATCATTCCAACTGCATCCGAGACATGGCTGGCTCTTAAGCATATTATGGAACATGTGCGGGACCATCCTTATTAGGACAACGATAAGTGTTGGGCTAAAATTCATAATAAAGATCTACAAGCCACGAGTGTCTGATCTCTTCCTGAATGGGACATTAAATCATTTCCAATGGGATTAATAAAGTTTTTCTGATTAAGATAATTCCACCAAAAAAAAAAAAGTATCCCAGAATATATGTCATTGTAAAGTTGCTGAATATTTTGCACCACCCACAATTTATTCTTTTTTTTGTTCCCAATTTTGCCTTAAATATGTAGGAGTGTGTTCTCTTCAGAGCATGAATACTTATTTCTAGAAAAATCATTTAATTTCAACAGGGCTGCCCAAACTTTACATTATCAGATCTATGCAGGTTAAATCAAAGAGCTTCAAGAGGGTAACACATATAAAACCAAACTATTCATACATTTAAGTAAAGGAATAAAAATATACAAAAATAAAATTGTATTTTTATTAATGATATTTTAATTTGAATCTTTTTAAATGTCAACAAAAACTGATATAAAACATTACTGTTGTATTGAACCACCCCTTTTAAAAAATATATAATAGGACAGTAGGTTGTAAACGTTCATGTAAATCAGGTCGATAACACAGAGGGGTTAATTCTAACCATCCTTAAAACCAATATTTGGTTTGACCGCCGTTATTTTTTAGCACCGCCTCAAGTCTCTTAGACAAGCTTCCTTGTCATTTATTTAAATCATCTAATAGTTCTCCAGACTTCCTGAAGGACATTCCAGACTGTTCTTTTTTGTTTTCCGGTCTCCGTGGAGATGATCCCACACTGCTCCTGTATCTGAAACTGCTCAGGTGCAGGGACTGTGCTGAAAATGAGAAACAAAAACTTTGTCATTAAGGATGCCTGAATGAGGATTCCTCACAATTCATTTAAAAAAATGCTGGATCTCCAAAAAAAAAGAAAATCGGGA
This sequence comes from Hepsetus odoe, assembly GCA_017165825.1. Lineage (NCBI taxonomy): Eukaryota > Metazoa > Chordata > Actinopteri > Characiformes > Hepsetidae > Hepsetus > Hepsetus odoe. The sequence continues at coordinate 24,098,485 of CM029376.1, forward strand.
TCTTTGTAATATATGAAGAAATGGGGAAAAGATAGCTGTGTGTTTAGTAAACGAATTATTAAATAATAATAATAAAATAAAACCCCCCAAAAACATGTTCAAGACATGTTCATTTACTTTATTGTTTTATTATTAATTTTATACACATTTATTTACTTATATATTAATTAAAAAGTATTTATCTTTTTTTAAATATATATATATATTTTTTAATCTTGGCAAACTTATTTTTTTATTCACCCCTCCCCCACATTTTTTCGCGCCCTTTTTTTGGCGGGAGCTCTTTAGGAGCCGAGCTTCCCTCAAGTCCACTGGGTATTTTATTACTTCTCCTGCTTTAGCCGGTGTGTATATTGTGTTTATGACAGGATTATGGGTTATTTGAAGCAGCTGGAAGTGGAAAACTTTAAGTCATGGCGGGGAAAGCAGGTCATCGGCCCGTTTAAAGAGTTTAACTGCATCATCGGCCCCAACGGATCGGGTAGGCTAACAGGCTAACAGGCTAACTGCGGCCTCAGCTTTTCGGGTTTATAGGACCAGCTCGGCGATTGTCTTGATAAACTTTTAGCTCTTTGTGTGTGTGTGTGTGTTTTAAAGGTAAGTCTAACGTGATGGATGCGCTGGGTTTTGTGATGGGAGAACGGCTGTCAGGCCTCAGAGTGAAACACACCCGCCAACTGATCCACAGCGGCGCGCACTGCGCATGCGCGTCAGTCACCTTGCGCTTCTGCGGGGATCATGGCGAGGAGATCTCCTTCACCAGGAGCACCGCGGGTGGGCTGGAAAAAACAAACACACACATACACACAAGTTTTATGAGCTGTATCTTCTCAGCTGTGACCATTTCTTCCTGTCCTCTGCATCTTCCTCTTCATCCTCTACACATCCTCTCATCTCATCTGCGTATCTCACTGGAATCTATATTACACATTGATCTGTATGCCACACAACTTACAACACACTCACTGTACTTTTCTTCTTTTTCTTTTGGCTGCTGTTGTTAGGGGTCCCCATATCTGTCTCCATCTCTTCCTGTCCTCTGCATCTTCCTCTTTCACACCAACAGCCCACATCTCACCACATCCATAAACCTTAACTCTGTCCTTCCTCTTTTCCTCTTGCCTCGCAACATCTTTCTCCCGGTATACTCCTCATCTCTCTTCTTCACATGTCCAAACCGACACAAGCTTGCATCTGTGACTATATCACACTGTCCAACCACTGTCCCTCTAAAATACTGGTTCCTAATCTTGTCCATCCTCATTTCTCACAACGCAACTCTGCATCTTTAACTCTGCCACCTCTTTTTATCAGCTCCATTATCTCCAGCCAGGACAATGTTGCTGGTCACAATCTCGCCTTGTAAACCTTCCGTTTCTCTCTTGCTGGTACCCGTCCGTCATAGATCAGTCCTGTCACTCTTCTCTATAACACACATGTAAAATCTGTGTTTTTTATTTCTTCATAGCCATTGAGTCTGCATAAAATTCTCTGCAGTTTGACCAACATTGCATGTCACAATGTTTTTCTTCAGGTGAATCTTCTGAATATCGTGTAAACGGCAGGCAGGTCACACTGACTAAGTACAGAGAAGAGCTGGAAAAGATTGGCATTGTGGTCAAAGCTAGGAACTGTCTGGTGTTTCAGGTGCTGCAGACAAGTTTTTCTTTATAACGGTGTGTTTTCTGCCATAGAAGTCATGCTCTGAATGTGAGACACATTGTTCATGACAGGGTGCTGTGGAGTCAATCGCAATGATGAATGCTAAAGAACGCACAAAGATGTTTGAGCGCATCAGTAACTCCTCAGAGTTCACGAAAGAGTATGACGCCAAGCTGGAAGCCTTGCAGAAAGCCAAAGAGGACACTCAGTTCCACTTTAACAGGAAGCGGGCTGCCGCGGCAGAGAGGAAGCAGGTCTTCAAGGACAAGACTGAGGTATTATAATGATGCAACAGCAGATTAAGCTGTTAATTATGGACGTTTTCCTGCTTTTACAAGTTATATCCTCACAGAATGATTCAAACTCATATGCCCCTCTCTTCAGGCAGAAAAATATCAGGCGCTGGTGGACGAGTTCAATGAAAGCAAGCTCCGACTCAGCCTTTTCCAACTTTACCACAATGAGAGGGGCATACAGGCCGTGTCAGAGTCTGTGAGAGAGAAACAGGAGACCGTTGCCACCATGAAGAGCACCATGGACGTCTGGGAGCAAGCCGTGAAGGCTCAGAGGAAAGAGCATGGACGAATTTCCAGAGAGCTGCAGAAACTAGAGAAGGAAATAAAGTGGGTGCAGATGCTGTTCCTGTAGCTCACAGCCTCATTCAGAATTAATTGTTGCATTTTTTCTGTATTTAAAAGTGTGAAATGCGAGTCAAAAACTTATAGTCTATAAGCATGTGTAGATATTTTAGTTATGCTTTGAACAAAAAAGAATTTTGTCTGGTGATCTGTTAATAAAGTTTTACACAATAAGTATATTAGATCAGTGATCTAATATACTTATTGTGTAAAACTTTATTAACAGATCACCAGACAAAATTCTTTTTGAGTTTGCATTTCATAATTCATGTAATATATTTGTAATTACAGGTTTTATTGTAAGCAAATTCAGGGAAACGTAGAGTCTGTGAAATATTAACATGAACTTCTAAGCTTTCCTTTTTTGTGGGCCCTTTGCTTCAACGGCTGCTTCCACTCGAGCTGCCATGGACTCCAGAGGGTGGTAAAGCCTCTAATGAGTGTTGATCAAAGTTCTTTGAACATGTTCAGGGAGGATTTGACCTGGAAATAGTGCAGACTTTTGAATATTTCATTCATTTGGCTTTTTAATGTATCCTTTAATGTATTTAATGAATACTTTCTATTTATGTTCATGTTAAAAGAAGAAGGATTTTTAAGAATTGTACTTTAGATTCTGCGTTTGGCTTCACCATGTGTTACAAAACCAGGCAATGTTCATGTGAAATGCAAGCCTGCATTTTAATGTGTATGAGGATATATTGCACATATAGTTTGTTTGCATTATCTATCTAGAACCATTCTCAGACCTACTACGCTGAAGTTAAAAAGGATTAGTTTTGATGTACATTTTAGATACGTTGACACTTTCTTATGATGTCATCACACTGTGTCTATTACTTTCTCAGGTCCCAGGAGCAGATCCTAAGCCAGCAGAGGCCTCAGTACATCAAGGCTAAAGTGAACACAGCTCACCACCAACACAAGGCTGAAGAGGCACGAGCCAGTCTGCAGAAGAGCCAGAAGCAGCAGGCCAAGAAGAGGCAAGACCTGCAGGAGCTGGAGAGGGAGCTGGCTGAGCTGGAGAGAGCCTGGAAGGGTTATGAGAGAGAGATGGAGGAGCAGGCAGCCCAGCAGGGTGCAGCTGTACAGCTGGATGAAGCTCAGGTCGGAGTGAGAGCTCGAGAGAGTTTTAGCTGTTGGACTGAATGTTATTTTAACATCTGACTTAAACACTAGGGTTCTTTTTCCTGTGTTGGTGAACCTTTTCAAAGGCTCCTTGCCAAGGGCTACACATTTTTCTACTTTAGTACTTTTAGTTTTTTGGACAGTCATGCTTTTTCTCTGTGGATAAGCAAAACCACTTTCACAGCATAAATAAAATTTGAGGTAAAATACTGTAAAGGTAATATTTTTTCTTGTCTTTAGACGAAAAGTGAACCAGCAGCGATGCTAAACGTTAGAATGCTAAGTTTATTTCTCTGTAATGTGTATGTGTGTACTTTTGTATTCTTATTTCTGCAAAATTGCTTTTTTATTACTTGTATAGCTTGAGCGATATAAGGAACTAAAGGAGCTGGCCAGGAAAAAGGGAGCCATCATTGTTCAAAAAGCTGAGAAACTACACTGGGAGGTGAAGGCTGACAGGGAGAAGCTTGAGTTTGATAAAAGGCGAAAAAGTGAGGTTGAGGTTGGTGAACAGTTTTTGACTAGTTTGACTAGAGTTTGGATAGTTTGGTGTCTATTAGAAGTAACTACAGTCATAACTTTTGTTAGTAAAGTTTTGAAAAAATGAAAATTATGTTGGTTATACAGTTTCACAAGGTAACAATATTTGCGAATCGAGTTTTATTCAGCGTTTTTGAAGCCGTGTCATTTGTAAATAGATTTTTTTGCAAACAAAACAATGTCTACTTTTTCGTGGGTTCCTTTTTTTCGCTTTAATGACTGCTTCCACTCGAGTTGCCGTGGACTTCACAGAGTTTGGTAAAGCCTCTGATGAGTGTAGATCAAAGCACTAAGGTCTTTGAACACGTTTCAGTGAAAATGATGAATTATGACCTGGAAACAGTGCAGAATCTTAGTTTTTCTTAATTTTATTTCTTCATCAGAAAACTTCCTGTTTTTATTATTATGTCCCTGTTTAAATCAAAAAAAGTCTCGGACATGCGAAATGCAAATCATCCCTTCTGCTTTACAAAGTATAAAAGCAGCAGGGACGCAGTCCTGGATAAATGAGCTTTCTTTGAAACATCATACTCTGTTTCTCTGTTTTTTCTACAGGCAAATATTAAGCACTGTCAGACTCAGCTGGATGAGTTAAACAGGAGGGCTGGGAAACTGGAAGAATATACTAACATGTCTAGGTATTGTTTTTCAGCCTGTCTCTGAAGTGTGTATGTTTGTGTGTGTGTTGGGGGGGAGGAGGTAAGGAAAAAAGATTACATCCCAGGATTACTTGTCCTTACTTTTCAGCTGAGATTAGGATTCTCTGATTGATAAATAACGAAAGGAAAAACAAAAGGGGGAAAACCGTGTGCTTGTTGTCATCTGACATTTATTCCACTTTTATTAAGGTTTCTTCAGAGCTAACTTCAAACTTCGTGGGTTTGTTTTATCGTTTCTCTTTGGCAGAGTGTCTGTAGGGGAGCAGCGAGAACATGAGGAGCATCTTTCGGAGGAGCTGGTGCACGGGCGTGTGAGGACGCAAGAGGTGAACGATGAACTTGCACAGGTGCTGGGGGAGCTGCAGATTGCTCGTATGGACAGCCATGAGAACCGGCGGCAGCAGAAACGAGAGGAGGTTCTCGAGAGCCTGCGCAGACTCTACCCGGACGTTGTGGTACTAGATTTATATACAGCGTACTGTTAACATGAGGAGAAGCTGTATGGTAGTATATTGTTTGGATTGTGATTATGTTACAATTACAAAATGGTTTTGTTTTGAGTCTGTTAAGTATGGAGTGAGTGATTCTCTTTTTGTCTAGTACGGTCGCTTAGTGGATTTGTGCCAGCCCATTCACAAGAGGTACCAGCTTGCTGTAACCAAAGTATTCGGCAGATACATGAACGCTATAGTGGTGTCCTCAGTCAAGGTGGCCCGTGACTGCATTCAGTTTGTAAAAGAGGAAAGAGCTGAGCCAGAGACCTTCCTCCCTGTGGACTACCTCGATGTGAGTTAGATAATTCCATTTCAGCTTCACTTAATATTCATTGGTGTTTTGGAGATTGATGGATTGTTATTTTAGGATACTTACCAACATGGAGCTTTCTCTCTGCTTCTGGTTTAGGTAAGCCCTCTGAACGAGCGTCTAAGGGAGGTACGCGGTGCAAAGATGGTGGTGGATGTGGTGCAGTGTTCCCATAATGCACCTCAGCTGAAGAAAGTGATGCAGTTTGTGTGTGGGAATGCCATGGTGTGTGAGACTCTAAAAGACGCCAGTAACATTGCTTTTGGTGGTGCAGAACGGCTCAAGGTGAGATTTGGTTATGGTGATCCGAAACAGCAATCACACAAGTAGCTTACATTGTTACAGCGTAATGCTGCAATGTGTTTTGATTGGGTCTTCAAGCTGTCTTTAGAACACCAATCAAGAATGACCTAAACAGGTCTAGAGGAGCCAGAAATAGTTTCTGTCTAATAAGTCGTTAATTATGGATTTAAATATTTACAGATATATTTTTATAATGCTTCTCCGCTTTTCTGAAAAAAAAAAACTGCTGTTATTTTACAGACCGTGGCTCTGGATGGCACCATGTTCTATAAGTCAGGAGTCATCTCTGGTGGCTCCATGCACCTTCGCAGCAAAGCTCGGCGCTGGGAGGAGAAAGAGATGAGAGGACTGAAAGAGAGGAAGGAACAGCTCACTGCAGAGCTTAGGGTGGGCGCTGAGAAAGACCTTTTACATATAGAAGAGCACGGATGCTAAAAAACTTATTCGTTTTTAGTCAACATCTGTACAACCTACTCGGACATCAGAAATGGAATATATTCAAAATTATTTAAAGAAGTTAACATTTTCCATGCGGTTTGCATCCGAAGTCATAATAATGAAATGTTCCCTATTTAATAATTTCTTCTAAAGGTTCCGTTTTCTGTAGAGACTAAAAAGGTTTTTTTGTTAATTGTATGCCATTACCAGTGAAAGAAGTCACAGGTGGGAACCTATCGTTATTTCCAAGGCGATATTATTTGACAGATGTTTCTTTTATCAGGAACTAATGAAACTGAGACATAAGGAAGCTGAGCTGAAGCAGATCAAAGCCCAGATCCAGGGAATTCAGACTCGCCTCAAATATACCATCTCTGAGTTGGAGACCGTCCGCAAGAAGAACATCCCGGCATGCAATGCTGTAAGCTTGTTTCTCTGATTATCTCTTTATTCTCTTTGATTTATCTTGTCCAAACATTTTCCAGTTTTATGCTGACAGTCACTCTTCTGTGCCATAGCAGTGTGTATGATTGTGTACACGTTTGGGTGCGTGTTTGCTGTCCCTTCAGGAAATCTCCAGGCTGGAGAGTGAACTCTCCAACCTCGAGTCCCAGATTGAGATGGAAGCTGGGAAGGTGCAAGTAAAGGAAAATGACATGATGGCCATCCATGATAAAGTGAATCAGGTGCCTGATTTCTACGGTCTCTCATATTATGCTTGAATTTTGCTTTATGTTAATTCCTTTCGGTTCATGGTTGTATGTTAAGTGAATTTGTGGGAAATTGATCTTGTTACGCCTCATGAAATAACTCAGCATTTTCAGAGTAGAGAAAGAAAGTCCTCCATCTTTGTTGTAGATTGAGGATGTAGTGTTCTCAGACTTCTGTGCTGAGATTGGGATCGACAATGTTCGTGAATATGAGCAGGACTACCTGAAACAGCAAGAGGAGCTTGAGAAACAAAGGTGCTACTCACAGCACAGAATACCGAAAGTATAAACTATAGTTTTTCTCTGACGTATTCATACTGGACCCCAGTTTGTCAAATAGGACTTGACAATCTACCATCAGCTTAATTTAAATTAATAGAAGAATATCAAAAACTTGTATTTTTTTGTGAATAATCATGTGCGTCACTAATGCTCACACTTAATAGCAGGGTTTTCATGAACACAAACAGGATTAACTTTATCAAGCATGTTAATTCCTTCCTTCAGGCTACAGTTTGAGTCCCAGCGCACTCGACTGAACACACAGCTGGAGTATGAGCAGGAGCAACTGGAAAAACAGAGTAAAAACATGGCCAAATTGGAGGATTTAATCAGGAATGAGGAGGATGTCATCCTCATGATGAAGCAGGCAAGCCAACTTAGTCACTGCCTAGTTCTCATTTCTCAAATTATCATCTTTTTATTCCTTTAAACTGGGAGTTTGTAGAATAGTTCTTCTTTCTTTTTCTTCCTTTTCTCAACTGGCGTTAGGTGGCCCCACTGCAGACTAATTTTTCCGGTCCTTTGTATCTTCCACTTTTAAACCAGCTGCCTGCATGTCCTCTCTCACCACATCCTTAAACCGCATCTTTGTCTTTCCTTTTTGCTTGGGAGCTCAATCCTCAGCATCCCTCTGCCATCTTGTAGGGTCATTACCTTTTATAAAAGAATAACATACCTGTGCCTTAGGAGGAAGAAAAGCTGCTGGCTATAGTGGATGAGACTCAGTCTAAGCTGCTGGAGATGAATAAAATGCTGGTGGGACAGAAGGGCAGTGTCAATGAGGCCAAAGCTGAGCTGGACAGAAAAGTCAGGGGCCTTCAGGAGAAGTCAAGGTATCTCTTGTTTGCTGATAGTGTTTCACTGCACATAGATGACTTTGAGTCATGCTTATTGTTCTCTATTTTTCCTTACGATCTCACAATAAGTCTATCACTCAGTGTATCACTCAGATAAGCACTCGTTTTTAAAGGACAGTTAATGGGCAACATCGGCCTACAGGCCCCATAATCGTAAGGTCATGAGTTTGAGTCCCAGACCCGCTGGTTACCCTGAGGTTTCCTTGAACACCGTCCCCATCACTGCTCTCTGGGTGCCGGATGCATGGCTGCCACAGTTCCTCTTCAGTGTATGAGTATTTGTTGTGGTTCACTGTGTGCTGTGCTGTGTTCACAATGACAAATAGTCAGTTTCATTTTAAAATGATGAACATTGACAACGTATTGTTCCTCCTGTGTTCTCTCATTCTGTCACCCTCTGCTAGGGAGCTGGTAAAGCAACAAAAGGAGCTGATCTCAGCAGAGACGGCTTTGGAGCAGCAGAGGCTGTGCAAGCACAACTTACTGCTGGCATGCAAAATTGAAGGCCTGCCCCTCATTCTGCTCTCAGGAGCACTGGATGACATCAGTGATATACAGGTAAACAGACAAAATGGCCAGTACTTTCTCCACAGCAAACTTTGAAAAATTAGCTTATGCTGAGTTCATTCGGTCCAAACCTGTTCGTTGGTATTTCAGAGCTGCATTAGTTAATCGGTCCATCATTAGAGCATAGTTTCTCTGTTCTAGCATACTCAGCGCATGAATGGCAGAAATAATTATGTCAGATAAACATTACACTACTGAAATGATGAAATGGTGTCCAACACAGCTGGACTCAGAGTCCCAGAGTACCTGCACATTGGACATCTATGAGCGCGAAGCGCAAATGGTGTTTGACTACGAACTTCTGGGAGATGAGCTAAAAGTGAGTGTAAACATGTACACAAACAGGCACACAGTACTGACAACTACTACTTTTTAAATCTTCTGATGCCATTTTACAAATATGCAGCTGCCACTCTCATTTAAGAGAAAAACCCCAGGCAGTATAGGTGTTGCTGTTATTGCTGTGTGTGTGTGTGTGTGTGCGTGTGTGCATAACCTCATAACCTCATAGAGCCTGATCGAAGAGGATGAAGTGGAGGCCCAGTTGGAGATAATGAAAGAGAAAGTGTCGTCTCTAGACAGATTAATTCAAGTTTCCAAACCACCCAACCTGAAGGCCATGGAGAAGATGAGGGAGGTTAAGGACACCTTCCGTGAAGTGATGGACGGTAAAAGATGCTTAAATGGTGCTTTTTAGCAAAAGGCGCCACCACAGCAGTGGCTACCAAGTTTGTGCAGACGTGTTGCAGCTTTGATCTAATTTAAGTTTTGGTTTGTCAGTTGTTAAGTGTGACCAATTAGGTTTGGGGCCAAAACCTACAGGCCAGCATGGTTTAAACTCAGGCATTACAAGATGTGTTCAGAAGAAATGAATGTTTTATCCTGATCTTGGAATCTTTAAAATCTTGTGATCTTTTGTGAACACTCAGATGATTTCCATCCCAGTTTGGACTTTTTTTGCACACCATGAGCAGAAGGGAGTGTTCGGCACCTGGCATAAGTCAATCTGAATGTTATTATCGTAAAAAAAAATAGTATTTTTGTGTGTGTGTGTCTGTGTGTTAGCATTTGAGGCCAGCACAAGCAAAGCCAAGAAATGTCACCAGGAGTTTGAGCAGGTGAAAGCAAATCGTCTTCATCTCTTCAACCAGTGTTTAGAACATGTGTCTATCGCCATCAACCAGATCTACAAGCAGCTCTGCAGAAATGAGAGTGCACAAGTGAGACCACACTCTCTTCTCTCTCTCTCTCTCTCTCTCTCTCTCTCTCTCTCTCTCTCTCTCTCTCTCTGTGGCTCTCTGGCTCTCTCTCCTTCTATTACATAATTCTTCCTGAAGCTTTTTGGTCTTTTTGCCCATATTGTTCTAGGCTATTCTCAGTGCTGAGAATCCTGATGAGCCTTATTTGGATGGTATCGGCTACAATTGTGTGGCTCCGGGTAAGAGATTTATGGCCATGGACAATCTGTCAGGAGGGGAAAAGGCTGTTGCTGCCCTCGCTCTGGTGTTTGCCACTCACAGGTAATAGTCAAAGTTTTTTTTATCACATACAGAACAGAGACCACTGTGATCATCTATGTCTCTCTCCATGGTTAAACTAACCGCAAGGACTTGCATGCAGCATCAATCTACAGTTCCATTACTGGTGAAAGTAATTTCTCTTCTTCTCCTCTCATTCGTTTCCAGCTTCCGCCGTGCTCCTTTCTTCGTGTTGGATGAGGTGGACGCTGCCTTGGACAACACAAACATTGGCAAGGCAAGGCCCACTTTACTGACACATCGTCTGTCTGTCCTGTCTATCGATCTAGGTGTGACATAGTTTCAGTTCTTTCCTTCCCAGGTGACAAGCTTCTTTAGGGAGCAGTCCAGAGACTTGCAGATCATCGTCATCTCACTGAAAGAAGAGTTTTATTCACGCTCAGACGCTCTGTTAGGAGTCTACTCGGAGGTAACCACACAAGATTCACTTTATCTGTCAGACAGTTCAGTGCCTGCTCAGCTTACTGTCCAGACCCGCTCCTGCTTTCTCTTTTCTCATGAACTCCTTTCTGCCGCCCCCTGCAGTTCAATGAGGGCATGTTCAGCCGCCTCCTCACCCTGGACCTCACTCCATACCCCCTCAATGAAGAGAACAACAGAGAGAGAGAGAAGGAACCGTGAAGTGAAAGGAAAAGGAAACACTTTGTTCTTAACCTCAAAATGAAAGTTTTTTGTTTAAAGTCAAGTTCTTTATGTTTTTATTGACTGCTCACATTTGTTTCGGCAGTCCTTTTTGCCAGAGTCTAAGAAACGTTCATGCCAGAGTTGCTTTCGTTCCTTCTTTCATTGTGTGTCTGCCATGGTAATGTAAAAGGTGCAGATTTACATTTAAGCGTATTGTTGTGGCTCATTTTGAAAAAGCCAAAGAACGTTTCTTTTTGAATGATGTTCAGTGTTTAAAGAGCTTTCTTCAATAAATGTCTGGAAAGGTTTTCTTTCAGATCTTTTTTTCTTTGGTGCCACATCAGGGGAACCTCAGCACGACTCAGACTGACTGTGAACTCCTGAAGGCTCATTAGTATCACTGTCTCAACTTTCTGACCTCTTACTCACACATTCTCTGGAAATCTCGTTCTCTCTTCCTCTCTCATCCCTTCCTCACGCTCCATGCTTGGCAGGATGACGGGCAAAGCTTGATCTTCATTGCCTTTTCATAACCATCTCTTCCTGGCATTTTTCATGGCGTCCTACGCAGTGGTCATCATCCCTCTGAGGAGCAGCATCAACAGCCTGGAAGCTTTACGATTCTTCCTCTGGGTATGTTTTTTACTGTTTGTTATGGGTTGTCAAGTTGTTTGAACTTCCAAAAACCCTGGTGTGATGTTTTAATTTAGTAAAGCAGTGAGAACGTCCTGTCAGGATGGTCATAGTGGCAACATTTTGTGGTATTTTAAGTATATTTATTGTATCGTGAATAATTTTGACTCATTGCTCATATTTGATGTGATGCAACGCCATATTGACCCTGTTTGTTCGTGAGAAATGGACGTTCGCATTCGATTTGTTTGGAAAGATGAGACATTGACCTGGCTACACGTGCTGTTCACCAGTCGTATGTTCTTCATGATTTGATCACGCTCCCCTCATGTCAGCGTTCACAGCCTGCTGTAAAACTTCTACCCAGCCTGTGGAGTGCCGTCTGCAGTTCCCGAGTCCACGAGAAAAATCTGCTCAGTCTATTTTAATTCCACCCTCTCACCCGTCCGATGGTCTTGAGGGGAGAATGACTAAAATCCTCAAAGTAAATTCTTTACAATATCCGTTTTATTCTCACTCAGACTACTGAATTAAATATTCACATTTCTTTTGTCTTTTTTACTGTTTTAATGTTATTCATCACATTTTTGGCAATGAAATGAAATAAAAAAAAAAAGATGTGGAGCCTTTAATTCAGATCTAGATCCTTAAAAGCTTCAGCTCCTGTCAGTCGATGCCGGATGAACTGAGAAGCTGGTGATGTTTAGGTAGTTTTTCGAGCTGCTTTTTGTTTGCAAGGTTTTTAAGAAAGGGGTTTTGACGGCAGTCGAAGTAAAAAAAAAATGTCATAGATTGTATACGTTTATACAATAACTGTACTTTATAACTATATATTATAACGTATATGTGTATAACTAAATATGCTATGATCGTAGTTCAAATTATTTTATATAAAATAGATTTTATCCTGCAGCACAAGATCTGCCATCAGTCCTTTCCAAAGAAAAAACTTCAGATCGGTTGATCTGTTTCTTGCCGTAGGAATGGGCTCCAGCATTCTCCAAGACCCCAGTTAGGAAATCAGCTTGGATAATGATTGAATGAATTAATTAATAAATTCTTGGTTGATTGATTGATTGATTTAATTATTGATTATGGCTGCACCAAACATATCCTTAATGTTTAAATGAGTATCGATACTTTTGATCCTGATGCAAAGATGTTATTTTAGTGCTGAGTATGTTGTTATGAAAATGAACTTGCAAATCTTTTCTTCTTCCCTCCTTTTATCCTCACACACACAGACACACACACACACTGTCCAGTAGGATTGAAGTAATGGCAATCATGTAGAAGTACTTCAGTCCAGAAAACGGTGTTTTATGTGGGACGATTATTCTAGATTATTCTGTTCTACTCTACGAATTGTTAATTGGCCAATGTTTTAATGAAGTATACTATATGTAATAAAAGGGTGTGTACTTGTTTACGTTTAAATAACACTTATTTAGTAGCGCTGTTTGGCCAGGTGAGCTCAAACGTCTGCGGATGAAGGCTGTTCTTTCCTCTGACAGGTGAAGGAACTGCGAGAGCTGGAGAGGCAGAGAGACTCTCTGCGGTTGGGGCTGCAGATCCTGGATCAGGCCCAGGCCTTGCTGTGCAGCAGAGTGGATCCTGACAACTGGTGGCAGGTCAGTGGGGGGATAAAGGAGTAGAAGATTTTTTGGTGAACAGTGTTTATTGAGCTGAAGGTGGAGATTCTGACGGTTTCTGTGCTGAATGAACATCAGGTGTAAATAAAAGGGAATATTCGAGACTTTAACACTTCACCATGCGGTTTCATGCTTGGTGTGCTTCTCTGGGGGACTTTGTAGAAGCTTCAGTAGTTTTTTTTAGCTGCTTCTCTTCAACTGCTCTTTTGCTAGAGTATAAATGTCAGCTACCCTTTCCAGCTCTTGGGACTGGATTTGTAACTTCAACATTTTGTCATATTTATATTAATTCATCCATCCATCCATCCATTCTCCTCCGCTTATCCGAGGTCGGGTCGCGGGGGCAGCAGCTTCAGCAGGGATGCCCAGACTTCCCTCTCTCCGGCCACTTCTTCCAGCTCCTCCGGGCGGATCCCAAGGCGTTCCCAGGCCAGCCGAAAGACATAGTCTCTCCAGCGTGTCCTGGGTCTTCCCCGGGGTCTCTTTCCGGTGGGACGTGCCCGGAACACTCACCAGGGAGGCGTCCAGGGGGCATCCTAATCAGATGCCAGAGCCACCTCATCTGACTCCTCTCGATGCGGAGGAGCAGCGGCTCTACTCTGAGCCCCTCCCGGATGGCTGAGCTTCTCACCCTATCTCTAAGGGAGAGTCCAGACACCCTGCGGAGGAAACTCATTTCGGCCGCTTGTATTCGCGATCTCGTTCTTTCGGTCACTACCCACAGCTCGTGACCATAGGTGAGGGTGGGAACGTAGATCGACCGGTAAATTGAGAGCTTTGCCTTTTGGCTCAGCTCCTTCTTCACCATGACGGACCGATGCAGAGCCCACATCACTGCGGATGCTGCCCCGATCCGCCTGTCGATCTCCCGCTCCATTCTACCCTCACTCGTGAACAAGATCCCAAGATACTTAAACTCCTCCACTTGGGGCAGGATCTCACTCCCAATCCTGAGAGGGCACTCCACCCTTTTCCAACTGAGGACCATGGCCTCAGATTTGGAGGTGCTGATTCTCATCCCAGCCGCTTCACACTCGGCTGCGAACCGATCCAGTTGAGAGCTGAAGATCGCGGCCTGATGAGGCCAACAGGACCACGTCATCTGCAAAAAGCAGAGACCCAATCCTGAGCCCACCAAACCGGACCCCCTCAACGCCCTGGCTGCGCCTAGAAATCCTGTCCATAAAAGTTATGAACAGGATCGGTGACAAAGGGCAGCCCTGGCGGAGTCCAACCCTCACCGGAAACAGGTTCGACTTACTGCCGGCAATGCGGACCAAGCTCTGACACCGGTTGTACAGGGACTGGACAGCCCTTAACAGGGAATCCGATACCCCATACTCCCGGAGTACCCCCCACAGGAGCCCCCGAGGGACACGGTCGAATGCCTTCTCCAAGTCCACAAAGCACATGTAAACTGGTTGGGCAAACTCCCATGCACCCTCCAGGACCCTGCTAAGGGTGTAGAGCTGGTCCACTGTTCCGCGACCTGGACGAAAACCACATTGATCCTCCTGAATCCGAGGTTCGACTATCCGACGGACCCTCCTTTCCAGGACCCCTGAATAGACTTTCCCCGGGAGGCTGAGAAGTGTGATCCCTCGATAGTTGGAACACACCCTCCGGTTCCCTTTCTTAAAGAGGGGGACCACCACCCCGGTTTGCCAATCCAGAGGCACCGTCCCCGATGTCCATGCGATGTTGCAGAGGCGTGTCAGCCATGACAGTCCTACAACATCCAGAGCCTTGAGGAACTCCGGGCGGATCTCATCCACTCCCGGAGCCCTGCCACCGAGGAGCTTTTTGACCACCTCGGCAACCTCAGCCCCAGAGATGGAAGAGTCCAACTCTATGTCCCCAGGCTCTGCTTCCTCATCAGAAGGCATGTTGGTGGAATTAAGGAGGTCTTCGAAGTATTCCCCCCACCGACTCACATATTCATTCATTATAATAAAAATAATCAACCAATGCTTAAAACAACAACAGCACAATTACATCAGATAAAAAGGTGTTTACAAGTGTATTTCATTCTGTTTCATTCTGAATGTGATCGTTTTCTCCTCCAGTCATATCTGTGCATTTATTGTATTTAATTGTATTTATTGTATTGTATCCTTTATTATTATTATTATTATTATTATTATTATTATTATTATAATGGAGCAGTGGTTTCTTAGTGGTTAGGGAGTTGCCCCGGATCGGAGGATTGTGGGTTTGATTCCCTCCTCCGTGGGTTGCCCTGAGGTACCCTTGAGCAAGGTACCGTCCCCATCACCGTTCCCTGGGCGCTTTCAATAGCTGCCCACTGCTGCACGTGTGTGTATGGGTGAAATGCAGAGGACAAATTTCCCATTTGTGGGACAATAATAATAATAATAATTTAGGCTGTGTGTTGAATGAACAGCCGGTGTGCCGACTGTTTGAGATGTTGTCGGATGCGGTTACTCTGCAGTATTTGGGTCTGAGTGCTGTCCCTCTGTGTGCCCAGGTCCTGAAGGTGAACAGGAGACTGGACCAGTGTGATTCTCCCTTTCCAGCACGAAAAATCCACAGGTGACCCAAACATAAACTGCATAGGATAGATTTATTTTGAAATTCTTGAAATATTGTTGCACAAACATCACACACTTCATGAAACCAAAAGTTTCATGAAAACTCACCTTGTAATGTTCCCAAATTATTTTGGCTTTTTGCATTATTTTTGCCAAACAGATAAAAAAAGAAAGAGAATGATCAAAGCCATAATGCTGTTTGTTATTAATATTATTTATTAATGTGTAGTTTTTTGTTTTTGTTTTTTGTTTTTTTACTTTTTCTGCTTTCCCAGGAGCCCCAGAATTTAAGCAACGTCTGTTTGGAGCTTGTCATCAAAACCTTAATGATCTCTCTAGCTGTCTGTTTATCTGTGTGCCTGTTTTATTTAGAGGAAAACAATCATTCATCCCTCCATTTATCCATCCATCCATCCATCTGTTCAGCCATTTGTGTGCGTCACGACTGTGACTTCCGTCACTTCTGTCCCTCCGTCCATCCATCCATCCATACTGTTGTTGTTGGTCTTGAAGCCTGATGAGTGAGAATAAACTGAATGACTGTCCATTTGCTTTATAGAGTAATTCAAGCTGAATCATTTCTTAATAAAAATGTGTGTGTGTGTGTGTTTGGGGGGGGGGGTTCTTAAATGGGGAGTGATAAGTATGTATGTGAAATTTGATCAAAATTATGAGGATTTTTTTTATGGTGTTTCTAAAAAAAATTAGGAAATGTGAAAATCTGTTCAGTGATTCATTGTTTTGTTTCTTATGAAAACAGCTAGGGTAACACAAATAATTACATTTAATTAAATATTATAAAAATATTGTAATAAAATATTACTATAAGTAGTACTAATATATCCTAATAATAATAAAAGCTTCGTCACTCTCGAGAAATTGAGGACTTTTATTTAGAAGCCTTGCAGAGATGGACAGAAGCTGGTGGAGGATTTAAGCTGAGTTCAAACGACCGTCTCGGGTGATTGAGGACTTTTATTTTGAAGCCTCGCCGTGTCGACAAGCTCGCGGTGGATTTAAGCAGGCGGAGTTCAAACTGGACCGTCTCGGCTGATTAAGGACTTTTATTTTGAAGCCTGGCCGAGTGAGACAAGCTGGCGGTAGATTTAATCAGGCTGAGTTCAAACGACCGTCTCGGGCGATTGAGGACTTTTATTTTGAAGCCTCGCCGAGTGGGACAAGCCGGCGGTAGATTTAAGCAGGCTGAGTTTAAACTGGACCGTCTCGGGTGATTGAGGACTTTTATTTTGAAGCTTCGCCAAGTGGGACAAGCTGGCGGTGGATTTAAGCAGGCTGTTTGAGTTCAAACTGGGCGGTTTGTGCAGAACGGCAGCAAGAGGAGCGGAGGAAGATAAAATGACAGAGTTAACCCGAGAGAGGGAAGCATGTTGAGAAGGAGGAGCAGCAGCAGCAGCAGCTGCTCTAAAGGCCTGAGGCGCCGCAGGAGCAGCAGTTTGAGCTTTGATGAGTTTGGCTTCGCCTTCAGTAAAAAGAGGGAGAAGAAGAAGCTGCAGCTGCACAGGTGCCATGACTACAGGTGAGTCTTTATTGAGCTATCTCTACTCTTTAGGGTCATATTCTCACTCAGCTTCCGGTCCTGCTAGTCACTGCTTCTACTTTATAAAACAGCCTTTTATCATCACTTCCTGCCTCCTTTTAATGATGGACTGTACTTTAGACTTCATTAGCACTTAATTTAGAGGCAGACTTTACATACAGAAACACTAGATAGCTCTGAAAATGAGCTTTTAAATGGAAAGATGCATTTTTATGCACAGACCTGCTTTCCTTTTGCAGAAAAGACCAACCTTTTTCATCAGAAATCATTTGTCTTATTTTAGAGGTTCACATTTTAAAGAAAAACAGGAAAACCCTGATTATTCCTTTAAAAAATGTCTGTTTCTAGCTACCCACAGCCGAATGCCCTGAAAGTCAAAGAGCTGTGTGAATTACTGAGCTACTGGAACGGCTCCAGCTTCATCTGCAGAAGTCAGGTTTGGAAATCACCCTGTTTCATCCACATGTCACCAAGATCCGAAACTTACAATAAGCCTTCGGTATTTACCATCTCATCACAGATCCTCCGTCTCCTTTTCTTCCTGTCCTCTGCATCTTCCTCATTCACATCGACCCACTGCATGTCCTCTCTCGGCACATCCATAAACCACCTCTGTCCTTCCTCTTCTCCTGTTGCCTGGCAACTCCATCCTCAGCATCTTTCTCCAGATATTATCCTCGTCTCCAAAACCCCTACCCTGAGCTGCTCCTCTGATGGACTCGTTTCTAATCCTGTTCATCCTCATCACAACCAATGAAAATCTCAGCTTCTTTAACTCCGATACCTCCAGCTGTGCTGTGTCTAATGATGGGTTCTCAATTTAAGCTGTGTCTCTTTTTTGGGTTCTCAGATTGAGCGGTTTATGCGCATCGGCATTGCTCCAGCTTTACGCGGCCGAGTGTGGAAGTGCCTGCTGGGCGTCGACGCTGTCAGACTGTCCAGTGACTTCAACTATCAGGTGCTTTTCTCCAGCCCTTCTGATAAGTGAAAGTGACACTTTTTTTTTCATTGTGAAACGTGGCACCCAGTGAGACGCAGTCAGTCAGTCAGTCATTTTCTGGGCCGCTTGTCCTAATTAGGGTTGCGGGGGGGTGCTGGAGTCCATCCCAGCTCACACAGGGTGAAGGACGTGGACACACCCTGGACAGGTCGCCAGCCCATCGCAGGGCGCAGTGAGACGCAATGAAATTCAAACTCTGGTTTTCACCCACACACAGGGGACAGCAATTTAAAGTACTCAGGGAACAGTGATGGGCACTGTACCTTAAGGGTACCTCAGGGCAACCTAGTGATCATGGATCATGAACCCCTGACCTTCCAATCTGACTCAAACCCACAACCTACTGATTTGTTTTTCCATTTTGATTTAAGGACCATCGATGGTTGAGACAGTTGTGGAGATCCCACTTAGTGCAATATTCTCCAGTATGAGCTGGTGATCTAACTGTTTACTGGTTTGGCTTTCAATGTAAGAGTGTGTGTATCTTGACTCTTTACTCTGAGTGCGAATGCTTTTGTTGTCGTGTGTGTGTGTGTGTGTGTGTGTGTGTGTTTCTCTTTTCAGGTGTGTCTGAGCGAGATCAGGAAGCCTCTGGTGGATCTGGGGGTTAGCGAATACAGCATCATCTCTGCCATCACCACTCTAAACGACAAAGAGAATGACCTGGGCTCAGGCCAGATCCTCAGTCCACGCTCCTCGGCCTTCTGCAGCAGGGATGTGGCTCTGTTCAGACAGATCGCTCTGGACCTGCGTGAGTTACAAGGTCCCTGACTGACAGCGCTGACGCTGTAGGGCTGAAGGATTCATCCTTTTTTTAATTCATAGGTTCATAGGAATCACATGAATCACAGAATCGGATGTTTTCCTAAATCTTTCAGCCCCCATTTGGGCAGCCAGTAGCCTAGTGGGAAGAGGGTGGCACCAACAACCAAGAAGATTGCAGTCTTCTGCTTGCAATTGACCATCTCAGAGTGTAGTCTTCCCCTTGGGAATGGCACTTACCCAAAAGGCAGTGCTCTTACGCTTGGGCACGCTGTGCTGCGGCCAGCCAGTGTGTTCTCGAGCAACAAAATGAGCCATTTTAAAAGAATTGGCTCCATATTGTACGTAATCCTACCTAAAGCACATATTTGAAGATCAGGAGCAGAAATGTATAAACTTAAAGATTCCAAAAGGCTGATAATACTTAAAAGGAGATGGCAAGATAAGACTGGGAGGCCGTACAAGGTTCTGCTGCAAGTTTTACTTTCAAGGCATTTAGCAGACGCTCTTATCCAGAGCGACTTCCATGTCCTGATTACAGGGACAGTCCCCCTGGAGTAGCTCAGGGTTAAGGGTCTTGCTCAGGGACCCAGTGGTGGTAGTGCCAGAGGTGGGAATCGAACCTGGGACCTCTTGAGCCATAGGTCCGTAGGCAAGTATCCACCACTAGACCAGTTAATTATTTTGGAGACCATTGAACACTTTTTTTTTTTTTTTTTTTTTTTTTTTTAAATGTACATTTCTGCCTCTGTGGTTCATCTCAGCTTGTCCTGATTGAGTGACTGGAAGAGGACGGGTGAAGTCTGGCAGAGTTTGTGGTGTTTTGGTTTGAAAATGCGATTGAAATTCCCTTTAGAGCCACCATGGGGCACAATTTATACAGACTAGAGTTTTTGTTTGCAGTTTATTTTTTATCTTTCGCTTTTGATGAATCTGTTGGGAATGTT
Organism: Hepsetus odoe; assembly: GCA_017165825.1. NCBI lineage: Eukaryota > Metazoa > Chordata > Actinopteri > Characiformes > Hepsetidae > Hepsetus > Hepsetus odoe. Next base: position 24,118,339 of record CM029376.1, read on the forward strand.
CATGAAAAGCTGTAGGATTTTTAAAGTCTCGACTGCAGGCAACTTTTCAAAACTCAACTCCAAACATGTTAAACATGGCTTTTTTTGATGGCTGTTTGAGTTAACTTAAAATTTTTTAGAGTAGAGTGATCTTTTATTATCCCACGAATGGGAAATTTGGGCGTTACAGGGCTCATTTATTTATTTATTTATTTATTTATTTATTTAGTATCTTAAATTGCTTTTTATCTTTTAAACTGCTGCGTTTTTATAGAGAGGTCTTTTCCGACACACCGCTCACTAATGGGAGACAGTCCTGAAGCCATCGAGGGCCAGGCCAAGCTTTTCCGAGTGCTCACCGCCTACGCCAAATATAACCCTCAGATTGGATACAGCCAAGGTGAGCGGGATACTCAAGACTTGCCATTTATACTCTCTTCTCTTTTTTGCAACAAGCAAATATTTGAGAACGATTGCAGACATTCTGTCTAAGCAGTCAGTTGAGCTGCTTGCATGTTTGACTGACGTGCATTCACGAACACACAGCCTGAATAATCTCCATAGAAAAGCAACGGGGCTGCTATACATGAGCCTCATGCCACCGTGCCCAGTGCCAGGCATCATACTGAGAGATCTCAATCCTCGCCAACCTCCATCCAAAGTCTTTGGGCCGAGTTATTCTGCCTCACAAACGCCACTCAGAATCCTCCAACATCAGCGCCTGAGCTCACTAGTTCTCTTGTGGGGGAATGGAATCGGTTTAAGCCCCCAAGAGACTATTCATTTCATAAAAAAAAAAAAAAAAATCAAACATGTAGTCACAAGATGGCAGTAGAGAACCATTTGTAGAATTAAGTAGTTTCTTCATCCTGTAGTCCTTTTTTGGCAGATTTTTGTTTTTCATTCTGGAGTATGATGATGGTTGCTTTTCTCTCATGAGGAATGTCTTACATTGCTGCCGTTCTGCTCATGCTCCTGGGTGAGGAGGAAGCTTTCTGGGCTTTGGTGGTTCTGCTCGAGAAACCCAAATATCTGTCTGAGCTGTTCGACCCCTCGCTCAAGAAGTAAGTCATTCCGGTGCCTGTAAAATTCAGCAAAAATGGTTTACAGTGGAATGCATTTCAATTATGAGCTTTATTTAATCAATGGCTTTATTTCTTGAACGCTGGATTTATGTATTAAAGTTCATGTATTTGTCCCCCAGGATCCAACATCAGGCGCTGGTATTTCAGCAGTTATTAAAGCACCGGATTCCACAGCTTTTCCAGCACCTGGTAATAAGGGGTTTAATGGCTCTGAGTAGTTCCTCTCGTCCTGTCTGATGTAAGCCAGAGCGTAAAAGGAGAATTTCTTAATTTTGCATGATTCAGGCCTGAAGGTTAAACAAACTCATTCAGAGGGTGCCCCCCCCCCCCCCCCCTTCCACCTAGTTTTTCTGAAACTAAAACTATTCTGAAACATAGCATTTTTGTATCCTATGTGCGAGGATTTGTGCAGCAATTCTGTTTTCCCCAGATTTCCCACCTTTATCAGCCTTGTGTATAAAGTGCCGATTCACTGGTGGTTTTGGATTATTAATAAAAAGACTACGTCTGTGTTGTCGGCGCTGCAGCTCCTGGTTCCTTTCACCACCGCTCTCGAGAAATTTGTCTGTAGGTTTCTCCTAAATGCGCATTTTAACCTCAAAACGCTGAACACGTTTAGCTCCTCTGCAGTCCTGCTGAAATGCAGTGTTGTGGTGCCTGGAAAAATCGAACCTGCTCTTTATTTGTGGAAAAAGTACGTATAGGATTGGAAAGGTGGAGGGCCTGCCTCAGCACTTTGGATTATAAGTGATGAACAGCTTCATTACTCTAGAAGGGCTTGCTCTGACGGACCCCTCACAGGCTCATTTGCGTTCAGACTCTTGGGATTTCTAAAACAGGACTCTTGCAGAACCACCCGTCCAGATAGACAGCACTCTTCTAACGGAGTGAGACGGCTGATAACGCCGTAGTTTGGCCCCAAAGCTAAAGTAGCCAGTCATGAAGGAAGTGTAATGCTCCATTATTTTGTAACTGTAATGCTCATTTTTAATAAAGAGATGGACTTTTTGTCCATAAGTATCCAGACGTTCCTTCTAATCAGTAAGTCCATCTGCATTAACGTCACGTATTGCTGCACTTAAAGGATGGAGCTTGATGGTGTGTTTTCCCATTAAAGTTCTTCTGCCTCACAAACACCACTCAGTCCTAATGTAAGGCCACTAGTTAAATTCCTGAAAAAAGTGCATCCCTGACTTGTCAGACACTGTTGATGAATATCTAACGCACTTGTGTGGTTTAACAACGTCTTTTTAAGCTCATGAGCAGGTTTTAGATTCCGAGCACATCTCTGCTACATGCGCTGGGGGCAGCGGTGGTCTAGTGGTTAAGGACTAGGCCCCAGGTTCAGAAGGTTTTGGTTTTGCCCTGAGATACCCTTGAGCCATGTACTGTGCCCATCACTGCTCCCCGGGCACTTTAAGTAGCTGTCCCCTCCTGCACGGTGTGCATGGGTTAAATGCAGTGGTTGCATTTCGATGTGGTTCACCGTGTGCCGTGCTGCGTTTCTCAATGACAAATAGTCACTTTCACTTTATTTGGGTTGAGGTGGAAATTGTGAAACTATACAGCGTACAAATCCAGCGTACAAAATGCTTTTCTTTTTAAATAGTAAATTTGGTTCCACGGATGGTTTAGTGGGTTTAGTGTTGGTGCTTTGAATAAATAAATATTTCTGCAGCTGTAAAATTAATGCTCATTTCCATTTCTGTGAGATTCTAGTAGTGCTAAGCTGGTCACTGTGTTTTCAATTCTTACATTATTTTTATTCTAGTTCAAACTCAGCTGTCCAACTTGTGAAAGGAAGCAATCATAAAATGCAGTACATGTAGTTTACATCTTAAATGTTTTTTTTTTATATATATATATATATATTTAAATGAATTCTTAGTTGATTTTTTTAACCAGTTAAACCACTAATTAACATCAGATTGAAAGCATATAAACCTCAACGTTAATAAAAGCAGCTAATAGTTATTGATGTTTGGTTGTATAGTTCCCTCCTGTTGATGATAAGCTCGTTCTCCCTCTCGCCACAGGAGAAACTGGGTGTATCATCTCTTCATTTTGTCATGCAGTGGTTCCTGACCCTCTTCACCTCTCTTCCCTGCTGGGACTCTGTGCTGGCTATCTGGGATCTCTTCCTTCTCCACGGTATAAACACCTAAAACCGCAGCCCCATGTAGAGCCAGCAGTGTTAGTTGCAGTTCGACACTCTGAGGACGTGAAGTCACTTTACGAGCAAACTTGGCCTGAAGATTAGCTGAACCGTTCCTTTGGGAGGACGGTGTCGCTTGTGTTCTCGAAGCACGAGTTCTTTTTGGCACAGCTACTGTGATCTTACTCTGCTTGCTGACCCACATGCTGATTTTCATTAGCGGCTAAAATTTAGCCTGGCAGCCACTTGGAGTATTCTGGTGACCTTCCCCCCCGTTTAATATGATTCCATTATATCCACTTTAAAAAAAGCATATTATCAAATATTGCATATCATAATCAAACTCTTATGTAGGAACCGATGGAGGGAAGGTCTCCACAATGCTGTTATGGAAGCATCTTTACCTTCACCATGGCTGAAACGTTAATTTGTTGATTAAGTTAATATTTAGGTCCTGTTTATGAACTTTTCCTTCTATTCCGGGCGATTTGGCCTTTTGATTGCTGGTGAACTGAGCCACCATACACCAGTCGTCTTCATCCTCTGTTTTTAAAAAAAAAAAAAAAAAAAAAAAAGGTACTTCCATTTATCTGTGCTACTGTTTTTTTTGGAGATTTTAGGAAGAATGATTTCAGTTTTGGAAATTCTCGCATTTTGCTCCGTCTGTCTGTCTCTAGGCCTGCTTGCAATATTTCGCGCTGGGCTCACCGTCCTCCAACTGCTGGAGCCTCGTCTGATGAGTATGACCGAGGAGGCGGCAGTGCTGCCCGTGTTGCTGCGCGTACCTGTAGATGTGTAAGTGTCTCGGACTGAGCCATGGCTGATTTACACTCTCGCTTCTCACCAAAGGAGCAGCCAGGAGGCGAGCATATCTTTTAACATGCCTACGTAGAGGAGTTTATACCCATGACTTATAGGATCATTGTGCCCTTTAACCATTCGAGAGCTTTAGAGCGCCAACATGGTGAGTGAACAAGTGAATTACGTTACTTTTGAAATGAAAGTCATTTTAAGGTGGAAGTTCCTTGCAGATTGGCACCGGTCAGTGCTTTTATCAGGTGGGTATTTCTCCATCCTCCCCCCGTATTTGCAGAAAGCCCAAAAGCTCTTATCAAGGGAAAAAGTGAGCTGTGTCTAGTTATGTCCCACACTATCGGGTTGATTATTTAAAGGATTGGGGGAACATGCTTATCAGATTCTGTCTTGGCGTCTGTTCAATTCAAACATCAAACACAAAAGGGAGGCGTTTAAATGAGGGTCAACCTGAAAGTGTGTTGGGACGCTCGCTATGGCAACCTGGCCATGATTTCACCAAGCACTGACCTGAAGAAATGGTCGCGCTGGACCCCCCGACTTCAAAGCCATCCGACGTCTTACCCACATATTAGAGTGCCCTCGTGTTTTTATGAAGTTGTCGGGTGCTGCTTTGGTTTGGGGGGGTGTAACCATGACAATGGTGCCAGGCCCTACCGCATGTTACGGTGTGCTCCACTTGAGAACGGTCATTCATCTCGTCTGTTTATTCAGCCTTAACCACATGCAAAAGTTCCCCATCTTTATCAGATGAGCATCTGGTGTCACTGGGTTGGATTCCAGGCTGAAAGAACATGTTCGTATCCCTCTACCTGATTGTAATGACAAAGTCATTTGCTAGTTTCGTTGGGGGGGTGTATACGGCACTGACATGCAGATACCAGCCCCCACAAAGACTCTACACATCATGAAAAGGCTTCACGTTGCTCTGCTGGCACCGTCTCCATGCCCAGCAAGTCATGTCTAAGTGTTCCCCTCTGTTCCACCGTCTCTAAGGGTTTTGGTCGCTGGAGAACTGAGTCGTCTGAGACTAAATCTCTCCGTTCTCTGGAAAACCACGAGGGAGACAAAGAAAGAAGCGGTTGTGTATTCTTGCATTCGGATTTGAATGTAGACCGTGAACCTCACCCCGAATACAGGTCCTCGAGCAAGATGCTCAGTTTCTGGAGCTTCCTTAGCTGTGAAGCTAATAAAGGTACTGAGTGAAGCATTCGTTAGCATTGCACACTGCAGATCTAAACCACTCGCCTCGACGCACAAGTCAAAGGAAGTCTCAGATTTGTGGCCTGTGGTTTCAAACCCTTCAGTGACACGCTGTGGTCTTGAGCACTGAAAACGACGCGCAGACGATACTCCTTCCTGTTTAGAGTTGGGTAACAAGTATTGGACCAAATGACACGACATCTTTTTTGATCATTAATAATAAAAAATTAAATAAAGGCCATGCAACTCTACAAAAGTGAGTAGGCATTAAATATAGTAAATGTATTATTTTATTTTTTCCCCCTCCCCCCTCCATGTGTTGCACTTTTGAAACAGTTACAATGTTTTCAACTGATGAGAGAAGCCCGGCTGCTGGCTGGGACTTTCTGCTGCTGCCGTTTTGCATATTGAGTGGGATGTTTTGTTTTGTAACCTGTGATGAATGACCAAGACCAAAATGTCCCTCTTAAATAAGCACAAACACAGATGATCTAGTCTGAAGTAGGGCTGAACAATTTAAATTGAGTGGGATGTTTTTATTTTTTATATATACAGTATTTTTCTTGCACTTTAAATGCAGGTGTTAAGCCAGTTTTGAATGATGTATGGGTTTTTTTTTGTTTTTTTTCCCCCAAATTCAGCCAATTCTATTGTGAAAGTGCCACTTTTGACCGTTTTCTTCTGTTTTAACGTCCCTTAAAGTCTAAGAAAGCACACCAAGCAAATCTATCTGACATTCCTTTACAACGTGATGTTCGGGGTTAGAGCAGATTTCACAGATTGGGTTAAAAATACTATCATTTAAACCAAATTCACCTCCAGTTTGGAGGAAAAACGAAGCACTTTTCAGTCTGGGGACACAGCAAGCGTCTCTGCCAGCTGGGTGTCCGTCACCTGTCAGAGTGGCCTGTGTGAACAATGCACTCCTTCTACCCCACATCCACTAAGGTTCTCTCTCACTCTCTCACTGAATACACCCTGTTCCATTCAGTCGCTGACCTGCTGCCCTCTGTCCTGACTTGACAGCTCATTTGTTTGCCACCGTTCCGAGTCAGGGCCACTCTGGGGCAACCCTCCTTTCTTATTCCTCCTCCTGCTCCTCACACTCCGCTCGCTGGGGGCTTTCAGCACTGCCAGCAAGCATAGCTTCATCCTGAAGGGGCATTTTGGAGCCGTTAACCCTCGCCTTTAGGGGCAGAGGGGCAATGCGACGCTTTTTGTTTTGGTGAGTGACGGCTTTATTAATGCTGCCACTTTGAAATGACCGACTCCCCCTTTAGCAAGTGTTGTAGGACGTCAACAGGTTTCCCTCAACATATCCTTAAAACGGTCGTTGCCCTGCAGTGAGACACACGGGCTGTTGGATCTCTAGCTGTCAGCCCTGAACCTTATGTCTTCAAACTTTCAAACGAGAAATAAAAGGGAAGCTTAATTCATTTGAAAGCCAATAATACATTTAGTTCGGGATATTTCCTAAGTATCTCAACAAGGTGGGGGTTTTTCATGATTTTAAAATAAAAAATCAACAAAAGCAATGACCCTGCTGTGAGGAAGTAATCTGGAGCTGTTTATATGCAACGAGCAGCGATTTGTGTATAAATGTTGATCATTTTCTACCTTTTTGTCCTGCATGGTGTTTATTGGGTAAAAACCAGTCGCATGTTTTTCAGCTCCCAGTACTCTGTCCTGATCCCAGCGCTCTGGAGCACCGAGGTGCAGGAGTGGGAGATCAGCTGCATGAACCGGGTCGTACTTGAGGAGATTGCTGAGGGACATGACGCAGGTAAACACACACCAAAAACACATTAGTGGTTAGTGCCACCTTTTGGACGATAGTGTGTCAAACTATGTGCACTTTACTGAATACGACTCAAATTCCTCTACAGCTGTCTTCTGTAAGCGTGTGTTTGTCTTCTTTTGAACAGACTTGCTCTTACTTAAGAACAAAAATACCTTTTGTTTTTGATGTTCTTAACTTGAGCATTAATCTTGGAGCTAAGTTGATTTGTAAATTCCTCATTGGTATAAAGATCTGAGAAGTGTCCGTGCAGTTTGCACTTTTTAAAAGCACATATTGAAAAATGAGTGCAGAAGACATCTCAACAAATGGACAAACGGTCTGGTAGCACTGTTACATTATAGCAAAGTGATGTTAATTGGTTTTCCTCAAAATAAACCTGCTCAGCTTATGAAGTTATTAGAAACTGACATTGTTTTAAAAATGTGCTTAAAAAAAATTTCTCTGCGGAGTCCTTAAAAGACTTCTGCCCTCGTCTACACAGCAGCACGATTACGCTTGTAGGTCAGGTGTAATGGACCGGGTTACACTTGGCAAAGGGCTTTAGTGCCGACTCTCTGTCCCCAGTGAGTACCTTCTGTCGGTGGAGTGACAACAGCGATGCTTTTTGATTGGATGGTTTGATGAGGATTTAAGTGGGTTCTGGGAACAAAATGTCAACGGCGTCTCGTGTTGGACCCGTGGGACCTCTCTCCATCCAGAGCACAGAACACGCTCTGTCAGGGCTCGGGCTGTGCAGGCAGATCCACAGGCTCACACTGTGGGCTGATGGTTTAAGTGATTTTTAAGAGCGGGGCCTGTTTTGTAGCTAATATAGCTGGTTGCGACATCACCATGATTCATCATTGGGACTTCAGTACAGAATAAACCATTAGACGGCTGTGGGGGACATAGTTAACAGTGATTCAAAAGCAGATCGATTTAAATGTGAGGTGTTTTTCTTTTATTAATGTAGACTTATTCTTACTCACTATTTTTAGAGACAGAAGAACAGAAAAATAGACTTTGTGTCGAACTGCTGATGCACAAACTCTACGTTATTAGATTTTATGGTTGAACAGCTTTTATATATATATATATATACAAAAAAAACAAATCACAGTTTAATCAGAGTCCCATACAGTCTGAACTACAGCAGAACATGCTTGTGGACTTCCCAGTTAAAGCATCTAAAATGACAAACACGAGCGTTTTAAAGAGAGGTGATGGAAAACAGTTCAAACTGTAAAAGAGAACTGTGTGATGGGGATACTGGGTAGATGATGGTAATTAGCCTTGTTTGCATCAGTCGCATAATCTGAAGATATCCTTGTGGCGGCCTGGTGTTTAGGCCCCAGGATCCGAAGGTCATGGGTTCAAATCCCAGACCAGTAGGTTCCCCTGAGGTTCTCTTGAGCAAGGTACCGTCTCGGGCACGTTCAATAGCTGCACTGTGTGTTTGGGGTAAATTGGCGCTTCCCAAACTGGGGAGCGTGCAGAGGTATTGCAGGAGGGGCATTTCCCAGCCGTTTTTGTGGAACAGTCGTTGTTGTTTCACAGTGACAAATAGTCACTTTCACTTCAATTATTTTAGCGCTGATTCCGCACTGTACGACTACAAAAAACGCAGATTAATGTGACGAAATTAAAACTGTTATCACTTGAATACACTCCCCTTTTTAAAGTGATTGGTGCTTCACAGCATTGGCCAGTTGAGCATCTGAAATAGTTTTATTTTTTTTTGGGGAAAGCACTTCAAATTGCTGATTACATGAACTTGGTATAAATAGACCAGCAGGTCAAAGCAGGTTAGTTCAGTGACGGTCGGCCACTGTAATCAACCACCGAGAAACCACCTCTCTCTCTCTCTCTCTCTGTGCTCCTTCATTACACTCCGTTCTGATCATCACTCTTACGTAAGCTCTTTCCTCTGAGCTCCACGCTGTCTGAGCCCATCTCTCTCACTGGGACAGTTCTGTCTCGCACTGCTCAGCCACACACCGCTTCCTGCTTCTTTCACTCCACTTGATTGGATATGGGAGAAAAGAGAATAAAGCCTGAAACGTCACATGATTGTTTGAACAAAGCACAACGGAAATGTGACACACAAGTGGCACCGAGCATGACGGGTAGCTAGTTCGGCTAAAATCAGTCCCAGGACAGCGCTAGCAGAATGTCTCCCCGGTTGCTCTCTGATGCGCTGGGCACTTTTCTCCAGCTGTTCTGTGTGTGTGTGTGTGTGTGTGTGTGTGTGTGTGTGTGTGTGTGTGGTTTTTGTTTTTTGTGATGGCTTTGGTTAAATTAAATGAAAGATCTTAAGTGCTTCAGTTAAAACAGATCTCTATATCTGAGTAGATTTATGGCTTCTGCCTGTACTCAAGAAATGTTTCTTTGAAAGATGATCGTACCCTTCTTCCTAACATATATATATATATATATATATATATTTTTTTTTTTTTTTTTGGATGTTGATTCAGACACACGCACTTAAATTTTGAAAGTAGATTTTGTTTTGAAGGAATTAATTCCTCACTCTTTTTTCATTTGAACCTCTTTTTATTAATCTATTTTACATTTACGGCATTTAGCAGACGCTCTTATCCAGAGCGACTTCCGTGTCCTGATTAGAGGGAGAGTCCTCCTGGAGACACTCAGGGTTAAGGGTCTTGCTCAGGGAACCAGAGATGGGATTCAAACCTGGGACCTCTTGAGCCACAGGACCATAGACAAGTACCACCACTTTTCACTGGATGCATTTGGATGCAGGAGTGGGAGGCGTCCACGCTGTACCTGTTGGTCCAGCAGACTGAACTGACAAGCCTTAGGTTGCAGGCCCTCTTCTCCAACCATTAGGCCACGGCTTCCCTGTGGTTGAATTAAAACTCCTCTTCATCCCCCGCATGCTGTTTAACACCTCCTCCCTGTCTTTAACGGTGGTGCTCCTCTCTCCATGGTGTGACGTGTAGCTGTATATGTGATCTTTGCAGCACTGACGGGTGAAGGTCGCGCTGGTCTGTCTTCCCTCTGACTCAGCGGCTCTTAATGCTGGAGAAACTCCCGTTGGCTCAGCCTGTCAGTGCACACACACGCAGCGGAGGCGTTCCGTTCGGGGGGCCTTCGTGTAAAGTTAATTGAAAGGCTCTCTGTGCGCGTATGAGTCACCGTGAGTCATCCGCTGAGCTGCCGGCGCTCGCCATCAGTCTGCGGAGGGTAATGAGAATGAACTCCATGGAACTCTCATACATGCACCCCTGAACGGCCTCTCTGGAACACCTGTTAAGCGGGAAACCACCGAATGACCAGCTCGCAGACTTGTCAGTGGTTAAAGCGATTAAACAGCGTGAAATGAAATGCTCTTCAGGTTGACTCTCTTTGATCCTGATTTGCTTTCAGCACGTTGGTGATGTCACTGTTGCCTGAGGCTGCTATGAGCACATCTGTCCGAGACGTTACACTACCTTATCACGCCAGTGTTCCTCTTTAGTGAGTCCTTGTGCCAAAATTTGCACAGAAACTGGGACTTTGCAGTAAATTTTCCACAGCCGGCCATGAGGAGAGAAGGAAATCGCACTTGAATTGAGGCAAATGCGACACAAACTCACATTTGCACAATTCTGCCTTTTTCAAAAGCTTTTATGCCGACTAGGATTGCGAGGCTGTTTGAGCCTGTCCCAGCGCTCGCAGGGTAAACAGACTGATGAAATGGTTTCTTCCATTGCAGCACAATTTCCTCTCCGTCCAGAAATGGAATTATTCTTTTCTGAATTGTTGTTTTTTTTTTCTTCTTTCAGCCTGTTTATACAGAAGAGTGTCCTACAGCGCCAGAAACCACATAAATAAATCTATTAGAAGTTAGTGACGCATGGTTTGAGGTGAGCGTGTGGTGGTTTAAATGTGCAGTTAGCACAACCCGACCTTCTAGCGTGAGAGATTTTTGAGGCAGACGGTTCTTTAAATAGAAAAGTCTGACTCTTGGTTTGTAACGTGATGTCTGGTACCTGCTGTGGCGCTTTTGGAGGTTGTGTTTTAAAGAGGGTGAGAATAGATGGCAGTGTTGGGTGCGTAGACAGCAGGATGGTTTTGTGCTTGTGTGAGCATGTTGGTGAGATCAGTGAGCGCACCATCAGCACAACACATTCTCCCAGCAGGTGCATCTCTCGCTCTCGCGAGCACACTTTCTGTCTGGTTCTTTTTCTGTCTCTTTTTGCTGTTTTGTGTTTTTTTTTTTTTTTTTCCTTCCTGTCTCATTTTCTTGCTCTTTTTGTTTCTCTACCGATGACTTTCTTTCACACACTTCTCTCAGTTCTTTCGCTCTTGCTGCTTTTTCTGTTGCAGTGTCAGCTTCTTCCTGAATTTAATAAGCTATTCTTACTTTGGCATGTAATTTAAATATTTTATTTCTTTTTTTTCGCATCTATACTTGATTCTAGTTTTTGAAGCCATCTTTAGCTTCAAATGTGACTGGAAAGCCGGAGTTTTTGCTCATTGCACTTGTGAACAACGCAGGAGTTTTGACGTGTGCAGTTAACATCAGATTTAATTTAAGATTTAAGTAAACTAATTGTAACTTGACCGATGATTCGATTCCCTGGTCATTTTGGCTAAATGAATTCAGCCGTCTAGTGCCTCTGATTTTGGAAGGTTCCGTGCACTGCCAGCCACATCATCTTTCTCATCTGTGATTTTGATTTTGAAAAAGAGAAGCCGCTTAAGAAGCCCAAAGGACGTTCTCGAATCCACGACATTCTGGTCCTGGGGCCTTGTCCCGAACCACTAGGTCACGGCCGCCCGTTCAACATCCTTTTTGTATAATTTTCAAGCCACCTTGAAATCTCCTGTGTGTGCAAACACAGTATCAGCTGTTTTGCTTCTAATCTTGCAGAACGGACAGATTAGACCGTAGAGTTTGACTGCTTTGCCCCCAGACGACGCTCTGCTTAGCTTGAATGTATTCAGTAACCTGAGGACTCCCGCTGGACAGGCTTAATCTAATAGCCTCTCGACTCGCGGTCAGCAGACACTGTGACTATGCAGATTAGCGGTTGGTGTTTTGTGGTCAGGTCCAGGCTGTAGAGAGATGGAAGTGGGGACAGGTTACGTGAGTGGGCAAAGACCAGAGCCTCATGCTGACCAAAGTGAAATCCCTCTTCTGCATTGCAGCTCATGTTCTCCTTCTGTCTCCTCGACTTTCTGCATCTTTATACTCTGTTCTGCTGTCTTTCATTTTCATACCCGTTTGGATTTCAATACAGCGTTCATTTCCATCCCTCCCCCCCCCCCCCCTCCTCTGAAGGTCAGCTCTTGTAAAGAACCGGCAGGGAACGTTTGGAAAGTCTTAGTCCTTGGCCTTTGCTGTACTGTTTGAGCTGAAGAATCAAAATGCCTTCATGAAAGAGAAGACGTAAACTGATGACGGCAGAGGCTTGAAGGAATTAACGCGACTGCTTAGCCTCCTCTGTGGCCGACGGCCGTGGCCTTGTGCTGGGCTGTGTTCACCATGCGTCATAAGCGGCTGGATATTTTTATATCGCTGCATTTCTAAAACAGAAAAAAATGACAAGGACTTTTCCAAATGTTGAGCGGCAGCCTCTGGCAGCTGTGTGTGGCATCTGGAGATGGGGTGTGTGTGTTTTTATGGCCTGATCCTCTTATAGAGGCCGATTCCGCCAGCTTGTACAGCACATGCTTAGCTTTCGATAATAAAAACAGATTCAAACATGCACACTCAATCACACACAAAGACAAGCAAGGGAACTAATCACACGCTCACAATACGTTCAGACACACAAATATACTGTTTACTCTTAATCATCGGTTAGTTGATCCCCTCTACGCACACGCGTTCACAAACCTGCTCTCCTTTTCCCATCCTATAATCTTACACGTGCCATTTTAGCCCTAAGCACTCCCACACCAACCTCTGTCCTAAACACCGTCTACACGATGATGTACGTGAAATCTAAAATTGCCCAAATCCCTTCAAAGAGGTGTGTTTGTTTAAGAGCTGCTGAAAAACACTCATTGTAGTCCTCTTAAATCATGAAGGCCAAATGAGAAAAGCAAAGCAAGCGAATGCTAGAGAGGGTAAATTACAGACCATCCCTGCAGTCATCAGTGTAGAGCTGTTGACCGTAATTACATCAGGATGAGAGAAGAGCTGAAGTCCTTGAGCGACTCCAGACCTGAGAGAAGTGAAATATGAAGCTAATCCTCCTGCTCTTCATCTTGGGCTTGTAGTTTGGACCCCTCTTGATTGGGTTTTAGTCTTGATTATAGCAGCACAACGGAATCAAAAAGAAAGAAAGAAGAAAGATAATGGGCATGTCACTTACTTTCTCTCTACCTGTTCTTTTATTTTTTTTGTTCCTGATGAAGGGTGAAATGATTGACATTGCAGACTGAATACATTTCAATTCCATGCTATAAAATGGGATGTCAGATGCAAAAATAAACTGCAATCCCTAAAAAAAAAAAAAAAAAAAAAAAAAGAATAAGACATTACAAACTGCTGTGCTGCTCTCCAACCAGGGCTTCATGTGTGCTCACGTCCCAGACTCCTATTTGCTACAGAAGTATTGGGTTGCTTATTATTTCGCTTAGTTTATGAACCAAGCGGTTTGAAAGCTCAAGCTGTAGAAACCAAAACTGTGCTCTGATCCCTCACATTCACTTCCTGGGTTTCATAGTAGGTTGAGTGGTAGGTCAGACAGTGACCGTGTGCTGGTATTGCATGAGCTTGTATACCACTGAGAGCATCTTGATCTAGTTCCTGAAGACACGTCTGTATAATAAATTTTATGAAAGTTTTGGATAATGCATTAGCTCAGTTGTTAATTTTGGCTTAGACTGCTTCTTCTGTTGTCTGTGGTGCTCTTTCCTCCTAAACGGTGCCACCAGGCCCCTAGAAGCTGCATGGAGAGGTTTAAAGGCTTGGTAATGTGACCTTGCTGTCATTGATCTTGCAGAAGCTGCTGATCCGCGAGCTCCCGGCAGGAACGTGCCAAACCAGACCAATGCAGTGAAACGGACTGCGCTTTACTGCTGTTTTAATGTACCCTTCTGGACTTGCCCTTGCGATTTCCCCTGAGGGGATTTCTTGATGCCGTCTTAATAGGCATTCGATTTTTCATTCGGTCAAAGTGAGGTTTGTTTGAGGGATCGGGGTGATGTAAATGTAGCCCGAGGTGTCAAAGAATCCGGAAATTAATTTGAGAATTTTAAAAAATGCTTGTTTATTCGAATAGCATTTCATTTGCTGTGTTTGGCATGAGATGACTGCTGGTGCAACTTCGCTCATCTAGTTCACAAGCTGACGATTTACAGCATGCAGATGGACCCAGTGCAACACATTGGGGACCTACGCCGTAGAAGGTTTTAATGTTTTGGCTTCTCAATCAGTAGTCGTCTTGTTGGAGTGCTCCTGTCAAGGGGTGGAAAATATGTTCATGATGACATGGAGTTCATGTCGGAACTGTTTTCATGATACAAGGGATACACGTTACTAGCAACTTGCTTCAATAATCGAGCTGATCGAAGTGTGTGATTTTATTTTTTTATATGGACTGAGACTTTTGCACAGTCTATCATTTCTTTGTTTTGCTCGGAAAAAGCCTGACTGGTTCGAATATACAGTTTAATATATTTCAGGCGTTTTTCTCTTTGGCATATTTTGTTGATTAAATTAAACAAATGTGTCAAGTTGGACGCCTTTTGTTCTGCTTGAAGGTTCATACTGGGGTTACTGTGTGGATTAACCAGCAAACAACAATCAAACTGCTCAGGTACAGAGACTGGACTGAAAATGAGACACCAACACTGTCCTTCAGGAAGATCTGGAGAACTGTTCCTCAACAACACATTAGGTCTGGTTTTTTTGGTTGCAGGATGTCAAGAAAGGAGTGGGGCAGCGGTGGCCTAGTGGTGAGGGAGTTGGCCCCGCATCGGAAGATTGTGGGTTCGATTCCCTCACAAGTAGGTTGCCCTGAGGTACCGTCCCCATCACTGCTCCCCGGGCGCTTTCAATTGCTGCCCACTGCTGCACGGTGTTTGTGTGCATCGGTTAAAAGCAGAGGTCCAATTTCGTTGTGGTTCACGCTTGCTGTGCTGTGACCTCGCAATGACACGGGTAGTCGCTTTCGCTTTCACTTTAAAGGAGTGGTGGCTCAAGACGTTTGCACAGTTCTGTATGTAATTATACGTGATGTGTGCGTGATTGATCTTTCTTACCGATTCTTTAATATGACGCGATCACTGCCGGGTTTGTTGGACGTTGGTGCTATTGGTACTTTCTCTCAGAATGCGTTTCGCTCTCACCGCAGTGCTAAAAGTCATTATGGCACTTCAGCTGTGGAAGAGAGCTCAAACAGTAAAGCACTTGGGTTTGTTTACATTATGAGGTGTTTTTTCAGGCTAACATTATCGTGTATATTCAACATTACTATGTTGTGTGACAGGAAAGAGTAACAGCACTGTAGTGAGACCATCGATGTTATACGGGTTTGTGACCGTGGCGCTGACGAATAGTCGGACAGAGCTGGAGGTGTCGGGGTTAAAGATGCTGAGATTTTCATTGGGAGTGATCTTTCTAATCCTGTTCTTCTTGGAGGGACAGCTCAGGTGTTTCAGACTAAGTTAGAGAAGCAAGGTTGCGTTGGTTTGGACGTGTCCAGAAGAAAGACGAGGATTCTAGAGTAGGATGTTGAAGATGGAGCTGCCAGGAAAGAGGAAGAGGAGAAGACCTAAGAGGAGGTTTATGGACGTGGTGGGAGAGGTAGAGCGTTGGTTTGAAGGAGGTAAATACAGAGGACGGGAAGAGATGAAGGCTGTGGCGACTCCTAAACGGGAGCAGGCGAAAGAAGAAAAGGTCCCTCAGTTTGTTCTTTAGAGAAGGGAGGTTGCATTGCGTGGATTAAGATGATTTTAATGAAGTCCATTGACGTTTTTTCCAGTCCACTGTGTTTTAGTCCTTGTGATTTTAGGATTGTTTAAGGAAACCAGCGAGACATGTCTGTCTAAGCGCCCTCTCATCAGACCGCCTTGCGTTACAGTACACACAGGGTTGCTGTGGGAGGCAGGCGAAAGCAAATGTTTGTCCAGTAACCTTTTGTTCTGAGGAGCTTTTCATATGCTTGCATTATTAAGCCCCTTTAACTTTTGGAGCCTGACAAGGTGTGTGTGGGTGGGGTTTTTTTTTTTTTTTTTTTTGCTGCCCGGTTCATCTTTTAGCTATTAGTTTTGTTGGCCACAAGCAAAAAGCTGACCTTTCGATGAACTTTTCAGTTTCCTGCTTTAATCCCCAATTTTTAATCTGAAAATCTTGTAGGATTTTTTTAAAAATTTTTTTTAATTTATTTATTTTTTTTCTCCTCTCCCTCATACAAGTGCAGAATGTTTTTGGGAATTTACACATTGATCCAGTGTTGATGTCGGTCACGAGGTCTGCTTTATGTGTTTATGAATGAATACGTTTGCTTTGTGAACATTGTAATCTGAATAGTGCAGGGATTATTTTTGGTAGCAGGCTTGTTCATGGCCTTCTCTGATAGTCAGCATTTATCTTTAGCGTGTGTTTTACCAGTAAGGTCGTTATTCCTTGGCTACCAGTTTTTGCTGTTGTGAATGGTCAAACCTGTATGATGGACAGCACTGTGCAGGGAGATCATCCCTTTTGTAATTTTGATGCGTCTAAGTGGTCGAGATGAAGAGCGTTTCGGGTGGATTTAAAGACGATGATAACTTGATTTCTGGGCTTTGTACTTTTCTGTGTTTCGTCCTCGTCGTCAGGAAGCTGAATGCGAGTTGTGTAAACCGGTCTTGACTGATTTAATCTGATTGGTAGGCAGGGTCTGCAGCACCTTCATGGGAGATGATCTGAAGCGCAGAGGGGTGCGGACGCCTAGACTTTCATGTTAAAGACAGAATCGGCAGAAATCTCGCAGCACAAATACTAACCATTACTAACACTAGGCTTTGTTCCTGTAATAAAAGGGCAGTAAAGGTGAGGTCACTGCACTGTTCTGCAGTCAGTGGAGTTTGTTCACACAGAGGTACATGCACCGCCTGATTCCGTTTTAATGATCATGTTTTCAGAGTGTTATTAAGAAAGCGGTTTGTTAGATCAGGGAGAAAATGCATCCCTAAAGCTGCTCAACAAACATCCAGTTCAAGTTATTTAAAGGAAAAAAAAAAAAAAAAAAGATGCTAACTGGCCGTAACTCGTATCCGACATGATCACTGCCACAAAAACTGATTCTAGATCAGCACTGCTGCTGCGGGGGGGTGTTTATTTGAACAGCTCATTCTCTAATTTGTCATGATGGAGGTCAAACTGATTATTGTGAAACCTGCTCCTAATTTACAATTAAGATGTAATGTTGAAGTTTTATGCTGACTTACCTTGTTGGTGTTATTCCACTCCTCGCTGCAGAGTTGACGACTGTGTGAAGAATCACAAATGCAAGAGTGATTGAATAAAAATCTTTTACTGTTTAATATTCGTGCTGGAGTTTTAGGAAACTGAAGAGACACCCACGTTTCGTCGGGGGGCCCGTCTCCCTTTCGCTCTTGCTTATTTGGCTGGTTTCTTTAATCCTAGATGTCCAAAGGCCTGTATAAACATTAGAATATTAATGTTTTTAAGGAACTGCCCAGATAAACTGTCTGCTGCGCTTTATTCAGCGCTCAAGTCTGGAAGATGGAAGTAATTTGTCGGTCATACATTTTAATATTGGTCAGAAAACTGCCATTATGGATCTTCAGTCATTAGTGTTCCTGTAAAAGCTAGACCTTCTTTTTGGTGGGGGGTAGAGCTGATTGATGAGCATTGTTCACGAAGTTCCGCTTCAAAGCTTTGTATTGTTTACCTGGATCTTAGTCAGTGGGCGGGGGGTTAACAACCTTCCTTCGTGCAAAATTTTGTCCTAAAGGCTTCTCTTTGAGTTGAACCAAGGTGAGAAACTCTCTAGAGCTTGGTAGGAAGCAGGTGTGTGTCCTTCAGCTGCGTTGCCTTCTCTGCAATGAGACAGCAGTCTGAAAGTTTTGCCTTTGTTCTTGGAGGTTCAGTTCAAGGTGAAGTGTGTGTGTGTGTGTGTGTTTTAAAGCTGGTGTTTCAGCAGAACATGTTTTTTTGATTAAGAAAGGGTAGTTTTTTGGTTTCTCTTGGTATGGAGACATTGTTAACGTTTCTCAACCTACCAATTAAAGGAACTTTGCTAATTACAGTTCTGCATAACGAGACTCTTCTTTGCTTCGTTCAGTGTGAAATAGATCTGAGCAGCGTGCGAGCTGATCTGCTGACTCTGCATACACTGCGTGATGACTGGCCAATATATATATATATTTTTCTGTCTGGGTCCTCTACGATAAGCTAAAGGCCCCACTTTGAAGCCGTTAAAAGCATAAAGCAGTGTACACGACCTCGTCACAAGACTGGTTAACCTCAGAAGGGCCTCAAAACCTGCCCCTGCAACGTTTTCTTTCATCCAGTTTTTCAATTTCCTTTCTCCTTATAACCGTCTTCTGTACTTTGAGCCTCCAGCTTTGGATCTCTGTGTCTCGTAACGGATGTCTGTGGCATGAACCGTCATATCTGGAACCTGTCGAATACTGTCGCCTTCACAAGCACAAGGTTGCATGAAGAACAAAAGCTGTAAAAGAGCTGAGCTTGGTCCGAGTTTACACAAGTGAGGGGTAATGTTGACTGAAGGTCTGTCAGGGCTCCGTACAGCTGCTTGCTCTCTTCTCGTGAAAGACGGCGTGAAGCGAACCGCCTCAGTGAAGCAGAGAGATGAGACGAGGTTGGTTTGATTGTTCTTTCTCCCCTCCCTGGTCACTGTGCAGTGCTGTCCTCACATCAGCCTCATATTTCTGTTTGTTTTTGTTTTTTGTCCTTTTTTTACAGGCTTAACAGGCTCTCTCTGCCTAATATTCTGTTCTGGGTGCAGCCAGATGGGGAATAGATACATCAACCTGTCCTCATCTGCAACCATCCAAAAAAATCTTCAGTGCCGTAGTGGGATTAACCGCTAGGCCCTGGGAAACTGGGCCCTGTCATTACTGCGGCGCAGCTGCAGGGGAACTTTCAGCTTTGTATCGGCTGCTAATCTGTTTTGGCTTGCGCTGTTTGAAACAGATGCCAGTGGGAAGAGCACTGTGCTTCGCTCCATTACCGTCCATCTCCACCAACAAATTATAACGTCTGTCCCACTCTGACTGGATCTTGACCGGCCTTAAGGCTGATCCGAGACTGGTTTCTACCGGTTAATTATCCTGAGGGTAAGAATAAGCGTTTCTTTTGAAGTGAGCGGCTCGTTAGAAAGACGCTGCTGTTTGAACTGCAAGGAGATTGACGGAGGAAGTTGTTTAAAAGACGCTAAGACTCTAAACCTCTAATATTTTGACTCCAAGAGGGAATATTAATAAAGTGAAAGTGACCCTTTGTCACAGCACAGCTCACAGCAAGCAGCCATGTCAGCTCCCAGGGAGCAGTCAAGGGGACGGTATCTTGCACAGGGGTACTTCAAGGCAAACCACTGGTCTGGGACTCCAGCCCAAATTTCTAAGACCATGGTTTGTTTTTGTTGCAAACCTAGTTTTTACTGAAACTGAGTTTTTACCAGCTTACTAACTGGTGGAGTATAAGCTCCAATAACTCGTATCACACATTTCCCTCAAACTAGAGCTGTCGTCTCAGTTAGACTTGCTTTTTGTTGTTTGACACATTTGCCAGTAAGCCAGTAGTTTGCTGATTGTTGATCCACCATTAGAGCCCAACCAGTGTTAACTCTCTCGCAGCTGTTAACTGCTTTAAGGGGTTGCAGGTTTGATAGCCAGTATTACTGGATAGTTTAACTTTGGAGTAAGTGTGACAATTAGCAGATAAAACAATGTTTTAAACTCTAACAGTACTCGTCTAACATATTCCAGAACTCTGGGTGAAGCTTTCTATAATTAGATGTGGATGTATTTACATGAAGATCTAACAGGGATGCTGTTTAATCTGTTTAAAGTCCAGCCTGTGCTAATGTCTTAGCGTTTTTCTACCAAACCATCAAATTTAGAACCGTTTCAGAGCAATTTGACCAAAAATAATTTGGTTGGAAAAGTGGAACGTGTGCGTGTTTTTTCTAATGTCACAGTAGAGGGTGTGTCCTCCTTGTTGGCCTGTTGGAGGAAAAGGCCTGTACTGGTTAAACAGAAGGTTGACCTATACCACTTGTCCGTAGCAGACGTAGAGTATTCAGTGCCCAGGGAGTAGCGATGTGGACGGTACCACAGGGCAACCTACTAGTCTGGGAATCAAACCAACAACCTTCTGATTATGGGGCCTAGTCCCGAACCACTAGGCCGCCACTACCCCTTCGGACATTTTAAACCACTGATCGTCAGTGATGACCATGATCGAGTGTATGTGTTGGATTCTTGTAGCAATAGTGCAAAGCTAAAGAATCTGAGACCAAACATCTCTCCCGACTACTTTTGAGGCCAAGCCTTTAACTGCAGTTCTACAGAATATGATTGGGTATTAAGTTCTTGGACCGTTTCACTCCTGTCACATTAGAGGTCATTGATGTTCATGATCACACCATGGCGCAGCGGGTAGCACTGTCTCCTCACAACAAGGTTCTGAGTTTGATTCCCAGGCAGGACGGTCCGGGTCCTTTGTGTGGTGTTTGCATGTTCTCCCCATGCCTGTGTGTTTCCTCCTGGACCTCTGGTTTCCTCCCACCATCCAAAGACCTGCAGGTCAGATGGGTTGGAGATGCTAAATTGCCCCATAGGTGTGTTTGTCTGTGTAACTGCCCTGTGATGGGTGTTTCCTCACCTTTTGCCCTGTGAGAGCTGGCATAGGCTCCAGCAACCTAGGGGACTCTAATTAGGGCAAGTGGCTAAGAAAATAACTGGTTGACTGACTGTCCACAACTTCAGGATGGTACAAAACTTTCCACTGTCCTTTATTTTTTAGATAACTCCATCTCAGCTTAACACCTATGAAAAAATATATTGTTAAGACTTCTGTACATCGTTCTCAATAAATTTCTAAGAGGTATCCGTGATTTTTGACTTCTCACCCATTAAGAAACCTTCTTGAAACAGTGTAATAAAGTTGCTTAGAACCATGTAGTGAATGTGTGCCTTTCGAACTGCAGCGAGGCACGTTGCATATCTAGATCTAGTTTTTGAACATGCGTAAGAAAAATGGTACTTTCTGCCTTCACGATGCCCAAATGCCTTTGAAAGGAAAGTTAATGCTGGCCATCTCCCACCACCACTACCGGGGGGGCAGTGAGAACTGCCTGCATGCAGATATCAATCTGTCTTTCTCGGGGGCCGGGAAAAGGCTGGGAAGGAAAACAAAGAGGAAGGCCTTTTTTAAGCATCATTTTGGGCCTCCATGGGGCTCTTAAACATGACAGGCTGAAGCAACGCACCCGGCAGCGTTCTCCCGTGCAGCGTGTCTGTGCCTGTGCTCTGTTTGAGGTTGGCCTTGAAGCAAAGCCTATAAACTGCTGCTCTCATTGATGGAGACAGATTGCAAAATTATGACTTTCTGCTAAGCACAGCTTTACCATTTGAAAGGGCCTGCTAAGTATTGCAGGCCTTTCCTGTTGACTTTGGTGTTGCCAAACATGTCGTATTACCTTTGAGTGTTGAAATAAATCATTTTGAAATGTCAGATTTCATCAGATTATTTCTTTTGGGTGTTTTTTTTTTTTACCAAAAAAAAAAAACCCACCACTGTTCTTTTCAAAAGAGAAGCCTTAGCCCTCTGACATGAATCTTCCTGTTAATGGAGGTTCTCTTCCCCCATTCATCACGCCTCATTCCTTCCTTTTTTGTTTTACAGAGACGACTAAAAAGGACAGTCCACTTTGTCTAAGCAGAACTGAGCAGAAGGAAAAGACCCTGCCTGTGGAAACCCCTGAGGAGGACAAACCTACCAAGAAAGGTCAGGATGTTCAGAGAGGTGACCTTTTTTTAGTAATGTTGGCAGCTGCAGTCATCACGAAGAAAAGAACAGATGCTGCCACGGTGAAACTGCATTTAGCCGATTTCATTTGGCGTGATCATTACCAGCACGGTAAAGATGGTTAATTAAACCAAGACCCCACGTCTGGAGCTTGTTTCCGTGAAAGATTACAGAGAACTTTTGAACCCAATGAGGAGGCCCACATAATACCATTGGCGAACAGCCCAGAAAGAGTTGTCAAAGATTCCTGAACCACTGACGCGTCAGGCCGTTTCTGACGCTTATACAGTTGAATCTTCTGCTCAGGGGTGTGGAATTGGTCCCCAAGCCTCCCGTCTGTCTGTAAAGTCCCCGTACCCTCCTTTCACCTGAGCAAACGAAGACGGGGGCCTTGAAATGGAACTTGGCCCATATTTTCCTGTTCTGTTGATCTAGATTGTTGGGGGTAGATATGGCCGGTGTTTGAAGTCCCTTCATGTAGTTGGCATGGAGTTGTGTCCTCCTGCACGTAGTGCGCACTCTGTGGAGAGAATGCTGGCTCCACCTGTGTAACTGCGATGCAGCGATAACGTAGACTATTTACAGAGGAACGTCCGAATGTTTAGTTTTTCTTGAGTGTGTAACATCAGTCTGCAGCGTGGCTAAAAAATACCAATGCGAAATTGATAAGAATCTTTGTTTACAATGCACCAAAATATAAACTCTTAAACCAAAATTTGAAGGGATGCCTGGGTGGATACCTGTAGTGGAAAAGATGTCAGACATGGTTCCCCCTCTTTAAAATGATTAGAAACGGTAATCGCAAGTCAGGTTTTTAATTTCCCCTTCTTGTAAAAATAGTTCTGCACAGTTGATGCATGTTTGAATGCGTCTATGCTGACCTCGGGTCTGCATCCCCAGCTTCCAGAGTCAATAGCAGCACTGTCACATACGCAGGTACGCTACTACAACCGGCAGTGAAGTGTAGACCGTGCAAAGGTGAAATAAGGATAAATATATGAAATTGATGTACACAGAGAAGCTGTACAGGCGTTTAATACAGTGCTGTGCTTCTAAATACAGTAAACACCCTGTCGGGAAGTCTAAAGTGGCGACGTGCAGGAAATTACAGTGATTATGTGGAAGTACTACATTTAAGCAGAACCCACTTAACAAAATCCCGGTGGGGTCACCTTTCTCTTTTAACATTTAATAAAGACCTATTTGTTCGACTTGGCGTCTGGAGTTTTGCTTTTTTTTTCGGTGTAACGGATTTTCTAGTTTCTTATTATATATCCATTCTTTTTTTTTTTTTTTTTTTTTTACTGCTACGGTTTTCATTTCAAGTTTAATTCTTCTTTTTTTTTTTTTTATTGTTTTAGTCACTTCTCTATATAAACATGGATAAACATCCATTATTTAAAAAAAAAAAAAAAAAAAGGATTTTAGCGAAATGGCTGGGATATAGACTCGTAGTGAAGAACTCTAGATGATGTGAGAACCCCGTCAGTATCAGCAGATAATCGTCGAAGCGCTGTTGTCAGACAGATGATCAGATAATGGCTTGAACATCCTTCAGATTTAATGACACCTTGTACACCCGACGACTTTTGACTTGTGTTTAATGATTAATTTTTTAATATGGTTCAATTTTCTGCATTTATAATCAACATTTCTTATTTATGTGAATATTCAGTTCTGTGTCTGCACCGACATGTCTTTGTAGGGTTACGTTGGCTAACGTCCTCTTCTGCTTCTCTTCTCAGAGGCTGAAGGGTCAGGAGGGAAGAGTGTGTTTGCACGCATTCTGAAAGCAGCTCAGCGATACCTGGCAGACGCAGCTAAACAGAACGCTGTAACCAAGGTGCGATTTTTATTCTTTTACCTTTTTTTTAATTTTTTTAAATGTTGTTAAGTTTTTAATGGAAACTCTTAGTGTCTGGCTATTTAGTATCCAGACCTAGTTTCCGTGGTTACAGTTTGTTGCTGGTGAAGGATGCTGGAAGGAAACTTGGTTTGCATCATGTTTACTGTTTGAACTACATCTGTTCTCTAATGGTCTGTAATCTGTTTCGATAAAGGCCGATAATGATGTCCACTCATCATGCACTTTGTGTCACAGGTCAAGGCGGCGGCGTCTCCTGCCGATGGCAACCCTGCTGTGCCCTGCCAGCCTAAGAAGAGGACCTCGGTCTCCTTCACGCAGGGACAGGTGTTGCTCCTATTGCGTTGTTAAGGGTTGCACTGACCAATCAAATCACTGGAAGGAAAGAAAAAACTGACCAAGAGAAAACCTCTAAACACGAAAACAAAAAAAGAAAACCTATTAGTTTAGAAAAACGCACACAACATAAAATCGTTTCCACCACGTAAATCGATTCTCTCAAACCAGACCATGAACGTTTCAACCTCCCGCTTCAATCGGAAACCATGAAGCAGCAAACCACTCGACCGCAGTCCGGTCAGAGTTCTTAAAATGACTGATCACAGCTGGTTAGTGTGAACGTTTTTCAGCCTGGCAAGTATTTTTGCCTCTGAGTAGTTTTTTCCTTGGAGGAACATGTTGCTAACAGCAGTTTCTTTTATGCGTCCAGTAACAAAACGAATAATTGTGGAAGGGAAGATTCTGAAACGTGTGGTGATATTCATTTCGATTTCTCGATCGCTTTTGTGACTAAAGTGCCCGAATGTACATCCCTCCTTTCAAAATGCAGCTTCTGCACCCGCAGCCTGGTAGCAAGCGCTTCACAATGTTTCATTGTGAACGATTCTCATTGATACAATGGTCAAGCGATTGAACGAGGGGATTTTAAGGCTCTCATTCATGGGCAATGCTTATCTGTGCTGTATCAGTGTGCAGCAGCCTTTTTCGGAAAAGAAGGCCTTTAGAGCTTCCTGAGTGTTTGGCTGTAGCTGCTGTTCATTGTGCTGAAATGGGTCACTTTGTAATTCCAGGGGGGCACATTTGGCAGCAGTGTAGCGTAATTGAGAGTGCAGGGAGTTTTCACACAGCCTTTCAGAATGAAGGAGCGGTCTTGCTTATCTGTTCCCCTGCTGGAGACATTGTTGGAAGTTGGACGTGAACATCAGATTTCCTTAAAGGGCCCATATTCTGCATTTTTCTGTAGTCCTGATGTTGTCCCATTCTGAGGTCTGCTGCAGGAGTGGACTGTATCTACACCACTGTGTTTTCTAAAGTTAAAATGGTTGCCATCTTTTTTTTTTTGGTTCTCGTGCATTTAATTCTCATGCGCACAAACCTGTCATCCGTTCCCCTCTGAGCTGAAAGGTACAGAACAAACCAGTGATAACTTGGTGATGTTACAGGTGGAATCAGCTCCCACATGCAGTTGTCTTCATGGTTGACACAAACGCTGAAGTCAGTTGGTCTTATGTTCAGCACAGGGGAAGTGGGACATTTTTCAGAAGTTAAGGGGTTTCCACTGATTTGGTCCGGGGGGCCACTTTATTTTTCAGTGTTCTGGTGAATCTGGAATAGCTTAGTTAGTTTTTTATTGCATTAATGGGAACAATAGACATTTGTGATTTAAAAAAAAGGAATTAATTATCTGTTGCCTTAAAATGGAGGATCCTGCCCAATCTGGCAACACTGCAGAGGTTGCTGTGGGGTTTGAGTGTCTATGATGAGCGGAGGGGCTGAAGAGTCTCAAAAATAAACCAAAGGCTGCGAGGTGCCGTCATCTGGTCGTGTAAAAATGTCATTAAGCTTGATGAACTTGTTTCCCTACAGAAGTGTTTATCGATAATACGTTGAATTTTGATTCCTGTAACGAATGCCAGACGTATTTCTAAGCTGTTTGTTGCAGGCCTTCACTGAGAGTGATTTTTAACAGTTAGATTTTCTGGGATGTGACGTTGGTGTTAATGGTTTGAAAAGTGAGGTTTAATGATGCTTGTTTTTGCTTTTTAGAGAAGGAGGAGCCAAAACAGGCAATCCCAAAATGTAGCTGTTGGTGAAGGACCACACTCTCTTCAGGATGCTGATGGAGGCACAGCTGGGGAAAGGTGTGTGTGTGTGTGTGTGTGTGAGAGAGAGAGAGGAGGAGAGAAACAAGTTAAGCAAACCCGTCTAGCTTTTAACGAGTTATATTTATTGAAAAGATCATTTCTGACGGCTGCAGCACCTGCTCAGCTTCATAATTACTATTATTATAAATTATATTTGTGCTTTGCCGCAACATGACGAGCTCCTCCACTCCGTTAACGTTTTTTCACATCTATTATCCATTTATCAAGTTTGTTTGTGATTTTCATCAAGCATGATTTACAGGTTTTGAAGTGCCTGCAGCAGCCGCACCGAGTCGTAGACTCTGGGAACTCGCTGCAGGTACAGAAGTGGAGGAGTCCTCACGCTGTGCTGGAAAATCGAGTTTCTAAATAGTGGAAACATCACTTTAAGGCATTTGTCACACAGTACACGCGATGTTTCATAACGGGGCGCAGATTCACCCCTGGGTTTGGGATCTTCCTGCTTAGTTCGTGTTTAAAGTGAAAGTGACTATTCTGATTGTGCAACACAGCACCCAGTGAGAGACGACGATATTCAGCCTTTTCAGATGGTTTTGATGGAATCCGTTCAGAAAGCTCCTCTCCGTATATACACGATAACCGGGTGACCCTTGGAAGAAACGTTTTTATGGCTGCGGGATTAGTCATGGTGTCTTAATGTCCAGCTTTTGCCCTTTATTGAATAATAAACCTGGTAAGACATTTTTTGACCTTGTGCAAAAACAAACGTTAATTTATGCTGCCCCTCTACTTCAGCCATGAAGGAGTAGAAATTCCAGAACCTTTTCAGACCTGCGTCATTAATAGTTTACGACGTAAACAAGTCAACACCCACCGTTACTATTTTTGTATCTTCTTTATGAATAAGATGTTGTGAATGATCTTTATCTTCAGAGTGCTCAGGGATTCTGTTCCTGAGAGCTTCTCTCCGAGGAGCAGGAAGAGCATCGGGAGCATCCCTGCGTGTTCTGGGAAGTGGCTGCATACCGGTCAATCCCCACCGGTCTCATTTTGGCGCCAAGTGACTGAAAACTGCCCACCAGGTCTGGGGTCACCATTAGTCAACGTGTGGATTATCCTTATTAGGCAGGATGAGGAAATGCTTTGACCACATTTGAGAACAGCGAGTTTAGCTTTTCAGTGCTGGACTGAAGCTGAGCTGCATGAACCCGATTTTAGCCATTAGCCACTGAGCAAACACTGACGAAGGTCTGTTTGGTGCACACACAAGTTTTCAGCAGGGATCAAGTGGCATTAGGACTGAAACACAGCCATTGTTGAGGAAAGGTTGTGCATCAGTGGGCATTTCTCAGCGTTATTAGGGTCGTTACTTTCAGGCATTTAGTTCCAGAGAACTCTGCAGGTGGATTAAGAGTATTTTGGGGGGGTTTAAAAAAAGACCACACAGTAAGAACAGACATAACCAGCCATGCAGAGCTGTTTGAAGATTCCTTAATGGTTCGCTCATGCCCACTTTTCACCAACAGGGAACCTGCTCCCTGCACACCACCTTTTGAGCTGCTCTCTAAATACGTTTGTTTGGCACCAAAAAAGCGTCTGAAGACATTAGGGCTCCGTGTTTAAAGTGAAAGTGACTATTCTCGTCATTATGAGTACACGGCACAACACGGTGAACAACAACGAGATTACGCCTCTGCGTTTAATCCATACACACACACACACACACACGCGCAGCAGGGAGCAGTGACAGGGCTGGTACCTTGCTCAAGGGTAACTCAGGGCAACCTACTGGTTTGGGATTTGAACCCACAAACTTCTGATCCTGGGGTTAACTCCCCAACCACTAAACCACTGTTGTGTAGCCCCTCCTCCTTTCATCACACATCCTTTAATGCAGTGGTTCTGTGATGAAAATGATAAACGTCACCTGCTTTG
This sequence comes from Hepsetus odoe, assembly GCA_017165825.1. Classification (NCBI taxonomy): domain Eukaryota; kingdom Metazoa; phylum Chordata; class Actinopteri; order Characiformes; family Hepsetidae; genus Hepsetus; species Hepsetus odoe. Next base: position 24,146,223 of record CM029376.1, read on the forward strand.
ACAGACAGACGTTTCAGAGAATGGAACTTGTTCAAGAACCGGTTCCCTGTTGGGAGTAAGGCCTGAGAGCCTTTAAATTATGCATTGTTGTCCAACTGCGCCCATCAGTTTCAGGCAATGCACTAATTGACTTTTAATCGGAAGAACTGTAAAACAGCTGTAGAAGTACAGATGAGCGGTGGCGTGGTGATCAGGAGTCGGTGCCCCTGTAGTGTTGTTGGGCTGAATGCCCCGTCTCCGTTTGGTTTCACAGATTTAACAGTAGCTTTTACTGTAAAAGAATCCTTTCTTTACTTTAAGATGACAAAGTGCTTCAATTAGCGCAACATTAACCGTTTTGATATTCCACTTCCACTCAGGAAATGTAAAAATGGTGCCACTAAGGACGTTTCCCTTTCATGCTGACGGAGATCTGTTTATTTTTAACTGTTGTGTGCGCTGTACGACCGGTTTTGTATGTTGGTCGTCATTCAGCTACATGCTGTTGGCAGATTCTGTGGAAAGAAGATACTCCCTGGGTGGGTGGGTTGGTGTGTGTGTGTGTGCGCGCGCTGGGGATGGCGGTGGTCATATCGCTCATCCCATCAGGTCTGCAGATGCTTCCTCCCCACAGCAGATAAATCAAACCCCCCCTGACGTTTGACACTTCATCAACAGTTTGTGTGTCAGGTAGTACCTGCAGAGCTTCAGGAAGGCAGTAATTCCATCCTTTGTTTCCAGGTGTAAATTCAGGAGGAATGTGTCTGCATTAGACCTGCAGAAGTAGAGAAGCAGTAAGCGTTAATGCAATGTGGGGAACTGATCTGGAAAGTTATTCATCATGTTCTAGCACATCTAGCACCCTTTGGGCAGTTTGCACCACTTTCAGGACAGGACCACGGTTCCCTGGGGAGGTGGGGGGAAGGGATTTCAAGTGTTTCTCACCGATTTCTGTCTCGTCTGAATGTGCCTTGGGAGTCATAGCAGCCTGACAGTTTTTCCCTCATTTAAATAAATCGGGTGGTGTAATTTACATTTACTTTTACGGCATTTAGCAGACGCTCTTATCCAGAGTGACTTCCACGTCCTGATTACAGGGACAGTCCCCCCTGGAGACACTCAGGGTTAAGGGTCTTGCTCAGGGACCCAGTGGTGGTAGTGCCAGAGGTGGGATTCGAACCTGGGACCTCTTCAGCCACAGGTCCATAGGCAAGCATCCTACCACTGGACCACCAACACCCCATATTTCTTGATTTTGGAGTGAATTAACATCATATCCTGTGAAAAGAGGAGCTTTCAGTTTTTCCCATCTAAGTGAATTAAAAACAAGATTTCTTAACTTCTGTTCCTGAGCCACTAGGCCACCGCTGTAATTACCAGAAGATCGTGGGTACAATTCCCTTACCTGTAGGTTGTCCTGAGGTACCCTTGAGCAAGGTACCGTCCCTGTCACTGCTCCCCGGGTGTGGGTAAAATGCAGAGGCGTTGTTTCACTGCGCTGTGTACTCAGTGGCAGGATGGTCACTGTTTCACTTACGAAAATGGTGAAATAATCTCGCCTTCCCGCGTCAATCTAATCGTCTGTATCATCCTTAAGGTATCCATGTGACTCGTCTTGCATCATATTGGCCACGAGACTGTAGTTTTATACAGATCAGAGTAATCTGTTAGAGATGCCTTGATTGATCGCTCTTGTTCGCGGTTAAGAGATTGTAATGCAAGTAATAGATTTGGAGCTTTATTCATTTTTAAAACATTTTAATCAGACAAAGTCCAGATTTTCTGTATTAGATTGTAAGTAAACTATTTACGGTTCTTGCAGATGCAGGTTTATAATTAGGACTGTCTACCTTCTGGTGTAAAAGATTTCCTAGACTTAGACAAGTGTTTCCTAACCGCGGTCCCGCAGGAACACTGCCCTGCTCTTTTTGGTGCTTTACGCACTGTTTCGTTAATAAACGGGTCATTTGGAGCAGGGAGAACTCAGGCTGAGGGGATTGTTAACTTCCTAACCAGCAAATGTTTTTCTGTATGGACTTTGCTGACTCATTTGCTCAGTTCTCAGGTGCCCTTGAGGAGGCTGAGGTCGGGGCCCGTGGGCAAAGTGGCCCGCAGACGCAGTGGTGTCCAGTCCAGTCGGGGCAGCTCCCTCCTGCGGAGCAACAGAGGCCAGACCCAGAAAACCTCCAGTCCAGCACAAGCACCAGCCTCATCTCTGAGCCCAAAGCAGAGCTTTGTGGAGCCTCGGGAATCCCCGCAGAGGTAAGAAGAGGGGTGGAGGGCTTAAGGAATTAGCCGAGGTAAAAGCTTGCGGAAGCTTTGTGAGTTTACAGTAAGTTTAGTCCAGCCTAAAGCGATGCGTGCTGTTCTATTGTAGCTCCAGTCATGCTAACGTGGGTCATGAAGGCTTTGGTTGGTGCTACAAGCGAAACCACAGAGGGTGGTCTTCTCCAGCTCGCTGCTGTAAACAGTCTACACTGGTTGCGCTTTGAAGAAGGGTTTAAATATTTCCTCGGCACTTTAGTGATTTGATTGAGCACACTTCAGTCTTGGCAGCTTGTTTCTTCGGTGGAAACCTTGTTGTCGTGTTAATGTTTTAATTAGAGGCGAGGCTGGTCTCTTCCCCTCACCGGTGCATTTAACATCCCGCTCAAGGCGACTGCAGCAAAACACTGTAATGACAAGCAAGAGGATGTGTTTCCCTCAGTTTCCTTTTTTTTGGTCAAAGCCATCTTTGATCTGCACTTTTTTGTAACCCAAGTGTCGGGACCTCAGCGTGACTGATGGGCCTACTGGCATGCCGGCGTTCTTAAAACATCAAAGAGACGGCGTCCTTCTGTTTGAATGTGAAATGCTAAATTGCTCAGCCCGAACAGTAAGAAAAACTGACAGGATTAAATTCTGTAAACACTCGAAGATGAAAGAGTGGAACCATGTTCTGGCTGCGGGCTACAACTGAGAATGAGCTGCAGGTCAGTCGCTTTGAGGGATCATGACCTTTGAAAATGTCCCCAGACTTTAAGCTTCAGAAGAAGCTGAAACCAGTTTAAAGGAATAGTAGCTTCAGTATGAAATCAAAGGTCCGGCAGACAGTTTCTACAGGTAGCTGCAGCTCGAAATCCTCATGTGCTGTTCCTCATTGCTGCTTTAGTCTCTTCTCACATATTTAGGGATGCAGTGATGTGGAAAATTATATTTCTGATTTTTTTTTTTTTTTTGTTTTGTTTTTTTGTTTGTTTTTTGTTTTCTACTGAAATCTGACATTTTCATGTCTGATGTTTGTGGCTGATTTACAGTTGGATGGATATTTTCGTTTACCCTCTATTTTGCTGTCTCAAGTAAATACAGTTTGCCATTGTTGTGATAGTTTGGGGATTTTTAACCTATATTTGGCATCACCTGCATGACTTTTTTTTTTTTTTTTTTTTTTTTTTTTTTTGGCTTAAGTGTTTTATTAGATTTCAGAATTTCTAATTATATTAATATCAGAATATACTTTATTTGTGGGGTAGAGGTCCCAGGTTCGAATCCTAGCACTACCACCACTGGGTCCCTGAGCAAGACCCTTAACCCTGAGTGTCTCCAGGGGGACTGTCCCTGTAATCAGGACACGGAAGACACCGTGAATAAGGGCGTCTGCTGAATGCTGTAAATGTAAATTTATAAAACCGTAACTCGCATTGTCTAAAAATGGCCAACATACTAAGATCTTTTAAAGTGCAGGAGATATGGTTCCTGGTTCTCTCTTGTTCATTCATTTAGTTTTTTACTAAAATTCTGGTCACTTCCCTTGTGATTTATTCGCTGCTTATTCCTCTGCACACTTCAGTTCTGTTTTTCTGCCTTTAAACCGAAAGCCCAAATAGTGCCCTCTTAAATTCTACACACACACACACACACACACACACACACACACACACACGCACGGCTGGCCGGAAAAGCTTGTAGGTGTGGAGGAAAGATGACAGAGGCCCTGCTCTCTGCTTCGTTATGTCAGCAGCCTCATAAAAAAAGAGCCGTATCCGCAGCGTCCCCCTGAGGACTGCTCTCTGACATTTTAATCACAGCTGCCCCGCCCTCGTAGAAAGGGACCGCTCCAGCCCTGCCACGGGAGCAGATGAGTCACCCCACGTCTGGAAACGGGCACCTCGTCTGTTCACTTTCGGCCATTTCTAGCGAGCCGCGCTCTCAGTAAAGCCGTCCTGCTTAAGATCATTAGTTTGTCTTGGACGTGGTTTCTGACTTGCATCCTGAGAATGTTCTTCATTCCCATTCTGTATTTATAGCCTGATTCAGAAGAAGATCCCAATGAACCTGCATGCCATGCACTTGATAATTGATGGTTTAATAAACAAGTTGCTCAACGTGATTTTCCAGTGTTTTTGTTGAAAGACTGATGAAGGTGTATCGTTTGTGGGGTTTTTTTTATCTTCATGTAAAATAACCTGTTCTGGCTAATTTAAGTCTGTTGATGGCAGCTTTTGGAGCTGGATCAGTTTTAACCAGAAAGATACTGTAGTGTGTATAATGAAGCTGTTTAGATTCATACCGGATGTTATTTTTTCCAGTACAAGTTTCACAATATTTGTGGTCTTTATAGTTCACCAGTTTGATGTGGATTACCGCAAAAGACAGAACTGTAGAGGGATTTTAGTTTTAATAGCGTGCCTGTAATAACTGTGGGATCACTTTTATCTAGTGTTGGTCTGCAGGGTGTCTGGTGGTTACAGTCTGCCGGTAAGGACTGGATAGTTTCTAATCCAGTATGACTTCTGTAATACGGTGAACCTGGAGCTGCTACAGCAAATGGCCATTTGCACCTCGGGCTACTGGAATAACAAAACCTGCTAACAGACGTTCGCTCATGGTGTGTCCTGGGAGGCAATACTGACGTGATCAGTAATTTACTAGCAAGCACAGATCTCTCTTCACCAGTGCTTCCTGTCCCTCCAACACTGACTAATGTTAATCAGAAATGCAGGCTGCAGGAAGCTCCTGATCTAGGGAGAAGCCTGGGAACAAACTCTGTCCCAGCTTGCCATGCAGTGAGTGTGTTGTGGGCAGCACTGTGAAGACATCTGATCCTCCCTCCCGGTGATTGAGGTGTCAGTAACCCTCCCTAGAGAGCAGGGCAGATTAAAGCATACCTGGCAACCCTGACATAGGTAGGATATTTGGAGCACATGAACTGCTGTGTAGTAACTGCCCACATGCCTGAACCCTCAGCAGCTCTCGTGCTGAAAAGGTAGAGCTCTTGTTGCTCTTTCGGACACGTTCCTGATGTAAACTCATAGGGGAGCCGGGGGGAAGTGAAGCTGCAGCATGAGCTGCATCCTCCCCCATCCTGAATTAACCCCTCACTCAAGTGTGACCCGACAGGAAGCAGTCAGACCTTCCTCCCCAGGGAAAGACGACAGATCTGCTCTCCCACAGCAAAGGGTCGGAGTGGTTTTTACTTATTGATGATCACGCTTGTAATTTCCCAGCATTACCCTGCTGTTCAAGAGCTGTGGATTTTGCTAACCCGGCTGTGATACGCCCTCAGGGGTGTCTTCACCTCAGCTGCTTTGAAACCTAATCCAGTGTGAAGTTTCCTGAACGCTATATTTGTTACGTAGGAGGGAATTCTTAAAGTCCCGGTTCATGCAAAGAGCGCCACGTTAGGCCAGCATTGCTGTGTACTGTAGACTAAAGTCTAAAACCAGATTTTTTTTTTATTTTTTTTTTAAATAATAAATTATCCTGTTTTTAGCCCTCTAGAGGGAAGTTGCGACCTGTTGTCAATTTATTAGGTACAAAAGAAATGTGGATTGATTTTATTTATTGATTTTCGGCTGAATAGGCGGTGCTGAGATGTGGTTTCAGACGGGTTACGTTATTGGCCTGGATCAAGCAAATTAAACTTGATCTTTAAAAGTGATCTGCAATCTCAGTAGCTTATTATTTAGTTCCAGTACTTTCAAAATATTCTGTATTTGTAAAGCCCATTAGGATTCCGAGCAAAGTAATCAAATAGTGAAATAATGAGTTTTATAAATGACATTTATAAATAAATGACTATTTGACATTTACAAAATAAACTGACATTTGGCAAAATGTAAAAGCTTAGTTATATCTCTGCACTGTAGAGGTACAAATCCTTCACGGTCATTTCCTTCTGCTGCAATTGATCTAACTTGAACCTCAAAAGGCCGCGTTCTTCAGATCCCTTCTCATAAATCCAGCCTTCATAAATGACCTGGTTCTCGGGTGCACCCAGCAGAACGTTCCTCTACATTTGAAGTTTTTTTGGGTTTTTTCAGGACCGCCAACAGATGGTGAGAGAGAAAGGTACTAGACGGTGCCAGACAGGAGCTAGAGAGTGTGTGAAAAGGGCGGGAGAGTGTGAGAAGTGAGTGAAGTCAGTTTGGCTGTGAGGTGGAATAGAATGTCATTTCTGTTTTCCCTGCTTCGCTCTGGCCTCGCTGGCAGATTTGCCTTCTGTCAAACAACATTAACCTTCCTCTGATCTCATTTCTATCAACCCTGCTTAATAATCCCCTCTCGTGTTTATTTGCACCCTCGGAGCGCTAGGCCAGGCTTCTGTCAGTCAGGATTAGCCCTCAGTCCGGGCCTAAAGGCTAGGCCTCCGGCTCCCTCGGCCTGTCTGGAGCTGCTTTCTTTTCCTGGCTCCAGCTTTACTGGACGTCAATTGTCCAGCAAGCTGCAGCGAAGCACCTGACCGCGCGGACATACGGCCCAAATCCGCCATGCCTAAACTCTTCAGGCTAATCTCCCTCCACACAATTCCAGCAGCCCGCAGTGAGCGTGCAGTGCGGAGCAGCTGTTGCACAAACATACGGCCTGCCGTAAACACACGCTCTGGAGAAAGCGGCATCTCCGAGGGAGCTGCTATGCTTGCAAAAGGGGGTTTAATCTGAGGGCACTGTTTAGCACGGAACGGCGGGCGGCGTTTAGCTGCCACTGTCGGCACGCAGCCATGTGGAAGCAAATCCTTTATAGAGCCTCACATAGAATTTTGATACTCTTCAGCCTCAACCAATCTTTTTGTTTGAGAGGAAAAATGTTAGAATGGCTTACTGTGTTTATGCAATTAGGATTCCTTTATTTTAATCTTCAGTTTATACTTTTAATTCCAGAGTCATTTTTTGCTCGTTAAAGGTGTGAAGAGGGTTGACCGCGAAAACATGCCGTCATCCCACCAAGCTCAGAGATGGTCAGAGGACACACATCCACACACTGTGGCAAGGGCAAATCGTGTGTTGAAGAGCGTCGTTTCGGGCTGCTGTTTAAATTCCAGCCAGTATTATCGGGTATTAATGGGAGGTGACTGATAATGTAATGATGCCAAGCTGGGGAACTGGTTGTCAGGCACTTTATATAGGCTTGAGTAGTAAAGTGACCAGAGTAGGGAAAAACTCCTAATTCAGTTTGTTACAACTGAGATACTAGTAGAAAAAACTCCAATTTGATTCTTTCCTCAGATTGTGCTACTCTTGTGCATAAATTATTACGTTAAAACTTCCTTACTCCATCCGAGAGACCATCTTTTCTGCGTCCTTACACTCGTTATAGAGATTAAAGCAGCTACTTTGAAGTTCTTCTGTCTTCGGTTTCTTTTGAGGCCCCGCTAGAAATCCGAGACAATCGAAGTCTAAATGTAACGTCCTCTGCAAGCACAAGAGCGAGAACTCGCAGGACATTTTTGTCTGACAACAAAAACACCAAGAGACTGATGTTGAGTGCAGTGCCCTTCCTCCTTTTATGAAATCTGAGCATTTCAGCTGCAGGAAGCTCACCGCTGATCTTGTAACTGCAGGGCAAAGTTACAGAAGCAAGTTTCAAACATCCGTCATCTCCTACCTGCAGGTGATCAGTTTGAGTAAGGGCCGAAAACAGTTTGGATTCCATGTTTTCCTTTTATTCCAGTCCCATGACCAACTAAACCGTCAGTAGTGCTCATTATTTCATCAGAGACTTTAAAGCAGAGACTTCAGGTCCACTTCGATGACCCCAGACCGTCTTGGACCAACGGATACCTTCTTTTGAACACATGACCTCAGCATCACACAAAGCCCCGATGTCAGGGAGCTGACACTTTATACTGCTTTTTGCCGTGATCAGACCCCTGAGACGTATTTCTTACTTGCATGAGTGTTTCTTGCTCCTTTATCTGCTTGGATAACAACATACTCTGCAGTGCTCCAGACATGATATTTAGAGCTCTTGGGCCATTTCGTCTTCAGGCAGGCCATGAATGTTCTTACAAAGGAGGGAGAGAAAGTGAGAAAGGCAGGAAGAAAGAGAGAAAGTGAGTGAAAGCAAGGAAAGGGGAGCTTTTCTTGTTGCCTGAGGTAATCCGAAACCTCTGAGAGCGACTGATGCTTTTAGTGCTTGCTCACTTTTGTTTGAGCCGAGTCATGTTGCCAATCTAAACAAGCTATCCCAATCTTTAGTGGGAGGCTTGTTGTTCTGTGGACAGTGTGCATCTGAAGCAGGGTTTCTCTTGTGCCGTTTTTTCTTTGGGCCTTCACCACAAAGGATAAGAAGGCGGCTAACGTCATGTGGTTCTTTTTTTTTCTTCCCCCCCCCCAGCAGCGTTCAGCATAACGTCCCCTTCTTTTTTTGCTCTGCTTTCATTGGGAGCTTCAGGCAGACAGGTGATGGTGGCAGGAAAGTTCCCACTGTTCTGCACATCGAGGTATCTGGGTTTTCATTTTCAGAACAGTCAGCTGAGATTTCCCTCAGTGTGCTGAATCAGGCAGATCATTGTTTAAGCTGACCAAAGTCCTTCATGACCTTTATTGTGCAAGTTATCGAAAATCACCCCTTTTGGTTACAGCATGTTTGCCAGTAAGGATCCTACCAGCAGGCACTTTGTGTAGTAGAACAGGCTTTGCACCACTTTTTGCAGAAATACAGCTTCTTTAAAGGTCAATTTAATGTTAAATAGAGTGAGACGTTTGATGCATTGTTCACTCCTCAGACCACGTATTGCTTTTTAGTTGCACCTGTAGAGTTCTTTCTGGACATGAAACCATTCTGCTGCTCACTAGTCATCACCTCTCTTCTTAACCTGCTTCCACGACTCTTTCCCAGAACTTCATGCTGTGGCTGATCAGATTTATCTCTATAGTTAGTACAGCTCTGTGCATCACCTCTATTCTTGAAAATCACTACCAGTTCACTTCTCCTCCACTCCTCAGGCATCTTCTCACTTTGTAAGTTTGTGTTAGTAATTCTACTGCCATTTCTCCTGACCGATTCCACAGGTATGTCATCTGGACCAACGGCCTCTTTCCTTCTCTTCCTCAAAGCTGCCCACACTCTGCCTTGCTAATACTTGCAGGGCAAATGTACTCATCCTCCTCATCACGCTGATATTTACCTGGTTCAGCTCTATATACTGACCTTCAAGTTAACTATTTGCAGACTGATGGTTGAGTCATATTGAATGAAACTAATTGAGAACTTTTCCTTATTTCTGTTTTCCATCTCCCGGAGAGCAGCGTCCTCACTCCCCATCCAGATGATGACGTGCGAGAGTCCCAGCTGATATGAGAAAGGCGCTGCCAGTCCACAGCTTCGCCACCTCCAGCCTGAACAAGACCAACTACACCTTCTTTACATCACTCAGAGACTTACCAGTGTGCTAAACTGGGTTAGGATCTGTTTTAAAGCCAGGCTTACCTGCTCAGACATGTCAGTAATTAAGTGGATCAACACTATTACAGTGAGCATGAAATGAACAGGAGGATAGTCCAGAATGCTAGCGTTCCAAACCGAAAGCATCTTTAATGCAAGCTATAACTCCAGTTTTTCTCACTTTGAATTAATGCAGGAACATCTGAAGATGGTTCATCATAATTAAATTGTTTACAAATACAGTCGTTTAGAATGAATTCTATGAAATGGTTATGAATACGCCTGATAGCTTTGGGAAGGTTTCATGCAGAGCATTTTAAGGGGAAAATAATCCTTAAAGACAACTAATTTCATCAGATTTACCATAATCAGCAGCAAATCCTTGAGCGTCACGTTGGTTGTTGTGCAATTTTCTGTAGACCTGGCAATCCTCGGTTCCTTGGTGGTGCCACCATCAAGTTTCTGAACCACTTTGCATCAAATCACTATTACTGCTGCTGTTACTGTAGAATTTAAGACACTATCACCTACGGTTTCATCCTTGTCTTCACTAGTGAAGTCCAACACACAGCTTCTCCAGGGTGATGATGGTCCACAGTGAGAGAAGCAGTTGATGAGACCTGGGTTACCCCGGGTTTGTCGTCTCCCCCCCCCTTACTGGTTATAAACACTACTCAATTAAATGTGCATGTGCACTTATTTACCACTTAAACGAAGGATTCTTAGATGAGTTCCTCATTGTAGTATCGTTTATTTTTATATCTCTCAGGGGGATCGTTCTTATTTTTATGCTAATACATGTAGCCATTTGAGATAATAAATAAAAGATGAATGAGCTCCTTAATGGACTCTAATCGTTCATTCTTGGCTCTGTCCTTATTCTGGTCTCGTGTGTTTTAGCTGAAGGCTAAAATTGATCAGGGAGTGTAGGTCGGCGCACTTTAAAAGATTAAGGATGGATTATTGTATTGATCAGACCCAGCGTGATTAAAAATGAACTGAACTGGTGCACATACTGGCTGGGAATCTTTCAGGGAAAATGTTCTAAATTAATTTATTCACCCAAGAATACCAAACCAGTTAGAGAGTTTGGAATCCTGATCTGCTTATAGGAGGCATCATGAGATGTTTAATGCACAATACTGTGCAAAAAGTTAACTAAATAAATAAATAAAAACGGCCTCAGGCGTTTGTCATGCTTGTTTAACGCAGAATAAATTTGCATAAAAATACATTCAGTTAAGGGTAGTAAGAATGTCTAGTTTTCTAAAGAAGGTTAAATGAAAACGGATTGTGTTCCAGATTCCTCCTTGATGCTCCGTCACACAGTAAACTGCTCACTTCCATCAGCAGCTCCTGATGAACTTCAGGAAGCATCGATTAAACCAGAAATCGAACAGGAACTACAGATTAAACTGGGATTTCCTGAGAAGAGCGCAAACAAGATTCTGAAATGCATAAAATCACTACTTTAATAAACACAAGTGGATAAGTGTACTGAATAAACAAATACTGAGGCAGCGGCGGTCTAGTGATCGGGGACGAGGCCCAGGATCAGAAGGTCATGGGTTCAAATCCCAGACCAGTAGGTTGCCCTGAGGACCCTTGAGCAAGGTACCGTCCCTGTCACTGCTCCCCGGGGAGCTATCAATAGCTGCCCCCTGCTGCACATGTTTGTGCGTGGGTTAAATGCAGAGGTGTAATTTCATTCATTGTCCTGCGCTTCACAATGCCAGGAATAGTCACTTTCACTTTTGTTTTCTGCCTTTCTAAATCTAAAGGTGCCTCAAAGGCGTACACAGTACTGTAGTTTCTGCTGGAGGCAAAAAAGAGGATGTTTTTCTGTCATGTCAAGTGGGTTACTTGTAGAGAGAGGGAGGGAAAGAAGAGGAGGAGGACGAGTGCAGCAAAAACAAAACCCAGACATGTATTCTGTGTGTGGTTGAAGAGAGCGGGAGGGTGTGTCTGAGTGAAGGCCCTATAATTTTCCGAGGTGTAAGTTTCACACAAACAGCACCACATGCATGAGAGCCGTCATGCGAGGTTTTTGGAGGAGCCGGTTTCTGTTTATCTCCGAGCCACTTTTCCCCTGGCAGACTCTGATCCGTGTAGGTTGTAGACTGCATGGGTTGGGTTTGTTTTGTTTTGGTTTTTTTTCCCCCTCCACATTCTTTCATCAGCCTACTTGTTTTCTCAGGTTATTGCTTCCTTTCTTGCAGTTTTAGGTGAGTTTGTAATTTAGTACCTCCCCCAACCTGTCTGCTGGCAGAGGACACAAAAGCAAGCTGGTTCTGGAGTCCCTCCGACCTCCGTGACTCTCCGCAAATTCCTCTTCCTCTCGCCTGTATCGGTGGTTTTCATTTCTCTTCAGCTGGAGCTCTGTTGGGAGTTGATTGGAGTTTGGGGCTGAGGGATGTGGCGAAGATAGAATACTGAATATGATATCTGCATTTCTGACATCAGATATGAAGAAAGCGTTATTATTGGCACAAACTACGAATACAATGTCATCGTTTTTCACACACTATAACCCTCCGAGCCCGCTGAAATAGGACCTCGTCCTATTTTAATGAGTCGTGCAGTTTTAATGTGATTTCAACCAAATAAACAGAACCATGTTCCTCCAGGACTGTGGTGCAACGCATCATTAACGGCCTCATCGGTGTCTTAACCTTCAAATGGCTTCTTACCTTTTCATACATTTCAGTGTATCAAGATTCTACTCAAGTCATTGGGTCTCATTCCCTTTCGCCCTATGGGAGCTGGGATAGGTTGCAGAATCACCCGCAAGTCTGATTTGGGCAAGCGGTTAAGAAAATGAGTGGTGTTTTTGCTTGATAAGGTCAATATTCTGGTCTGTATGTAGCTTGGTTTCTGAGGATGTTTTTAATGACCCATCTCATTTAATCCAGTTCCCCCTTTTCCAATTTATGGTCTCCTAGTCATCATGTCATCAGTCATTTTCTGGGCCGCTTGTCCTAATTAGGGTCACGGGGAGGGGGTGCTGGAGTTCGTCCCAGCTCGCGAAGGACAGGGACACACCCTGGACAGGTCGCCAGCCTATCGCAGGGATAGGCCTATTAATTTGTCATTTTAATTGCTTCTATTAATAAAATAAAAAGGATCTGTTAATGGAGCTTTTAGTGCTGATTTTATGGCAAAAATGAAGATTTATTGCTTCTGTTTGTTGCTTGCTTACACAGATAAAACTCAACTAAGAGCAGTGCTGTGATGTGTCTCAATAATCCAGCCTTTTTTAGGCTGGAGCCACTGAGAAAAACACATCAAACTGTTGGAAGTGAATAAAACGCATCTAAAATGCAACAGAAAGCCATCAAGGGAAACAAAAGTGCTGTTTCTTTAAATTTAAAAGTAAGTCAGAAATGTGTTGAAATAAATTCTTGACCATTTACACACTGTATTAAACTCTCCCTAAACTGTAGTCTCTACTTGAGCTACTAATCCTGATTTGGAGCTCAGCCTCACATTATTCAGACACTTCAGTGATGAACCCCGTAAAACCCAAGCGGAGCCACACTTCAGTTCCTCGCTCATAAGCGCAGGTTTCACAGAAGAGTATGACAGTAGATGGTGTAAAGATGCAGCACAGCTCAATTGTCAGGCTTAGTTTTCCAGACGGAGTTCCTTGTCTGTCTCGGAACGTCTCGCTCACTGGTGGCAGTAATTCCACACAAGGGATAAAGGGATAAAGTGCCTGAGGGGTAAAACTTTATAATGAGTGTGAGGAAAAGCACTGATTATGTGAATACGTCAGTACAGAATGAGGACAAAGACGAAATTGTTTGTTTTGAGGTGTAAATAAAGACGGGGAGGGTGTGAGTTTCAGAGTCTTGTGAGTTTGGATAAGTTCGTCAAGGTGTCTGGACAGCTGTGGTCCAACTAGCTTTTCAAGAACACTTTCCAGGACCTCCTCTGTGTGTGTGTGTGTGTGTGTGTGTGTGTGTGTGTGTAAACTGGAGGTGCTAAACAGATGGACTGGCAGGACCTGTGCAGGATGTGTCTCTGCTTGGCCTGGTGGTGAGGCAGTTGCCCCGGATCAGAAGACTGTGGGTTCGATTCCCTCACCAGTAGATTGCCCCGAGGTAGCCTTGAGCAAGGTACCGCCCCCGTCACAGTCTGCATCTTTCACCTTTTTCAAGAACTTTTCTTTTAAGACCATGAACTTTATGCAGGATGATGCTCCATGACTACATGGAAGTTCTCCACTGCGTGGCCAATAAAGGCCTTAAAGGTGAAAGAATAACGGCATGACCACCTTCCTCACTCAATCTAAACCCTACTGAGAACTTATGGACCTTCTTAAACGGGAGATTTACGGTTTGTGGTGCTGCTCCACAAAAAGTGGATCATCAGCTGATCAGGAAACTGATGGACTCCACGAATGGAAGGATGGTTGTATTGATCACTTTTTTTGTGTAGATTTTGTAGTTTGTTTATTATTCTCACTTTAACAGATGAAAAAAAGTGAGACGGCGAAAGTTTCGTTTCTCATTTAGTGGTGTTAATAATTCTGCACTAATCGTTCCTAATAATTGTGACACACATGTATCCTCTGAATGTTCACACTCACTTTTCCTTTGTAAAACATTCAGGTTTCAGGGTTTAACATGTTAGATCAACCGATTGCGCTGGATTTACAGATGCAAGAATAAAATGGCCTGATTTCCTTTGTTGATCAGAGGCCTGTATGTTTTTGTCGTCTGAGTGTGTATCTTTTCCCCCGTTACAGATAGTGCTCTCCTCCTCCTCCCTTCTCCAAATCAGCCATTAGTGTAGTGACCTATTAAGCTCAGGAATGTTTGAAGTGAACCTGTCTGACCTCGTAACGGTTCAGATCCTCTAGTTCACGATCAAAGCCGCATGTGAGTGGGTGGTAGAAGAGTCCTGGTTAAGAGGGACAGCGGGACAGCGGCCCAGACGCGGCGGGACACTGAAGTCAGCGACTTTTTGAAGTTTCCCCGTCCTCCTTCCTCCTGTTTCACATGTGAAAAAAAGTGAAAGTGACAAACATTTAAGCAGGTCTAATTTGTATTTTTAATGGGACGTTTGCATGTTCATATTATATTAAAATATTGTCTTATATTTTTAACAAAGTTTTTAATGCAGAAAATCCGGCGCAAGATTATCCAGGTCACTGTTTCACTGTCGACTGTTTCCAAAAATGACCCTGTTTACTTTCCCTATTTCTCAGATATAATTTCCTGGGCTGATCCTTCAGAGCACCTGTAGTATAGCAGGCTGAAGCCCAGACGTTTGCACACTGTGTGTAGCTCTTGTAGAATCCCCCACTGCATCACTCGTTCAGTTGTTTTACAGACTGCACTGGACAGAACTCATGAAAGACTTATGGATAAATCAAAGAGCAGCAAACCGACAAAAGCAAAGTGAAAACTCCAGACTCCCCTCAAGTCGCTCCGCTGTATCAAAAATCCATAAGCTGCCTGAAAGAGAACGGAAGCAAAGGACTCTGAACCAATGACTGTATAATATACACTCTTTTGACTGTAAATATAAAGTGTATGATATATACACTACTTTGGTGGAGCAACTACTGTGCTCTCACTGTGCTCCCTTCGGACGTCAAGTCACGTTCAGGTTTTGTCCACTCACAGCATAATAGTAATGAATGAATAATGACTGAATTACTGGAAGTTATAAGTATTTTCAGTACACTCAAAATGAAAGTGAAAGTGACAACCCTTGTCATTGCGAGGTCACAGCACAGCAAACATGAACCACAACGAAATTGGACCTCTGCATTTAACCCATGCACACTCAAACCCGTGCAGCACTGGGCAGCTATTAAAAGCGCCCGGGGAGCAGTGATGGGGACGGTACCTTGCTCAAGGGTACCTCAGGGCAATCTATTGGGAAGGGGTTTGAACCCCCGATCCTCCGGCTAACGCCCTAACCGCTAGGCCACCGCTGCCCCTCATGTGATGTGGGACCTGAAAATAAAGCACTCCTTTTCTAAATTAATAAACTGTCATGTCAATATAAATATATCAAAATACAGAAGCTACTAATTGCTTAATAAAGTAATAAACTGGGCCTCTAATTTGGAATAGTTGTTGGTAAATGAGACCCTGTCAGGTGGTTCAGAAGTTGTGGACCAGCAGGTTGGAACTTGCTTGAGCTCTGAAGTAAACAGCGGTGTCACACGTTTCACTTATCAGGACACGATCGGCAAATATGATCTGGAGTAAGCACCCCATGAAGGGTAGTGTTTTACAGGCTTTTTCCTTCTCGAACTGAAAGTAATGTGATGGTGAAATATTCTTGGTGAATTCCCGAATGTTCTGTGCTTTCCCGGCTGCATGTTCACGTCTCCCTGACGTTTTCTGTTGTTTTTTAGTCTGAATTTATATATATTATAACAGTATAACTATATGCACACTGTGTATATATAAATATATTAATAACAGGTAACATGAATGAAGGAAAAATGAAAGAAAATAAAATGTGGAACGTTGCACCTCCACGGTTGCTGAACTCCGCCCCTCCAGGACCAGAACTTGTGATGCCCCTGGTCTCACTGTCCAAAGCACATTATTATTATTAGTAGCAGAAGTAGCAGTATTAGTATTATTATTATGACAATGTGCATCATCATTGACAGTAGTGCTGGCAGAGGTTCACGCTGGTCTGAGATCAGTTTGTCTGTGACGCTCGAGATGAATTTAAGTAATGCAGGCTGACCTGGGGACAGGTTCAAAATGTTGTGCTCAGTTTATACCTCTTCCTCTTTTTTTTTGGTCAGTTTTTTGGGGGTCGGTGTGCAGGAAGGAGCAGAGGAGCCATCTGCTTCCTGAGTTTCAGACACTGGGATGTGTGACAGCACTGTATTGTGAAAGTGAACATCCGCTAAACACACGTTTCCTGAGATAAAAGTACAGTGTGACAGTTTAGAGACTGCATGGTGTCAGCAGTCACCTGGGAAAAGGCTTATTTTTAAAAGCAAACATTTCCCAGAACTTTCCAACTGGTTCTGCAAATCAGAAAAACTCTGTAGTTTATCAGAACCAAAGAAAGAGTTGTATACAAACCTGTATACAAACACTGCAGACACTTTTTTCAAAGTTCCAAAATGTCTTTGTATGATGGATGATTATTTATTTCTATCTAGCAAGAACATCCCAGATGAGTTATTGGGAACTGGCACTTTTGTAGTTCCAGACACAGTAGACCTGTGAGAAATCTGATGTCCCTTTAACGCTGGAATTGCGGGAATGGAAGCACAGCTGCCCCGGGACCAGTTCCAGGTACAGACCGCACAGTCAACATACCGTCCTAACCTACATGACTGAAGAAGGTGTGTTTTCAGTGCCGGTGGTAGTTGCGTGCTACAGGTTTGATGTGTGTGGCTGAACACACTGTTCTGTTCTGACTCGCTTTCCATGAGAACCTGTTCCATCACCTGTTTCGTTTCTCCCACCCATTCTGTCTGATATCACACTGTTACTGTGAAAGAAGAAAGGAAGAAGTGGCCCAGAGCCAAGTCCTCCTTTATTCCCATAATCTGATCTGATCCGTGTGCCACAGCTTGGGGATCTTTGATAGACTTAAGAACGTTCTTCTCTGTTCACACTGTTCCAAGATGTTCTCCGTTCACAATACTCAGGCTTGTTTTTTCCCCCTATGATTGAATGTTCTTTCGCCGTGTTCTTTCATGTTTTCATGCTTGTGGTTCTCACCCGGTCCGACTGTTCTGGAATTTGTTCCTCATTCCTTCTGCTCTGGAATATTCTCCACACTGTACTACAATATTATCCCTGTTCACACAGAATGCTCCATTTTTCACCCAAACCTGAAATCCCTGCACTGTTCTAGAACAGTATCCTCGCTTACCTTGTCCTAGAATAGTCTCCTCATTGGCACAGTTCTTCAACGCCACTCTAGAACACTCACCCCGTTCACAAATATGTAGGACGTCCACCTCGTTTACACTCTTTCATCCTTTCATTTTCAAATATAGGCATATTTCCACCATTCTAGCATATTCTCCCAGTTCACGCTGTCTTAGAAAGGTCATGTTAACGTCCTTCTAGAATATTAGCCCCATTCAGGAAATTCTAAAATCTTCCTCCAGTTACACAGCGGCTGGAATACAGTTCAGTAATAAGAGCACCAATTTGAAGGATGTTTCTGATAAATGGCCAACGAGTGTAACAGACTTGCAGCCCAGTGTTTGCAATCGTGTGACTGCAGTGGGATAGACCTTGAATGAGCTGTTCTGAGTTCAGTTTGGATGTTTGTTTTGCCTTGTTAGGTTCACTGGTAGGGCAGTGAGTGCAGGTCCTGTATCAGTAAAGGCCATCAGCAAGGAAGGCTGTGGAGGAACTCTGGGTCCACGCCAGCCAAACACACCTCCTCACTGCGTCTGTTTGTCTTTGGCTGAGCAGGAAAGGTCAAGGCAGCAGGCCGGATGTGTTTGCTCTGGTGAATGTGTAACCCATGCCGTTTTAGACTCGGGCTCCTCCTTACAAATCACTGCAGTGAGAAACACACACTGACACCGCCAGACTGAAACACCGGGGCAAGGAACCAGGGCTTCCAACCCACAGGTCAGCTCCCACAGTGAAACGAAACATTCCCACAGCACACAGAGGAAGGCACCGATAAGCTGGTATGAAGCAAAGTTGACAGTTTTCAGTACAAAAACTTTGCTCAAACCTGTTCCTGACACTTCTTTTGCACTTGATCGACTTGCCATATTGCATTTGTCTAAGTGTTTCTGCTCAGCACCTAAAAAAACAGCTCCGTAATCTTTTCCCAAAAAGACCCATGGGGCAGTTTATACTCCTGCAGAGATTAAATTCCATCCCGAGATCTGTGCTGTTTGTAGTATATATCAATTTGGCCATGAAATTATACACTACATCGACAAAAGTATGCGGACATGATGTGCATCTTGCTTCAAAACCACAGGCATAAGCCTTTGTTTGTTCCCCCTTTACTAGTAAAGATTCTTTACTTAAGCACTGCTTCCACAGAAAACCACACTCAAGGATATTGTTTTCCGAATTCTTCCTTTAACACTATGAACATGAAAGTACAGTGGTACCTTGACGTACGAGTGTCCGAACTAACGAGTTTTTCAAGATACGAGC
The DNA here is from genome assembly GCA_017165825.1 of Hepsetus odoe. NCBI lineage: Eukaryota > Metazoa > Chordata > Actinopteri > Characiformes > Hepsetidae > Hepsetus > Hepsetus odoe. The sequence goes on from CM029376.1 coordinate 24,164,978, forward strand.
GTCTCTCTGCCATTTATTTGCTTTGAGTTGAAGCTAAAATTTGGGTTATGAGCCTGCTTCGGAGAGCCACCGCTAGATGTTGCAGTGAACAACATCCGCCCAGCATCCCCTGTCTCACTACTTCACTTTAAGCGGTTTATTCGCAGTGGGAGCGTCAGCGTTGTGTTCGCATTTGTGCTGCAGTTATTTTGCAAAACTTCGTTTTTCTAGCCACGTGTTCAAAGAAAGTGAAGGACAGCGCTGAGAAGAAGAAGCGGATGATGAGCATTGAATTGAAGAAAGAAATGATCGAAAAACTTGACCAAGGTGTGCGTGTGGTCGACTTGGCAAAGAAGTACGAGCGCAGCTCTTCTACAATTTGCACCTGAAACAGACACACTGGACAGGTTTTAATTGAAAACCCGCCCATGAAAGTGAGGACAGCGTGGCGAAACTGGCAGAAATCAGCCAATAAGATTCAGTCATTATACTTAATAAAACCAGTTTATTGCATTACATTCTATTGTATCGTGTTTTTATACAATATTCATTATTTATAAGCACATTTTTCTAATTTAAAAATATGTAAACAAAAAAAACGCTGCGTTTTTTTGGGGTCCGGAACTGATTAATTGCGTTTCAGTTCATTTCAATGGGGAAAACTGATTTGACATACGAGTAATGTGAGTTAAGAGCTCCTACACAGAACGAATTAAACTCGTAAGTCAAGGCACCACTGTATTTGTTCTGACACACACTGTGTTTTGTTATGTAACCATGACCTGTTGTTTGAGTTCCTTGTTTTGTTCATGTTTTAGGTCCTTCCCAACAATCATGATCCATTAGTGACAGGCTCAACATGCTTAAGAATGTGCCTATATGTGTGTGTGTGTGTGTGCGCGCGTGCGTATATAACCGATTGCATGTGTTGGTGCTAAGAGGGTGTGTGTGAGGGATTCCTGGCATTAGTGTGTTGTCTGTGCTGTAGGTATTAGCTGTTAGTTGTGATATTGTAACCAGGTTATGTAACCAGGGGCTGGTAACTTAAGGATGTGTGGTGGGTTCACTTTTTTTTTTTTTTTAGTTTTTGTCACACACAAGACACGGCTTAGTCCGTCTTTTATACATGTTATATGTAGCATTGATGATGGTAAGATAAATCTGCTAGTGCTATCTGGTCCTTATACTGTTCAGGGTGACTAACCAATCAAAAGGAAACCAATTTATAGCTCATAACCTGAAGCATGAGATTTGAGAGCCCAGCTAGTGGTCATATTGAAGTTTAAGCATTTATTTGTACAGCTGCAGCTTCACTGGATAAGCAGAGCATGTTCACATCATGGCAGGAGAACTGTCTGATGAACATTTTACCAGAATGTTAGTAACAAACTTGTAAACTAAAGATCTGCACTGCTGCTCAATCACTGCTGTTAGCTTGGGGTAAAGGAACCAGAAGGGCAGCGGTGGCCTAGTGGTTAGGGTGTTAGCCACATGATCGGAGGATCGGGGGTTCGAACCCCTTCCCAGTAGGTTGCGCTGAGGTACCCTTGAGCAAGGTGCCGTCCCCATCACTGCTCCCCGGGTGCTTTCAATAGCAGCCCACTGCTGCACATGTGTGTATGGGTGAAATGCAGAGAGTGAATTTCCCATTCGTGGGATTATAAATAAAGGATTATTATTAAGGATTATTTTTCTGGATTCTTCTCTGGATTCTTGAACCATTTCATGTGAGACTTTTTGTGAAGAAGCTTTAAGACACATTAAACACTTGATGTCTGACGTTTCTCCCGAATGGAGAATTTCACATTAGATCAGTCTGAATCACTTTGTTTTCATCTTAATCTCTAACTGATCTCAAAGATAATCACTTCCGACTATAAACTGGTTTGACATAAGGCCAGTTTACCAGTTAAGTCTTTGCATGAAAGGCAGTTTCTGATAAAGCATCATTGACACTGTGATGTAGTTCAAGATCAGGCGTAATCCATGTCTACAGAGTAAATCCTTGAAAAATATCTGTGGACATTTTAAGTAATTCGGGTTTAACAAACAGGATGAAAGGAATTCTTATTCTTTGAAGCATTGGGAGAGGAAAAATGTTAATGAACCCTAAAACAGGTATCTCCACTATGTTCATATGTTCTTATCTTTGCTGTTGTGTTAATGCATTCCTGATGACGTTGATTGGCTAGATGTGATGTGTGTACCATGAATGGAGTTACTGGGTCATGCTCTGAACACAAAGTCATTCTTTTACACTTACAAAGAACACAGGTAACAATCCTCTTCAGCTATAAGCAGCCGTATCGAAGTGTGCTTTTAAGTTCTTAACATATTTCATGTAAAGGGGACGTATTGACTGCAGCGTATGGGCTGAGTAGTTCATCTTTTGGGATGAACATCTGGTTAATAGATGATAATTGTGCAACCAGGGGGAGGAAAGGTCTGTTTCACAAGCATAGCCATGATATTTACTATCTATTTATTTCCAGAACACTAATAGGAGAGTCAGAGTTTTAATCTGATAGGAGCACTTTCAGTCTCCCAAAATATAAAAAATCGGCGATCGCCGGGTTGGAGGAAAAGTAAGAGCCCGTATGGGTTATTTATTAGTATGTGTTTAATTATTTATTTCCCAATTTTAGAAAGACCGTCAGCCATGGAAGGCAATGGAGGTTGCTGGGATTTTTAGAATAACAGACTGTCCTGTGCCAGGAGGGAGGCGAGAGCAGTAACGTTTACCGTGATTAACTGTCAGGTGTGTAAATGCAAGGAGCAACGCCGAAGATGGCACCATCTGCACAAGGCTGTAAATCAACTCCTCAACCTTCAGATGATATTGTGGAAGAACCTTGCCAGAACTTTAAAAGTTCTGGGTGTGTGTGTGTGGTGAGTAGGGGAATCAGAAAAACACCGCTGCTAGTTTTGCTTCTCAAGGGAGGAAGAACTTTAAACTGAAATGCAGGAAAGGGTGCTGCAGTAGATTTTTTTTTTTGGAACTGCTTTTCACGGAGTGACTTTCTCGTGATGGACACACCTGATGAGCAGGAGTGATAGAGGAGATGCCTCTTGAATGCATCTCTAATTTAATTTTGCACCAAAAGATGAAAATCTAAGCAGATAGCTGCAGGAAGAATAGCGTTGTCTGGGGGTAAAGAGAGAACACACATGCTCCAGGAGGACACCCTGAATATCTAATGTTGGTCTGCTTACACAGCTGACTGCATATTGACAGTTTAATCACTGGGGTATTTGGCAGTTTACTGTACGATGGTTCAGTATCAAATCAAACACTTTACCCACAAATGTTGTCCATCAGCCTGGGGATGTTGACTTTTCACTGGAGTGCAGTGTGAAGATAATGTAGTGAACAAGTCAGACCGCATGCCTCCCGTTTCTGTTGTCACCTATGCGGTGTTTGAAGGTGTTTGGATGAGGTTATCTTTTCAGTGCTTCTCAAACTGATCCTCAAGATCCCCCAGATAGTCCAAACTAGCTTGTGGACCATTTGGAGGATCCTGGGGATCACGGTTTTCAGGTTTATTGGGCGAGAATGTCAACACATTCAACAAGTTGGTTTTTGTTAGTTCTAGACTCTATTATTTGAAAATCTACAGAACATTACACAATGTATGAGCAGTACACTGGAAGTGTGTGTGGTAGCATAGACAGATGTACGCTTCATGTAGAGGAATGAAATGGTGCTTTATGAGTAATTGTAAAAAAGGAGTACCCTTGTTATATCAGACTGGTCAGTTTACGAGGGTGATGGGACGAGTCAGGAAAGTTCTCCTGACTCGGGAAGTTTTGGTAAACAGGTTTCTGTAGCAACCACCGCAGGACAGGAACTAAGGTGTCAGAGTGCATGGAATCTGTAGTGGTTTTACCCTCCTGTTTCCTGCTCCTTTTTCCAGCTGCTCTTACACTCACGGCTCTCACTGTGGTCTGTAGAAATAAGATATTTATTCAAAATAGTAAAAATGTTAAATCTCTGGAGGTGTCAGAGTTTAGTATGCAGAGGTTTTCGTTGAGTGTGACGAGGATGGAGAGGATTAGAAATGAGTATATTAGAGGGACAGCTCAGGTTGGATGTTTTGGAGACAAGGTTAGAGAAGCAAGGCTGCGTTGGTTTGGACGTGTCCAGAGGAGAGACGAGGATTATATCGGGAGGAGGATGTTGAAGATGGAGCTGCCAGGAAAGAGGAGAAGAGGAAGACCGAAGAGGAGGTTTATGGACTTGTTGAGAGAGGACATGCAGGTGGTCGGTTTGATGGAGGAAGATGCAGAGGACCGGATGAAACTGAAACGGATGATCCGCTGTGGCGACCCTTAAACGGGAGCAGCTAAAAAAGATAAGAAGAAGAAGAAGAGTAAAAATGTTCAATATTACATAACCGCATACAATTCTGTATGAATGCTAAACTTTCCTTTTTTTTCTTAATTACACAAATTACAGATTGTTTTAGAAATTTCACATTTTGTTCCATGACTAATAAGTCAATGTTCCCACATTTAACCCAACAGTCCTCCTGGATGCCCCCGGTAGCTCTTTTCATGAGATCATGTCTGTCTCTACGAGACCAACCTTATCCAAAAGAGAAAGAATTTACATGAATCTGCTTGTGATACGTCGGCATATTACTAAACATGTAGGCAGCGGTGGCCTAGTGGGTGGGGAGTTCAGAAGGTCATGGGTTCAAATCCCAGACCAGTAGGTTGCCCTAAGGTAGGTACCCATTGAGCGAGGTCCTGTCCCTGTCACTGCTCCCTGGGCGCTTTCAATAACTGCCCCTTGCAGCACATGTGTGAGCGTATGGGTAAAATGCAGAGGTTGAATTTCGTAGTGGTTCACTGTGTGCTATGCTGTGTTCCACAATGACAAGAATAGTCACTTTCTCTTTGACGTTATATTAGAGGCTCTAGTTAGGACACTGGCCAGTGCAAAACCTCAGACACCAAACATGCCTTGGCTGATTTTGTGGGTAAGAGGAAACTCCACTTTTGACATGTGACTAAAGCAGAAGGATGGAGGTCCTGGATATAGAATGATCTACTGGGTGATAGAGGCTTATTCAGTGTTTAAAACCTGGTAGTACCTGATAGAAACATGAGAATCCTGACTGAGCTGTCTTAAAACCCATGGGGGTTGTGATTGGTGGGTTTATCAAGCACAACTGATTTTGGTGTTTAGTTGTAAAAGTATCTTGAAATGCTGTTAACGCTCACCTTGAACAAGAACCACCAAACTAAGAAGTGTCCACTTAAAGGGCCTGTATCACAGCAGAATAAAACTTTCTTGCAACAAAAGAGTTTGATTTAACAGACTTTCAGCAGTTAGCCCAAAGAACAACCATTTTCAGTTCAAAAGGGAACCGTATTGGAACAGTGCTGCTTTAATGAACGTTCTCATGCCAGCTGAGTGTTTCCCATGGCTCATTTTTCATGTGGGAGTCACTTGCACATGCCTCGCTTACTGTAATGAATCACTGAGCGTAATTCACCAAGCCCACTTCAAAATTAGCTTCTGATCTGCCATTAGCGCTGTCTCGTTATGCAGCATCATTTAAGCACTTAAAAGGACTTTGTGATTGATGTGTCTTTGATCACAGCTGCCAGAAATGTACAGCAAGACTCTATTATGCTTGTGTAATGAAGCTGTGCTGATTGAAGATGTTTCAATGTCCTTTGAAGACTTAATACACAAATTTAAAAGAAGGCCACCATGTAACCCTCCCCTCACCCCCCTTCAAGGTTTTGTTGCTTAACGGGCTGTCCATTTACTAGTTATTGTCTGTGTTGCTCTTAATGCTGTTTAGAAATGAGTATATCAGAAGGACAGTTCAGGTTGGATGTTTTGGAGAAAGTGAAGGTTGAGTTGGTTTGGACATGTCCAGAGGAGAGACAAGGATTATATCGGGAGGAGGATGTTGAGGATGGAGCTGCCAGGAAAGAGGTGAAGAGGAAGGACAAAGAGGAGGTTTATGGACGTGGTGAGAGAGGACATGCAGGTGGTCGGTTTGATGGAGGAAGATGCAGAGGACCGGATGAAATTGAAACGGATGATCCGCTGTGGCGACCCCTTAAATGGGAGCAGCTGAAAGAAGAAAAAGAAGTTGCCTCTTGGTACTAGGAACGTTCTAGCATATTGTCAAATGACATCATGAAGCCTTAAAATGAACCAAAGTATTACCTTGTTTGTCCATTTTTGTCCCTTTCCTTTGATAAGTGGGGTAGAGGGGGCTGAGATATTGTGCTAAAATAGTACTCTTATGTCGAGCATGTCTCTGATAAAATGGCCAGCAAATACCACCATCCTTGTATCAACTCGTATTGCTCCAGATGCTCTTTGTAGTTTTCAGTAACAAACTGTCCATCTCTTTCTCTCCATCGTTTACTGAACCGCTCTACCCTGTTCTTCAGCGGTAAGACCCCCACTCAGCAGGTAATGTTAGGATCATCCTCTCACTGTAGTGACACTGACCTGGTAGTTTCCACCCCCAACCTCGCAGTTGAAACATTAGAGACAATTATAGAAAACTGAAGCATCGCTGTTCTTGTTTCATCGTCAGTTCAGCGACCCTGTTGGGTGTGGTCCACTCTGGGCAGCACACACAAAGCCTGTGAATCCATCAGATAATACCTGCTAAATAGTGCTCATGTGGGAGTCCTAACATTGGATTTAAGACCTGACTTTCATATCACCATCAACACAATTCGAAAGTAACTGAGGACCAGTCAGCCTCTTGATTCACAACGAGTGATTGATTTTCAGAATCCAAAATCCTCCTACAGTCACTCTGCAAATACGAGTGACAGTCCAACCAGCGTTTCTGTCAGACAGTAAGCTAATGTTCTGTTAATCACTCTGTAAATGCTACAAATAAGCTCCTAAAGTATTCAGAAGTCCTCAGCCAACCTTTTTTCCACTTTCTCACTTTCAGTTCAGGGCCCGAGCAGTTTCAGAGGACTGTTTTTGGCACAAAGTGACCTACATATGAACCATTAAGGCAGAACAAATCTCATCCATCAAGAGAACTATTCCTGGAGAAGACCTAAAGAAGTGACATGAAAGCCTGCCTAAGAGAGTTTAGGCTGCGCTGAAGAATCATGGTGGTTAGACCAAATATTGACTTTAAAGTTGTTTCGAATAGAACAAACTCTCTTTGGACTGGATTTACGTGTATAATTGCACAAGTTGCAATAAATCACGAACCTGCTGTGGCTCAAGGCTGTTACACAGTAATGGCGGAAAACACTCATAGAAAACCAGAAATAAAATGATCGAGTGTTTGGTTTTTTTTTTGCTTGTTTGTGTTGTTTTTTGACCTTGTTTTAATATTTTTGACCCAAACTGAAGACCACCTGCTTCCTAGCTGTAATGGGAACAGAATGACGAGGTCCTTCGCCGCTGCTTCGACCTTTCCAGCTGTTTTTAGAACCACCTGACTGTCAGTGATCAGGCAGTGTTTCCCTTTCCTCTCGCATTGACGCCATCACCATAAAGGCTTTTAGTAACTGCTAAATCTATTTGATGCAAAACTTTCCCTCCTCTTTTTATCACGTTAGCAGTGTGGTTGGTTTTTCCGCACTTAGCACTGGTGCTGCACGTTAGGTGTGTTATGCATATTGTTTGCTTTAATACTGGATTATCGCCTGCTGCTGCCAGCTGGTCCTGTCTTCATAATCTCCCAGAGTCTCAGAGCTTTATGAATATAGGCCAGGGTTACCAAGAGTCTATAAATCTACAGACGTTTTGTAAAAATAGCGTCTGAAATGTACCTTTACTATCCTGCTGATTAGGAAATGATAATTGGTCAATACAGTTGGTCAATAAAGTGTCTTGATTTTTTAAAATTTGATCAGTGGTGCCAGCGCTCTTATTTTGCTGAGCATGTGGTGGGCACCTTGCCAATCAACATTGTGGCACAGTTTAGTTGTGAAGGCGTTCCTTTTTGCAGTGTGATGCTGCGGTGTGATGCTGCCTAAAAAATGCTGTAAACAAAGAATGCTTTCCAAAATATCAATAATGATTGAAATTTTTGATTGTTTATTTTGATCAATTAACAAAATGCAAAGTGAGCGAACAAAAGAAAAATCTAAATCAAATCAATATTTGGTGTTACTACCTTTTGCCTTCAAACCAGCATCAGTTCTTCTAGGTACACTTGCACACAGTCAGGGATTCTGTAGGATTATAGTCGGTGTCTGATCAACCAGTTTTAACAAACAGGTACTGATGATCATCAATGTCACACGGAGGTTGAAACACAGTCATGTTTGGAACGACTGACCGGCCAAGTTCCTTCAAAAACTGTGTGCAAGTGTACCTAGAAGAACTGATGCTGTTTTGAAGGCAAAGGGTGGTCACACCAAACATTGATTTGATTTAGATTCTCTTTTGTTCATTGACTGCATTTTGTTGATTAATGAAAATAAATGATCAACACTTCCATTTCCGAAAGTGTTTTTTGTTTACAGCATTTTTTCACACCTGCCTAAAACTTTTGCACAGTACTGTGTAACAGTAGAACCAGCACAGTGCACCTTTCAGTCCCTTTCTAACAAGCCCTCGTCCAGAGAGGCCTCCAAATCCCCGTCGCCATCTCTAAGGCCGTTCCTTTACGCTGCACGCTCAAGGGAAATTTGTGAAATGAGTTTAAAGGGTCAAAAGACTGAACGAATTTCAGCTGCACTTGCCAGGACATTACGACCTTTTCAAATCTGAAAAAGTGGTGGATAAAGCTCCTAAATTAAAAAGCAAATGCTTAATAATTCAAAACCATAAACAAGCTAAAGGGTTCACGGCCAACAACTGCAGACACTTTACACTTTGAGAGCTTACTGCTGGAAACAGTAATCAAAAGTTTCATGTTCGTGACGTTCTAACTTCCCAAGGTTGCAAGGCCGGGCGATAAACATATCTAGGCTTAGGGCGAGCACATGTACCATGTCTAACATCTGTACGTCACAGCTGGCGAAGGCATGTTAAAGTTTTGAAACAGAACCTGTGTAGACGTACTGTACTGCATAACTAAACTGCGTGACGTCCCCTCTGGGTAAATTCCTGCCAATACGGTCATTCGACACACTCCTCTCGCCGTCGTAGAGAATGTTCTCTACCGAACCTGGTGTTACACGACACCGACCGTAGCGGAGCTTCCATTTTTGTGAAAGTTGATGGATGACATTCTGAGCAGCCACCAGCATGAGGACAGGTTTGGCTGAAAAGGCTGATGTGGAAACAGTTTATGGAAACCAGTGTGGAGAAGCTGAACCTGGTTTTGTTGAGACCGGTTCTCTATTATTTGGTCCTGCTGTTATTACTTGGTTTCAGGCACCATTTGCAACGTTTTGGGGAGCATTAAATTCCCCATACGGAGTAGAACCTGCGTGCGTCGCGAGAGATCACAGCTATTACGTGCCTTATTGTGGGATTATCTCTGGTTGGAAAAACCTTCAAGCTGTGCTTTTCCAATTTACAACAAACAAAGTTGCTCTTTGAGCGCTTTGTCAAAGCCCATGACGAGAAAATGAGAGGGCATTACAGGGATAAAAGAAATCCGTCAGTGGCACATTCCTTCTTGTCTGCGGTTAATTGGACTAGTCCTTCTTAATGAAACGTTCTCTAAAGGTGTGATTTTGGGGCGGCTCTTCGTTAGGCATCTTTACGCCTCGCTGCTCTGGAGTTATGGAACAGGCACAACACTGAACCCCGTCTGGAGCTCTGGACTGTCAGATGTAAGAGTTTTAGAGGTGAATTCCTCGCCTTTCTCTACATCCGCCAAACACTCTGAACCCAAACAAGCCTCACAGTGTCACACAGGAATACAGTTAAATGTCATTTTAATTCCACGAGATTACACATCTAGCATGAAGGTCTTTGCTACATTTCTGTGGAACAGTGCAGTCGAATTTCTACAATAAATAGGCCTAATTCAGGTTTACAGTGATATTATTGACAGCCTTTATGGCCTGCAAGAACATACCCTGGCAAATGAAATCATTTTAATTGTGGTAGGTCTAGAGGTGCATGCAAAAGTTTGGGCGCACCCAGCCAAATGCCAGGTTTTGTTGATTTGACATTTGTTCTGGCCATTATGCTGTCCATCATCTTAGCTACTTATCCTGAACAGAAAATTCATAAAAGCATGATTTCGGTGGTGGTCTAGTGGCTAGGGAGCCCCAGGATCAGAAAGTCTTGGGTTTGAATCCCTAAGGTACCCTTGAGCAGGGTACTGTACCCATCACTGCTCCCCGGGCACTCTGAACCGCTGCCCCCTTGCTGCACGGTGTGTGTGGGTGAAAAGCAGAGGCTGAATTCCGTTGTGGCTCGTTGTGTGTCGTGTTTTAAGATGACAAGAATGGTCAACTTTTGCATGCACCTCTAACATCGCTAGGTGTAGAATACCAGACGACTAAACATCTTCTTAAACATGTTCTGATCTTTCGTTTTTATCTGCAGAAACTGACTTTGCGTTGCCATGAAGGTTTTTGGCTTCATGTCCAAATCAGGCAAAACTGTCTCCCAATAAAACAGGATTATGAAAGCATTTCAATCGATGATAAAGATCTAAAAAGGAAGTAAACGAATAATCTTATAATATGTGTACAGCAATCTGATGAGAGATGAGTGGTGGTTTCTTCCACTTGCCAGGGTATTTATTTTTTTTTGCTCTTTAGTGTCTTTAAACAGACTGTTTATATGAAAACAGTTATAAGCCCATAAGTCTAGGAATGCAGCTCAGTCTCATGCTCGTTGGTTAATCAGTAACTGTTTGGTGAGAAGCGCGTTAGAAGCAGATTCCAGTGGCTTGAGTTAGAGGCAAGCATGTTAACGATTCAACGACACACACTTCTCACGCGTGATGCTCTTGTTTAGAGAATATGCATAACATCCTTTGAGGCGTAATACTCCCTGAGGTCCTACTAGGGCGGCACAATGTATCGGTTATCGATCGGTATCGCGATATTAGCCTTTACTGATACTAATCCTGATAGCTGCAACATGGGAATGAATGATCCTGACCAATCACAGATGTTCTTACAACTTTGGTCACAGTAACGCAGGCCAGTCCGATCACTGACATGGCGAAGGCCGTGCAGCTTTAGCAGTGTAGTCGTGGCACGAAATTTTTGTCCATATCGTTTGTCCTTAGTCCCGGCTGCTCGTCCACAGTTCACACCAGGGACTCGCACACAGGAGGATTATCCGAATCCTGGCTGTGCATGGAGCTCAGCCCCGTGTCCGAGTCGTCATCGTTTCCACCGCCGCCGCCGCACTTGGAGAGTCCCCGTGCTTCCTCTACCCAGCCGGCACTCTCTTCTGCAGCAGGCTGGACGACAGGAGTGAACGCTGCGTCCTCCGCATCATCGCTCAGACTGTCCATCTTCTCTAGCAGGTCCCTCAGCTCTTTGTCTTTGGCCTCCCACAGCTGCCAGCTCATGTCCAGGTCACTCTTGACCGCCTCCAAGTCCGTGTTCAAGCGGAGTCCAATGTACAGGCTTGTGTCCAGCTGGGTTTTGATTCTTTCCTCTTCCAGCAGCAGTTCGTTGTCCGAGAGAGCGTCCATTTCTGGGATGGTGGCCGGGGGCGCCTCGGTCACGCTTCCTGCGTCCTTGTCCTTCAGCTCTTCTCTCCGCCGCCGCATCCAGCGGTGGTTGAGCTCCTCCTCGATTTGGCCGGTGAGACGATCCAGCAGGGCCTCACGCTCGGTCAGCTCCTCTTGGAGCCTGATGACTTCATCCCACCTAGCAGCGTATTCCTCAAAGCGCTCGCCCTCCTCCGCCGCCGCCTCGTCCTGCTCCTGGCTGCTCTCGGCCAAGTACGTGTCCTGCACGTAGTTGACCCCGTGTATTCGGACGCGATCCAGGTGCACCTTGGCCTCGTACCTCTCGATCTCGCCATCCAGCTCCCGGATGCGTTCCAGCTGCTGTCGGATAGTGTGGTCCTGGGAGACCACCAGATGCACGAGGGTCTCCATCCTATCCGCGGATGCCACCGTCCTGTCCCGGGACCTGTGGCTCTTGTCCCCTTCATCCTCCTCGTCCTCCCCTTCCCTTCTTCCTCTGCTCTGCTTAATGAGCTCCAGCTTCCTGAAGGCCTTGCGCACCACGCGCCTCTGCCTCTCCCGCGAACACAGGATCTCGCGCTCAGGCGCGCGCTCGCAGCTCTCCGCGCTGGACACGACGCGCGCCTCGGCGCTGCGCGCGCCTCCATTCGGCACGGACGCGTCGCTCTTGACCAGCACGAAGCGCACGTTCTCGTGCTCGCGGCCCCACGCGCTCCACAGGCGCAGCAGGCGGGTGCGCGCGGGCAGCACGCGCTCGTAGCCGCGCCACTTCTCCACGATGCAGTAGGAGCGCGTGGACGCGGCGGAACCCTGGTCCTCCAGCAGCGCGCGCACCACGTCCGCGCATGTCGTGCGTCTCGAGAGCCCCGAGACCAGCTTCTCCTCGCGGCAGACCCACACGGACACCTTGCACCCCCCCTGCTCCCTCGCTGAGCCCTCCTGCTCCATCAGCGCACGCGACCCCGGTCTCGCACTCATTCACTCACATCCTGCACGCGAGCGCTTCACGCGCCGCTCCACAGCTCTTTCTTGTTTATCTCCCGAAGCTCTCCGTTCCCGCGGTCCGCGCGCATGTCGGGCAGTCAAGTCCACGAAGTTAATCTCGCTCTCTATTCGCAGGATCTCGCGCCGAGGCGGCAGCTCAGTCTCTGCGCGCGAGACTCCCGAACCCCCGCCTTTCAACCGCGCGCGACACGCCCCCTGCGCACCTCCGAGTCACGTGACCATCTACTTCCCTCCCACCTGTGTTCAGACCGAGGCAGGAGGTAATAATGATAATAATAATAAAAACAATCTTAAGCACAATGATGTTAATATTAACTATTAATAAATCAGTGAAACACCTACAGTCAGTTCCTGGACTAAAGAAGCAGAGCACTTTCTCAGGTTTTAAACCCGGGACTGTTTTATCAATGTGAACACACCACACACAGTGCAGCACCGCGCCCGGGGAGCAGTGATTGGGACGGTGCCCTGCTGAAGAGAAAATGACTGTGACCTACTGGTCCGGGACGCGAACCCACAACCTTCAGATCATGGGGTCTAAATCCCTCGAGCATCACTGACTAGAAGAGCAAGGCTCGTCCCACAGTCTGCTCTGATCTTCTCTTTAGCAGATCTGAGGCTCAACGCAGAGGCACCCTGCTCATGTTTTACACTGGAGCGCCCTCTTGTGGTTACTTTTAGCAGCACGTGCTTGGTACGCAGTGGACAGTTCCTACCAAATGTGGTCCAAGGAAGGACAAACAGTCGCAAGGCTCACTGATACAAAGTTCAGGACTTGAACCCAAAACCCTCTGGTCATGGGGGGCAGCGGTGGCCTAGTGTTTAGGGAGTTGTTCCCCAGATTGGAAGATTGTGAGTTTGATTCCCTCACCAGTAGGTTGCCCTGAGGTTCCCTTGAGCAAGGTACCGTCCCTGCCACTGCTCCCTGGGCACTTTCAATAGCTGCCCCCTGCTGCACATGTGGGTGAAACGCAGAAGTTGAATTTTGTTGTGTTGTGCTGTGCTGCGTTTCACAATGACAAGGGTAGTCACTTTCACTTTCATTATTCCCTAACCATTGGGACACCACTACCCCATGGAAAGGGTTCAAAATTGTTCAGGACAATGACAGAGTGCATCTGCGGGAGGTTCTGGACAAACTAGTCTGATCCATGTTAACCTCACCTCCATACTTCTTCTTCTTTCGGCTGTTCACGTTTAGAGGTCGCCACAGCGGATCATCATCCGTTTCCTGTCCTTTGCATCCTCCTTCTTCAAACCGACCACCTACATGTTCTCTCTCACCTCACCTCCTTACTTACAGGACCTAAAGTATCTTCGAGTCATGTAGGCTTTATTGTTATTTCATTCGTATACACAGTGACACAATGTTCCTCCAGGACCCTGGTGCTACACGTGAGAACATTCATCCGATTCCAGAGCAGAGTTCCTCGTCCTGGCAGTGGAGGCTCGTATGCTACTTTTCCCAGACGGCAGGAGAAGAGTGTGTGCGGGTGTGTGTGTGTGGGGTCTTCATCAATGCTGGTTGCTTTACGGATACAGTGAGTAGTGAAGATGTCCTGAACAGAAGGCAGAAGGACACCGATGATATTCTCAGCTCACTGCCCATTGTAGGGACTTGTGATCGGACACGTTGCAGTTCACTGTGGTTCCTCTGTAGAGGATGGTGGAGGATGATGGGCTCTACTCAGCCTGCGCAGGAAGTAGAGGCACTGCTGGGCTTTCTTGTCGATGGAGCTGGTGTTGAGAGTCCATGTGAGGTTCTCCATGAAGTAAACACCAAGAAACTTGGTGCTCTGAACCATCTCCACGGGGGAGCTGTTGAGGGAGTCCAGGATCCAGTTACAGAGGGTTTCACTTCTCACTCAGATGCTAAACTGATGATGAAGAGCATTCTTTCATAACTGTCCTTTCTGTCCAGATGGGAAAGGGCCAGATGGAGGGTGATGGTCAGGGCATCATTCTTTGAGCGGTTGGGACAATACACAAACTTCAGGGGGGTGAATCCAGTGAGGGTGGAAGTTGGTTCTTTATGTGCCTCATGACCAGCCTGTTAAAGCACTTTGTGAAGACGGGTGCAAGTGACTGGAAGAGAACATGGATTCTCGAGGCGTGTGCACACTTTGCTGCTCTGATGGCTCGAGGCAGGCTTGCCCCCGCTGTTCGTCCTAATGGAGTTTAAGGAGGACGGTCTTGAGATTTGCATGGTTGAGATCTCCAGCAACAATGAACAGTCCATCCCGTTGAGTTTTGGGGATCGCCCTTAGCTTTACTGCTGAGTCGGTTGTTTTGGCAGCACAAGGGGAACAAGGACAATATTTAGGCAGTTGTTTTTCTTGGTGCAAGTCCCACCCACTTCCATAAAACCTCACACATTTCAACAACAAAAAAATTCAAATTATTTTTATTTGAGAAAATTGAAAAAAAGGCAAAATATCTATTTGTGGTACCAAACAAACACATACAGTTTACTTTCATTATTCTCTCATCCCTTCATCTTCAAGAGAACAAAAATGTAAGCCACACCTGTACAACAGAATCGAGACGCAATTTTATTTTACATAAATTTCCCCTCTTAGGAAACAAAAGAACCCAAACACATTTCAGCAATCACACTAAAAGGTACCAGTACCTACATGGTGACAGACAGACAGAAACTGGAGCTTGACACTGACAAGCCACTGAACTGTGGTGTTGGGTCTGATCTTCCACCTCTAGCACGGTTTCTTACAACATGGGTGAGTGGAGGAAGATGGCCCCCCTCAGCCTGCGCAGGAAGCGGAGGCGTTGCTGAACTTTCTTGTGGATGGAGCTGGTGTTGAGGGTCCACATGAGGTTCTCTGTGATGTGAACACTGTGCTCTGGACCATCTCCACAGGGAGCTGGTGATGTTCAGTGGAGACTGGTCATGACGTGGTCTCCTGAAGTCAACAACCATCTCTTTAGCTTTGTCAGCACTGAGACAGGTTGTTGGTTCTGCTCCAGTCCCTCAGTCCCTCATGTATGTTCTAGTACTGTTTCTGCATGTTCTTTTCCATGTGATGAATCAGGGCCAGTAAGGGATGTCCGTCGTGTGTAGAGGACACACTGCAGTTCTGTACACCTGTTTCATTCAGCAGTGCTGGTGTTAGTGATGGACCTGCATTCCTCCAACCTGCTTTACCTCCTCTGTTCCACACACTCACAGTGCTGTACTGAGAGCAGCAGGAACATCACACACACACTGGGTGCGTGTAAGCTCTGCTGCGCTGAGCACACGGATTCAATCACTGCTCTTATCTGCAGGTTTACAAAACGCAAAGCCATCAGAGCCGTAAATAAACCTGCTGGTATTTCTTAACTGAGTGCACAGGCGATTAACACACACCAAATTCAATTTCCCTGAATGCAGAACCGAAAACCAGTTCAAACAACACACACTCGTAACAGAAGTCAATGGTTTTATATCTGGATCTGGGATGAAGAGAATTTTTATAAGTTGATACATCAAGTGAAATGATTGATTTATCAGTTTAAAAAAAAAAAAAAAACATTCTTGAAATATTCAGTAAAACCTTCCAGATTAACCAGAAGGGGGCGACAAAAGTCAAGGCGGTTTAACATCAAATTAAAATCAGTCACAAAAAAAATAATAAAATAAATAAAATTGGTCATGGTCTATTCTTCTGAGGTGAAGCAGGTTGCCCCACCCTCCACACAGCCCTGTGGCAGAGATCCATCTGAGGCAGTGAAGGACTTGTCTTCTTAACCTCTTCCCCCGGGTTGGAAACATGTTACTGCTTGATGGAACCATTTTCTCTTCAAACTTGTGTGTTCATTTCCTCTCATTCATGTTTTCATTTGTAAAAATCATTCCAGTGTGACAAGGCTTAACATCTAGACGCTAGACTAACACTAAGGATAAAATACTACTGTTGTGATGCAGTTTTCCTTATTCAGCCTCCAAGCATCCTTCACAGGCTCCCCACTGCTGTGTGTAAAATAAAACCAGCAGCAAGAAAAAAACAAATACAAAAAAAAACAAAACTCCACATCTGCCCATTGACTTCTATTACAGACGTGTTTCTACTGAGCACATTTCTACTTCAAGAAGTGCATTAAAAAGATTTTCCATGACCATCGACTGTATTATGTAGTAATGACAGACAGCGAGCAGATTTTGAAACATTGGAGTGTTCCTTAAATATTCCACCTTAAAAGAGCTTCAGAGTCAGGGTGACCAGTGTTTTGAAACCAGTGAAAAGAAATGGTTCAGTGTCTGTTACAACTAATGTACTGTATTTCTAAGTATATAAATAAAAGAAAAACTTTAAAAAGGATTACTATATTTGCTGGAAAGAAGGAAGTGACCAAAGCTCTGAATTAATCTCTTGGAGGGCTAAAGTCATTGGACAGCCATCACCATGGAAACAATTAGCCAATCTAAGATTAGATGCATTAATGGATGTTTTTTCTATTTAACATGGTGATGGATTAGTTATCTTGCAGAATCCTACATCCATTAAAGCAGATTCCTTCTAAAAAAGAAAAACCTTTCAAAATCCTTCAACGTTTTAAAGTCTTTTTCTTCTGTTCAATTACCATCGTGTGTCCAATTATCACATGGTAACATGCCTTCTGTTTTTTGCAGTATTAGTTGGTCCTTGGGCCTCGTGTTAAAGTCCCACCTTGTTTAAGCAGGAAAAGTTCTCACTAAAGGCACTTTTATGGTGCAGCACATGTAACAACAGGATACAGAAGCTGCATTGAATTGATGCTGTGTTATTTTTTGGTGTACTACTGAAAGGCAATATTATTGACATACTGTGCTCAGCTGAGCCTGATAGACTTTTTGCCCCTATCATTTTGTACAAGATGGGTTTATAGATATTCTTCCCCAGAATAGAACTGAACAAATTTTGCACTATAACGTCTAAGGCACCATAGACTAACTTTGGCGTGTTGCTGTGTCCATATATATTTTTTTCCGTTATGTGCTTTTTTTTTAATGATCAGGCAGGAATTCACAGCTTTATCTGCAGAGAAAGGTTGATAAACTGATGTAAAGGCTCAAGAACAAGATAAAGGCATTGGGGGGTCAGAAGGTATAACCCTGTACAGAAGCTCTGCTGTGCACAGGTCTCTGCTTAAACGTTTAGAAGCTGAATTATTGTGGCCATTACTTTATAAAATTCTTAGTATTAAAATGTAAAGGATGTTTGTTTTTCTGCAAAACAGGACAGTATGTAAAAGTTGATCCATTTCATATAAAATATCTCCAAGCTATTACTGACATGCAGTATTATTTGAAGGTGTTGGATGAATTTGCAGCTCTATAGAGAACATTTTCATCGATTAATTCATAGCAATTGAAACTGCTTTTGACATCACAGTTAGTGGAAAATTCTGAGGGTCATCAGACCTTGTCCAGCTCATGAAGAGTGAAAAGAGGCTGATAAGTAGGTGATGGTGTAGTGCAGGAGATCTGCTGGACTAGGAGCACTGGTCAAAACAAGTTTCCCCAAACAGTCTTATTTCAAAACAATGCATTTAACATTAAACCACAACCTTTATCTGCCCCTTTGGACAATTATATTTGAAACATTTAACATTCCTCGCAGTTATTTATTCACAAATAAATCTGTTTTTACCTTTACTTTGCTCTGTATCTGTTTAAATATTGTAGTGTTCTGGTACTTTATTTTAAAAAGGTCACATTAGGTTATAATTCATTTCACTCTTCAGACCATAAACGTCTAAATATTTAAGAGAAGAAATATGAGATATTTTTTGGAGTATCTATGAGGGGCATGTTCTTATACTGAGAAATACATGTTTATAGAAACAAGATTCAGTGACAAAAGAACATCAGTGTTCAATGATTAAAAGTAACAAAACCGTACCTCCATTTTACCATCACTCACACCCGTGTAGATTCAGAAAACACAGAACACAAAAAAATATAACAGATGTCATTAATAACAGCCCCATCCAGATATGACAACAGCATACTGGATGTTTTGTATTTTTAAGTCCAGAGGCACAGCCACTTCACATGAGTTTTTTTTAGTCACTCGGTCGGTCCAAAGACTCTCTGAGCCCGTCTGAAACCACGACACATTGCGTCTCTGCGGATAGTTAGTGCTGGGCGCCAGCTGAGAGAACAAGGCAGCAGCTAACCAGCTGAATGTCCTTAGGGGTTTGTTTGTGTGTGTGTGCGTGTGTGTGTGTGTGAGAGAAAGACCGTGAGAAATAGAGTAAAGGCGTCTCTCATTCTTTGACTAGTCTGTAGATATGATGCTGTGCACCGTGTTCACTGTTCGATACCTCGAACACACAGGCCATACACAGCAGCGTCTCCTGTGTTTCTCTGTTTGTGACCACCTGTAATGGTAAAAAGAAGAGTCTGTAAATGGTTACTCTATCACTCTCCAACTCTGTTTCATGTTGTATTGTGCAAAATTCTTAGGCAACCAATGTTGGGGCAGTACACATGTTTCTGCCTAAGAAAATATGTTATAAGAGTTGATAAAATGAAGAGTAAAGCTAAACAACACTTAAATTTTGTTGAAAGAGTACTTGACTACTGCAGTTAGTTCCATCCAAAGATACGGGCCATTTATATCTGACAGGAGTGAGGTCTGGACTTACTAGCAGAATGGTAAAGTTCTCCAACACACTGTTCATCATGTACTTCTCAGGAAGGTGCTTGAGCTTGTGGATGAAGTTGATCATGTATTCACACATCGGTGAGCGGTTTATTTTGTACACAAACCGGCCGTTCTCAAAGCGGGCATACTCTGTCTATTGAGCGGGAAATTGAAGAGCAAAGTTATTTTGGGTTTTTACAACACTTGCAATACTGCTGAAAAAAACCCTTCTCCACCTAACAGCATTATCACAGCTGAAAATAAAGGACATGTTGTGGGAGACAGCGAGCGCTTAAGAGTCAGTTCAGTATCTATTAATCAGATGACTTCTTTTCTTTGCTCCAAGCCAAGAATTTCTATTCCTAATGTCTTCATGTTAAACCTCTGCTCTACAATTTCATTATCATTCTGGACAAGGTTTCTCACCTCCACTTTTTCCACCACCTGCTTTCCGAAAGAACACACTTTGGTGGAGCAGGTAATGGTCATGTTGTCTGGACTCTCATACTGACTGGTCACTCCATAGAATGCACCTGAATCCTCTTGAAGGTTGCAGTTCAAGTCAGCCTGAGGTTGCAGAATTCAGAAGCAGTTTATATAAAACCTACTTGTCTAAACAGTCAATAAAATATGAAGCATATGAATATAATAATAATAATAATAATAATGATGATGATGATGATAATAATAATAATAATAATAATAAATGAGATTCTAATAAACAAAGGAATCACCTTTATGTTAATCACTCTTAAAAAAAACAAACTAACTAAAAACTATTTATTTCTAAATAACTACTATTTTGTCCTACTATTACATATTAGGTCATTCTGTCCATGCTTGCATTTACGAATGTATTGTTTTGAATGTACAACAAACTCTTTGGTCTTAACCTCCTGCCGGTCTATTCCTTCCTACCTCTGCCTGCACTTTTATTATTCTTCCACCACTCAATAGCCATTGTTTTTGTGCTTGCACCCAACATGGCCCTTATCCCCTTCCAGCAAACACACACACACACACACAAACACGCCTGAACACATTGGCTTTCACATGAAGTAAGCTGTTAGAAAGGTAAGCTTGTACAAATCCCGAAGTTAGTGGTCACCATTCACTCTGAAGATGTAATGAGTGTGAATCTCCAGAGAGAGGAGCCAGAGGGCCACAGCATGAAAAGGAGACCGGCAGTGAGACAGGAAAAAGAAGGAAACGGGGAGGAGGGAGGGGAATAACATTTGAGTACAGAGTGAGGTAGAATGTATGACAAAGTGACAGAAAGAGAAAACAGTAGAAGAGTGTGGAAATCAGGAGGAGAGAACAGCAAATAAAGAGAGTGACAGTGAGAGACTGAATGGAGGGGGAGGGGGTGTATGTAACAGAATGAGAGAAGGAGAGAGAATACGTGCTGATCTCCAGGTCCCTGATCCACAGCACCTGTGGCCCAGAGAGGCAGGTGTTTAAACAATGCCTCTGTATTGCCTGCAGCGTCAGGGCTGTTAAAGCAGCAGAGTAGAACATGCTCTACTGCTCATACCCCTGCACAGACATCAGCACAGACACAGCACCTGAACACCCGTTTCATCGTCTTGCTGGCTGTGATTAACTCATGAGACAAAATTCAGATTCTGATGCTGTACACGTTACACTCTGCTGTAACAAGGGGGAAGAAACCGCAGCAAAGGCCTCCCAAATATTTACTGAATGTGACAACAATGTACATGACTGAGCACTTGACTCACCCAGAACTTGACTAAGAAGAATGCATTCTGGGGGCCCTTCCCAAACAGATCCTTCAGGCCTCCTTTCTTCTCAGGGAATTTGTCGTAGATCTGACGGATGTCCACTGACTCCAGGAGAGGGTCGCTGTGCAAGTGGTTCGTTTGACCGATGTGTACGAACAGATGCTTGTTGTACTGCGAAGATAAACTGCTATCAGACTGACAGAAAAACATTTAAGTCCTTCTCATTGCTAGTGAATTATACTTTGTAGAAAATTTCCACTTTTATACGTATTTACTACTAAGGTTGCATTTGGACTTGAAGATTAATTTCTTGTCTGATTTTAATATTAAACGCTACTGACATACCACAAGTTCTTCCGATTTTCTAGATCAGAAACTCATGTTCTGAAGTTTCAAACCACTGTTTTTAAAAATGTAAAACCAAATACTTTGCAGCTACATGTTTGAGGAAAAAAAAAAAAAAAAAAAAACTAGATGTGCTCAACATTGATAATGAAGCTATAATCCAGACCACCTCATTTTCTCAGGTAGATATGAGCAAGAAATTACAGCAGGTTAAAATAGTATATTACTGATCAGTTCTAAACTTAGTTTTGCTCCCAAAAATGGTCAATAAAATATCTTCTGTATTTAAAACTACACAGCAGAAAATACTGTTTAATGTAAATGTAAATTAAACTGTAAAAAAAAAACAACAAAAAAAAACACACTTTGTATTTCATCAACAATCTGAACTTGATATATTACCTGCATCTAGTCTAAAACTGTTACACAAAAAGTGGAGCAAATATATTTTCTCTCTGTTGTACAGATTAGATTGATAGCTGCTGTCATAAAATCACAGGGAAAAAACAAGTCATAGAGCCTCTGTCAGAATGATCGATCATTGAGGTCTGCTTGAGAAACAGAAGGAGAACAAACTTAAAGCACAGAAGCTATGGGCCTGTCAGCAAAGTACACACACGTTTAGAGGGCATGTAGGAGTTTTGGTAAAGAAGTAATATCTGCAAAATGTAGCGGGGCATTTTAAACGAGAGAACATAACAGTCTTTTACCATACTATACTATATTACAGACAATTTTAGTACAGTAATACTTTTTCCATGTTTTTTTTCTTCTTTCTTTGAAAAAAATAGTAACTTTTTTTTAGAAAAAGTTAATAGATTGAATATTATCAATTTAATTCATAATTGATTCCATAATCACTGCTTTTGTATCACCGCCCTTATAAATCCCACCCAGGAAATAACCCATTTGGTGGCAAGAAAATGTTTGTTACTCACAGACTCTGGGTCCCTCTGCTGCTCCAGGAATGAAGAGAACTCGACAAGCCTCAGTTTGGTTGTGCCAATAGAGCGACCTTGCCATGCTGGTGGAGTGGCCGCCGGCACTGTGGGGGGCTCGAAACCTAACCCGTTAACACATGATGAGTTTCTACTGAGTTTCACCACCTTATTTTTTCTGAAGTGGCGAACTGTGTAAACTTTAACGTACCTGATAAAGCAGTGGCCGTCTGAATGGGGTAGGCTTGCTGGGCGAAAGGCTTAATGCTGTGGAAACAGACAAGAGTTCATTTACTCATTTACAGTTACACTTTTCCACTGGTCTACAGTTCTATGTTCAAGTAAAGGACAGATATTTCAGACACACAGCTCAAACGAATTACACTCTTAATATGGGATTTCCATACTAATCTATTTAGCTCACGATTTAATCTGTGTGTGGGTACTGTCCCAAAGAATGCCGAATAAACCCCATCCATGAACTGCAGAAAGTCCGTCAAACAAGCCCAGTTTGTATGCAACAATGTAGCTTTTCAAATCACTGAATGGCTAGGAGTGATTTATTACTGTAAATAGATTTCCCATTAAGAGAATTATTTTTTATTTTATTTATTAGCCTTGATTTAAAAGCTGTAATTGTTCAGTAACTGTCAAAGATAAATAGAATGATGCATTTTGGACACGGCTACACTTTAAAGCTGCAGATTCACACAACTTACAGATGTGGATTTGTAGAGGGGCAGCATCATAATAGTGTAATAATAATATAGTAATAATATTCTACTTGATCAATAAATTGGTTTCACAATATTTTAAAAAGGTTATTTTAAGATGCCACTTCTAAATGATGGTGTATACAGATATATAGACAAGCAGACAGATATTTCATTACTACTGCTATAAAGAGGAACAACCCTACATAGGATTAAGATCCAGCAAATGCAGCTATACTCACTCTTGTGAAGATCCTGGATGCCCGGTTGAAAGCTGCCAAAACTATAACCATAATGAAACAAACAAGCAGAAAACAGTCACACCACATACACCAGCCAAAGAAAACCTGGCTCAAAGCAGAAACTCTTCCATTCATCATCTGGATTCTTTGCGTAAGGGCAAAGTTGCTATCTAACTGCTGCGGTTTTGGAGCTCTTCTCTCTGGGTTTAAACACTGCATTTCTAAATCAATCTGAAACGTTTGTAAATCTCTGTTCATGGTGTCATTATGGAGAAAGAGCCTGATGAGGTTAGGGTGTCTTTAGGGACTCTTACCGTTGGTGCTCCAGGGAAGCTGGGCTGAGGGAGGCCTGCCAGCCCCAGCTTGTTGTGGATGGCGGTGGCAGAGACGATCTGAGCAGAAGACATGGCCGCCATGCTCTGGAGCGCTTTGTCTTTCACGCTTTGATCCTTCAACAACACAAGAAAAAAAAAAAAAAAGATTTTAACTGGAGTGTGTGCGTGTTTGTGTGTGTGTGTGTGTGTGTGTCACGCCGTAAGGGATGCAGCAGAAACAGCTATCGACAGAATCCACACACTGCATGCAGGGACAGGAAGAGGAATGGGCAAAACTTCAATTCACTGAGGGGGCTAACAATTTCATACTTTTAACTGGAAGAACTATTTACAACACACTGAATTATCAAATAAGCAAAAATAACTTCTCTCTTTATGGTTAATTTTTTCTTTTTACAAAGTTACAAGTCTTTACACTGAAAGAATGTAAAGATGGAAGAAATTGTTTAGGACTAGGAATGAGATCATGGCCGTGTGAATTATGATTTAAAGACAAGCAGACAAAAAGGAAAAAATATAGAATAGTAAACCGATTTCATTCCTTTAGGAAAAAAAGAGCACCTAAAAGGTCTGTCAGTACAAAGTAAAATGCAGAATGATTTTGGCTTTATAATGATTTAAAATAAAATAATAATAATAAAAGTAAATAAAAAACAAAGAAAATGAGGAAAAACAACACAGGAGGTTTTTGAACATGCACGCTGTTCATCTTCTCTATTTAGTGAATGAGAAGTGGAGGAAGCTTATGTTAAAGCCAATGGGAAATAAGCAAAAGCCTGTTGGTTATACACGCACTCCTGCAAAGTAAAGCAGAGTCAGCTGGAGCACTTTGCTGTTATGTCAAGAAAACCTCTTGGCTTTTTGCTGTTTTTGAGGTTTTGCACATAAATGAGACCGAATGCTACCATTGTTAGTCCTCAAAGGCATTCTGTTAATTAAAAAAATCCGGTTAATTAAAAGAATCAACTATAAGCACCTTGACATTTTGCTAGAATAAGGCTAATGCCCTGGAATTTCTGCTTGTGAAAAATGCACCACACAAATTTCATTTGAAATTAACAGAACTGGAAACCGATAACTATTACATTTTTTCACCATTTAGACCTAAATTCAATGACAAGCTGTCACTGTTAACCTCCTAAAACAGTTTTCTCCTGTACTTGTTCCTGTTCTCTCTCTATATCTTTATATATTTTTTCTTTTCTTTCTGTACACCTGTCTTTTTTTATAAGAGCCCTGTAACGCCCAAATTTCCCATTCGTGGGATAATAAAAGATCACTCTACTCTACTCTAGATCCGAATCATCTTTTGTCTTCTCTCTTGAGGTTCTCTCGTGACAAAACAGCAACGAAAGCAGCCAGTTTGTGTTTTGAATGCAGCATGCTGTCGCAGTGCGGGCGGGACGCAGAGACTGAAGTTGGTCTTCAGTAGTTTCCAGCCTAATGGAACAATAAAGGGCTACGGAGCTTTGCATGGTCATCCACGAGCCAAACAGCAAAGTGGCAGCATACCTCAAGTTGAGTACTCACCAAATTAGTCACCTGTACACAAACAGACGGGACTCATTTTAATCAGACTGCCCTTGTTGTGCATACTTGAGGCCATGTGTTCCAAAATAGTCCAGTATTAAGGTTATTTAATTATTCTATAAGACATTAAATGGAGAAAGCAGTCATTTTTAAAACTGCTGTATAATTCGGTTGTTGAAATGTAATTGTGATTTGAACGGAAGTGGTTCAACGTAAACTTACAAACACAGATTCCTTTCCAGTGGTGATGATGGGAACCTGCCATTTCTACAACACAAATATAGCCATTTTATTTACTATCCAAAACCAAAAGTGAATTAGGGTAAATCTGGACAAAATATTTGACTATTTTGCCCCCATATCTCTGCCATCAATGGATTTTTAAAAATGTTTTGGGCTAAAACCATGTCTTAATAATGTCTCAGGCATTACATACCATATTAAAAGCCATTTCATGAAATAACTTTATGATACAGCTTTTAGAAATGAAAATGAAATAAAAATTTAGAAATTAAACTTTTCACAGGTCTGGTTCCGTTCACCACCAATGTGAAAAGTGAATTGGCCAATTTCACTAAAACAGAGCATTTCAGGAAAAAAATAAAAAATAAATAAAAAACGTTATTGATTAAACTGTAGAATCAATCCCATCGTCTTTTCATATCATTCTCATTCACAATAAAAGTTGGAGCCAGACGCTGCAGTTATAGCCTTTGGAAAGCTTGGTTTGGAAAAGAATCAGGAAGGACAGAAAAGTCTTCTGACAAACATACCTCAGCCCTTTCAATACTGCACGCAGCCATGTTACAGTGCTCAGTGAGTGCAGAAAGCACACATGTATTAGGGTCAAATCCTTCAATTCATCATCAGTTCCAGAGATTAATTAAATTACTCACATGCACTGTCTGTTTAGAATGCACCGGTGAGCATTAATGAGTTGTCCAGTTCATAAGCTGAAGTGAATGAATTAAAATTGATGGGTATGAACTGAAATGGAATTGCCATTTCAGTTCATGAATAAACTGTTTTCATGGAAAGTTAGTGGATTTTGCTTAAAATGCTTTAATACCCAATTTAAAGCCATGCAATTTTGTTTGTTAAAAAAAAAAAAGATGAGGGAAATGATGTGTTAGTAAGTTTGCAGTCAGGCCAATCTAAATGCATCATGGTGGATTCTGTTTAGCTAAAGTATAAATTAATTATTCATATTTTTAGCTCTCATATAAAAAACAGACCAAATACAATAACAGCTGAAAGGAAGAGTATTCCACAATACCTTATTATGTTGTCAGTCATGTCTATCAGACAGACATGCCTCTTCCAACTCAAAATTATAATTATCACTTTTAAACTGCTCAGAAATGATCTACATATTGACATAAATGACACTTTTCAGCAGTGATATACATGTAAGATTACTTTTGACATTTAGTGGCAAAAAGAATGAATACGCTAATTTTTCCCCCATTTAGCAGACTTTATGAATACTGCAAATAAACATTTAAGTGGTTCGCAAAGAAATCCTAATCTATCTCTTTACAGATAAAAAGTGCATTCAATCACTATATACAGCCACTAGCAGGAATTTGGACAGAAAACTTTATTAAAGGAGCTGACATAGAATATACTCATATCATCCCTGATATTATCTAATTCAAAAACCCTGTCAAGGCATTCACTGTCTGATGGACAGTGATTTAGTGATTTATGAGAATACTGAACGAGCAAAATAATTTTTAAACTCACAATTTATATCTCCCAAAAATTAAACTTAACTTTTTCCCAGAACTACTTGAGGACAAGGCCATATTTAGACATCGGCTGTCCTTCAATGCTTTTACGAATAACTGCTCAATGTCCACATTATATGACTGATCATTGAGGGTGTCCTTACAATGCCTGGCAGAGTGCAGCTCCCTCCAAAACAAATACACTTTTTGTAGAGAACAGGAAGGAAGCAGGGGAAAGACAAACATGCAGGAGAAAAGAAGTTAGAGCCGGTCGAGCGCATACTGAGCAGGACGCACGCACACACACACACACGCGCAAACACACACACACACACACACACACACAGAATCTGGGTTACACACAGCCAAGCAGCAAAGCGTACACTCACAATCAGTTATTATTGAAATGTATATAGGATGTGTACACGCACGCACGCACGCACATGCACACACACACACACACACACACTAACACAAATAAAATACAAACATTACATGATGTCAGAAGGCTTTCTAACACACCTTTAGTTTGGCATGTAGCTCTCTGGACTTCCTTCGGGCAAGAACCTGAATGTGACTGGAAACCTGTTCTCACACAGATACACACACAGATAAACATTTGTTTTTATACAGTGGCAGAACTTGCCATTACACATACTGCACTGTGCAAAAGTCTTGGGCAGATCTAAGAAAATTGTTTAAAACAGTTTGTCTGGGCAGTAAGTATGTGTATGAAAAAGATATAATATTAGAATAAAAAAATAGACCGTAGCATAACAGACTTAAAAGCATCTCAATCCGTTTAATTAGGTTAAACCTGGTGTGAGATGGAGAGTTTAGGAATGATTTAAAAGAGATGTGTTTCATATTTATTTTTTTGTTTGTTTTTTTAAAGTCATTTTGCTTTTATTGTAATGTTAGTGAGCTTCTTTCCAAACAAGTAAATGCTTACAAATTAATTTCTCAGACACATAAGACATCCTCTTCAGGGAACACATTTAAGCATGGCATTTACCTGCACACTTCCTCAACAATTTAGTTTCATATATTAAAAAAAATGTTTTCATTGGAAATAATTTTATCAGGGGTTTTGAAATGTTTGTACTGATTAGTATCAATATTTCACAAAAAAAAAATTTGTTAATACTAACCCTTAAGCTAACCTTCTTATCCTCAGAAACCAAATAGAAATGCTTCCACTCCAAGTTGAAGTAATGCAACTTCAGGGGAAACAAAGCATTTTCTATAATCAAAGTATTTTCATATGAATGCCTGGGTGTTCCTCAGTGAGACTAAAAAAATGATTATTGCAATTATTGTGCATTAGTGCTTTACATATCTGCAGTTAAATTTACTCCAGATCAACAGAAATACACAAAGTGCAACATTTACACACTTTAGATGCTTCATTTACACTGGTTTTACGGATAAACAAATTAAACCAAAGAGCTACAGGCCAGATATACATGTTGTGATAATAACCTTTAGCTAAACATGTTGCACAAGGAGTACCAACCTGTTTTCTTGTTCTTGTCTTGCCGGTCCTCAGTTTGATGTATCTGGCTATCAATTCATTACGACCTACAGAGAGGAGAAATACTAACTGTGAGTCGTGTGCCTCTGTACGCTCAGGATGTAAATGCTCATGGTGAACATTAATACTATAAATTTTATAGTATAAACCCGTCAGCATGTAGACACCTGGCCATCACACCTACATCAGGATTAATATGGAGTTGGCATTAACAGACTCCAGTTTTTTGAAAAGCAAACCAAAAGATTTTGCCTAAGGGTCCTCGCCGGACTACTGAAAAAGAGCTTCGCACTCTTATTTATCCTCCAAAACATACTATTGGAATAGTGAATTCTGGAAGGCACTTTCCTGGCATAATGCCTTTTCATGTGAATAAATAAAAAATAAAGACCAGATTCTCTCTAGTTTTACATTTTTGTTTCTTTAAATGTTCTTACACACATACATACACAGAGTAGGGACATGCTCGTGTTCTTTATCTCTTGTTGGACTGTGAGGATATCATGTGACACCAGGCCAAAAAACGTCTGGAGATTTTTCTCCAGCTAGCTTTTACCCAACGTGCCTGTACTGTAATCTCCTACAGCCCAGCAGCCCAGACCTGGGCCTCCTTATTCTTCCTTACACGCACGCACACACACACACACACACACACACACACACACACACACACACACACACACACACACACACACACACACCACACATGTACACATAACACCACAATACAGGCATTCATGCCTGCCCTGCTCAGATCAAAGGGCCACCAAATGGTCGGCTGTAAGCATGCTTACTGCTGCATAATTCATTCTTTTCAGCTGCTTGAAAACATGCTCAGCTGGACTTGGCATGGTTGCAATACAACCTCCAGAGAGAGAGAGAGAAAGAGAGAAAGAGAGAGAGAGAGAGAGTGTGTGTGTGTGTGTGTGTGGTGGGGGTCCATGTAGAAAGTGCTGTGCACTATGAGGGGTGTGGAGCAGAGGCCACTCTCCAAACAGAGTCAGCTGATCACTGTAGTTGTTGCTGCAGCTCTTCTGAATAACATTAAATGTGATTAACAGACACAATTCATTTAAATGCGGAGACATAACACACTCCTGGGACCTGCCTTCACCACACACTGCTGCAGCAATCCTTCAGAGGCTTTACTGACAGCAGTGTTTGTAACTGAGAACACTTTCTTTTATGATGCAGTGGACACTCTTTGTGTACACAAAGTTTGATGGAAATGAATGTTTTTGAACAAACTGATTGTTCTCAATGAAAAAATCTTTTGTATCAATTAACCCTCCACCTCCATTAATCTGTCCCAAAATGTAAATGTTTTTCCAATAATAATGAATTCAACATCTGATTAATGATGAATAATACATTTATGACAGTTAATGAAGTTGACAAGGCAACGTCTAGCAAGAACAATAAATGTTCCTACCTGATAATCCTTCTAGGTTATTGTGAAATGTTTTATCAAGAAAGAAATACTCAGTAGGGGAAACAGATGTTTTAAGAAATCATTTGGTAAATATGTAAAAGGCATGGTAAATACATGCGTAGTGGAGAAACCTTGAAAACTGTTTATAGTTCATCATTCCCAGCAAACCACTCAGAAACGCTTTGTTTACTTGCTCTGTCAAATTCTAAACAAATCGGTGGCATCGTCCTTCAGTTTATCGAATGCTTGTCCTTTAGGGAAATCAAGTCGGAGCAAATTAAACAAAATAAATTAAATCATGCCGCTTTGAATTCCAGAATTCTAGATTTTTTTTTTGGAATGATTATAAAAGCTCAGTTATATCTAAATCATTCGGCACATGTTTCTTCAAACCTTTGTAAACTGTGGCATCACACAGGCTTTACTCGCATGTTACTCAGCCCAGCGACTTATGTGGTTCAACCCAACTGACTCCAGTTCCCAATAAATAGGGTCACTTGTAGGTAAATAAAAAGATCAGTTGGTTTTTTTCCCCCAAGAAGGAAACTTCATTCACTGAAACAGTAGAACAGCTGACAGTCTGGTTTCTCACCAGCCAAATATTATGACAAGAGAGTTTTGAAAAGAGAGTTTGGAATGATACTGAAACAACTGAGCTTCATAAAGAACGGTGGTTATAGAGATTTTACACAAGTTCTCCACATTAACGTCACATCCAGTCAAAGGTTAGCCACTGGAACTCAAGGAGTTACTGGAACCTACAGATGGTCTGCATGACTCAGAAAGCTGATGCAATGCTGAATTTGTAGAAAGCCTCTAAGTGCTTAACACACCAAGCTCATGAACAAGAGGTACAAGGAGAGCCCGGTAAAAAGGTTAAAGCCCAAAGAGGACTGTAGCCAAGCTGACCAGCTTAAGCGTTCATAGTGAAAGAAGTAGTGTCAGATGGTTTGCATTCCTAAGGAGCTTTTTAAAAAACCTGCTAAAGGGTGAATGCAGTGGGTATGCAGGTGGAGGCCAGACAACAAAGAGCAGTTGAATATGCTGGGAGTCAAAGATCATCACATCAAAACAGTACAGAACTGCTTGGAGATGTGTCTGTTGAGCAGTGAATGAAGGATCTGCTGTGGAGCGCTGGGGAACTCCCACCGCTCACATTCAAAACTAAAGCTGATGGATGGATTTCAGGTTGACCTGGAATGACCTGCTGTGATCTTAAAGTATGTCAGGGCACACACCGAGGTAAAAGCAGCCCATAGAGATGAGAGTCGGCATAACCATGTCGTGATAAGTTCTGAAGCTTACCCTGCCCTGTCAGGCTCAAAGATTAAGTTCTGAGAGCAATAAACCAAATAGTACTCTGGTTCCTCTTATTCAGTCTGCTAAATGCCGTAAATGTAAATGTAAATATGTAAAACTTGCTTTCAATGTGGATACTTGTTGAAAAAGCTGACGTGCTTGCGTTTTTTGAAAGTTTATCCAAGACTAAATCCTTTCTACAGTTATTCTCACTTTGCTTTGTAATGACCGTTGTGCTTTGATCTTTAACTCAAATTAAAATTTCAAATTAGGATGCCCTGGGTCAAATTACAATTTTGTTTATTTTCATAGTGAAAATAAGTTTAGTGTTAAATTTATTGGCTGAATTTGACAATGCTGAGAGAGACATGAATTGTGGCCTGTGCAAAAAGAGGGCATATTGTTTTAATGTTTTATGTAAAACCTAAAATGTGCACACAAAAAAAACCATAAGAAAATGTGATTAAGTGAGGCTCTATACAGGATGTGCTTAATTTCACTTGGAAAGTTGGCAAAATGTAGTTTCACCAGTGGTATTCACATTTTTGGATACAACTGCTATCAGACTTCACAAACATCCCCAAATCTATCCCCAAATGCCAATTATGTGAAAACCCAAATACAATGAATATGACTTTTCCCGTTCAGCAATGAATATTCTCAACATCTTTTCCTGTTTGTTTGCTTCTTTGAAGTAGCTTAACACAAATGAAAAGTCTGAGTTTTCATGCAGACTCATTTCCAGTAACTGCTCTTTTTAAAACAGATTTTACCACAATCCCATGGAGCATTACAGCACAACATTGATGTCAGAAGTGCAGAGAGAGCCAGCTTGCGGTTCAAATCTCATACATGCCACACACACACACACACACACACACACACACACTTAATGTGGCTCCTCCATATAATGTCTTTTTCCTTACAAGCGTTACAATCGTGGCTCAGCAAAAAAAAAAAAAAAAGCTTTAAGAGAACAGTCACTAATCCTGTCAGAACTGATTAAAAATAGCATTTCATGTTCTTCAGATGGTCATTTTCATTTGTCATTTGTCATGAGCAAACTGGACCACAACTGCAGCTTCAATTAAGTGCCCAAAAAAAGAAGGCATAAGAGAACAGGTTTGGAAATTCTCTGTAAGAGACCCTAGTCCAGATCATACCACAGAGAGTGATTTATATTTTTGTTTATATGAAAATTTTAAATCATCTTTGTGACTAACTCCAACTCCATGTAGGAGAGAAGTCCAAATCCTGCAGACAATAGTGCTTTCGTCCTGTTAGCCCTGATGGATGGCTCAAAGGTCTCAGGCACCATTAGCATAATAATGTACTAAGCTATTAATAGTAAGGTCCAAGTATGAGAACTTGGCTTCAGTAATGGAGTGCACAAATTTAGCTTTGCAGTCATTTTTTAGCACTTGTGATGGGGTAATGTTTGTGGCAAAACTCAAACATGCCACAAAATGTTAGTTTTTGTTACTCTTGATAAACACAGTCATGATCTCCACAATCACATTCAATTCTGGTATAATTACATGGTAGAACAGAGTGGCACAAATCTGGTTGAAACTGACATGAGGGAAAATAGTCAATAATTCAACCATGCCATGATTGATTCAGCAGAGGGAAATAACAGAGCGTGTTCTAAAACACTCCAAGACCAATGCCAAGTAAGATATTACACTACCAGATAAGATTTTTAGCACTAGGGTTAAACTTAAACATCCTTTCTGATATGGCTAAGTAGTTCACAGTTCACAGCACTATCCAAGAATATCTACCTGTTGATTTAGCACACTCATTCAAAGAGAGTAAAAGCTAAAAATGCCATATGGTTTAAAGTAAATGTCAGCCTCCAAAAGCAGATGGTGGTCCGAACAATCCCTTCGCTAGGAGTCCAGCAGCTTAGGCTGATGATCTACAGTCCCACTGCAGGTGTTTGCCTCAGAGCAGGACCAAAGGGGTGCGGATAGATTTCCACTGGCCAGATAAAGCCTTTTCACGTACACACGCGTGTGTGCACACACACACATACACACAGACACACACACACACACTTGCCTGCTACCATCTGATTAGAGCTAACCAGCTGGTCTTTGTGAGGGCTAGAACCCGTAACATGATGACACCCCTCTGTCCGCAGCCCGTATTCACAGGGCCAGATGGCGTGAAACCGTGACGGAAATGTCTTCAGTATTCTGACGCTCTCCATACAGGAGCGCTGATATGACCGAGTACCAGAACACATCCGAGAGACACATACTTCACATCATCAGAGAGGATTTTGCTACAAATCTTTAAGACACCAGCAAACAAGCACAATGATTTCAAAAGCTCTGATGTAGCAGACAACTTCTCTGGGATAAAATTATTTCTTTTGAACTATTAGCAAACTATTGGTCAAAATTGCATTATAAACACAAAACTCTTAGTAAAAAAGATTCTATAAAAGGTATTAAAAGAGTTCTTTGTGATTTGGTGAAGACTAAGTAACATCTGAGAAGAGCCATATATTAAGTGCATCTTTAGACTAGACCTTAAATCGGATTATAAAACAAATCTTTGGTAAATTGTTTTTGCAATATTGGCATTTACTACTGCTATATTACAATCACACAAAGCTACTATTTACCATAGAAAAAAATTGAAAACTCATTTGTATTCTGAACATCGTGAGAAATCTTGATGTTTGTCAAAATAATGCAGCTATGCAAGTCATTTAACTGCCTCTTTTATAAAGCTTATTTGCTGAGATTAAGCTACTTTTAGTGCACAGTAACACATTAAGAACCAGCAGCCAAAAGATGTGATAGAAAATGAATATGTAGCTCTCTTGCTTCATTGGAATATGGAGAATTTGTAGGTAAGGCAAGAAATGTCATAATGGCAAAGGTTTACAAAACTAGTGGATGATTACACTTCCTTTGGACACATTGTGTTGTTGGGGCATTCATGTTAACCACAGCTGGCACAAATCCACTGACCAAGACTGAATGGTTAGTTTGGAGTCCTTTTTTAAAAAATAAAACCAATTAAGCATGCTTCCTGTGAGTGAGTGTGTGTGCGCGTGTATGTGTGTGTCCTGACATGGCACGTCGACTGGAAACATCACACCAGCTTGTTGGAAATCACATGTAGAAAATCCACACTGCTTTCAATGATGCTTTCTCTCTATTATGTTGGACAGTATTAAGAGTGGTGAATTTTCTGTCAGAGAAACTCTACAGCTAAAATAGTATTAATGAGCAGCCAACCTTTGCGCATTACAAGATAAATTGGTTCAGTGAAAACCATGTTGTGGATTTTAGAGTCCACCGTGGAAGAGCATAATTTTTAACAAGCTGCAGTTCATGAGTGTTGTATTTGCAATTTGGAACAAATTGTGATAGAAAAAATAAATATACATGTTATTGCAACACTAAACAACACAACCAAACTGTTACACATCACTGCACATACTGAACATTAAATTATGTTTAGCTCATTAAACGTACATGTATAATTAAATCTATAAATCCACTTAAAATTCAATCCTGGAGCAAGTTTTAATATTCTGCTAAGAAAAGGCTTGATACATGAAGCTTGAAGAATTCAAGGCACATCAGGGTTTTAAGTCTGATCCAGTAGTGACATGACTAAACTTTGAGGACATGGTGCTGCATTCTGGACCATTTACAAGGGGCTTTGTTGCATTTTTACCCTTTGCCACCAATTATTTCTAACACTAACGTTGTTGAGTCAAATGTCTTTGATTCAAAAGACTGCTCATGCATCTTATCTTAACCGGTTGAGCAGCCAGTGGGGTGCCGCCTACACCTTTCATTATGACAAGCATTCCTGTAACAAAATGGACATATAGATCTGAGGTATTAAAAAATACATAAGTCAATGTTAATAGTGAATATAATTCACAATAATTAGTTTAAAAATAAAAACAAAACCTCAATGTCTCAAGGCTGAAGTAGAGAAACAACAAATCTAAAAACCTTGGGGCCTACTCATAGGTGGCTAATGGAATACAATGCCACGTAATAGGAATGATGGTTGTTTGTAGCAAGAAATTAGTTTCTATTTCAATCATGCATCTGTTTTCAACTATTTGTGGGTGAGAAGAGGTGGGAAGCCATATTGTGTCAGGTGGGCTGGCCCTCCTGTTATTACTATATAGCCCTTGATCAGAGATAAAGATAAGGCTGTTTTCAAGTGAAAGCTGAAAAGAATACACTAGGGTAAATGTTAGATAAGCAAGAAAAGCTTCTGACAGAGGGGAAAAAATCTGCCTTTACTTCCTATACACTTTAACCAACAAAAAATAATATATACATACAAACAACGACAAAATGATATGTATTTACTTGCACTCATGGATGTAAGTATGCTCATTGTGAAGGTTTCTCCTCTTACAGTCTAAAGACTAGATCATGTATTTGGACAGCAAGAAAGAGTAGTACAATTGAACTAATCGGATAAACAGTAGCTTTGTCCTGATTGTTTCTGCAACACCAAACATGCAGTTGTTGAGTTTAAAAGTGTCTGTGAGATTCCTGAAATACATTATAAAGAAACACCTGTCATGTCTCCAGCATTTATTTAGAGAAGCCATTCTTGATCTTGATTGATTGTATTTAATTTGGGAAATCATGCTTCAAAAATGACCTATCACTTGACCCCATTTTCTTTAGTACAAAAGAAGCAAGGTGCTTTTTCCCCATATATATATATATATATATATATATATATGAACACACAGAATATACAGAGTTTTGTCAGGGTGGCCCTGAGCCCTATTCTTCCTTCTCCAAGGCACAAGACAGCATTCATCAAAAAGCGATTCCCCATGCATTTTCACAAGCACTTTCTTCAGTACTTTCTTCAGTTCTTTCATGCACATCAAGTGTCCCACTTCAATTCTGCAACTCAAAAAGGAAAAAAGAGAAGAGTTTGCACAAATTGAAACCAGGGAAAATAAAACTTTAGAAAAATGTTTCAATATAAAATTTCATGAAGTCTCATAATATGAGGAAGAAATTAACTGTGACTCTTAGAATGGTCTGTTTTTGGGGTATTTCTGAGAAAGAAAACAGAAAATAATTAGTATTTATACTTTATTATACTAATTATTACATTTTGAATTGATAACACATTTGAATGGCTTTATTAATGAAAAAAATTTATTTATTTCGCTAAATTCATATTTATTTATTATGAATTTGCTATTTATGCTCTTTAGAGTCACAGGCACAATAAATGATAATGAGAACATTTTACTCTCTTACAGGTCAGTGCTATTTTAGGACTGGAAAACAACAGCATCTCTTTGCGATGTGATGGACATTTGAAGACTGTGACCACATGCTGTCATTAAACTTCCGAATGAATGATGGAATATAGAGCTAAGCTGAACAAGCTGGACCCAGAGTAACTACAGTAATACTATTCTGCTTTCCCTCAATCAACAGAAACTTGGAAGCAATCTCAACATTAACATCTGACTGACTGCTCAACCATCATAACCTGTAATTATAATTTCATTATCAGGGCTGATTGTAAGAACACATGTCTAAACAGTCCTGTGTTTTTTGCCCACCACAGCAATAGTTAATGTATTTCAAACCCCAGTGTGATATGACGTAAACAGCATGTAAAACACTTCACATCTGTTTTAAACATTAAACACAACTACCTCAGCAGGAAACTACCAGATTCAAACAACAAAAAGCCAATAACAACCTCATGACGTACTCTCTTTCACTGCTCTTTCTATATGTTAGGATATTTAGACATTGCATTCATCTCTAGCAGTAAAATTGACCAACTAAGTTTCAGTTTTTGGAGCTGTATGGTGTAGATACCTGTAGATAATTTAGATGAAATAGATGTTGCAAAATGATCATTCAAACTGAAATTGTATTCATTTGAATGCCAGAGCAGAACAGTAGGTGACTCAGGGCAACTGTGCGAAAATGAATGATTACTGATCATGTATTAAGCATCTTTAAAAAAAAAAAAAAAAAGAATAAACAAGTCCATTGATGGCATCAACATGAAGGCAGAATTGATGCATGATCTTATTTCCACACCATGAAAGTAGTGACATTTCACAATGAAGGTAACACTTCTGAGACACAGCTGTTTAATTTTTTATTTTTTTTAGATATTTAAATGTTCGTTTGTGTGTATTTTGCTCTACAAGTGATTTAAGAACAAGGCTGCTGATTACCTACACTCCATCATGAATAAAAGTCCACTATAAGTGACATTTACGACACACCGATTGGCCATTACCACCCATAGGTTTAATAAAATGATACAGGAAGTGTCTCTGATCCTATGTGCAGTTGAACAGACTATAGGAGCCCAGGCTAAAACTCTGCTACATCTGAGACTCCTCTGAGGGCGGTTCATTTCTCGAGTGGAAGCACCAAGATTAAATCAGTCCTTCATCAGCCTCAGTAGGAGACTGTCAAATCTAATTAAGGCGTGCTCTCTCTCCGCCCGGGTTAATAAGTCTCAAAAACAGTACAACAGTAGCTTCCGATAGCAGAGCTGACAAAAGAAATGCGCTAATTATCTCAAAAGGGGGAATTAAAAAAAAAAAGAAAAAAAATAAAAAAAAAAAGAAAAGAAAAAAAAAAAATAAAAAAAAAAAATCTTGTGACATATGTTCCACAAAGACAAAAGGCTTTTTGCAGGTTGTGGTGGGCTTGCAGCAGCTTGAAAGTGGAAAAAAAAAAACCTCATTACTGCAAGAGGGGTGGGGGTTTGTGTGTCTGTGTTGGGGGGTAGAGAAGAAAATGCTTTCCATGGCACTTGCTGTAATGTTGTATATGAAGAGCGCATGTCAGATGAGGTCACGTAGTCGTCCAGTTTCTGGATGGAATGTCCACTCGGCAGGTGCTGTCGTGGTTTCCAGTGTCCTCTGCACTAAACTACTGAGTTGGCACGAAACCACTGAACTGATGCCACTCGGGCACAGAGGAGTGCCCCTCAGGTACACAGCAAGATAAGCTCAGCCCCTCAGGTAAACAGCCAGATAAGCCCCAGAACGGGGAGAGGGGGGGGGTTGACATTGTTTTGAAGTGAGAGCCAGTTGCTATAGTGATGGTTGCTAATTATCAGCAAAGAGCAGATAGGAGAGCGAGTGAGAGAGGGCACTCAGGACCCACATTTGAATCTGCTGTGGCCGAATACAAACACAACCCTTGGCCTTCTACCAAGACAATGAGCTACGGAGAACTATGATATCCCCCGGTGAAGATAAAGAACTAAGCTCCAAAAAGATGATTCAACACACTGGAAGTCCATCCTTTGATTTAACTAGGCAAATTCAGATCTTGATCATCACGTCAAGACCACTTCTTAAGTAGAATACCCAGCATTTAGCTTTGAAGAATAAATGTACAGACGCTGTGCTGAAGTGGCAAAGCAATATTTCACAGGCTTAGAAAATTTGTTGCTATTAAACAAATAGATAAATACTCACTTTCAAAAAAACTTCTTTTACAACACCCTGCATTCCCCATTCAATTCAAATTGATTTTTACTGTATCACTATCATGTAATGTGTTGTGGAATCAAACACCATTTACAAAACCTTTTCATGACAAAAAGATTTCTGGGAGGTAGCTTTTAGAAATGCTTCAAACATCTGGTTCCGATCACCCATCAGATGATTCTGAATTACTTTATTTCTATCTCAACATATAATGTGAGATTCCCTTTAAATCTCATATTTAACTTATTAAATATGACAAGAGAAAAGTAAAACAACCATGGCCTATCAGCAGCCTAAAAACAGGGTAGGAGAGGCTCCATGCATATTGTGTGGCTCTGAACGGTGCCCTACAGGTTAGTGCTATTGAAGTATATCAGGTACAAGCCACTGAGTTTCTAAGTAACAACTGCAAACTTGAACATATTAGATTAACATGGAGAGAGGTATATGAGGCTGAGAAATTTAAAGCAGGGAACTGAGGGAGTGGGGGGGCTGTAGGGGAGGCAGTAGTATTCCCTCTTTCCATGACATCACCCCATGCGGAAGTTGCGGAGGGGGGCAGAACGCAGCTGGTATCAGCCGAAACACCATCTGCTCCTCCTCTCTAATGGTTCATGCTGGCTTTACAACAGAACCCATCAGAGCTGCCTCTCGCCCCACAGCAGCCTGACAGAGCCACAGCCACTGGGGACCGCAAGCATGGATAAAGCTCAGAGTGATCCGGAATCACTTTTTTCCCCCCTTTTCTTATTTGAAACAGCATAGCTGTATGAATAGAGTGGGAACTACTGTTAATCATGAATTTCTTACAAGATCAAGAGTGATTTAATACCTGTGATCCCTGGAAACTACCAAACCATTTCTCACCCTCAGAACTGACTAAAGTTTCTTGAGATCTTACTTACAGGCCTCTTTCTGCAGAATCTCATACAACTTACCTCAGAGTTATTCAATTAAACAACTCCGGACTACACATGGCCAGTAATGCCTAATCACATTGACTCTCATAAGAAACCATTCATACCATTGACTCATCTGTACTTATGTAAACCCTCTCAAATGGTCTGCTCATCATGCGACTCACCATACATTTTCCCTTCGTCAGACAGGATGATTTTTCGGCGGCCGCAAGGTGGGTAGATTGCCAAGGCTTCCTGGAAGCTCTGCTCAATGTCAGGGCTCCACACACCCTCTGCATCGTTGTCCATGGGTTTATCTGCAGAGTCGCTCATTCTTTCAATGTCCTCACTGCCACTCTCACTGCCGCTCCAGCTGCCGGGATCCATGACAACAGCTGGGAACTCCAAGCCCAGACCTGAAGACTGGAGACCCTGCAATAAGTGTCCAAGGCAAGTGAAAGTTAGGTTGAAAAGGAATGACGCAGGGCAAAAGGCACTAAAAGAACAATACAAAACAAATATGTTTAAGCAGGGCTTGTCAAATAATTATAGAAATGAACCAAATAGTAATAATAATAAACACTACGCATGAGCTACTTCCCTAATCGGGAAGTCAATAACTCGCTCTAGGTCTGACATCGCTGTTGAATGGAAGTTGAATAACTGTTTTAGCTGTTTTTAAGTTGGTAAGCAAAAAGCACTGTCTAATGCAAAAACTTTTAACTGCTTTTTAAAAACATGCACTTTCAGGAGCCCACCATCCCCCAGACCTCAGAACAGCAAAGCATCCAAAAGCAAACAGTCCCAAGAAAAAAAGGACATACTTCCAACTAGAAGGACACATAAGTAAATGTGACACCAGTGTTCAGCCACAAGGGGATGTGGTTGGATGTGGAGAATTCAAAGACACGAAGAGCTTAGAAGCTTTTCTTGTCTCAATAGCATTGGTCTCTGGGAACTGTGCTGCATCTCATTTAGACTTTACAGTATAACCCTAAATTCTGCCTTTGGCTGAGGGAGACTTACAGTCAAGTAATGATTTATGTCAGTGTGTGTGCTTGACATGCAAGGTAATAAAGTTGTCACACTACATTCTCAATTAACCAGCAATGATACGTAAAGGATAAAGCATGTTATGCAATTCTGAAATGCTTCCTTTCTTTTTCTATTTTAGTTTCTAGAAATATTTCCAAGGATATACATTATTATGAATAAAACACTTAACTGCTGTATTAAAAACATCTATAAACAAGTCCCACCCATATCATTAAATGTCATAAAGCATCAAGCTATGTTAATTAATTCATTTCTATGTCATGTCTATTTTATGTCCTTGTCATGACACCATAAGCAAATGTTTTGAGTAATTTAAGCTGAAACTTTTTTTATTGCTGGCTTTGATAATGGAAACATAACAATCTGTTTACACCGCACCTTATGTGTTTTTCTGCCATTTTAACATGGGGCTTTCTCTCACTGAATTTAGTGAAGGAAACATACTGGAGCAAACATAAAATCAGATGAGTTTCAGGCAATGCTGTGTGGCTGAAAGTTTGAAAACATGAGGTGGCATATTTTATTCACACCAGAGGAAGTGTGTGCAGCCTGTACTGTCCCAAAGGAGACACTACAGGAAGGAAAACACCTTATTAAATTTGGAAGAAAATAATGGAAAAAAGTGAAAATAAAGACTTGGAAAAGAAATCTAACTTAAGTGTGGATTCATGTTCATGGACTTCAAATTTGACAAGAGCTTATTAAAAAACCATTCATATCATGCTGAAAGCCAGAGAGGGTGGGCCACATTTGAAAGGCCTTGAAAGAAAAGAAGAAAACACATAAGCTAAGTGCTAATTCACTAGTGGTGGTTAATCCGAAACAGCTGGTATCTCGTTGGAGAACAGTTACAGGCTGTCAATGTTGTCAACCAAGCCCTTAAAATTCATGGTGGGAGACCGCTGGATAAAAAGTCCTTTTTTACAAAATCACGGCATGAATGCTGGGTTTATCCAGAGGGCAATCAGTGAGCACCACTGTTTCGTTCAATCCTGTGAACAGTCTTAGACTTAATAAAATGCACTACAACTCTTGCATTCCTGGGATTTGAACATTAATTTTCTGAAAATGACAAATCATACCACATGGGGAGCTGATCTTTTCACAAATTTAAACACGAATGACCATCATATACATCATAAAATAACAAAACTATGTAAACATAAGATAACCTAGTCTTAGCTCTAGTAGCCCTTGCCTGTACAATCGGATAATCTGTTGTGAATATTAAAGGGAAATTAAGCTACACATGCTGTAAAGAGATCTAACTATTAGCATGAAGCTTTCCAAGGAAGTGCCCAGTGGAAACAGTGCAGCCTTTGTGGAGCTCACTCCATGTGTTTCCTGTTGAATGTGAGGACGACTCACGAAGTGTCTGTGTGCGTATGTATCTGAGTGTTTGTGTGAAAATGTGCTTGGAAGGTTCTTTCAACGAGCCTCTATGACTGAATTACTTTTCTTTGGTGAACTGACTGTTGATGGTGCAGAAAAAACCTCTCGGGGTTTGTGAGCAAGTCGTAAAAAGCGAGCCCACTCCAAATCGCTAAAACCCTTACCATCTTCCTGACTAAAAGATGAACTCAGAAGATAATCACTTCCAGCACACTGCTGTGGCTTTTTTCCAGAACTGCGTTAACTTTTCCAGCTGATACAGAACATCGCCCACACGTGTAAAACAAGAAAAGCCATTCTGATGAACTAAACAAAACTTTCCTAAAGTACCTCTGTCAATGTAGCAGCCTGTGTTCAAATACACTTCTTACGTATGGGGGTTTTGTGCTTTTAAACTATTGAAACAGCTGGTCTTTACATTATATAAACTTTTCATAATAGTCTGGCCAACAGAAGTAGTCCAAAATGACTACAAATAAAACCTCATTAACATACATTATAAAGTATACATTATAAGAAATCTTGTAATGATTTTGTTATGATTCACTGAAGAGACATTACAGCGTAATGTTTAGTCAGGAAGGAAGTCAGGAAGGAAGGAAATCAGGAAGAAAAACAGAAAAACAAAAAGAAAGACCATTGAGGAGAAAGACAGTGTGGTGTAGTTTCCACTATGGCTGAGCAATATCATTACTACTACTGGAGTGAGGGATGGCAAACATCACTGCAACACTTCAGAATTGTTCACAACAAATTTAGTTGACTTTCCAGTTGAGTTGGAAAGAACAAAGCGAGGCTGTAGTTTCAATACAAAAATAAAATAAATTAACGCTCCAACTAATTAAAGCTTGCTCGTTTTGCAAGAAAGATGTATTTGGGAGATGTTTTTCACTGACACTCAAACCTGAAAATGTCTATGATTCTCCGATAGGAGAACATTGTGATATAATGTGATGTAATTACTCATAATAACAATATATTACCAAGCACTACAAATTACAAATCACATTTCTGAGTACTTAGAGTATCAGTGTATCATAAACTAATTTAAAAAACATTTTCCCCTACACAACATAAGTCTCTAAACTTAACTGGACAAAAAAAAACAAACAAACAAACAAAAAAAACAATCCCTGTTGATGTTGGTGCATTCTGTGTGTACATTTGTTAGGTGACACATCATCAAACTTCAGAATTTTTTTTTATAAATATTAGGTAAATATATGGTGAAAACTAATTGTAATTCTTTTGTAGTAATTTTCCCTAGTTAAGTCTTATCCAATTACAGCTGATATTTAGGATTTCCCCCAATCACAGAACGTCAGCAACACTGGGAAGGTGAAGACTTGCATG
Source organism: Hepsetus odoe (assembly GCA_017165825.1). NCBI lineage: Eukaryota > Metazoa > Chordata > Actinopteri > Characiformes > Hepsetidae > Hepsetus > Hepsetus odoe. The sequence continues at coordinate 24,208,199 of CM029376.1, forward strand.
TGCTTCTTCGGAAGCAACTGATGCCTCACTACACGCGTCCAAACTGCCACTAAAACAACAAAACTAAACAGAACATCATGCTTGGAGGGGGACACTGACTCTTAATACTGTAACATCAGCTAAGAGACCCTCACTGGTGGGCATATGACTGATGGGGGAGTGGGAGTGTATTCCACACAACACACAGAGTGAGACAAATTACACTCTCGGCCACAGAAAGTATATTTTTGATGAACTTTTGACTGTCACATATAGATGTCATTTTACCAACCTCCAGTTGTCAATTAACTAGAACTAGACTAAAAAGGATTTCCAATGAACAGACTCCTTTGAAAGTGAAATTTAAGATTAATCCATGCCTGAAAAACTAGCTTTTTAAGTTTAGGAAAGCCCCTTCAATCTCCTAGGGCTGACACTACCCCGCCTTTTACACAAAGTGACCCTCCCTTGTTCTTAACTCAGAAAATGAAAATTAACCATCCATCTTTCAAGGAAGTGTGCGGTCAGTGTTTGTAGCTCTGATAAACAGCTCTGCACGGAAACAAATATTTGTAATCTGTTTGGGACTGGAAAAGAGGTTGGATTTTAAAATTGCAATGATTAAAGAGTACTCTATGATGATGGCTTAATCTAAAAGAAGCAGCTGCTCATTCCCTGTAATTAACAAATTTCACACTTCAAAACAAGGGGAAAACAAACAAAAAAAAAAAGTACAAAAATACAAATTAGGCAATGGGAAATAAAAGCCCAAGTAAAGAGGTGTTCAGAATAAAGCATTAAGAGCTCAGAGTTCACATTACTGAGCAATATGGTTTACTGGAGTCTCATGTATGACACTGAGCAGAAACAGAAACAAGCTGCCAAACTTTTGCTTGCAAACAAATCGCATTGCTTCGCTAAAACCAGCAGAAATCTGGAGGAGACGTCCAACAGCATTTGGACGTTGGAGCACATCTTGGTGTGCAAACATGTAACAGTCCATAATTCCCAGCTAAAGCGGTCTCTGAGCTCCTTCGGTCTCCTGCATTGGCGCAGAGAGCCAGAGATGTTGTGACTGGTGCAATATGGCAGCGGTGTTGATGCTGGAGAGGGAACGCTTTTGCAGGGTGACAGTGGCAGATGGAAGAGGCAGATTAGTCATGCAGCAATATACTGTGGTCACACTTACTCTTCACTTCAGCCTCCAGGCAGCCATGGCCAAACTCGGGCCATGGCATGGGTGCAATTCTCCACAAACGGAGGCACACATCCATCCTGGGCAGCTGCTTCACTCCCCCCGGTCCTTACTGGCTGCCAGCAGACGGGGGAAGGCCACGCTGTGTGTGTGTGTGCGCGCGCGTGTGCGCGTGCTAATGCATGTGTGTATTTATTTGTATTTGGACCCTTTCGGAGGACCAGATTTTTCTCATAATGAAGGAAAAACGTGTATTTTGTAGTTTTGGTCCTTTCATGAAAAAAGCTTTTTCATTTATAAAGGATTTTGAGGTTAAAGTTTAGGTCAAGGGGTATGCAAAGAATAATACAGTTATCGTGTTACACAGGTCCATTTTAAGGTCTGTTTTCAAATCTTAGTGAGTGTGAAACATCCCCAATATGAAGGGAGAATATAAAACCCTTTTATATGCAGGATTTAGCCTCAGATTTGGCTACAATACCTCTCAGTCCTTATAAAGATAGTAAAACATGCATGTATGCATGTCTTCAGGCTAGGACACTATCAACCAGTGCCAGCCAACTGTAATTAAATGTAATGATACGTGTATGTGCAGCATGTGTGAGAGATGCTGCTTATAACAAGCTGTCAATGTTGCAAAGAACCAAGGTGTTATCATTTTGTCTTGTTGAAAAAGTTGAGCATAAAATGCAGATCGCTCTTCAAAGGGCCCATTTCACAGAAAACACAACTTCACCCGTTTTTTTTAAATATAAGCACATAAACACTGTTGAAGTTTCAAAATGTATTGTTCAAATGGAAACTATTTTTGTCTTCATTTTTTTTGGATTTCAGCAATTACTTTACGCATATCCACTTATTCAGTCCAGAACAGAAAATTAGAGTTCAATTAAAGTGTAAGTTAGAGTGTTTCAGCTTGTACTAGTTTTCAAAAATGAAAAAATAGGGATGGGCCTACATGGTACCTATACTGTTTAAAAATAATTGAATACTGTTTGACCCTTTTATTTTATCTAAAGTATTTCTCAATTAAAAATCATTTATTATAAAAATCAGTTATGAAAATTGTTATTATTCATTTTACATAATGAGAACAGATGCTCATTAAGAAGCTACTCATCTGAGGAGCTATTAAATAATTTAAATAATCACAGTTTTGTGTAGTTACCCGGGATCATTTCATTCGTAATATATTGTAATATATCCAGTAAGAAAGAATACATGTTGGGGAAATAAAGATCAAGTTACAGGTTGTGAATGGCCTCAGTTTGAAATAAACTTGCTAATGGTGTTACCTTTGCATTTACAGCATTCCAAATTATGCAATGTTCCCTTAATAATTCGGCCTTAATCACAGATATTAGATTAAAGGCTGCTGCATCACATTAGCTGCTGAGCATCTAGAGGCTGCTGAATTAGCCCCATGCTGCGTTGTACAAAGTGGAAGATGAGGAAGTCTCTCAATGTCACTTCATTACTAAATTAGGCGGTAATCGAAGAGCTGCGCATTAGCTGCTATTTTCTATTCATGCAATTCCCTGACAGGCAACAACAAACATAGGAGGTTTTCATTCTGCTGTTTCTTTATTCAGGCAAAAAAAAAAAAAAAAAAAACACTCTGCTGTTCTGTCCGGTGGACAACAGTACTACTGTAGGCAAAAATCAATTCATTTTGTTGATTTACTAAGTAAAAACAAGCCACTTTTGCCTCATCATTTACATAAAATAAATGTAATGGCATTACTTGCATATTTTTGTATATCTATATCTACTATTAACTAGTATTATAATAATGAGGAGGTGAAAAAGTGAATGTGTTTGTGGTCTCACAAACTTGGAGGCAACTAGATATTATTTAAAAACTATTTTTAGTAAAGAAACAGTTCATTAACAATGTATCAGACTTGTGCCCTGCTGATGTTGGACCATATCAATGCCTGGTATTATAAAAACAGTTTTTAACAAAAATCCAATCTTTCATCTTGATCCTGATTGGAGCAGTGATGGGGACAGCGCCTTGTTTAAGGTTACCTCAGGGGGAACCCATTGGTCTGGGATTCAAACCCACAACCTCCCGATCCTGGGGCGTAGTCCCTTAACGCTCGGGCACAGCTACTCCACAGAGTCAAGTCCTTGAAGGAGGTCGAGGTGCCAACATTTGTGTGATGTTTTAGTGCAAAAAGCTGCAAAGTGTCTAAAGATACAAGGTTCTAGATTAAGGGGCTCCAGTCACTCAGCTTTCCGCATCACAAGTATATTAACCCCCAGCCTGATCACATGGAATCATCTGCACCATTTTCGTACAGAGATATACATACATACACACGAACAGATTAATAAGGTCTATACATTACATTTTACAGACCCAGGCACTAAAATACAAACTCTTCCAAGTCCGAACCCTTTGAACAAACCTTTTGTGCATAAATAAAATCCAACAGCATAAAGCACATCAATAAGACTCACCCACAGTCGCTCGCTCTCTCACAAGAGTTTTTAGGGGGAGTCAGTCTCATTCCACATTAATAACCTGAAATGTGTAGATATGATGAAGGTCTTATTATGTGAAGGGATAATAAATGAGAGGTTTTCATATACCCTCTGCTGCATGTAAGTGATTGCGGAAAGGCACTGCCTATTATTTACTGCGTGTGTAGCACTGATATGACATGCTCACACAATGCTATTAGTCTCAGTATTAGGCTATCATCAGGCAGGAAATTCAATTAGGGATGACCTAAAATCTTTCCTTTCAAGCCTCATTGTAAGAGAAGGGCTTCTGCTTTTCAATAGCATGGCTCATGAGACAGGTCGCACATTTTGTGCTGGGTGTCATGGTAGCATTTTTCCTTAGATGAGACCATTTTCTATCATTTGTCAAGAGGATGCATGTTAAGAGAAACGCTTCTTTAAGGAATGAGTTGCACTAACAAAATCCACTGGGTTCTTCATGGTAGAGGAATCACAAAATGGCTAATTTAAACACAGAAGCTTACAAAATGTTGACTAACCTGATATCGAAAAGAGGGAATATTAAGATCCTGGTTATTTTCTTCACAGTCAAATAAGCATGGCTTTGAGGCAAATTTCAATTATGAAAGCAACTTACAGAAAAATCTTACAGAAAACACAAACTGAAGTACATGCACAGCAGTCAAATACTTTCCCCAATGCCAATTCTGGTTTTAATTTAAACACGCTTGTTGGCGAGTTTAACTGTTTAGTATACTTGAGTCTTTTTTCCAGATTTTTTTGCTCTGAGATTGCAGGAAGATGCAGAGGAAAAATAAATGAATGCCTGGAGTAGCAACTGTGGCAAAGTGATTTCTTTCTTAGCCTCTGCTAAGAAGCCACTGAGAAAGTTGAACAGCACTAGAACATTCATCAAAAAACAAGAGCTCTGTAGCAGCAACACTCATGTGGAGTTTGAGGCATTGCTTTATCTTGGAGCTCCATTAAAAGGAGGGAACAAACCATGAGCAACCAAGAGCTCTGATGTGAACGACGTTTGCCATTTTTTCTCTCTCTACAGTTGCACTCTGTGGAATGACCTTGGGCTTTGTTGCATCCACTCTGGCGCAAATGGAAACTGTCCTAAATATGCAGAATATGTATCTGGGAAATGTCTGTGGTTTTAAATTATGAAAAGGCAAATTCATATTTATGAATAAATAGTGTTCCATTTTATCAACTTGTCAAACCTGATGAATTTACCAAGATTGTAAATCTGTCAAAATCGAAAAATTACTTGGTTAAACCCAGTTTTCCCAGTTGCAAAGACACACTTAGCATAAGAGGCTGTGGCATTAACATAAACTACATGCTACACTTTAGGCCTGCTTGGAGGCCATATAAACATAAAAATGTGAATGAAAACATTCCTTTGACATGTCGTGCCACAGAATCCTCGAGAGCTTTGGGTCTGAGAGCACTTATACTCTGGCTGAACAGGTCATCTCCTGTCAACTAAGCACTAATAACAGAAAAGTGAAACAGCATATGCCACAGTTCTTTATTTTTGCTGAACAAGCTCATCCTCCAAAGCTCTGTTCTGTGTTCTTCTAACCAGTGAACTAAATATAAAAAAAAAAAAATCTTGATATTTTTACTGCTTTTCCTCCTCTGTTTATCTTTTTCTTATTTGTTGAATTTAGTTAAATGTTAATTTGCATTTTTTGTTGCAGAAACACATTGACTGCAGAGATGAGTGCCATTGAACTCGGTCCCTGTGCTGTTTTTTGGTAAAGAACTGAAAATATCTGCAGGTTATGTAAATGTATGCATAAAATATTATGTATATGAAATGTATGAAAAAATGAAGCATTTGGTAAAATTTAAATAAGATAAAGGCATAATCCACTAACTGCTAGTAGTTGCTTGTAAGCCAGACAGATCACAAATAACACAATCTGTTTAATTTTTGAGAAATCATTTATCCGAATAATAATAAATCTGTTATATACTGTTATAACCCTACTTTTTACACAACTTTGGATACAACTACCTCCTGCCAAATCACCCAATTTCTGCAACTGTTCTCCACAAAAGGCATGGCAGTCTTTCAAGAGAAAAGCGAGCTCAGAATGACTACAAGCCCTGTGCTTTCATTTAATGTGGTGTGATACGGAGCCAGAGGCCTTACACAAAGTCCACTTCCTTGAAGTATTGTACAGAAACAATCCAGGAGCCAGCCAACTTCCCCTAGGTATTGTGCAGCTGATATATTCCATGCGCACTCCACAACCTCCATTCTTCTCAAGATGGCTGTTTTTCGCTGAGTCAGACCCCGCTATTATCCCGTGTCTTCCTGGGGTGCCACTCGCCCCACGCGGTCCCACAATACCTCCTCCAGGAAATGGAAGGGACAACATGTACAAATAAGTGTGAGCTCCAGAGCAGCATGGCCGATATTTGCTCATAACCTTCTCTGACCATCCAGCAGAGCACAAATATAAGTTCACAAAAGGCTGCCACAAACGCTGCATGCCTTCTTTTTCTTTAACCACAGGTGCAGTTTCTTTTAGATCATAAAGACGTCCTAAAGGAGTATAAACTAAATTACTTTCGCTGCTCACACAATATCTGAGAAAAGTGAGCCAGGACCTTTTTCAAATTTATAAGAAGGTGTTGGTTGAAAAGTTTCACATTTTGCTTCAAAGTTCTCATTGTTAGAACGATTTTCCAAAATATATGTCATCAGGGACACAAACAAAAAGAGAAAAAAAAATCAGTGTTTAGAAAAGATTTCAGATATCATTGATGTTGCATTGTCACATCATGGGTTTCATGAGCAAAATTCTTCCTGATTGATGCTATTATGAAAAAAACAAAAAATGAATATTGCTTTAGGAAAGTTAAGGACACTACTTTAACTAATAATGCAATAATACTAATACTAACTAATAATAAAACAATAAGACTTTGTTCCTGTTCACTTCAATAAGATGAGAAAAACCTTTGCAAACATATTCATTAAACACCCTATTCAAAAAAAATTAACTATGTGTGTATCTTTTCTGTGAGTGTTCACTTTTGTTGTCTGAAAGGAAAAAAAGGCAGAGTCATGGCTGTGCTCGGCATGGTGAGAGGAAATTGTTGAGCTGTGATTACTCTCAGTTAACTGCAACGCTGCGTCTGAGGAACTGACTCATCTAGAGACTGAAAAATTTCATACTGACTCTTAAGCTGCTGTTGAGAGGTTTCCTTTTAGGTAGAACGACCTCCAGAAGTGAAGAGAGGTGAAGCAAAAACAACTTTCAAGAGTTTATTTATCCAATGTGAGCTGCATGGCCTTAATTTAACATAGTGTCTCTTATTCTAATAGAGTCCACTTTAAAATATATACTGTTCCCCAATAAACTTTAATGTGCTGAAATAAACCTTTACAATTTTAAGTTGTGTTAATGAAGCTAATATTACTGATCAACAAGAGTCAACACAGCTCATTCTACTTTTTTGTTTTAGAAGCCTTCCTCAGCCTAACACTGATGATGGCAGTGGCTTTATGTCAAAGTGTGATTTTCACAAACTCCAACACACACACACACACACACACCTACACACAGATTGGTATTACTATGTTTGTGCTTCTGCTCCTTTCTGCATTACTGCAGCAGATTATGATATGCCTACAACTTTAAACCTCACATTAAAGGAAAATTCAACCCTTTCATTTAAAGTTCTAATTAAATGGTTATGGGTGGTTTGAGGTGAACTGCTCCATTCTAGAGAAACTCACAGTGGTGGTGACAGGAACAACCCATCTGATGTGTTTAATGTTTTGAAAAGCTCCTCAGACAATTTTGTGAGCTTTGACAGTAAAATGTATTTTAAAAGTTACCATTTTCCCCACAAACAGCCTTATATCTGAAACCTCGGAGGACTTAAGATTCCCTGGAATGCGATAGTAAATAAAGCAGTTTATTTGTGTTTCCGTTATTGTGACCCCAGGTTCCATTCACCACCACTGTAAAGAAATCTGAGTCAGACAGTTTGTTTACAAGAAACTGCTTACCCCCAAACTAATCAGAATGACTTTGTCTATATGACTGAGACTGATTTGTGAAGCAACTTTCTAACCTCAGAAAAAAAGAGCAAATATTAGTTTAATTTCTCACAACTTCAATGATTATCACAAAACAGAAAAAAGTGATAACATTCAGCCCTATCAGGATCCACCACAAGGCTTCCTGGCACCACAAGAATGTTTGCAGACAACAAATAGGTCAATGGATGTTCACAAATACAGCAATACCAATGTGTATGTGCATGCTTTGTGGCTTCTGTGAAGACCAAATATGTTTTCGTGACATTAACATAGTTTTGTAAGGGTACTTAGGCATCAAGGAGGGCAAAAAAACAATATATGCACGCTGACACACACTACAACTAAAACACACACACACACACACACACACACACACACACACACACACACACAGTCTGCATGCTGTGTGGAGCAGTGGGTTGTAAGCGTCAGGCAGGGGGCAGGATGAAGTCTCTTTGTATCTGCAGGCATGGCGTGGGCCTCCTGTTGCCTGGGGCCACTGAGGACACCCTATTGTTCGCAGGCCGGTGAACAAAGACAGCCACCCGTGCCCCTGCCACACACACTCCTACCGAGCTATTGTCACCCTGACAAACGCCCAACCCAAATTTCATTACATATGAATTTTCTCCCCTTACAGACCCCCAACCCCGTCCCTCTTCTTCTGTCAGTGTGTTCCGTTTGTTCAGCAGCCTCCAGAAACAACATCCAGAAAACACAACCACACACTTAAAAAAAAAAACAGCCTGGCCAGAGAGCAGAGGGATTACACAAACAGTGTAGAACTTCTTCTAGTTTTACATTATGAGCAGGTCCTTTAGACTTCACATTCATATCTTAGGAACAAAGCAGATTTTAACTTTTATATTCTTTATCACACTTTATTATTATTATTCTTTTATCTTTTGGTGCCTGTGTTCTTAAAAGCCCCCATGTAATGGAGAATTTAAATTTTCTCAGTTTATAAAATCAGTAAAAGTATAAAACAACATATAAACACAGTTAAAGTTTCAAAATACTACCACTCACTATTAAGCCTTCATGGTCCATATTTATAACTTGTGGATGTTTTTGATTTACAGGTTGTGTAACTTAAATGAACAAATTTTCTATAATTGCTTACTCTCAGATTTGTATTAATGCTCAATTACATATATTTTTCTTAAAAGCACATATTGATTAATAATATTCAAAACATTAACATCAACTCCACTCAAGAAGTAAATGCACATACACACACACATATTAAAAAACTTCAAACGATCGTTTGTCTCTAATTCTGTTCTCCCTCAAATAAAACTCCCAGTCTAATCCCAGTCTTACAGCCCCACTGCCGACACATGACAGAAGCACCTGTTGATCTAAAGCCACCCAAAGTATTAAAGACTAGTGAAGCTTTTTCTTCTAATCTTTTTTGATCTTCTTGACTGAATTGTCAAACAGCAACAGCATTATTTAACCATGATTAACCGTAATTACAATGTCATGATGGTGTATAATACTACATACATATAAAGGAATATTACTAAATAAAGATGACTGTACTCTATACAGTATAAAACATTTAGCAAGAGGTTTTAATTAATCTAACATTTATTTCTTTATTGATTTGCTAGATAAATAAATAGATCACAGAGGACTCCGGTGAACCTCAGCACTCCAGAAGCTCACACAAACAGATGAGAGTAGATTTAACCTGTGTTTGTAAATAAGTTTGGACCAGTAATGAGAATGAAAACCCGAGCCAGCTGTGCAGTTTAGAGGCAGTTCAATCTGCCATGATTAAGTCTAAAGTCAACTAAAATCATAAAACTTCAGCTGACTTCAAAATGCAATATGAAAGCAGTTGGAGTCACTACACATTGAATCAATCCTTAATACTGTTCCACAAAAATGTGCCAGTAGAAAAGGTTTCCATGTGAATAATTTTCAGTAAATATTTCTGAAAGGTTGCTCCTTTGTTTACATGTGGCACTGATATGTTTGTAGAGACAAATTTCAAGGGTTAAAGGAAACAAGGGAAAAGGGCAACAAAGTAAAAATTACAATAAAAATGGAAAGTGTTATAACATTAAGGGGCATTGGTGGTTACCCAAAATCCTGTTATTTTAAATCAATTATTTCTCATTCATTTGTCTACAAAAAGCAATATTTCAGGGTAGGATTTCTTATTTTAATAATAAACATGCATTTAATCATTTCATTTATTTACTGAAAAATTGTGGACATGGTTTTGCAAAGCAAATCCTGGCATCATTTCACATCAAATTTGCCAAATTAGGATGCTGTGCGTTTTTTCCAAATAGATATCTTTGAATCATCACATGTATTAGTTCTAACCAGTAATGGTGTAAAATTTCAATTAATTTAAATAATGCGACTGAACAGAGTCACAACTCACATGTACAGGTAATGTGATGAGGGCATATCAAAAAGGTTAAATCCACAGCATGGTGTGGAAATGTCTACAAAGCTCAGAGTTTAATGACTATGAAAAATAAACACTATCTCTGTGTAAACCGTCCAAACATACAGAAACGTATAAACACAAAACTGCACCGACTGTAGAGTTCCTTAATACTGACGTGATATTCTCTTCTGAATGTATCACCGCATATTATCACTTGGAGAAACAGTCAAGCACCTCTGTTCCCATATGATGTGGTTAAAGAGGTGGTCATGCCATGCAAACACTTACAACCCATCAAGGCATAATATACAAATTCATCAGGAACTTGAGATGTCAGTCATTTTTAGGAGCACTAAATACACAGTATGGTAACTGTGTATGCTTCATTTCCCTATACTGCCCTACCACTCGAGATTATCATCGCTTTCTACAATGTCATATTTGGGACAACACGAAAAGAACAATTTTAAGGGTCCATACAAGCACAGATCTGAAAACTGTATGCATGCATCTGTACAGCTGTTTTCAAATCTATTGCATCTATCGCCACTGGTAACTTCTTTCAAACAATACACCCAGGAAAAAGATTTAAATGCAAACAAGATACAATCCAAAACACAAATCGTTATAAAATTCACATTATTTTGCAAGTTGACACTTATTTACTGTATTATGACATGTTTAGTGCCAAAATAAGAATGTATTGGTCTCTTCCCGAATATAGTTTTCCACTAAAATGCTTATGTTTTCTGTATCCCCAGGTCTCCTGTAAGCGATTGACTTATTACTGTATTTCTTACTGTATTATTTACTGTATTAGCAGGTTGACAAAATGTACAAATGACAAAACTGTAATATTTCCTTTTTCTCTCTGAATCATCACATCTTTAGTTAGAGGTATTCTGTTAAATTATTCATTACATTTTCCCCCATGGGGCCCTGCTCTGCCACACTGTACACAAAAACATGAAAGAGGACTCGGCAAAACGCAGCATAATGGCACTGATAAGCTAAATTACCAGATAGCATCGCGGCACACCATCTGGTGCCTCCACTACTAACGCCTGTTGCTGCTCTAACAATGGGCCTGGCCAGACAGTGAGTGACGGAGACAGTCAGACAAATGACTGTTCCTCTGAATTATCATTGAGGCAGAGCAAACACGCGCGCCGGCATCTTTTAGCCTACAGGTGCGTTAAGCACTGAACCAGATGTCAACAGGAGAATAGGGCTGTTTGTGGAGCGATCCAGGCCCTCCACCAGCTTCCCGGCTCCGAGACAGCCGGAACAATGAAGTCCCCCTTCCCCCCAGTTTCCCACAATCCTCTGCTCCCAGAGGGAGTCCCGTGGAGGGAGTTTGCCACCTATTCTATTGTTTAGCTTAAGTTTTTACTTTTTGATTATGTAAGAAACACTGCGTTACTTAACTCACCAGGTTATCGCCAAACAAACAGGACTCCACACCAAAATGTAGGTACATGACTTATGACTTTAGACTAAAACTTTCAATACTTTCACACCGTAAATATTAAGAGTCTTCCCTTTTTAAAGACTGACTCTGTATTTGCTGTTGAGTCTGAGTGATTTGCTGAATGTCAGTTTTACATAATGGGGGAGCAATATGAGGGAAAATACAGCGCTTACATTTCCTCAATGCACGATATGTATTCTTTTCAGAAAAGTTTAAAAGGAGGAGGAGGGGGACCCGGTAGTGTACCAAAAAATAATAATAATCTGAATAAAGTGTCGCTCGTCAACATCTCCCACGGTGCACTCAATCAAGTCGGACAGGACTAATTCGGCATCCCTTTGCAAAGAAATGTGTTTTAAATCACAGACGGTATAAAATACTGTGCTGCGGTGAAGTTTAACATGATGACACAGACCAGATTGCCTTCATGTGCACTGATTCCTGTCAATGACACCAGTGTCGGTGACGAGGAATAAAATCACTCAAGTATAAAAACAATGTCTCACTATGGCACGGTGTTCAAATTCCCATTTTGACCCATGCACATGGACGATCGTGCCCCGTGTTTTAGTCAGTCTGATGGAGTAAACACTCTTAGCATAAACGGGTTCCATTTTGAACTATAAAATAAACCAGTGCCCTAAAGTTCAAGCCCTAAATGTCTTAAGAGATGGTGAGGATTTCCATAAAAGCCATCTGAGAGCAAGAAAGGCGAGCCTGAGGGAGCTTTTCTAACAAAACCCCGGCATTAATCATTAACGAGGGCTGCTGCTGAGCAGAAAGCTGGACTTTCTCCTCCTCCTCCGCTCTGCACGCGCTCAGCTGTTCCTCACGAGAGAAGAGTGGCTTTGAAAATTCAAAAATTAACGGCCAACGACCCTCCAGCCGCGGCCGTTACAGAGGGGCTGAAATTCGGGGCGAAACCACAAAAATAACGCGATAAAGATGCCCGGGTTGAGAGCAGCAGCCGGGCTGGGGGTCATTTTTGTGAATGAAAGGAGAAATAAAAACTTACAGGAGATAAAATCGGCAGGTTGCGTCGATGGGAGAGAGTTAGCTCCTCGGTTAGCAATCCGGCTGGCGCTTCAGGAAAACTGATTTCGGCGACCTCCCAAAGTGCCCGAGCTAAAGACAGGGCAAAAACACACACCTTTTAGTCTCTTATCGACCGAAAAAGTGAGCGGAAACATGTTTGGGGCGGTTTTAACGCGCTTTAACGACATTTAATCCGAAACAGAACTGTTAGCCGGCTAAGTTTAACGTATTATTTTCAGGACGACGGGGAGAAAAAGTGAAAAAAAGGCCTGAATATTCTCCAGAGGGAAATGTATTAAAATACTGTTAGTTGTTATTCTGTCTCCGTTAAAAAACTCGATAATAAAGTCGAGTTTTTTTATTTTCTCTGAAGAACAAACTTGTGGACAGTGACAACTTGTGGTCCGCCTCACTTACCTCCAACACCATCACTTTAAAGTCTCTGCTTTAGACCTGAGGAGGATAAACAGAGAGACACTGAGCTGGAGGACTGTTCCCCTCCCTCACTTTTTTTTTTCCCCCGTCTCTCTCTCTCTCTCTCTCTCTCTCCCTCTCTCTCCCTCGCTCGCTCTCTCCCTCCTCCGGACGGGCCGGTTTGTGAGCTGAATCTCCGCCGCGATGTGAGGAATGCGCGGAATGAGAGCAGGAATGAAATGAACGTGGAGATTGAGTTTGTTCAGGGGGCGGGGCTCCTGGTTAACGTCATTGCCAAGCCAGATGCTGATTGGTCGAGATTCATTACATGATGACATCACCAATGAGTTAAACACATAAACAGACGCACTGCTTTCTGCTTCGGGAACGTGAACAGACAGATAGACAGACAGACAGACAGGCGGATGGGAGGGTGGGTGAGCGAGCAGGTGCTGGCTTAGAGATTGGAGGCTTGCCCTCCATGATCTGAGAGATGGGGGTTTGAGTCCGGGAGGTTACTCTGAAGTAACCTTCAGTAAGACACTGTCCCCAACACTGCTCCCCGGGCACTGGATGAATGGCTGTTTGCTGCTGAATTGTGTGTGTGATGGATAAAATGCATTTTCACTGCATTCATACAATAAAGGTTACACTAAATGAAACAGCCTCAATTAATAAATCTCTATTAATACATTTCTTAAACAGACGTTGTTGGTGATTTGGGCTTGTCTTGACACTTGTTTTTTGTTTTTGCGTATTTGTAGCACTTAAATGATTCAGATCATCAAACAAATGTAAATAAAGATAACCCAAGTAAACACAAAATGCAGTTGTTAAGTGATGATTTTCTTTATTAAGGAAAAAAAAATATCCACACCTACATGGCCCCATGTGAAAAGTAATTGCTTCTTTTGTTAAATCATGAAGTAACTGTGGTTAATCACATTTTTTGGACAGCTGAGTTCAATTCCACTAGCCACGCCAGGCCTGATTACTGCCAGACCTGTTGAATCAAGAGATCACTTAAATAGAATCTGTCAGACAAAGTGAAGTCAGCCAAAAGATCCCAAAAAGGAAGACATCATGCTGTGATGTAAAGAAATTCAGGAACAGATGAGAAATAAAGTAACTGACACCTGTCAGTCTGGAAACCGTTACAAAACAATTTCTAAAGCTTTGAGACCCCAGCGAACCACAGTGAGAGCCATTATCCATAAAAGGAGAAAACATGGAACAGTGGTGAACCTTCTCAGAAGTGGCTGGCCTACAAAAATTTCCCCAAGAGCACAGCTGCTGACCAAAAAGAACATTAAGCCTCGTCTCACTTTTTTGCCAAAATGCAGCTTGCTCTTCCCCAAGACCTTTGGGAACATGTTCTGTGGACTGACAAAAAAAAGTTGAGCTTTTTGGAAAGTGTGCTTCCCGTTACCTCTGACATAAATTCAGCATATCATAAAAAGAACATCATACCAACAGTCAAACATGGTGGTGGCAGTGTGATGGTCTGGGGCTGCTTTGCTGCTTCAGGACCTGTACGACTTTCTGCAATTGATGGACCATGAATTCTGCTCTCTGCCAAACAATCCTGAAGGAGAATTGTCTGACCATCAGTTTGTGACCTCAAGCTGAAGCGTTGTTGGGTTCTGTAGCAGGAAAGTGCAGAAAAAACACACCAGCAAGTCCACCTCTGAATGCCATTAAAATCAAAAACAAAATGAAGGTTCTAGAGTGGCCTAGTCAATGTCCAGACTTGAATCCAGTTGAGATGCTGTGGCATGATCTTAAAAAGGTGCTTGATGCTCAGAAACCCTTCAGTGTGGCTGAATTAAAAATATTCTGCAAAGAAGAGAGCGCAAAAATTCCTCCACAGCGATGTGAAAGACTCATTGCCAGTTATCGCAAACGCTTGATTGCAGTTGTTGCTGCTGAGGGTGGCACAACCAGTTATTAGATTTAGGGGGCAATTACTTTGTCACATAGGGCCATGTAGGTTTGGACAGTTTATTTTTCCATAATAAAGAAAATCATCACTTAACAACTGCATTTAGTGTTCACATGGGTTATCTTTATCTGATATTTATATTTGTGTGATCTGAATTATTTAAGAGCAGCAAATATGCAAAAAGTGTTATAAAGCTGCTGCAATGATCAGACAGCTTTCCCATATTGATCAGGAGGAACACACTGGGAGACGTCTGCCCGCTCTGTTGCCTGGTCTTTCTTTCCTGTCTGTTTTTAATTCAGTTAAAAATGGCGACTTTTTCAGGGACAGCTGCAGCTTGGGGCATGTTACAGGGACAGCGACAGGGACAGTCCCGGGAAAACAGGGATGTTTGGTCATTCTACTGTGGGAAGCAAGGCATTTATTAAGTCACCCCCATATTAGTAACACCGTTTTCCTGGACTCGTGAATGTTTTCTTGCATTTTTTATAGTTATATGTTAGAGCACTGCTTTTCAAGACAACACACCTTAACACCAGCTAATACTGAACGGCTCTGATTGTTTGGATTGCGTTAAGTAGAGGCAGGTTGTTCTCAGTCTCAACAAATCAAACCAGATTTGGAAACGGTCACTGCGGTTTAATTAGATGCCTCCTTGATGTTGTGTGTGTGGTTGGAGCAAACACACACACCTGTTGACCTCAGTGCGTTCTGTGGTGATTGTGGTTACTATGGTTTCCTTCTGCGTATCCTCAACAAATCCTCTGTGCAATATAATCTACAATACATGATTACTATGATTTCCCAGTATTCCCAGCCCATGCATCTACTCGTATTCCCTGCATATCAGCCTTAAATCAACAATCAGGAACTCTGAGAGCCAATCGGATTGACCAAAAATGCTTTAGAGTCATTACCAAGTACAACTGTCATGCCAGAGTCCCTGAAACAAATATTTTTTTCTGTTTTTCCTGCAATGTTCAGAAACAATAAAAGCTAGTCATTTACAGCAGGGTTGTTAAACTCAGATCACCGCTTCAACCTGATAATTAACTGCTGAGTTGAATCAGATCAGAGCTCACTTAACCCTGCGGGACAGTAGGTCGAGAGTGCTGATTTAGGCTCTGATCAAAATTTAAGTCTGGTCAAAATCCGGGCTTGAGGCATGTGGAGTTTTTTTTTCTTCGCTGAACATGAGCTTTACCTTTGTTTTATTCGAAATATCGGTGCTCGGCCTTCACCACCCTGCTCTCCAGAGCTCCCTGATTGTGACTTATAACACAAGTATTACACATCCTATATTCGTTCAGCTGCAGTGAAGGTGCATGGATGTTATTTGAGGAAATAATGGTCCAACAAACAAAAAATATAAACAGCACTTCAGAGAAAATGTAAACTTTCATGTTTTTATGGCAAACTTTATCAGGTTTTGTTCAAGTTCTGATGAATTAGAGAGTTTCTGCACCACTTGGCTTCCTCGTGATTGATCTGGGATCTAGCGAGCATCAGTTCATTTCCTATGTTCCACTTTGTGAGTGTGTGTGTGTTTGTGTGTGTGTGTGTGTGTGTGTGTGTGTGTGTGTGTGTGTGTGTGTGTATCTGTCTTTTTATGTATCTTTCTATAGTGCAGTGAAAAAGTTTTTGCTGATTTCTTGCTGCCAAAGATTTTTTACACAAAGTTTTTTTTAGCATTTTTTACACAAAATGCAGTTGTTAAGTGATGATTTTCTTTATTATGGAAAAATAAACTACCCAAACCTACATGGCCCTATGTGACAAAGTAATTGCCCCCTAAATCTAATAACTGGTTGTGCCACCCTCAGCAGCAACAACTGCAATTAAGCGTTTGCGATAACTGGCAATGAGTCTTTCACATCGCTGTGGAGGAATTTTTGCGCTCTCTTCTTTGCGGAATTGTTTTAATTCAGCCACACTGAAGGGTTTCTGAGCATCAAGCACCTTTTTAAGATCACGCCACAGCATCTCAACTGGATTCAAGTCTGGACATTGACTAGGCCACTCTAGAACCTTCATTTTGTTTTTGATTTTAATGGCATTCAGAGGTGGACTTGCTGGTGTGTTTTTTTCTGCACTTTCCGGCTACAGAACCCAACAACGCTTCAGCTTGAGGTCACAAACTGATGGTCGGACAATTCTCCTTCAGGATTGTTTGGCAGAGAGCAGAATTCATGGTCAATCAATTGCAGAAAGTCATACAGGTCCTGAAGCAGCAAAGCAGCAAAGCAGCAAAGCAGCCCCAGACCATCACACTGCCACCACCATGTTTTACTGTTGGTATGATGTTCTTTTTATGAAACGCTGAATTTATGTCAGAGGTAACGGGAAGCACACTTTCCAAAAAGCTCAACTTTTTTTTGTCAGTCCACAGAACATGTTCCCAAAGGTCTTGGGGAAGAGCAAGCTGCATTTTGGCAAAAAAGTGAGACGAGGCTTAATGTTCTTTTTGGTCAGCAGGAGTTTTAGCCTTGGAACTCTCCCATGGACGTCATTTTTGCTCAGTCTTTTTCTTTTGAGTGAGTCATGAACACTGACCTGAACTGCAGGCAAGGGAGGCCTGCAGTTCTTTAGATGTTCTTCTAGGTTCTTTTGTGACCCCTTGGATGAGTCATAGCTGCGGTCTTGGGGAACTTTTTCACCACTGTTCCATGTTTTCTCCTTTTATGGATAATGGCTCTCACTGTGGTTCGCTGGGGTCTCAAAGCTTTAGAAATTGTTTTGTAACGGTTTCCAGACTGACAGGTGTCAGTTACTTTATTTCTCATCTGTTCCTGAATTTCTTTAAATCACAGCATGATGTCTTCCTTTTTGGGATCTTTTGGCTGACTTCACTTTGTCTGACAGATTCTATTTAAGTGATCTCTTGATTCAACAGGTCTGGCAGTAATCAGGCCTGGCGTGGCTAGTGGAATTGAACTCAGCTGTCCAAAAAATGCGATTAACCAGTTACTTCATGATTTAACAAAAGAAGCAATTACTTTTCACATGGGGCCATGTAGGTGTGGATATTTTTTTCCTTAATAAAGAAAATCATCACTTAACAACTGCATTTTGTGTTTAATTGGGTTATCTTTGTCTGATATTTACATTTTTTTGATGATCTGAACCATTTAAGCATGACAAATATGCAAAAACAAAAAATCTGGATCTACAAATACTTTTGCACAGTCATGTACTAACCACTCGCTTGCCTCATTAAAAATAAAAACGTCTGTAAAACAAGGGTGAAGTCCCTAATCACCAGCAACATCTGTTTAAGAAATCACCCAGGGTCACAGTCAGAGGTTATGGGATTTGGGAATCACACTACCAGGTGATAGTAGCTGATTGGTAAGGAATATGATCCACTCGAAAGGCTGCCGTCCCGTCTACAAAAACAGTGGATCAGTTCAGCGCTTTTGAAAAATGAGGCCAATGATTCACTTACATTAACACCGAGTTTTGTTAACAGACATTATGCAAACATGACAAAAGGGCACACTTTTCTTTAATGTATGAAATAAAGATTCACAGCCCATACATTCATGGCCTTAAGTAAGTTCTTATCCAGACCGACATAAATAAAATCTTTAGTTAATTCACCAGTTGTATTTGTACACAAACCAGCACCGTATCAGCACCGACACACAGGATTAGGACGAATCCACGCTGCCTTCAACAAACAGCCGAGCGAAGGAACCTCCACAGGCAGCATTTCGTACCCATATTCGATTCTGGCATGACTGGCTGCCTACTAGCCTCTGAATCCTGTCTGTGTGCCAAGAGTTTGTTCTTTTCAGGAAAGAAACCAGTACTATGGTTCCTGCATTTGTGCACCTGCCCTTCAGCTCAGAAAAGGCCTTGGTAGTCACCTGACGAGTTCAATCATTTGTGTTAAGACTGAGGGACTAATTCCACTTTTCAGCCCGAGTGGAGAATAACTCATTTATTTGTTCACAGGCCTACATGCCATACATGGCATGCATTCTAGCCCATCTCCTTGTATGTATGCACACACCTGCACACACGCATGCAGGCACACCCCTTTGATTTCAGTATTAGTAGGCAATAATCCTTCACTTTCCCATGTGATGCAATTCATTCTCCTCAAACAAGAGGGAATTTACAGTTAATGGGTGGATTTTGGTATCTTTCAGAAAGGGCAAATGGAATCTTTCATGAATGATTGCCCCCCTGTGGTCAGAGGGGACCACGGCTGAGAGCAGTAAACAGGATGACCGAGGATGATACAGCAATGCACAGCATTAAAATGCTTTCAAGTAACCGTCGATGGAGCCAATGGGACCCAGCAATCTGTTTTAGTCCAACAGTGACTTATAAGGTTTGTATGGAAGCTTTTATTCCCCAGCATGTGAATTCACATTTATGTTGATTCAGTGAAACCAAAAAAACGTATGATCCAGATCAGGGTGGCGGATACTAATGCACACTAAAAGGACTTGAATCTTAAACATACACGTTCACATATAATTCTAAAAGATCTTGTTTTTTGAGATTTTGATTTCTGGAAACTGTTCTAATGTTTTTAATTCTACAGAAGTCTGAAGATCTGTTTTTTAGTCACATTTGAACAAAAATATCCCCCACAATCAGAAGAGGCCATTCATTTGACCTGTCCCGTCAAACGCTCATGTCGAATGTGCCCAGATATCTACCTTTACTGTGTCCAAGTGGTGTATAAATGATGCAGTTTTAGACATGTTCGGTTCTTCTTAAGGGGAGTATATAAATATAACATAAATATGGTCTTAATTGGGTCTCTGATAATGTTTGGTGGTGGTGGTGGTCTAGTGGTGGTACTTGCCTATAGAGGAATGGCACAAGAGGTCCCAGGTTCAAATCCCACCTCTAGCACTGCCACCACTGGGTCCCTGAGCAAGACCCTTAACCCTGAGTCTCTCCAGGGGGACTGTCCCTGTAATCAGGACATGGAAGTCACTCTGGATAAGAGCGTCTGCTAAATGCCGTAAATGTACAAATGTAAATGTTTATTTGTCATGTGCTCCTCTGTGCAACCGGTCATCTTCTGGGGGCTGAATATGTGCTACAGCTCTCATTCCCAGACAGTGGTCAACGTCGTTACAGAATTCCGCATGATCGGAAGGTTAAGGGTTCGAACCCCTTCCCAATAGGTTGCCCTGAGGTACCCTTGAGCAAGGTGCCGTCCCCATCACTGCTCCCCGGGCGCTTTCAATAGCTGCCCACTGCTGCACGGTGTTTGAGTGTGCATGGGTTTAATGCAGAGGTCCAATTTCGTTGTGGTTCACTGTCTGCTGTGCTGTGACCTCGCAATGACAAGGGTTGTCACTTTCACTTTCACTTTCATATAGAACATATGTGGGATACAGGTCTTTTAAAGTTCACTATATTGCATCAGCTGCATGAGGAAAGTGATATAAGGACACACAGTTCTAGTCATTCCGGGACACCACGTGAGACATAAGTTAAGACCATGTTTGCACCTTATTAAGCCCAA
Organism: Hepsetus odoe; assembly: GCA_017165825.1. Lineage (NCBI taxonomy): Eukaryota > Metazoa > Chordata > Actinopteri > Characiformes > Hepsetidae > Hepsetus > Hepsetus odoe. The sequence goes on from CM029376.1 coordinate 24,228,686, forward strand.
GACGGCCTAGAAATGGCCCTGTATAGGCAGATACATTAGCTCTAATTAAGGACCCAATGAGGTCCAAAGAGCAAAACATGTCACACGTTCCTTTTTGCTCACAATCCTAAACTCATCAAGCTAAAATCATACTAAAGCCCACAATTCTCTGAAGCAGCTTAGACAGGCGCCCCTCTCTTCTGCCCCAGGTCCTGATGTGTGTGTGTGTGTGTGTGTGTGTCTAACAGCAGTATTAACTGTGCACAGTGTTGTGAAAAGCCTCCAAAAAATCAATAGCGCTGCTTTCATTGCCACAGTGAGGCAGAACCGAGGTGTGTAATTAAACGCTCGTCTAATTGGCTCTGAAGAATGAACAACAAAACAGCTTGTTAACTTGTTACCTTAAAAAAAAAAAAAACAGCACGCAAAGGTGTGGAAGTCATTTGTAAGACTGTGTTCACACGTCTAGGGAAGAGGCCCACAACGATGTACATAAAGCAAGCTGAGAAAAACCCTTTTCGGAGGATGTTTTGTCAAAAATGTGTATGGGAAAAGCAACGATGCTGAGGAACAAAGCAGAAAAGGCTGTTTTCTCATGTAGGACCCTCATGGGAACCATTAGTAAGCGAAAAAGAAAAACTTCGAATGTGGTTGAAGTGCTACAGGCAGCAGAGCCGAACAACATATCGCTCCTTAATCACCGTATCGGCCTGATGGTGTTAAAGCCTGACCTTTAATAAACCACCCCAACATAGTGCTAGTGCTGGGTGCACCCTGACCCACGGCAGATGTTCCAGGTGATCTGCAGTGGATGTTCTGATGAATCAGTGAATTCACTTGATCCAAATATAAATTCTGATCCAAATAATTCAAACCAGTCTTATTGGTTATACCATATTTTAACTACTACTTCTTCTTTCAGCTGCTACCGAGGTCGCCATAGCGGATCATCCATCTCCATTTCTTCGTGTCCTCTGCAGCTTCCTCTCTCACCAGGTCCATAAACCTCCTCTTTGGTCTTCATCTTTTCCTGGCAGCTCCATCTTCAACATTCTTCTCCTGATTTAATCCTTTGGATTTTACAGTCTCAGAGTGAAGAGCTAAACACAATTTCTCTCTGGTCTTCTCACTGATCAATTCGGTCCAATTTATCCACAGAACATCAGCCTGCAGAGCAGACATCTAATGCATCTGGTATGAGACATGCTTCAAGTTGCTCCTTTCTAATCTCTATTTAATACATTGCAAGCCATGTCACATATGTACCAATAAAACTTCAAAGTTAGATTTTCGTCCCAGGCTCAATAGGAACGTAAGGCTCTGAAAGACAAAAAGGCACAGAGGAGCAGAACAGATATCTTCACCGTAAACATGAGTTTAGTTCAGCCCATAAAGGCTGTGTTTGATGTGCTGGATGAACTCGCCTTGTCCTTCTGATGTTCCCTCAGATCTCCAGACTCTAAAAACCCACTAACTGCAGGTGGAAGCCGCGGCTGGCCGGCTGGGGAGGACCTGAAAGAGAGCTTCAGAAGGCTTTTATTCTCCTCTCTCCACCTCCTTCAGGACTTAGGCTCCCAATTTCTGCAAGACAATGCTGAGTGAACGAGGGAGAGTGATCTCTTCTACGGTGCTCAGCGGAGAGTGAAGGGGGAAAATGAGTGCAAAGTTAAAATACAGATATTTATGAGTGTGCAAAGGAGTTCTCGCTTTCATTTTGTGCCTGGACCCATGACTCAAAGCCTTTTTCTCCCAAAGCTTTACTGATAATGGGCAGAACATGACTGTAATACACTGAAAGGAACTACAACACCTCTCAGATTTCTGTCCAAAGGCATCAGACAGAAAGACAGATCCAGCACGGTCAATTCTGCTCCCTTCTCTCGCTGCCTTTCATTGTGTACTCGATTGTATCTCTGCTACGGTGAAGAAAAGAAGAAATTAAATCAGACAGAGGGATTTTGACAGTTTTCCGACGTAATGCAGATCCACCCTGTCAAGCGAAGAAAGCAAAGTGTATTTCAAGGAGCAAAACGCAGGCATTTCAATCTGTCGGCTGTCTCTTTACTATTCCATATTTCACTTTGCGAGTGCCAGTCACAAGAGCTGCACAAAGCTAAATGTCAGCGTGCACAATGCACAATGTAATGACGGCTTAAATCACAAAGTAGTTCATTGTTTTCTTTGGTCATGCATGACCACATGATGGTGATGTAAAATTCAAATGTTAAATATCTTACACAACAGTGGAAAAGCTCCACATACATACACACTAACGTGAAACCTACTTTACCATCATAACACTTGCATAAGAGGTTTCTTTTACAGTCGCTTTCCCAGACAGGGATCAGACCTGGTCCTGACTCAGTGACCTGGAACCAGATTACAATCAAGATCAGCTCAAAGAATCCTTTTAGATCACTACAGACTCAGCTAGTGGAGCCCAGGATTAGAACAAGCATATAAGCTTTATTCGGCTGCCAGAGAATCCCAAGTATACCCCAGATTCAGCTTTCTTTGGGTCAGTTTCCTGGACGTGTATTAAGCCTAGAATGAGAAAATTCCATTTAACCCAGTTTTAGGCTTTATCTGGGTCTGGGATACTCAGCCTATATATCCTAAACTGGACTAAAAACATGTTTTTAACTGTATTTTTTGCCTGTCTAGGCATCGCACTTAATCATTTATGTAAGTGTTTATCTTTGATATCATACTAATGCTGCTTTTTTGGGCTACTACTTATTTTATGTGATTTACAATGACTTTTTCAAACCTCTATAAATCCACTTCGTTATAATCAAACCGTTAAAAGTCGAACGAACAAAAAAAGCAAAAACAAAGATAAAAAGATAAAAAAAAATAATCAGAAAATGTCTTTTATATGTATAATATAATATTGATAATATTGAGATATTATTCTTTATTAATATTATTCAATATTCTCAATATAAAGATTTATTTTTAAGGTAAAAAAAATAAAAAAACCTGATTCTAAATATTAATTTGGCAGAATTGAAATGAAAGCTCGCAAATTGCAATGGTTGTAATTTTCAAAGATACTTACAAATATTTAAGGTGAATGAGATTTCTGATCTCAGGGACATTTTTAAACTGGAACCAAATTGGAAAAAGCTACAGAACGAAAACTCCAAAAACCACATCCAACTGGCCCTTGACAGGATCGACACAGGATTTGCTTCAGGTTCATGAGAGGAAGGCAGGGTTTTCCTTCACCACCACATAAAACTGGATAATGATCACAGATACAGTGAAGCATGGTGGTGGCAGCATCATTACTAGATCCTGCGTCTCTGCAAATGGTTCTGGGGTTTTAAACTTCACTGAAGGAAACACAAACTCACTTGGCCTCTCCAGTATCCAAACTTTAGTCCCATTAAAAGGATGATTCTGAAACCGAGTGTCCAAAAGAGGGGACCTACGTAGAATTGGGGAAAAGAAGGTCTTTTGCAAAGAGGAATAGACTAAAATAGAACCGCGATGGGCAAAAACCCACAACTACCTTTGACGGCAGATGCGTCAGAGCTTTAATTGCCAAATACGAATCTTAATAATCGGTGGAATTGTGCATGAAGACTCATTTTACGTTCTGTGTGTAAATTTGAAGTGAATAAATCACTGAAGTGCATTAAAATCCATGAACTAGTTTCCCTTCACTGTAAATAACCTTGGCTTTACACACCATAGATTCCATACAACTATGAAAATATAATCAGATTTTCTTTCTTTTGGCTGCCTAAATCCATGTGCGTGAAAGAGGACAACGCTGTGTTAACTGATAACGGTGATTGAAAATGATGTCTACAGATTTGAGGGTAAATTACTCTGACCTTCCACGATCATAACTATTCAATATTCGCTCGTTTCCCTCATTTACAGACGCCTGCCATGTTGAGCAATGACTGAAATCTATGGGGCCTTTTAGCATGATTTGATTAGTCTAAGTCCAGTACTAGCTTTCATGGGGGGAGGGCAGGGGAGGGAAAAAAAAACCCTGCATTTTTTTTTAAGAAACATTTTGTCAATGCCTAACGAACTCCGCTGCAGCATAAATTTTGTAGCAGACACTCTACCAGGCATTAAGACTTTGCCCAAAACAAAGTACTTAAAAACAACGCAGGTCAGCCTTGAGGAAGAAAAATAAAAAAGAAAAATAATGAAAGACAGCGCGGGCGGGCAGATGATTCAGTCGTGTTTATTGAGGCGTGGGACCTTGTCTTTGAGAGGACAGACGGAGGAATACATGGCGAAAATCTGCTCGAATGGAAGCATCCCTCTGTAGCTCGTTTTCTAAAAGATCATTCTTAGAAGCGTATTAAAACGTTAAGAAAGGTTAAAAGGAAGTCTGATTACGGTCTTTATTTCAGAAGCATCAGTTATGTGCAACAAAAGTTATGGCCTCAAGGTCCAGAAGCCCATCCCCATCTCCCCGCTCAGTGATTCAATTCTCTCCTCCAGCTGAACTTAGTTAGTAAGCCTTAGGAATGCTGCTTAAATAAGAAACAAATGTTAGTCAAGACACTCTCCCACTGACATTATAAAGTCATAAAAAAAAAACATGGAAATGAAAATGATGGACGTTTCTGAAGGCAGCCACGCCAAACACCCTGCAGTGATTTTGCCCAGTAGTGCACAATTTATAGGGTTAAATTCTAGATTTTATCAATGCTGTCTCAACAAAACTCTTTTTGAAATGTTAATTGTCACAACAGAAGGAAAATAAGTTGAATGCACATTCAAGCAATTCAGGATCTTTTCTCAGGGCCACTTCCTCTCAAATTCCTATCTTCCCACTTTGCTCCCAATTAAAATCAATCTGTGTCCCATCACACCCACTAGAACTCCCCATCAAATGAGGTCAACAGTGGGAGGGTGAAGGTTTAGATGTTTTTGAACTGGTAGTTTAAAGCTCTGAGGAGAACGCTGTCGATTCTGGAGCGATACTCCCAGTTCACCAGCGACTGGCCATTTGTAAATGGCAAATAAATGGAGTTTTTGAAAGACAGCAATGAAACAGTGTTAGATACAGTAGTGTATTAGAGCAGAGGTAGGAAGTGAAGGCAGGGTCTGGGATCCCACGCTCTATTAATTTCACAATTCATCGAAAGAGCTGAAATGTGTGTGTATGAGAGCAGGAAAAACTAATTGTGTAAGAATCCAGCCAATCAGGTCCTGACATTTCCACCCCTGCAGTAAAAAATACAGTTGTAGAAATGGAAAAGTTAACAAGCTGTCCAATTTTAGGCAATTTGGAATGAAGAAGATATCAAAACAAAATCCTGAGAGTGACAGTTATAGCCATAATTTCTGAGTCTATACTTACAAAAAATAAAGCTTTTACAGTGGTGTAATAACACAGCTCTTGGATAGCAATAAGCACACACACACACACACACACACACTAGGAAATTGTTTTGTAGTAATAACACAAGCAAAACTGCTATACTCTGCAGTAATGCCAGAGTACATCGTTAACCCAAGGGTTTCTGAAATTGGTCAGTGGTCCCAGTAGCGTGTCCGTAGTCCCAGTAGTGTGTCCGTAGTCCCAGTAGCGTGTCCTTTGGCCATCTCGTCACTCCACATGCCTGTATCTGGTAAAGAGGTTGTACAGGACCCGAAGTGTTGATTTCAGGTCGCAGTTCACAATATCTGGAAATAGAAAATACAGTCCTTCCATTAAAGATACACGGACAATTCCACACACACACACACACACACACACACACACACACACAAGAGAACAAGCTGCAGAAAGACACACGCACTTCCCCTCTGGACTGAGAAATGTTCCATAATGGACAAATGAGTGCTTTGTGTCGCTGCAGCATTCACTGATGAAGCAGAGTACGACTGCTCAAAGAAATCCCAACCTCACGGAGTACTATTAGTACTACGGAGAACTCTGAATACCACCCTGCCCCATTCACTCCTTAATGCGTGCACCACAAACACACGTGAGGTACAAAGACAAAAATTGTACCAACCCAAAAGACTTTTAAACAAGCCATGCAAACAGAAATAAGCAGCAAATGTTTGCCAATCCTTCATGAAGCACTAAGTACGCATGAAAAACATTCCAGACCAACTCTACACTGTACACACACGCACACACACTCTTATGAGGAAAGGAAGCAGAAGGAAAAAGACTCTTTCCTAGTAAAAGATCTTTGCCCCGTTCATTGTTTTTGTAGTGTCGTAACCTTAGAGTTTAATTGAAAGTGAGTGTGTACGCAGCGGCACAGCGCTGACAGAGCCGGTCCCAGTAGTGCTCGGCAGGACCAAATCAATCACTGAGTGCTCTTACAGCAAAGCCAAGGCACGCCTGCTTTTAGCATTAAGTTAGTTCCACTACAGCAGACACAATTTTTTAAAGTGATGCCATTTTCCAATTTGCCCATTTCAGTACAATGGCCTTTTACCAACAGCACGTTTTAAGAAATTAAATGAAATTACAAATCAAACCAAGCAGGCAGGGTTTCTATAAATGTCATATTCTCCTGAAATCAGAAGCAGATTGATTGGCCAAGTATGTTAAAGCACACAAGGAATTCGATTTTGGACTCTGGTGACTCTCCATACTGTAGACGACATGCAGACAATATATGATATACATTGAACGCTTGCTCATACCATACCTCACCCTCACATTTGTATAGTATATGTTCCATTTACAGCATTTAGCAGACGCTCTTATCCAGAGTGACTTCCATTTCCTACTTACAGCGACAGTCTCCCTGGAGCAACTTGGGGTGAAGAGTATTTGCTCAGGAACCCAATGGTGCTGTCCTGGAGGTGGGATTTGAATCTGCGACCTCTTGGACTCTCTATAGGTGAGTGTCCTGCCACTAGATCACCACCACCCTCCACCTATCACACACTGTCAGTGTCTATACATGTAGAAGTAAGATTTCTATATTATTTACCTTCTGGTCTTGGTTTTGGCCTCTCCAAGCCACCGTCCTGCATCAGCTCAAAAGCAAAGGACACGTTATGCACCTGCAGCAGAGATACAAGGTTTGTTACAGGCTTGGCTCTTTTTAGTATACAGCATGTTAAATGGTACGGTGATGCATTCATCATAGTTGTGATGTCACAACAACCATCAACACCTATTAACGTTGAAGTGATGTGGAGTGTCGTTCCTGCAGCACAGCAGGAACATAACTGCAAAGCCTAGCAAGATACGCATCTAAAAAGGAGGGGTGTATTGCCCCCAAGGCTTTGAAGACTTTAGCATTTGTCGATTTTGGCACAGAGTATCAGTTTTAAAGGCACAGTCACAATACCAGATTATTCAAACTATTTAATATATTAAACTATATTTAATTCTAGTATATAGAAACACAACTATTTAACTTCAATAAATGGACAAATTCATAAAGAATATGGGCCTTTAAAGATAAGATAAATGTTTTTGTTCGTATTTATTGATGTAGTGGTGCAGTCCTCTCGGTAGGACCAGTTTAGGTTGTGAATAGCTGTGCTTTGCAGGGTGCTTTAGACTCCCATCGTACATCCAAATATGGGCTGTGTATCAAAGAATCATATCAATGCACACCACACACTCTGTTTCTGCACTAAATACACCCCAGCAGTTCTAAAAGATGGACAGCAAACAGCAGAGCAGTAAAGCTCCCGGCTGGTGACCGAGCATAAGCATCAGGGCAAACTCTGGTGGGGGGGGGAGGAGAGCAAGTGCTTCAGCTCTGCAAACTCCAGTAGAATGAATGTGTGTGAAATGTTTGCTTGCGAGGGGATTCCTTCAGGCCAAGATCGGCTTTCTCCTCTACACTTCCTCCATTTTTCTCCGTCTCTTTCATTCTTTCTCTCCATTTGTGGCTTACACATTCACAGACTCTGGCTCTGTAATATGCCTGATCACTCTCCTTTCCTCCCTCTCGCTCTCTCTCTCCAGCTGAATGCTAATCTCTGTGTCCCTTCTCCATTTCCTGCGCGGAGGCAGATTACAGCTGTACCCGGCTGCTACATGCCCAATTGGACCAGGCCGGGCATGCTGGATCTGACCCAGGCGGCCGGCTGCCTTTCTGCTGGGCCAGCTGACAGCACCATCCCCCTCCTGGGACCCTTAGCACTTCACATTATAATGCTTTAGAACACACAATCGGCGCAAGTGAGCAGATTTAGACGGCAGCCTTGCACAACGGTCTGATAAGTCACTTCTCCTGAGTGGGGAGATCTCTCCCCCACAGAGTTTTCAGGTTTTTTTTCAGTGAGAAACTTAAGGAGGTTTACTTTTGTCTTATCATCAGGATGGTAATCACCACGATAAATATGGCAAGATACCGTGTTAAAAAAAGAAATGAGCTGACGACAAGCTTTTCTTTACACTGCAGGACTTTAGGGATCACCAGCACTTCTCGATAAAAGACGTGTCTCAATTCAAGGGCCACATCCCTCAAAGGCTGTTTAAAGAACAAATGTGTCACAGCATCTCAACAAGGCTGTCACATTTCGAAGGCTCTTGCAAATGTGGCAAAGAAATGCCGCCTCCTTTTCCCAACCCGACCAATCCCAAGAGCCCTTTGGTACCAGTGATGATGGTTTTAATCTGTTGAAATGTCAGAAAAAGACATATTTTTAAAAAGGGATAAAATAGAAGACAACGAATTTCACTCCATTTTTTCATTTGAAGCTAATTTGTTGATGCTCGTTCTTTCATTGATCTTTTTTAGATGTTACATATAAAAGCATCACTGGTTGAGGTTTCACTGTGTTGTTGAAAATTTGATGACGTTTTATCATGGAGTCCAAATCCACCGGAAATGCCACCAGTTAACCAAATTCAGTGGTTGAGAAATCAGCGTTTTTGGTGTGAAAGTCACAAACACACCCATTTTATTTACTATCCAAACCCAGCAGTGAATCTATATTTGTCTTCCAGCAACACACCACCGCCTGAATGCTGATGATGGTAAATCAGTGGCATGTCTGAAAACTCTAAAGCTTTCAGACCTACGAGTAAATGTTTTAAGCCAAAGCTTCTCAGAACTATTGTGTGTCTCCAGAATCACTCAACGTATTATGAGCCATTTCACACAATAGCTGCCCCCGAGGGACTTTCAGACATTTGGTTTCTTTCACCACCACTGTGAACGATTCTGACTTGGTAAATGATTTATAATCCCACAACACTTGGAATGACTTGGTTCTGCAGGAATCAGCAGAATTCCTTAAACCGTTGGAAAATATTAAATAAATAAAAATACTCCACTCATGGGTTTTTGATCGCATGTTTTATATCGTGGCATTAGTGGTACACCATGTCTACTGAAACTAAATACCCACCTCTACCCTGTCAGAAGAAAAATAAGTGAAAGTGAAAGCGACAACCTTGCGAAGTCACAGCACAGCACACGTGAACCACAACGAAATTGGACCTCTGCATTAAACCCATGCACACTCAAACACTGTGCAGCAGTGGGCAGCTATTGAAAGCGCCCGGGGAGCAGTGATGGGAACGGCACCTTGCTCAAGGGTACCTCAGGGCAACCTATTGGGAAGGGGTTCGAACCCTTAACCTTCCGATCATGCGGAATTCTGTAACGTCCAAAAGGACGTTGACCACTGTCTGGGAATGAGAGCTGTAGCACATATTCAGCCCCCAGAAGATGACCGGTTGCACAGAGGAGCACGTGACAAATAAACATTTACATTTGTACATTTACGGCATTTAGCAGACGCTCTTATCCAGAGTGACTTCCATGTCCTGATTACAGGGACAGCTATTGAAAGCACCCGGGGAGCAGTGACGGGGACGGTACCTTCCTCAAGGGTACCTCAGGGCAACCTACTTTTGAGGGAATCGAAACCACAATCTTCCGATGCGGGGGCAACTCCCTAACCACTAGGCCACCGCTGCCCCCCATGTGATGAATAATAATATGATAAAATAAAATAAATTATATGATAAAACAGGTACACTTTTACACTGCAACTTAAACGAGCCCAAAAAGCGCGTTGCGCACTCTCAGGGGGAAACTCTTTATACACAGAAAGCAAAATGCAATGCTTTGAGTTAAGACAGGGTGCAATTACCCTCCCTTCCTAAAAAAAACAAACACATACTCTTTAAGGTTCCCCCACGGTTTTCCAATTTTCAGTCACTGTGGAAATTAAAGCAGCACTAAAACCAGGTCCAAACAGTCCAGCTTAAAACCTCAGACGGGCAAAGAGAAAGAGCAAGAGCATGTGATGGAGTTACCCTTTGTTCAAAGTTCTCAGGAGTGAGGAAGAAATTGTAGAGAGGTACAAAGTAGCCCTCCAGGAGTCCCATCAGAAGCACCAGGTACACACCGTCTGCAAACTGAGGACACAGCAGCTTACAACACAGTGAATACACCGAAGCAGAACTCAGTAACAGAACAGAGTCAGTAACAGAGTCAAGGAGTCAATGGACCATTTTCAGCTGCAGTCTCTGAGGCCTGATGCTTCAAGACCTTAAAGTTTCTGGCTTAAAACTGTAGGATCTAAAGGAGAGCAGAAACTACCATCTTTCAACAAGAGAAAGCGCACAGGTTACTAAAACTTCAGAGTGCCCATTTCCCCCTTTCACACCTCTTTTTCAGTTTCACTCAGTTTCAGATGCAGGTCAGTACCTGTGTGTCCAGTTCAGCCACTTCCAGATTCAGCTTGTTTAGGTGTTTGTTGACAAACGTGATGAGGGTCTGCACAGAGATCAGGAGGATTACAGCTTTGGTAAAACGGTATCAGCTTCAAATCTCAGATAATGCCGACTGCCTTCAGGATTTACCTTCTTCACCACACTCAGCTTGTCCGGGGCGTGGTCGAACAAGGTGTCAAAGGCATCGCGCTCTATGGGGAGAAAACAAAAAAAACTAAGTTCTGAGAATTTTGTGAATGAATTCATGACTAAATGATGATACTGGGTAATCGATAAGTGCTGGGTATTTTACTTACCATGCCTGCCAGATAAAGCCCTAAAAAAACAAAAACAGGAGACTATCAATTTCATCCAAAAAATGTGTTTGAGCGACAGCAACAACAATAATAAAACTCATATTATCCTTAAAAACAACACCAACAACAAAACCACCATGTTTGGTGTTTAAGTGAAAGTGACTATGTGTCATAGTGAACACTGTACAGAACACAGTGAACAAATGCAACCTATGCTTCTTGTGGTAGCCCTATCCAGCGCCCGGGGAGCAATCATGGGGACGGTACCTTGCTCAAGGGTACCGCGAGGCAACCAACTGATCCGGGATTCGAATCCACAACCTGCTGAGTAGGGGGCCTCGTCCCTAAACCCTAGACCACCGCTGTAGCCGCCCATCCCCCACCACCATTTCCTCTTCCTTAGGCAGGCTAGGACGGGGAACAAGCATATGCATATGTGCGCGCACACACACACACACACACACACACACACACCTCAATTCAAAAACTCTCCAGCCAACCAGCTGCCTGGGCAATTCACCCACATTTAGTGTCACCAGACAAAGACAAACACGCGCACGCACACGCGCGCACGCACACACACGCACACACCAGCTGCCGTGTGACATTTGGATCACAAGTCAATCAGCTGCCAGTGAGAACATGTGTGTTTTAGAGTTGTGTTATCAGGGAAACTTTATCAGCATCGATTATTTTATGTTTCATCTGAAGAACACCTGCTCATTAACACCTGCAGTTCTTCTACATCCTCACAGAGAACTCCCTTCAACAGAAACCAAAACATGAAAACAACGTATCCAGATTTATTTACAACTGGCACAACAAACAGCCAGCCATCAGTGACGTTTAGTAAGTTCTCCATCATATACTGGCCATAACAGACGCTCCAGAAGCTCACACTACCTGTAAGAACATGTTCTTCACGGATACGGTCTAAAGAACTCAGGATGAAGTACATGAAGCATTTGTTCTGCCATTTTCAAATCCTTCAGAAAGTGCTTGGGTTTCAAGCCTCACAATAAATATTACTGAAAAAGCCTCTTAGCCTGTTAGCTATCGAAGTTAAACTAAAGCATGAATGCAGAGTGGAGGTCAGAGAAAAGCATTTAAAACTACAACAGCGTGGACTTACTCAGTGTTGCCGGTAATCTCTTCCTGAATCTGACGAGACTGCAGGATACCCTCTCGCTTCTGGATAAACAGGAGCAAAAGAACATTACTCACCAAATATAAGACACATGGATGAACATCTAGATAAAGGCTGTCCAACTTCCACACTGAGGCAAGAGGGGAAAAAGGAAATCGTTAACTGAAGCTGACATTGTGGCATCTTAATTAATAAGAATTTGCTGTTTTAATATTTAATCTGACAAAACCATCTTTCTTCACAATTCACTTTACGATCTTAGTGCTGCACACGGCCACGGGGAGGCACTTACTGTCCTTCGCCTGAAGAAAGGCAGACATGTTCACTTATTTTACTAAGTCTAATTCTGAAAAAGAATACTTAAAACTACAACATGCATCTTGGTGTGTGTGTGTGTGTGTGTATGTATGAGAAAGGTAAACAAAGACTGGATGTAGAAATGTGTTTTCTATGGATCTTGTATTAAATAAGAGCTCTGGAACATTAAAGTAAAGATGTCCAGCGCTCTGGTCAGGATCCTTCTAGCACTCCTACCTGAACCACCACCACCTGAATGGACACGTGGTCCGGAAGGCGAATTGGGGCTCTGAAGTGCTGGGAGAGCGCCACCAACAGGTGGAGGATGGCCACCATGCTTTTAGCATGAACCGCTGATGGAGCAGAAAAGAGACAGAATATAAATAAACGGTGGACGAACCAGATGTGCAGGTTACGCCTGCATTGTTTTAGATATAAAAACAAAGGAGTATTTTAAAGACCATGAATTAAAAATCAAAAAAAAAAACTAAACCAAAAGCTGGGTTCAGTAATAACCTACCCATGTTACTGAGTAAATATGCATATATAATGTGTGTGTATTTATTTAATATTTTAAAATCACTGCTGAAATATATTCTATTATATATGTGTGTGTGTGTGTGTGTGTGTGTGTGTGTTATATACATACATATAAAAATAAGATATACAGCACTGTGCAAAAGTTTTAGGCAGGTGTGAAAAAATGTTGTAAACAGAACGCGTTCAGAAATGGAAGTGTTGATCATTTATTTTCATCAATCAACAAAAAGCAGTGAATGAACTAAAGAGAATCTAAATCAAATCAATATTTGGTGAGACCACCCTCTGCCTTCAAATCAGCATCAGTTCTTCTAGGTACACTTGCAAACAGTTTTTGAAGGAGCTCGGCTGGTCGGTTGTTCCAAACATGACTGTTTCAACCTCCGTGTGACGTTGATGATCACCAGTACCTGTTTAGTAAAATTGGTTGATCACACACCGACTATAATCCTACAGAATCTCTGACTTCGTGCAAGTGTGCCTAGAAGAACTGATGCTGGTGTGAAGGCAAAAGGTAGTAACACCAAATATTGATCTGATTTAGATTTTTCTTTTGTTCGCTCACTTTGCATTTTGTAAATTGATCAAAATAAACAATCATTATTGATATTTCTGAAAGCGTTCTTTGTTTACAGCATTTTTTCACACCTGCCTAGAACTTTTGCACAGCACTGTATATATATATATATAAAAATAAATGTTAGCTTTAACATGTCAAAATCAGTTAGACTCAGAACAGAGCTGTTACTATTGCTTATATTAATCAAGTAATCTAGCAATTATTTTATTATCACGTCACAATCACCCAATCATTACTGTCTAATTACAATCACCTGCACTCATACCACAAAGTCTGAGCCGGCTCGTTATAATAAATTAATATTTATTTAATATAACAAGGAATCAATTTCACAGAGTGGAACAGAGTCTTCAGAGGCCTGAATGACCTACTGTATTTCTCCCCATCAACAAGATTCTGGTGGATTTCATCAGCCAGATTTCATCAGGAATCACGACCCACTTGACAGGTAACAGGTAGAGCCACAGCTCGTCCAGGCGAGATGTTTTACACTTTATTTCCAGTCAAACTTGAAATAAAGTTTTTTTTTTAAATGATCCAGTCTATCAGAATTCAACGCAACCCTGAACTGTCACACTAAATCACACCAGGTTTATCGGTGAGGGCACGGTTGTTATTCAAAACCTCTACGTTTGCGGTCCTCAAGACAGCTGGGCTTTTGCTGAAACCTCTTATAAAGGCTTTTAGCTCAGTATTAGAAGTTCGACAAATTGCTCCCATTTAATACAAAATCAATAGGCTTGTTAAAACGCTCTGACCCATAAAACGGCAACACAAAAGCCCTGTGCTCTCTGCTTCAGCTGACTGGAAACACACAAACTCAATTGACCCGTCTGTGACTTCACTTCCAAGTGCTCGAAGGCTTTGAAAAGCAAAGCTGACGTGTGTCAATACAGTTTAAAACCCGTCATGCATTCCTTTGTCCATTTGGTTCGTCTCTGCACTTCCCAGAACACCTGACAGGAATGTTCAAGTCAAGACGGTCAGGAAACACAGACCTTTTCTTCGCTGCTGCCACATTCAATCTTCCGACACTTTTCCCGCTACCTTACGCTTTGACAGAAATTTAGAAACACTCACAGTCAACGTTCCACTTTGTGTTCCTGGGGGAGACTTTCAGAGCGTCGTTAATGCGCTCCAGAACCGTCTGAAGCTTCTGCTTCTGGGCGATTTCAGACTGTGTCACCTCCGCAACGTTCAGCTTCTCACCCTCCAGCTTCTCTGCAGGGGCCGATAGATAAAGGGAGGAATGGATATGTGATAGAGAGAGCATAACGGGAGAGCAACGTGGCAGGAGTACGTTTGTTGGTGTTTGACATGACTGATGATAAACCTGGGTAGAGACTTGTCAGAGTCTCTTCACTTGTTTTTTCACTGATGTTGAAGACGAACCCTCTGCTTTGCTGTTTCAAGTAACTGTAATGTGTGATTAAAGCCAACGGCAACAGCTCTGGAGAGAATGAGAAGACCCTCACCGAAGAGCTTCTGCAGAACTTGTCCGTCATAAAGATCCTCCGCCAGGTCCTTCACAATGATCCTTTCTCCAACCAGCACATCGTTGATCCAATCAATGAGCACCTGATTGAGAAGATAAACATAAACTGTATATTTGTAATGATTTTGGACTTGCTGTGGTCGAGTGTTCATGTGATGGAGCTCGTTTTTCTAACCTTCGTCAGTTCCTGCAGTTTGGGGTCATTTTTAGAGTTGGGGTCCACCATGGTGCGAACTTCATTCTCCTCTGTTTGAAGAGAAAGTCGAAGATGCTAGATATTGGGGACACTGAAGATACTGATATCAAGTAAATAATCTGTATCTTCAAGCCATCTTCCAAATGGGCTTTCCATCAGCATCTCTGCCTTTCAACTTGAATGCCTTTGGATGGTTTCTTTGGCTCTTTGTCTACAATCTGGATCATTTTTCTGTCCACATGCCAACAAATTTGGACATGCCCCATGTCCTACCGCTGGTCTTTCAAGTAAGCTGTACCTCAAACACACCTCTTCAGGTGGATATTCAGTGCATGAGGCTATAAATCTGACCGTCCCCCTGTGATGAGGTTGAATAAGGGCTGTAGGTGTTGGGACACTAAGAACATGTCTGGTGTATGAGGCCCAAAGGACAGAAGTGGGATAGAGAAGTGTAAGTGTGTGATATTTCAGTACCCAGCATGGTGTCCTCTGGATGCAGCTCGTATGGAGTCGGGCTCAGTGGCAGGTTTATAGCGTTCATCCCTTCCTCCTGCAGCTCCGACACTAAACACAACAGCACGCAACACAGGAAGAGACAACAGAATGTAAAAAGCTAGTAGTGTTTCATTGTATTGTAGCCAACTGTACCATTTAATTCAACGTTCACATTAATGTATTATTAAGGGAAGCAAAGCTACGGCTTATACATATATAATAAATATATATCTCATTTTAAAATCTGTTCCAACAACTAAATACTGAACTTTTATAATGTTTATTTCTCTAATAAAGTAAAAAAAATAAAAATAAAAAATAGAAACATTAACCAATATTGGATGTATTTTCAGCTCCTGAAACTAGACGGCAGCAAACCGAACCGGAATTTGATCGAATTAGATCACAAGAGAAATTTTATTTTTTCACCCTACATTATCCAATTTTGGTATGTTTACATATGCGGTCTGGTACACTACTTTTACAATTCGAGCCTCAAACATGAAAAAAGGACTTTTTCAGTGAAAAGTGCGATTACATTACTCTAATTTGCAACACGATACAAACCTTTTAAAAACATTTATGAAATTTTCCCCAAATTGATCAGCCCAAGCACAAAAATAAAACATCCAATGCACTTTAAAACTGCACTTTTAATGCACTTTCTGGAGTAAAGCAGTGGCAGTTTAAACCAGAGACTTCTAGGACAACATTAATAAAGGAAAAACGGTATATCTGATGTATATGTTTACATTTACGGCATTTAGCTGACGCTCGTATCCAGAGCGACTACAGGGACAGTCCCCCCTGGAGAACCTGGGGTTAAGGCCTTGCTCAGGAACCCAATGGTGGTAGCTGGAAGTGAAAGTGAAAAAGTGAAAGCGAAAGTGACAACCCTTGTCATTGCGAGGTCACAGCACTGCACACCATGAACCACAACGAAATTGGACCTCTGCTTTTAACCCATGCACACAAACACTGTGCAGCAGTGGGCAGCTATTGAAAGCGCCCGGGGAGCAGTGACGGGGACGGTACCTTGCTCAGGGGTACCTCAGGGCAACCTACTTTTTGAGGGAATCGAACCCACAATCTTCCGATGCGGGGCAACTCCCTAACCACTAGGCCACCGCTGCGATTTGAACTTGAGACCTCTTGGTCTGTAGACGAGTATCCTACCACTAGACCAACAGCACTCCAAATGAAACTGAAATTTATGGTAAATTATGAAAAAGTAAATTTAGTAAAAACTTAAATCACAAGAGCATGTTTTTCACAGCTCCCGATAACACGAGGGCTGTGAGCTTCCCCCCATCACTAACCAGCATGCACCACCTCGCACACTGCCATCTCCAGCCATGCCTTTAGAGGAGGGAGCTTCCTGTACTGGATTTCAGAAACCTCCTGCTGCTGAAGACATGCGAGTAATCAACACCCTCTCAAATATTCCCTCTCTCTCTCTCTCTCTCTCTCTCTCTCTCTCTCTCTCTCTCTCTCACACAGCTGCTCACCCACTGCTTTATCAAAAAGAGGCTGTAAAATCATCTATAGCCTCTGCATTACTGATGAGCAAGAACTTTCTACAACTCCTCAGTCATAACGGAAACATTTCACAATAAATCTTATAAACATCAAAATCCAGATTTACACGATGAACTGATACAAAACAGAGTTTAAAGACCCGTTTAATAGATGTATGTGGTGTTGCACCCACGAGGAAGAACACTAAACCCTGCCTTTTAGTGTTCTGGGCTGTGAAACTTGACCAATCACAGTTTGAGTTCCTGCGTTTGCACAAGACAAACAAAATATCAGCACTGAAATTGTTCACATTGCTATTGCTAAGTATGTAAACATTCATAAAATATCACTGAAATTGCAAACTGACCTTTTTTTTTTTTTTTTAGTAAGAGTTTTTGTAATGCCACAGAAACAACACACCTACATACATCTCCATATGAAGCTGAAACAGTTTAGCCCCTTCAAGCTGAGCGTTTCAGCCCTGTGATTATGAAAGAGCTACAAGACAGGGCATCCAATCAGAAAAGAGATCCTAGATCAGTCTTCAAATGACAGCAAGGAAAAAAAAAGAGCTTAATTGAAAGAAAAAAACAGACCGAGCTGAGTCGGTGTGGCTGACCGCTTTGTGATTGGTTAGAGGTCTAGCGGTCAGGACTAGGCCCCAGGATTGGAAGGCTTTGGGCTCGAATCCCAGGCCAGTAGGTTGCCCTTAGGCACCCTTAAGCAAGGTATGGAAAATCGGAATAAAATGAAACGGAAGTGAAAATCCTTGTGATGGATGGATGGTGATCCAAGCCACAACCTCCTGATTGTGGGGCTTAGTCACTAAACACTAGACTATTTTACCCCCCCGAGGCCCACTTATAACATGTGTGACGTGTAATTTATCTTCACGAAAGCAGTTTACTGCACCTTAAATATTATGTATTGATATTTAATATGAATGTATTTACCTTTGATATATGCTAATTACCTCTGCTCTGATTGGCTTGCATTTTGGCACATTCAAAGCAGTCCAGGCACAAAACTCTACTTTGGTGTGAACTGGTGGAGATACACTTCGGTAGGCTGAACATGTAGACATGTGTGAAAGTGTTGGTTTGATTACTTCTCAAAAAAACGCAACAAACACACAAACAAACAAAACAAACCAATGAAAGTCTGATCCTTGCAGTTTTATTTCCATTATTGGATCAGACTGGAGAGTAAACAGGCTGCTCGTGTTGAAATTCATGCCTCACTGCTAAGACCTCTGGTTCGCACTGTCAGCCTACCTTACATGGTATTAACACACACTCACACACTCTGTCTGGACCTGCAGCTCACTCCTCAGGACCTGAAGGAAGACTTCTTTCAGACAGGGTTATAAACAATAAGACTGGAACTGCAATTTAAAACAAAAAAAACAAACAAAAAAAAAACAAACAGTGGAAGGATCCTCAGTACTCAGTACTCTGGATCAACATATTCTTTAATCCGAACCACCGAGCTGGTGAAGTCACTTTAGGCGTGGCGCCACGGCCGAGATTACCGAACAATAAAGCCTGCAGCAACGCTTCCCAACCCTTCGTCCTGGCACAACCCGTTCACGAGTCTCATCACTGCTGCCAGCACACCTGAACCAAATCATCAGAGCTCCTTGTGCATTAAAGATTACTTTAAAAGGTAGAGCCAGCTTCAAAACGAACCCTCTCTTTCAGCTCAGCTGCCTTTAAAACTGAGACTAAGACTAGGAACTAGATGGCCAGGTTTAGATTTTGGCACCTTCAGGACTTTCTCCCAGAAGCTTTCCTTCACTAACAAACGCTCTCATCTAGTAATAAGGTGTAGTAACAGTATACGGTAGTAAAGAGAGACGTTCGAGAGGGTGAGGATGTGGGTCTGAACCTAATCTCCAGCACTGATTGAGCCCCTGAACACGACCCTTAACCCCCGACTCCTTGGAGACTTTCCCCGTCATTATAAGCAAAGCACATCTGGACAACAGTGTCTGACCCTTTCTGTGAATGTAAATCTACAGGAATTCCTATGACTGTCAACATCAGTTGGCATGATTAGTGCAGGATTTTACAGAGCAGTGCACACACAGGTGGCCAAAAGTATCTGGACATGGATGTCACTCATAAAAATGACTAGTGATTGGATAAAAAGTGTCAAATTGAGAGGCAACCCATTCCAAAACGGTCCTTTTCTCATGACCTGAGACGTTCCTCTGCAGACGTATGTAGGACCGAGTCCAGTTCATAATCATTGGACAAAACAACCCGTAACAGGATCAGAAGATCGTGGATTCTAATCCCAGTCCAGTAGGTTGCCCTGAGGTACCCTTTAGTAAGGTAATGTCCCCGTCACTGCTCCCCAGGAAAGTTTACAAAGAATCCACTAAAATGTTATTACAGTTAGCATTTAAAAAGCTAAAGCCGTCGCCTCACAGCGAGAAGCTCCCAGGTTCGATTCCCAGATGGGACGGTACTGGTCCTTTCTGTGTGGGTTTGCATGTTTCCTCCTGCCGTCCACAGACATGGACATCAGGTTGACTGGAGATGCTAAATTGTCCTCTAGGTGTGTGTGTGTGTGTGTGTAACTTCCTTGTGATGCACTGACAACTTGTCCAGGGTGTGTCTCTGCTTTTCGCCCTGTGAAAGCTGGGATAGGCTCCGGCACCGCTCGAGTCCCTAATCAGGGCAAGCGGCTCAGAAAATGAGTGTCTGACTGTAAAACAGATGTAAAGCACTCCGACACCTTGAAGAACCAAGATGAAACCCTCACTAAAACAGGTTCAACTTCACAGAACATCAGGCTGCTCAGTGCTAGATCCAGAGTGTTTCCCATCACACAGGCCATTTCATACACCGGGGCTGTTTCTTAGGTGGGCTGTTTTGTTTTGACCCTGGTTTAATCCTTAATATTTAACTCATTCTTTATTCTCTTACTTGCTTGGTCGTATCTGGGGGGTCTGTTCTGTCTTCTGAATGAATAAATTATACAAAAAAGCTACAGTTGCTTTTTTATCCCTCAATTGATCCGTTCCACCTTAAAAAGTGCAGCCGTCCCATTGAGGCGCCTCAGAGCGCGGATACGCAACACATGGCCATTTAAGGTGGAACGGGAAAATTCCAAAAACAAACCAGGGCTGTTCATTTCGTCCCCCAGTCTCTACAGTTGGACACTTTCACACCCTTAGTCTTCTTCTCACACTCCTCCCGAGTTATAGAGGCACTTTTTCTCACCTTCCTTTGCTTTTTTTCTTCTCGCCAAAGTCCCTCCGAGTTTCCCGAGGAAAGTGTCCTCTTTCTTCCTGAAGGACGGCGAGATTGGAGTCGGGGATTTGGGGGAAGAAGGAGAGTTTTGTGGGGAGGACGCCATCCCGTCAAACTAATAAACACAAACTGCTAAAATAAAAATATTCCTGCTCTCCAGAAGTGAAGAAAACTAATCCCACAACAGGAAACGGAATTCCAGCATTGGCCCCGCCCCAAACCGGAGGTTAAGCCACGCCCTTTGTCTACTAGACCCCGCCCCAGCACGAGGATTGGCTGAGCGGATCCAGGTGTGGTGGCTATGGATCTGATACATACACGCACACACGCACACACACGCATATATATTAGAGCCTCTAAACAGAAATATAGCAATGATATTAATACACAGCAGGACAATATTTATTAAGGTAGATCTCAGTTTTCTTTTCTGAGCGCATCATGATGTCAGTAATTCAAAACCAACTGCATGTTTCTTTACAAAGAGAGCAGAATTTAGTTAAGCTGCATTGAATCTATTGATGAACAACATTTTATCAAAACTGTCACAACTTTGTGGCACATGTGGGTTCTTTCTTCTCCATTTAAACTCATCAGATGTTTCTGAAAAAGTATTTATCATCACATATTGTGATGGGTAGCGTTGGCCTAGTGGTTTGGGAGTCAGAAGATCTTCCAATATTCCATTATCCCTTACCAGTAGGTTGCCCTGAGGTACCCTTGTGCAAGGTACCGTCCCCATCATTGCTCCCTGGGCGCCGTAATAGCTGCCCCCTGCTGCATTGTGCGTATGGGAGAGCCTTGCGGCAGCGGTGGTCTAGTGGTTAGGGACTATGCCCCAAAATCAGAAGGTCATGTGTTCAATTCGCAGACCAGTAGGTTGCCAAGAAGTACCCTTGAGCAAGGTACTGTCCCTGTCACTACTCCCCGGGCACTTTTAATAGCTGCCCCCAGCAGAGGTTGAATTTCGTTGTCTTGTGTTTCACAATGACAAGGGTAGTCACTTTCACTTTTTTTTTGGTTTCTAAAAACTTTAGTCTACAGTGCATTCAGGACTATAGGAAAATTCATTTACGACATTTAGCAGGGAGACTTCCACGTCCTAATTACAGGGACAGTCCCCCTGGTGACACTCAGGGTTAAGGGTCTTGCTCAGGGACCCAGTGGTGGTAGTGCCAGAGGTGAGATTCGAACCTGGGACCTCGAGATATAGGTCTGTAGGCAAGTACCGCCACCAATTCAGTATTAACCATCTTGACTTTGGACTCCAAATACGTTAACGTTTTGAGAATTTACAAAGAAACATGAAAAATATCCAAAGCCCGTATGAAAACAATATTGTTGTACAGAAACTCATAAATCCATCTGATTTAGTGTTGGGCCTTCATTTCTGCATATTTTGCTTCCAAAGGAAGCAAAAAAAAACCCTGTCTCTCTGTCGGACTTCAGATTTTTACTGCATTGTTGAGGAAGCAGTTCTCCAGGCTTCCTGGAGCATTTGTTTTTGGCTCTCACTTTCAGTCCAGCCAGTTGTCCAGCTCTGATACTGCTCAAATCTCTCACGTCAGAGCTTCATGTAGTCAAGATCAAAAGAAAAGAGAACAGAGCTCAATAAACTTCCCTTTCCTGTGCAGACAGATGACAGATGTGGAAGTAACAGTTAACAGGAAGTTTTCAAAGACCTTACAAAAAAAAAAAACCTTCAAAATATCTTTAATCACTCTTCAAAAACGTACAAAAAAAATACATTTATCAAAAAACGGTCCGTATTAGACTTAATTCAGCATGGCATTCAGTTAATAAGGCAATATTCTTCATTTCTGCCATGGATTGGCGTCTCGCCCTGAGAGTTTCTCCATCTTTCATTCTGCAAGTGCTGGGATTAATTCCAGAGTCCCCCATCATCCTGGTCTGGATAAGCGTTACACGTGATGGATGGTTGGATGGATGATCATTTAATTTGGGCTGTTTTTCCAGTACAGGGTTAAAGCCTGTCCCTGAAATGTGTTCTATATGAAGGTTTTCTATCCAAAAAAAAAAATCTAGTCCTAATGAAGCAGCTCTAAATCTGAATAAATTGCAGCCAGGTGACAAAAGACTCTCTCTTTAAAACTTTAGCAAGCAATGTTTTATTACACACCATGTCTGCATTTAAATCACAATTTACGTATATATATACACACACACACACACACACACACACACAACATTGCTTAAAGAGAGGGAAAACCTTTTTTTCCGGCAAGGAGAAGGCTGCCTAAATCCATTTTTAAAAAGAACAAAAAAAGGACTGAATCACTTTAGAAACTTCCAATAACAACATTTCAGCTTTACAGCCGAGCAAACAAACAAGTCCAGTCGTTTAACATCACTTTCAACAGTAAAACAACACTTACAGTTCAGTCCAGATCACCCTGATTAGTGACATTATTACTGCACCCTCGTGAACGTCGGCGTTTATTCACCAAGGCAGTTTCAGTGTTAAGCTTTGTGCTTTTACAGTGTTAACACCCCGGAACTGAAGCCTTCTCTCTGAACAGCTTTAAAATAAATAGAATACATACATCTAAACAGTGCTGGGTTTACAACGAGGCAGGTATTAGGTTTGCTGTGATTCACTGCATTTCTGAGGCAGCGGCGAGGCAGTGCTGAGTTTCTTTGGAATTGTCAAGTCAGGTCCAGTGACCGCGCTAAAATAAAATAAATCTTTTGCTGTGAGAATGAAAAGTCAGGGTTTTATATAGGGAGCAAAAGGATGTCCTGCAGAAAAAGACACTGACAGTCACTGAAGAGTACGGCTGCACTTTCCCATAAAAGGCTTTGGACTAGATCACAGTGATTATTTACTGCTGAACTAAATGCTTTTAGTCCAGGCCTAGGTCATGTGCGTCTTCAGGTTTAAGTTGAATGAATGAAGACGAATTAGATTCTCGATTAACAGGCCAAACAAGCCCAGCTGATCTATAAGTTGGCATTGGACGGTTGTTAATATTTGACTGGAGTTTTATACTTATATTTGATGATGTCATTTATTTGTACTTACTCATTTTACACTAATGAAAGCAACCCTGCGAGAAAATGAATGGCTTACTACACTGTAGTGCTGATCCAGGTACAATTAGTTCGCCGTGCGTCAGCAGAAATATCCAATAAAATGGTCCCATATGGATTTATCCTTAGACTGAATATTAATCTCCCCGGCATTCTGTAAAGCTTGCCCCACCAGACAGCAGTTTGACCAAAGTTGTGCATTGTCCTAAAAAAAAATGACATCATGTATAGGTCAGTGGTTTGAGGAGTTGGATTGGGTGCTGGGAAAAAAAAAAAAAAAAAAAAAAAAAAGCAGGGATCCTGCAGCACCGAGGTTTTATGTGGGTCCAGAGCAGAACCCCAGACCAATCCTTCTTCTACTGCAGCCTCTCATTCCCAGTGGAACTGGTAGCCCTTAGACAGGATGAGGCCCTCCAGGTCTCGGTCTTCTGCCTTCTCCTGCAGCCGCTGCTCCTCCAGGAGGCTGACGAGTCTGTCCCTCTCCTCCACCACCTTCATCACCTCTGCCAGCAGGGCCTGCTCCTCCACCAACTCCCCTGCACTCTTCTCACAGTCTACGGAGAAAAGGGATGCACGAAGACAGCATAACCCAGACTCGAGGAAATGAGAAGTAATTATTTCCACACATATGCAAATATGTGAATATGAATCTCCGAATTAATCAAAAACACACCTTAAACAAGATGCTCGGAGCATGTGTTTTAGATTCCAAAGACACGGTTATATGCTAAAAATGACATTTCCAAAATCAGTTGGGGGGGGTGTTTGTTCAGCTGGGGAAAAATATATTGCTTGAATTGATATAAACTGCTGTGGCGTCTCCTTGAATACTGTCTGATATTTTCCCAAAAAGGCAGTTACAAAGACCACGCTCGAAGATGAATGCATGATGTTTGCTTAACGGTTTGAATGAATACACCAGATGAAAGGACTTCGGATTGATAATTATTCTCATTGACAGCAAAGCAAAATGAACACCACTGAAGACCGGGAGCTTTGCGGGACAGACTCTGTGAGTGGTGCACAGCTGAAGCTCTGGGAGTCAGACATGCTTGGGAGTCTAGTGTTCCTGCTCCTGCTTCCGGTGACCCACAGCACTGCACCGTTTCAGATATTTGGTCATTCAACACTTGATCCAACTCAGAGCAGGTCAGCTGAGACTCTGCAGTGATGTGGGTCGCAGGAGTAGGGATTAGGAAACGCTTCTATTTTCAGTTCAGATGTTACTTCAGGCAGGACCTAAGACATCTGGTAGTGATGCATCTGGAGAAATTACCCAGAGCACCAGGGTGGAAGGGGCAGGGGAAGGGGTTAATATAGACCACAGCTCTGAAAACAGCTGTAAAATGGCATTTAACAGGCATACCGGCACCTTAGCCACCAATAGGAATACATCTGCGGGTTTTAAGGAAAAGTCCTTTTACTGGAGAAGAAAAACTGAGAATGAAAAAATATAAAATATACATGAAACTGATTAGTGATGGCTAATCTATTAGGCAGTCTAAAGGCTGTTCCACTACCAGATCATCTCCGCTCTAACAACGAATTTATGCTTTTATAACACACACACACACACACACACACACACACACACACACACACACACACACACAAAATCTAATCATGCTTTGCACAAAAATAAACATGTTTCCTGGAGGCAGTGGACCAACCATTGACTTGCAAATGAAGACTATCACCTTCCTCAGCTGCTGCTGACATGCCAAACCACTGCCAGGACTTTTTATTAGACACTACATTTTAGAGAGCGGAGATATCTGTCATTCTTAACACACAAAGAAGTTTTTCATGCTCACATAAAGGATTTGCACCACTTGTATGCTGTGCTGTGTTCGGTAAGGAATGCTGGTCTTAATGAGCGCGAGAAAACAAATGTAAAATTCAAGCATGTCATTCATCTTCCAAAAAACCTTGCATCTCAGGCTTTCAGCAGGACTGAATACCATTGTTAATCAGTAACTGAGGCTTGACGATGTTTGAATTATTTTTTATTTATGTTCCATTATTTATGTTTTTACATTTTTTTTCAATATTTAAGTAAAGCGTAATTCACTGGACCATGAAAAGTATGTAGGAAGGATAGGAATGTTGTTTCTTCTACAGAATTTGCCTTGTAGCTCAGCTTCAAAAAAAAAAAAAAGTTTCTAAAAACCAAGCAAACGGCTTGAAAAGTTCAGTGATTGTTATAATGTTGCACACTCAAAATGAGCACTAATGTTTTTACAGGCCCTGCAGAGTGAAATGAAGCAAATGAGTGAATGTGCGTCTCCTCACCTTCAATCCCCATCCTGCGTCTGAGATCTTGCTGTAGGTGACTTTGCCTGTCCTCCAGTTCCAGCTCCTGTGCACTGAACCGCAAACACCATTAAACACACGATCGTTAGCCTTCTGACAGCAGAAGCGCATATGCAAAAGCATGGGTTCCCCTAGTCAAAATACACATTTTCTTCTTTTCTCAGCATGGAATAAAATTCAATATGGCAGATTTCTGCAAATTGTAACGTTAATTTATATATATATTTTTTATTGGTCATAAATGTGCCTGAGCACCCTTTCAGTCAGTACAAGGACCCACTTTGACTGAAATCACAGCCTGCAAACAATTCTTAGCCAGTCCTTCTATCAATCTTCCTGCTTTTCATGCAAGATTTGCCCTTATTTGTACTCGCACTTCCAGTTTAAATTCATTCATAAATCTTACATGCACAAAACGTTTAAGATGTAACTACTATTTTAAATAATATCCATGCCTGGGGATGGCGATGGCTATTTCAAAACCTTAATGTTTTGTATCCTCAAGTGGTTCAAGGATTATTTCTATGTATGGTGTGGATAACTGAATGCATTTGAATGTGTAGAAATGTGTTATATTTAACTTTCTTCCATGCATATCTTTTTGTATATTACAAAAAGCATTCATACTTCAATACTTCAGCATTGTAAGAGTATTATCCTTCGTTCCTGTAAGTCTGCAGCACTGAAATGTAGTCTTTTCCTAGCTCAAACACATCTAGTGTTAACTCTTCGAGTGCAAGACAACTGACCTCTAGATCTTGTATATCTTTCTTTCTTTCGTTCTACTTCAGCTCAGTCCTCCGGAAGGTCCATGATCTAACCCAACTCAAATGCATACGGATGGGTCAAAAACACGGACCATTCGGGAGGCCTTAAGGACTGGTCTGAAGACCGCTGGTCTTAACTACATCAGTCAAACATGGCTTATATCAGCGCGTTACTGTGCTGGTGAAATACATAGAGAAGGTTTCTTACAAGACCATCAGCTCTGATTCGTATCTGGCCAGCTTGTTCTTCTCCAGCACAAGTTTAAACCAGGTCTGCAGAAGGGTGGCCTCATCCTCTGAGGGACTGTCTGAAACTGACAACACAATTCAGCTTACCCTAAAATACGATGTTTTAGTCAGCCTTGAAACAAGAAAAAAAAATTATTTGACAGATGCTTAAACAAACAGAAACAAAACGCTAACAAAATGAGTCTCCTGTAGAGCAGATGTGAATATGAAGTATTTATCTTTAAATAGACACATATAGACAGACTAAAAACACATACACTACCTCTGACAATTCCTCCTTATCATCACACTCGGCCATTGTCCAGCACTCACTACACAACACTTTCCATTGATTCAGGGTGTGTAAATGTCACATAACAGAGCATCCATTCAGCCCAAAGTTGTGTACATAGACAGGAAAAGAGGGGACAAAGGCCGATGGCTTGTGAAAGTCCATCAGTGGACACTAGTTATGCACTTTTTCACAATAAGCTACTGCAAGGCTACAGTCAGCACTTACTGAAGACGCCGCCATACACAAAAGCAATTTATGGCAGCTATCTGCATCCTTCTGCTGTTGGAGTTTGACAGTCGAAGACAGCATGAACGCAGCTCTGCTTAACTTTAACAACGCAAGGTCAGAGTCACACGATACACTTAAGAAAATGTGTTTTCTTTTCATTTAGGATTGGGGTGTGCTGAAGAATGGAACGCTTTGCTAGGACAGCTGACTACCTTCGTTCGTCCTCTTTCGGCTGCTCCCGTTTAGGAGTCGCCAAAGTGGAACAACGGTTTCCATTTCTTCCTGTCCTCTGCATGTTCCTACTTCAAACCGACCACCTGCATGTCTTCTCTCACCCCGTCCATAAACCTACTCTTTGGTCTTCCTCTTTTCTTCTTTCCTGGCAGCTCCATTTTCAACATCCTTCTCTATAATCCTCTTCACTCCCAGTGCAAACCTTAGAATCTTTAACTCTGACACGTCCAGCTCTGCTGCATTTCTTTTCATCAGCGCCATCGTTTCTAGCATTGCTAGACTCACTAGCGTTCTGAAAACCTTTCCTTTCACTCTTGCTGCTACCTGTCTGTCACAGATCACTCCTGATATTCCCAGCCACCCATTCCAACCTCCCTAAACTCTTTTCTTCACCTCCGTTCCACACTCCCGTTACTCTGAATTTTTGATCAAGTATTTAAACTCCTTTACCTTCTCCCTGCATCCTAACCACTCCACTTTCCATCTTGCTAATTCATATAATAGAAATTGCCCGACCTGCTGCACATCTTTCCAAGCTCGGTCTCTCTGTCTAGCCAATCTGTAAAAGGTCCTCCTTACTGTCCAACCTCACATTCAATTCAACAAACACCTTCTCTTTGGCCTTCGCCACTGCTTTCTTCACCCTGCGCTTCATCTCCTTGTACTGCTGTCTTTGCAGTCTCCTTCAGACTGACCCTCCTGTAAAGGATATAATCCACCTGTGAGCATCTTCCTCCAATCTTATACATCACCCTGTGCTCCTCCCTCTTCTTCAAATAAGTTTTAACTACAGCCATTTCAATCCTTTTGAAAAAAATCTATAACCATCTGACCTTCAGCATTCCTCTCCTTGACACCATACCTACCGATCATCTCTTCATCACCTCTGTCCTCTTCTCCAACATGTCCATTAAAGTCTGCACCAATCGGCACTCTCTCTCCCCTGGGTACACTCTCTATCACTTCACCTAACTCAATCCAGAATCTTTTCCCTCCATCTCACATCCAGCTTGTGGGGCATAAACACTATCATCATTCATTATCACACCTTCAACTTCCAGTTTCAAACTCATCACCCTATCTGACCCCCTCATCACCTCCAAAACACTCTCCACATACTCTTCCTTCAAGATAACACCTCCCCCATTCCTCCCTCCATCCACACCATGGTAGAACAGTTTAAACCCTCCTCCAACACACCTGGCCTTACTACCCTTCCATCTAGTCTCTCACACAAAGTATCAACCTTCCTTCTCTCCATCATATCCGCTAATTCTCTACCTTTACAGGCCTCACTGCCACTCTCCTACACTTCAGTAGCCAACTTTCCAGCAGCCGCCTGTAGGCTAACAGCACTGGTGGCAGTTGTTGTTAACCCGGGCCTCGACCGATCCAGTATGGAAATCCGTTTGGTTGTCCGCATATCAATTTGGCAAAAGTTTTAAACCGGATGCCCTTCCTCCCCATTTATCCGGGCTTGGGACCGGCCAGAAGAAATACACTGGCTTGTGCATCCCTAGTGGCTGGGTTGCCTTTGTTCATTCATTCCTACTATTCCCAAAATCCACTCGCCACAATGCATGCAGAAGATGCACGAGAGCCTAACATGCCTGCGACACATTAGCAGATATTTCTGAGAAGAAAAATGAAAAAATAAAATCCCCTCCGCCCTCTTAAAAAAGATGTTGAAATTCAATTTACTGCCTACAACACGCGGCAGCTTTCAGAACCATGATTATAAACTCATTATACAGACAGGCCCGGTTAGCCTTTTTTCATCAGGAAGAATTGTGGGCTTTAATAACCCCCACGTATATCAACATTCGCTAAAATAATGAAACGTCACATTTTCAGACCATTTTGGAGCACTTTTCCTCTTTCCAGTCTATTTACGGGGCCCATTACCTCTACAGTCATTTCAGCACAATTTAGACTCTAAATGGCTATTTGGTTTAAATGCAAATCGCTATTATTTGAATCTCTAATTTTGCCCTCACACGCGCACACACGCGCACACGCACACACACACACACGCACGCACACACACACGCACGCACACACAAAGCACATATTGGCTAATTTGGCAGAGCCATAAGATGGCCAGAAGAGAGAAACAGGAGGAAAAAAAAAAAATAGCACACACAGTTCATGCTCTACAAGCCTATTCTAACAACTTCATAGAATAACCTTGCGGCTTTCTCTCACTTCAGAAGATGAAAGGATAAAGATGCATGCCTTGTAGTAGCAGAGCTGGAATGGTCACAATGCATCAAGGCTACTGAAAGACCTCTGACTCAAGTACTTCTGCTCAGGCAGGGAGCTGGAAAATGGCAAAGGCTGCAATCGTCTGAGTGGTGCCTTTAAAATTACAGACGGCTCGAGACTCGGAGCGACCCAGAGTAACAAAAGTCTAAAAGGTCGTGTTAAAAGAAATTCTATCACTTATTTCACGTTTTTAAAAACACTGAACCTGAATGTTTTTTTTTTGTTCACTTTAAATACTTCGTTCTTTATGTAAGTGTGTTCCGCTTAAGATTTCTGGGTTCCTCTGTTAGGGTGGAATTCAATGCAATCTGCAGGTTTTTCAGGATAAAAACCACATTCAGGCTGGTAGGTGCTGACAAAGCTGAGCTGAACTTTATATTGTGACAGTTTCATGGCTCTGCAATTCTAAAAGCTATGCTTTTATTGGTGGAAGGAATTGCCAATATCAAAGCACATTTGACACAATGTTCAGGGCTCCTTTGTACTATTTTTTTTTATTCACTTTGCGGAATTCTTGGATAAAAGCAATTGAACACTCGAGGTCATGCGTTATTCTGAATAACATCACGGCTGGGATGATCCACAGCACTCCCCTTTGGCTCATGTCTGTGACCAAATCACATCTAGTATGTCTCACACACACACACACACACACACACACACACACACACACACACACACACACACAACCCTTCCTCTTGTTCTACTACTAAATTAAACACTAAAGAGGAATATCTTAAAGTAAACGCTGCTTTCCTCCAAGAATAAATCCAATGCTGTGTGAGTCTTAAAGGCACAATATGACATTACAATAAATACAGAAAAACAAAGAATAGTATTTAAATTTTGTTAGGGAATCAACTTATTGGTGCAAAAAGATTTGATTCCTGTTAAGCCTGATCATCTGTAATCGAAAATCGCTTGTGTCGCTGCTTTTTGTCTTAACTGTGACTTTGTTCTGCTCGAATGATTCATACGTGGCTCTCTGCGGGGCTTAAACAAAAAAAACTATCCTCTGAAACTGCTCAAGTACAGGGACTGCACTGAAAATGAGAGCCAAAGACATTGTCCTTGGAGAACTGTCCCTCGGCAATACGTTAAAAATACAAGAAAGTCTGGCTCTTTGGAATCGAGATATGAAGAAATGAAGGGGTGGCTCTAAACTTTTACATGCTGCTGTATTTTAAGTTACGCTCAGGGTTTAAATTGCAGCAGAGGTTTTGGGAGGTGTAATCTTGTGGATAGAGGTGGCCTATGTATTGTTGCAGACTATTTCCACAGTATATTTTGGTGAGGCTTATCTAAATGATATATTACTGCTGTAAAAAGAAAATGCATTTGTTGGCTTATGGGATGGCATATTTTCTCTTTATAGCTGTTGCTGACTTAAGGAAGTTCTCTGCAGAGATGTAAGCTTGAGTGAGGTGCTTCAGAGAACTTGATTGTACCGATTTGGGCTAAAGAAATGTACACTTTCTAATTTAGAACATGAAGCAGAAGAAGACAGTCTCTGTAAGTGAGGATAAAGTGACTGGAGATGAAGGTATGGCTGAGAGTTAAGGTCATGCTTACCCATCTCTCCCCTCAGGACTTTCTCCAGCATGACTCCTTTCTCTTCCAAAACTCTCTGCTTTTCCTCCACCTCCTCCAGCTGTCTCTGGATAGCCTACACCCACCAGTACACACTGTTACACCCCACCACTGCACATATTAATTCTGATGGTTATTCAGATTCACATTAGATGTGCCCAAGGGAACAGCTACTCTACTGGCGCTCAAATTAACTTTAAAACAAAAAATATCCACACACCATACACACATGATAAAATACAAATTACAATTACAAATACAAACAAAAAAAAAAACCTAATTTGCCCATTTCACAAAATCCTTTTATTGTGGGACAGTGTGTGTGTTTGTACCTGTGCCCTGTGGAGTCGTTTTAGCTGCTCTCTTTTGCTCTGCTGGATGAGTAATTTCTCTTGTTTCATTTTCTGCCTCTCCAAGTTGTCAGGATAGGACTACATAAAGAGAAAATGGATTAAACGCAGCGTATTAGGTATATAATAAAGTGCATAAACATTTTTCATTATGCAAATCAACATGAAGCCATTTAAAATATTAACTACTTGAGTCTTCATCTATTAAGCTCATTTGCTTATTTGATATCCAGAAACCTCATCCTTTCTTCAACCTCAAGAATTCTACAATATGGACCTTGCTCTAAATTTTATTTGAAATAAAATTTGAAATTATTTATAGATGGATGTGATATAATGGTGCGCTTGGGCAAATGTCAGAAAGTGGGAATACCCATTTTTTTTAATTCACTTAAACAAAGCTGGTGATAAATTAGTTCATTAAATGGATGACCTTTCACCTTTTAAAACAGCATGAATCCAGTCAGACCAATCAAAACTTTTCTTAAAAAAACATCTTAATCAAATGAACACTATTATTATTAAATGCAATATATTATTAAATATATTATTTTAAATGATTAAAAACACTCATTATTTACCAACACTATTGATATAAAGGCAGCTTTGGGAAGGATTGTATGAGTATAAAAACTGTGATAAGAACATGCCACAAATATTAAATGCAAAGATTTAACAAACACAGATGTAACCTGGTCTCAGCAGAACTTAAAGCAGCAAGGAGAGAGGAATAAAAAAAATTTAAAAATGGGAAAAAATATGCTAAATATCAGGCTGAATCCTTGATCATTGTGCACAGATGTGTGTTTGCAATAAGATATAAAATCAAAGAGCTTTACATTTCACAAGTATTCACTGGACCGGCACCTTCAGCCTCTTTCAGAGTGAATACAAAAACGCCCACAAACACGGTGCTGACGAAGCCATTCAGCAGCTGCTTTTCAAGCATTAACACATGGGTTGAAAATGAACTAGCTCGTGCACAAGGAGGGCAAGGCTGGTCACTATGATGGACTGTGTATAATCAGCATGTAAAATGGCTTAACTGTGATGATAAAACCAGCTTCTTCTTGCATAACATGTCATCTGTGATACTGATGCTAACCTAGCAGCAGGCAGTGACACAGTTATGTAATGGTCATTTACAGAACTGGGTTTTACCGTGTGTGTGATGGTCTCTGGGGCTTCCTCGCTGGAAGAGTAGTCTTCCTCCTCCTGTTGCTGTTGCTGTTGCTGATGTGTGGAGGCTTTGAAGACAAAGACACCAAATAAGATTTTATTCATCTTTTAATAAGGAGAAATAAATCATACATTTCAGGTCAGAGGCACTGTTGGAAAATTTCTGATGATGATTATTCTTGTCTATATAGCAGCTCTCTCAAACCCAAGGTTGTTCAGAAACATACTAATGACTTTGGGATCTGTAGTGAGAGGAGGGAGCAGCTTGAGGAGAACCTGGAGAGATGGAGACCTGCTCTAGAGAGGAGAGGAATCAAAGTCAGCAGGACAAAGACAGAAAACATGTGTGATTGAAAGGGAGGACAGCAGAATGGTTAGGCTGCAGGGAGTAGAGGTGGAGGAGTTTAAACACTTGGGGGTCAACAACATGCCTTCGTAGTTACACTGCAACTAAAAGACCTGGCTCAGAATCCACACTTGGCCAATGGAGAACATAATGATCCCATTTTTCACCAAACCATTGCTTCAAAGAGGGACACAGTCTAACTGCAGACTAGAGACTATAATTGGAGCCAGCGTGAGATTAGCGTCAACTAAGCAGCAGTGCACACAACACTGGCTACATATTTACAAAGCAGATGAGGGATAAGGCACGGTGTTTTGCATGCTTTGATGCATATCACAGTCAGTGCAGTCTGTGCATGCTGGACTGCAGTTTTTATCACATGGTTTCATGGACTAGAAGGCCATCTGAGGTTAAGCTTCATGTCCTACTGCTTGTAAACTAAACATTATCCCCATCATGGCTGGATTAGTTTGGTGGTACAGGTCACGGTTTGGTGGTACAAGTTTCATGGGAAAAAATTAACCCTAATCCAAGAAATTCAAGTCTGTTCAGGGTAGCTCACCAGTAGGTGAAAGTTTTATTCTGGGTTTGTGCATCTCTCCAAAGTCAGGGTTCAAGTTAGCGATCCACAAGATCCCAAGGTACATCACTACACTGACATTGGAGATGATTCGCTAGACTTAATGTGAGGCCTTTTCTTGTAGTCTGACCATAAACCAAGCATTTAACCCAATTGAAAGCTGCCCCAGACATTTCCGCTAATGAATGCCAAAAGTGATTTTACATCCACTACAATTCAGGAAGGGTTTTTCTTTTAATGGATTATTCGGCTCAGATGTGCTGGATTAGGGAAAATCAACAGTGTGCAGAACAGAGGTATGCTAGGACCTCTTCAAGAGACTAGTTGAATTAAGGGGAAGGCTTAATCTTACATGAAATGTTTCTCTCATCTTCTCACCTTTGTTCCTGAATTTGGAGAGAATGCTCCAGATGTCTTTTGTCTGGTTGTCCACTCTGCTTTTGCCCACCCCCTGATTCCTCTTTACTCGGAGGGAGGAGAAAAAGTTGAGCTTCCTGGGTGGCAGGGAGGCCATGTCATCTTTAGAGCCTCCTGGTGGCTTTGCGCTAAGAGTCACCTGCTCCAACATGGTTGTAATCTCACTCCTGCCCTTTGACATGTGCTGGCTTCCTTCTCTTGCTGATCTGCAGCATGATGTCTCCAAGTCCTCCTCAGGGATCTGACTGGAAGCTCCCAACAGCGAGTTGAAGCTGAAGGATCCCTCAGAAAGTGGCCTGGCCCTGGGTGGCCGGTTCCTCCTGATGACCTTGGGGTTGTTTCCTGAGTTGGAGAAGGACCGCTTAAGGATGCTGGCCCACAGCTGGAAGCCTAAGAGAGGAGGGCTCCGGTCAGGATCTTTTGGAGGTTTTGTTAGGTTCTCAGGGTTGTTCTTGGTGTCCTTAATTAGTCCATCTGTTTTGTCAGTGATTTCTGAGAACTTTCCAGGTGTGGAGATATCCCAATCCAGTAGCTTCTCTTTCTCAGAAAAAGAAAGAGTGAGCTTTTTCTTAGGGCTGAGGGAGCTTTGCTTGTCCAGGGGAGCTGTTTGAGGCTCTGTGGATGAGGCACAAGGCTTGGTGCTTGGTGAAATCCCATGTGTGCGATATTGGGGAATTTCAACTGGAGTTGACTGCTCCTGCTCATCCTGTAGGGGACAATGTGGGTTTGAAGTTGGACTTCCATGCTTTGCGGGAGGTTCCTGATGGTTCTTAGGAAAAAATATTGCAACTGAAATTAATTGAGCTTCTGGACATTTGAACAAATGAATAATATTAACCCCGTAAAACCTAGGCTTATGATTCTATTATTTATAAAGCATTGCTAGGTAATCACTACAAATGATACAATATTAATGATAATATTAAAATGAATCCTTCACTCTCACTTAAAAATCTTCTTAAAAAGGTTCATTGTGCCTATATCAATCATTTCTTCATAATTTCGAATCGTAACTTGGCTGTCATACAGGTGCTAGTATCTCCTCAAATTCAGAGTCTCCATCTTCTTCTATGAGCACGTCGTCTCCTCCCGTTACTCGGCTGCGGTCGAACGTCTTAACCAGAATGAGGGGCAGTGCTGGCAGAGAGGAAATAAAATCATTCAAAACTGGACATCTTTCCTAATACTACTTTGATTCTGATCAATGTAAAACTGACTTTAAGGATCAATATTTGCAATAAGCA
Source organism: Hepsetus odoe (assembly GCA_017165825.1). Lineage (NCBI taxonomy): Eukaryota > Metazoa > Chordata > Actinopteri > Characiformes > Hepsetidae > Hepsetus > Hepsetus odoe. The sequence goes on from CM029376.1 coordinate 24,264,233, forward strand.
GACAAACAGCCCCCTCTAGTGTACAGTGAGATGCTTTTGCAGCCTACCCGAAAACAGCAAAACAACAAAACAAAAAAAAATACATGTCGAGATCATCATGAAAACTGCTATAACTCATACTACTGTTTTGCCAGTAGTATGTGTCATGTTCTGCCTGGCCAGGCTTTTAAGTTAAAGCTGCTTGTTTTTATCCGTTATAGGATTTTTGTTCCGGTCACTGACCTCTAACATGCTGTAAAATGTGTGTGGGATCTGGAATGGAACATATGGTCATGTGTGACTAAAAGCTGTATTAACTTCTATAAATAGAGTGAGTGCAACTTGATGGATCTGAATCCAATTAGGATTATAATTAAGCATGAATGAACATGAGGTACATAGTATTGCGGGGGGGGCAGATAGACAAAGATCATAAAGACGGAGAGTGTGAGACAATGAGTGAGGTCAGAAATAGATGGAAAAAATGAAAGGGATAAAGAATGGGGGGTGGGAGTCTGACAGCATCAAAGAGAAAGAGATGCTGGGAAGTGTCGGATAGGATCAGCAGAGAGCGTGAGACGGGTAAAGATATTCTTACTGGATCTGATCTTTCTCTTCCAGGTGTTATTTTTGTAGGAGATTCCTCCTTTTGCGAAGGAGCGCTCCACTGTAGAACACACACACACACACACACACACACACAATGTAGGAGGAAACCGCAAGTCAGCGCTTGTCGTCCACACATCTCTGCAGTTAGCCTTGTACTTTGTAAGAACTTTTCATTTTGGACCATTTCTGCTGGTCCAGTTATTCTAAAAGTTACGCAGTAACAAAGGGCAGATGACATTTTCACATTTTGTAAAAATCCGTGAAAGTGGAAACACAATTTTGTTAGGACATCAGCAAGGAAATAAGCACACAAGTTCAACGGTTTCTGTCTGACTGACCGCATAACTCTGAAGGAAATATGCAGGTCAGCCAGCCAGCCAGCCAAGCCAAACACAGTGAAGAACTAGCTTCATCCTATCATTAATAACAGAAACGGTCTACATAGAAGGGCGTGAACCTTGTGTCGGTGTATGGATGCTCACCTTTGTTGATCTCTGAAGAGTCTGGTTCTGTGGGAATGTCCTGGACAGACGAATCCACGGCCCTGCTGGACAGCAAGACATGCGTTTCTTTTAAAGCATTAAAGCCACAAACCCAGACGATTTTTAACCTCAGCTACGGGTAAAAGTGTGAGGCAATTCCCTGGACTAAGAAAAGCTTGTGCTGTCATTGAACGCTTCTTAGAAATGTTTTTTAGATCATTATTTATGCCTTCTTCAGTTGATGGTAAATTTATCTGCCTCAGTCAGAGATGGAAGCAGTTTTGGGAAGGATTTGTGGTCATTTAGCAAAGTGGGTCTGGGTGGGGCTTCCACAGGATCTGCACGACTGTCCTCTGATACCTGAAGACCCTGAGAAAAAGTAAACTCTTCAAGCCTTAGAAACCCGGTATTTGTTTCATATCAGTGGGTTTGGTATTATTTTCTTGGTATGAGATTTTAGACAGAGATGAAACTGTTCTGTTAGCTGGAAAATGTGCATTTTAGCATTTTGTTTATGTCAGAGGGCTGAAAGTTAGCTTTAAAGGGAAATTCCATCCATTTTTTCAAAAAAATTGCAGAATTCAGCCAAGGAGAAACAAAGCTGGAACTAGGGTTTACAGTGAAAATTCAATTTAAAGACTATCCAAAACCACCAGTGATACTACATGAGTTCAAATAGAGAGAAATCCCCCCCAAATTGACGCTTGTTTCCATTCCCACCATGTATCGGTGACCAACTCTTCAAAACCTTCATCGAACAGTCTCTCAGGCATCATATTCCTAATCCTCTGGCATAATAACTTGTAGAAGAAGCTTTCATGAGCATTAATTTCTGCATATGTCTGGCTCTTAACTCTGAAATTACATCCTATTTAACAAGAGCGGTGGAATTTCCTTTTAAGAGCACACACACAAGGCAGCCCTCATTTCTTTGTTTTGCTTTCAAAGAGCCAGACTTTTTCTTCTTAATGTATTGCTGAAGTTGGTTTCTCGGTTGCAGCACCTGAGCAGTCGGATTGTTTTTTTTTGTCCTATGGAAACCAGCCCAAGTGAGCTGAAAGCTGGTACAGAGATGAAGACCAACCTGAGCGGTGGAGGATTAAGTCGCTCTTCAGCTGGACACTCCACCACCATACAAGGGTCCAGTTGCCCATCCTGGACCAGGCTGTGCTGTGCCTCAGACGATATGACTCCTAATGTGTCTACACACAGAAATACATACATGCACACTAAAACTGAATTCAAGCGGAACAGCCCCTGTATTATCTTCAGGGTTCTTCATCTAGCACTTCTAGATTTGAGTATAACAGAGGCCCTCGTTTCATTTATACAACAAATCCCCCAAAGAGAGCCAATTCAAGTTATTTAAAAAGGCCACTGAAGGTCGGGACCTTTGCAGTATAAGCCGTAAGCATGATTGTGTTACTGTGACTTTAAGGTCTAGCACAGTGGACTAAACCTAAAGCAGCGATTATGGGATTAAAGCGCACAATACCCCGGGATATTCTGAACTGAGCAAAAGCATTTTAATCACTTAAATCCAACCAAATGACCCCTAAAACTCACTACGTAGTATGAGAATAAGACAATGACCTGAAATGTTACTTTAGAAAACCAACATTAGCTTAAGTGGGTGCATTTTAGGGCTTTCATGATTAAATCATTAGAAGGAATTGCTTAAAGCTACATTTACATCAACATGTTCTTAGTGGCTAATTTTGCAGTTGAGAAGATAACCAGGGACTCTTATTTTGCAGCCTAATCATTCTCCTCAACAGGGAATTATTTATTAGCATTACTGAAAGAGAGGAATCCACAACAGCAGGATCTTATGAATGGGTGTACAGTAAAAGATTCTAATTTCATGCAAATAGAGTCAAATGAAATGTTTGTATTCTTATTTTATATCAACTAATTATTCAATGAGTCATTTAAATGAATCACTTCATTATCAACCTAATCAATAGTGAACGGGTACATTTATTTATGCTTATGGGCCCCTTTCTCTCTCCTTCAGAATCACGGATGACCAGTTGCTACTTTACACCAGATTTTCCACGCAAAAAGTGAAAAAGAAGATTTTAAATAATGTAGTTTATAGTGAGTAGACAATATCACCATATGGATGGAACTCAGCGAGACATCCCCGACTAGAAACATCGTCTTTCTAAAGCACGAGCTTTATTTATTTATGTAAAATATTAAACTTTATATGAAATGTAAATAGCTGACTTAGTAAGACTTCACAGTTGTACAAAAATTAACAGTGAAACTGGGAATGAAATGGAATTAAAATAAGCATCAAGAGTTGTGCAACCAGTTATAACGAAGTCCTGCAAAGCATGGATTTGCTTTGGTAAAAAATAAGCTTTTCTTTAGACTGAGGAAAGCACAGAGGACAGAAAAGACCCAAAAGAAAGGCTGTTTCCAAAAGAGAAGCTGAGCTGCATTTGCAGTGGGTCTAATGTATGCACTGCTTTGTACTGGTTTTGCGCATAAAGGCCTTTTTGAAAAGGTTAAAATATAACTCCAGCTTCCTAAAACTGAAGATTAAAATAATAATAATAATAAAATTCATGGCCATTGTGAAGAAAGTGCAGTTAAAATATTAGAAGGGAAAAGGTTGTGTGTGTGAATGAAGGTGTACATGTCAGTGGGTTACTCTTAAGGCTGGCTAGTGCTGTGTGAGGGCAAAAAGAGCAGAGAGCTTTTTTTTTTTTTTGCCTCTTGATCCTTACATGCTGGCTAGCTATTCGATTGGCAATTATAAAGTGAGTGACTTTAAAGCTCTGAAACAAATACAGTAGATTACAGTGCGATTCGTGCGTACTGCTTACTGGTAAACAAAAGGCAGAAACGGAAATTGACTTGAAAATCAATTTATTTAATACTTACAGGCTTTAAATCTTAAATAAAAAAACACTTTTGACTTCTGCTGTGAAATATACAGGCCTTATAAATAGCGCTAAAATGTACAAAACATAAATTTATCCTTAAAGGACTTTTGCGAAATTGTGCAAAGCTAGGACCTTCCATTAAGTGGTGACCTCAGAACAAGACAGAGGGGTTGAGTGGGTTTGGGACAGTAAAGCAGCCTCTGCAACAGAGAGTGAGATAAGGACACACAGAGAGGAAGAAGAAGAGTGAGGGACAGCGGGGGATACGCCATGTGAAATAAGAAAAGTGCAAAACTTAAAAGCAGGTCAAAAAAGGCATTCGTTGTTTTGGTAAGCAGGCGTTTGGCACTTCTGTTAGTGTGTGAGCTGTGTGGACGAGCGGATGTGACAATACTTTCTTACAATGCGTTCATACAGAAGACCCCACAGCAAGTCTTAAACACAGACTGTTAATTAAGTGGTTATAAGAAAGAGAAGAACAAGTGCAGAGCGGAACGCAACACCCTGATCACCTGACTCATGCAGGCCAACCATCTTCCTGCTGCCACCATTCAGTCAATCAGGTGTTGGAGCATTGGAAACTTGAAACAGACCAATGTATGAGATGGAAAAGAATGAAGAACAAAATGAAGAGAAATAGAGGAAGGGATTTTGAAGCGAGAATTTTCAAATATAGCACTTAAGAGGACAGATAAAAACTGCAGTAAATGTACAATTATACACACTACAGTACTTGAAAACGCAATATAAACAATATATTTCATACTTAAAAGCTAAAAAAAAAAAAATAATAATTTCCTCTCAATGTCAGTATATTTAAAGCAATTAAAAAGAGAAAAGCAATACTGTTTGGCATTTCCATTGCACACAACAAGGTGAGTATAAATGCAAGTCAGAGCCTGAATTAAAAGAGCTTTCCAAATCTGACCCCGATTGCACCGTGCTGTTTAGTTTAGGCCTACACAGCCCCCTGCGATAAAGTGCTCTTAGGGAATAATTAGGCGCAAAAAAACAAATCAAACAAACAAACAAAAAAAAAAACAAAAAAAAAAGACACCATTTTTCACCCACCCCAGACATAGTCGATCAGCAAAGACAAGTCAGCAAGGCTGGAGTCGCGAGGCTAACAAACACTAGATTTCACCCAAATCTTTCCCATGAAGCACATCTCTAAAACTTCTCTCCTCCCACTCAAACCATGAAAAGCTCTTCTTTGAGGCTAGGCAGATGCGCTGGTGTGGTTTAGGACACAGTATGACTTACTGCCAGCTGTAAGAATAAGCAAAAGGCGAGCACTGAAGAAAATCGTGTCCGTTTTCATAAACCACCCTCAGGAGTGATCAGGTTTTCTGATGGTCATAATTCTTAGGCCGTTTTGCTTTGGAGAAGGTAAAGTTTCAGTCATTTAGTAATTAAACCGCATCCTAAACAACATCCAAAGTTCTGGACCAACTTACTGAAGAGCTGGATGAGTGAGCGGATAGATGATCTGAGGATGTAATTATGAAAAGAACGTTTTTGGTCATTTAAGTAATAGAACGGCAATAAACACAAAACGTTAATATAAATTGAATGAGTACCTAAACTCTGCAGAGCAACGTTTCTCAGTTGTGACCCTGCAGTGTGCATTTTGATATTTTTCTGGCTCCAACACACCAGACTCACAAATTGGCTCATAAAGAAGTCCTTTCATGAGGGTTCAAAAGGTTTTAGAGCTAGAAAACACCTAAAAGTGCAGCCTGTGGGGTACTGAATAACTTAAAACCACAGCTGTAGAAGACAACAGATAAAGGGCTCTCTGATTAAAGAGGGATGACCAATTAAGATCAGAGTTGTGCTTTAAAATGTTCCTAAAATACGATTTCGAATTCAAGTACTTTCTTTACAGTTTTAGCCTAAGCAAATCACCCGCTGCAGAAACTGCATTTGATTTCTTTTCTGTGAAGAACAGGTAAGACCACACAGATTAAGGTGAGTCCCAGCAGATCCCTCATGAATACAGAGGTGCTCTCTGAGGACTGTGGTCTGGCACTATGTAATACTCAAGGCTAAACTGGTGATTGAGTGCTTTCCTCAAGGGCTAGCTGGCCTGCTATCTCCTGCAGCATAAACAGCAGGGGGATTCCCAAGCTCAGAAGCTCATAAAAGAATGCATAGTCCTCCTGCCGCTCTCTCAGATGTACCCCTACAGCCTGGAACACCCCATGCGTCCGGCGGGCTAACCAGCGGGGCGTGCTCGTCAGGCTGAGGCCAACGTGCAGTGGCCACTGCAGGCTTTTCCTAAGGAGGGAACTCAGGGTACCTGAAGGCTGGCTGTGGAGGCTGCCAGTGGCTGAGTATCCATCGATACCATCAACTGAGGACATGACATCTCCATTAATCTGCAAGAAGGGGAGGTAAGGACAGGTCATGCAAAATAAAAGTGGAACAATCGAGAAGCAACTTTCGTGTTTGTTTTGCTCATGCACTGAACGTTACCTCTTTCTTTCTATGCCTGTGGCTTGTTTTTCGCTGAGAAAAGTGGAGCTTGCAGTAAAACGTGCCTGCAAAAGTTAAACACAGGGCAGATAAATCCACCGGAAGGAAAAGCTGCATCACATTCAGCATTCTTCTCAAATGACAAAAGGTGCGGAGTTGAGAGGAATGGAAATTGATGATGATGTACCCTGGTTTGAGTCGAAAACATGTCCTCCAAGTCTCAGGGTGGTGCTGCAGACCTCACAGCGGAAACACTCGCGGTGGAAGAAGTAGCCCTCTGCGCTTAACCGCTCCATGACATACACTCGCTTCTTACAGAAGTGACATACGTCACTGCCACCCACACCTGGAGCAAACTCCCTCCGAATATTAGTCTGCCATGAACACACAAACAGAGCACGGTCAGAGCAGGAACGGTGTTGAAACTGCCAGGGGGTCAGAAGGCCTTTTCGCTTACAGAACCGCATCTCTTAGAAAAACAAGAGGATTATTAAAAGTATACTCTCAGTGTGTGCACAGTGACATGTTAGCAGGCAGTGTGTCCACAGGGCAAATGATAAGCCATTTAAGTTTCCAGACCAAAATGCAGGTTACACAATGAAACAGTTCAACCAGATTATGACCAACAGCAAGAACAATATTTAGTCTTCGTTTTGACCAAATATTAAAACATGCAAAGCTGCTGCATGCGGTTAATTGCTTTATATTCTGGAATTAGCCAACTGATTATGCACATTTACCAATCCAGCATCTTGGGATCTTCTGGCCTCAGTCTGTGAACAAAGATCTCCGTCACTTCACTGCGGTGCCATTAGAATACGATCCAAGAAAACTCGTGACCTCTTTCCACAATCATTTTTAGCAAGTATTTTTTAGGCAGATTTTTTTCTTTTCTTTTTCCAGTGCAGCTGGAGTTTTTCTGTGAGCTGCTTACCAGCGAGAGGGTGATTGGGTTGTTGGGTCTGTGATCAGTTTCATAAAGGATGGCCAGAGTGGCAGCTTTAACCCCTATTGCAGAGGAGACCTTTCCAACTGTCCGCTAACACATCATGTAGAGATGGGTTAAAAGGTAAAGGGAAGAAACAATGCACAGAAGACAGGTATTGGGTACAGATAATGGACAATATAAACAGAACAGTAAAGACACAATTGTCAGATAAGTAACAGAGATGAAACGTGAAAGGGTCTTTGAACCAGTTTCAGAGAATAATCATTAAGAACTTTTCAATGCATGGCTCTAAAGCACTAGTCAAATCACCTAAACTAGACATTAAACCAACTCTTCAAGAGTAGCTCTTCAGTCTCATTTTAAATACCTATAAACCTTCATACTTAATACATGATCGAAAGAAGAGCACTCGGGCAGGACCTTAGACCATTTCATTAACTAGGTAGATCTCCAGGGTATGCGTGGCGGCTGCTGTACTATTTTACACCCTGACCAGCATATTAAATGAATGTTCTGATGGAAATGAAGCATAATTCATTTACATCAGTACTGTTAATGTATATTGTTTATTGTTAAGTAGTAAGCATTAAAAGGCTCAATGTGTGGCACAAAAGTGTTAAGCACACTTCTTGGCCTCGAGTTCCTTTAAAATTAAACAATCATGCGGGTCCTAAAAATGAGTGGCATGCCTAGAAAAACATCTGGTGTTGAGAAAGTATGCGAGAAAATAAAATTCCCAGGAAAGGCTTCACTGTTGGGTCATTTCAAATGTCAAGCAGTGAACTGTGAAGCTGTAAAAGAAAATAAACAGTAACAAAAAATACTGTATAAAAGAAACACCGTGTGTATTAATGGACAAACTGATGCGTTTTTGTTTTTAGTGCATTTGCTAAACAACAAGCACAGTCATGCCAAATCACGAAGAAAAATTAAATACCTGTTTGGAAGGATCAAGGGTCTCTATACGTTTGATTTCGGATCGATCTGTATGCTTTTGCTCATCGTTCTGCTGTGACTCAGAATTACACTATAAACACGAAGAGCACCTGTGACTGATCTGGTTCATTTGTTCATTTCATCACACCATTCCTTGTGAAATAGCTAAAATGGCATCAGCTTTCCAGCACAAAACATCTGGACATAAATCAAGACCTTCATTTGGGAACACACACCATTCAGGCAGAAAAGCAACCTTCTGATTTTTTACTGTGATTCTTTCACTCCGAGCTCAATTCGGTGGGTTTTCAACAACTGAGTTTTGGAAAGGTGTTTCGTAGCTCAAGTGTCAATGGTTGGACGCAAACTTCGGATACCAAACATGGTCAGCTGATCATCCGCATTAAAGGTAAGGTGAAAAAGACTGTAAATGAGATTACCATATCATGGTTTAGAACTGTTGTTGCTGTTAAGCCACAGTTCAGGGAAGGCTTTCGTTTTTGTAATTAAAAGAACAGTCTCCCTGCAGCACTCTGGGGTTAAGGGTCTTCCTCAGAAGCCCAGTGGTGGTAGTGCCAGAGGTAGGATTTGAACCTGTGGCCTCTTGGTCCAAAGGCAAATATGCTACCACTAAACCAACACCACCCCACTCCAATGTTTTATTAAACTTTAATCAAGAGATTTCAGTAAAATATTAAGCTGCTTAAGCTGCTCAAACCACTTCCAGCTCTTCTGCAGATGGTTGACTGACTACTGGAGACTTTACATTCATTTTCTATGAGATCTATTCTTATAACCATATTCAACTTCAAGAACTTGAGACATCATAGCAGTGCTTTACTGCATTTTGAACAATGCTTAATTAACAGCAGCTACTGCGGAGAACGAGCTGAGAACTGGCTGACATTACCTGCTTTTGCTGAGGTGGAGGAAGAGGAGAGAGCAGACAGGACAGAGCAGAGCATGCTGGGAGAGAGTGGGCCGAGAGAGGTTTAGGAGGAGGAATAACAGGAGCAGAGGGTCTATCTACCTAAGAAAGAAAGAAAAAAGAGGGGGAGGGAGAGGGAGAGAGAGAGAGAGAGAGAGAGCAAATGTTTTTGCATGTTAACTAAATTTTCGATGAAGCATCCATGCTGAAACTTGCAAGGACAATCTTATATTTTGTTAGTAGGCTTAAAATTGAAGTAGCAGGAATAAAGGTAGTTCTAAAGGGATTGTAAGTCATGAATATAAAAGGTGATTACAAGAAAGTATGTCCAAAAATGATGCTTGTCAGAATCTCATAATAAAGGTTGTTGAGTTATTTGAATATTTATATATTTTAAATACTTTTTATATGAACTAAAGTACATATTACAGCTTAGGAAATGATGGGAGAGCTTGCAGGAATGGTGCTCTGTAAAATGAGATTTTTGTCTCAGACCGGTTTGCGGTCATTAGTTCTGGAGGGGAGCATGTAGGGAACACCGGCGCTGCTGCTAACTCTCAATGCAGACAAGTCTAGTGCAGAAGGGAAGTTAATTTTGCCATTCTAGACAGTGACATTTTAGGCCATGGACTGAGAGCTGAACTAAAACTAGCTTTGACTGAATCAATTGATGGATAAAAAAAGCAACACAGCATGCTAGCGGATGGGCCTTAGCCTGACTATTAATACCTTGTTGCTGCCATTAATGTCTTTTGAACTCAAGTAACACATGAAAGCAAGCTTGATATTAAAATGAATTATAAAAATGTAAATGTCATTCTTTTAAAATTGTAAAGTTGGATCCACATTTAGCCACTATTACTGATGGATGGATGTCAAAACACCACAATGTGACAAGTGATAATAACGGCATACTTTCTCATAATCATAATGAGCTTTTTTTTACTTTTTTTTTTTTTTTTTTAAATCTTGCTTGGCTGCAGAATGTAGAGAAATTTCAACCACTCATTTAAAGAATGAGAAACAAAAGTAAGTGCTTTTAACAGCATATTCCTATAACTCACACACAGAAACTGAAACCAAAAAGTAATCAGTCTGACTAGAAGTGTAGGCACCACATTCTGGGATTAAAGATGCGACAGGTCAGGAAGGTTTGTGTCACCAGAATATTGGGTTAGAAGATACAGTAAAGAATAAGTCCCTGACGGTCACCTGAGGTTGTTTGCCAGAGAAGAGGCAGCTCAGCTGCTCCGCTCTCTCCCTTATACTTTTTCTGCTGAACTCTCGAGCGCTTTGGTTCTGTGCTTTCCTCTGTAGGCCAACAAAAGGGCAAAAGGAAGGAAGGAAGGAAGGAAGGAAGGTAGGTGTCAGAAGAAAAGAAAAAGCATGGTCCACCAATAGCACTCCTTACTGGGTCAAATGCATGCAATATTATTCCACACTGAGCAACTGTGAACTTTTGTTTTACATGCATGTATTGGATTATTTATTTTGAAAGCGTTCGAGATTATTGAGTAGCAGGATTTACCCCTAAGCACCAGTGAGATCAAGCCTATTTTCTTGGCTTCTACTCCCAAAAACCGGGGGGCAACAATAACTAGCTGAATATGTCATTCAGTCACTGCTTGATAATCAGCTAAAATGACAGGTAGCGGATACACACTTTGGTATTATAATTTAGTCCAGCATGTAGTGATCCATCACTTTCAGCCAACATGTCCCATTTGCAACACCATGCAAGTCACCTGACTGGTCTGATCGTCCAGTTGCTGCATGCGCAAGAGCATCCCTCCCAAAGCAGGTGTAGAGGATTGAGGGGGTTCTGGAGGACTGGAGGACAGCGAGGGCTCGAAGAGATTGCTCAGAGAAACCAGCTGGTCAGCTGGGACAGAATGGTATGAAGAATCGGCCCGAGGTTCAGGGGTTTGAAGACTAGAGCTGGGTTCAGGGCAGAACCAGGGATCTGTGGTGTGGTAACTGAACTGGAGTTCTGCATTATCACCATGGCTGTCTACATGGTTGACCGTGGACTGGGCTTGAGTGTGTTGGGTAAGATGTAGGCTTTCCACATTTCCATGCTTGTTGCCAGGCTGCAGTTGAGACTCAAGAAGTCTCAAATAAGGGGATGGCTGGAAATGGGCACACACAGTGATATAGTCTGGAGTATGCAGTAAGATATGCAGATCCACTAGAAGACTGGAATTAAAAAGAAATATGGCTTTTCTGTCTTTTTTATTTAAAACAGCACAAAATATATAAACTTGATGTGTCTATACATTTTTTTCTTAGACATCAGTAAGAATATTTTAGGGGAAAAGTCAGATGATCAATGTGTGATCATCCTTTAATCCCTTGAATTGGTTACCGGTAACGGCGGTCTATACCCAACCCAACAGTGACGGGTGTTTCTGATAAAATGGCCAGTGAGAGTTGGTACAAAACACTAAAGTTGTGTATATGTTTGTGTGTGTATTAGTGCTGATACAGTGAGATTGTCCCTAGCTCTTAGCAAATATTTGAGCCTACCTGCCATTTTGGTTTGGGTGGGGGAAGAGGGGCTGGGGGCGGATGTTTGGGTTTAGCAAAGCGAGGGTTTTCAGTCATATCCAGAGAAATGGGCTTTTCCACAGAGGCGTCAGATTCAGGCTCTGACTAATTTACACAACCACACGACAAAAACAAAAAGACATTTAGAAATGGTGCATCAAACATCCCTTACATCACGCTCTGGAGGGCAAAAGCACTTTATAGTTTAGTGTACAGGCTTCTTGCTTTTTCAGGAGAAAGCTTAACTGTGCACTAAACAAAACTCTGTCCATGAAGACCAAAACTTAGAATGTCAGGTTCTGCACAAAATCTATTTATATTACTGACTAAGGCTTTAAACACAGACATTCAGTGATTAGCTCCTTACACAAAGCTCCCTCTACATACTGTTCAATGAGGTCATAAGAAGTTCATATGGTGCAATATAGTGCTGTGCATGACCTAAATCCTATAATCCCCTGACACGAGGGTCACACAACCTCCTATGACCACGGCTAATCTGAGGGCACAAGATAATGTGAAAAATACTGTTGAACCAATGTGAACCAAGAACGTTATAGACAAAACAAAAATTCACAGCAGCCTCCTTTCTTCACGTTTCTCTACTGAACTCAGCAAGGACGACGGTAACTTCGAAAACACGTCACAGTGCTTTTGAACATTTTACAACAGACATCACAAAAGATCTGAGAAACGTCACACATTCATCATGACTGAACTGCCATTTGCACTGAAAGATCCCAGTGGGGATTAAGCTCCATTCTCAGACTGTACAAGTCCTTGATTGGTGAGTGTAGAACAGTGCATTTTACAGTCATTCTTAAAGACTGAAGCAACTTTTGAAAATGTCCCCTAAGCAGTTGTAGATGATATGCTGGTTCATCCATTATATTCAGCTAGAAAATGTTCTTGTATATTCTTTATACCAGTATGTCACAAATAAGCACAGCTGATGCGGTGTACAGATTCTGTCTGTGAGTTGCTCTAGCAATGAGCATTTCATGTTAAACAATTCAACTCTGAATGACTTTGTTCACAACTTATTTCTCTTATTTCATTCCAGCACCACAAAGATCAGCTGTGACTGGTACAAATGCTCACTGCATATAGTAAAACATTCAGTCATAGGCCAGCTGTTCTAGCATATTTTAGTCTCTACAGTAATTGGCAGCCACCGTGATGATGAGAAACCAGGTATACAATGAACCTGCTGATCATCTGTATCAATCAAGGGATAACGAACTCTTCAGAGATTAAACAGGAATTGTGTCAAACCTTTTGCCATTTTAGCAAATAAAAAATAATATCCACATATTGTGATAAGTATTCCTTCATGAACTGAGTAAGAACCATATTCTGAGCACAGACTCTAACCCTGGAAATGCATGATAACAGACTCAGAAACAGTTATTCATTAAGTAAGTAAAATAACCCAGGCATGGACAGATACCTGTCGACGCAAAGCGCAGCTAGGGGCGTTCTCCTCAAATTTGGCCAGAAGCTGGGTTGCCATAGATTTCACTTTATTCTCCTTCTGTTCAAGGCCCTCCCCTGCAGTCATGGCACTCTGACTGGACAGCTGTAATAAAGACGCACACAGTTTATCAGTATATAGATGAGAAAAATCTATACGCATTAACAAATTTATGAATATTATAAAAGGAATGCTTTGGCTAAACAAACCTCTTCTAAGTAGTTGCTGCCTTTTCTCCTCTTCTTGTTTGGGTCATTTTCTTCTAACTTTTTATCCTCCTTTAAAATACAATGAAAGTTTCATTTCATGTATAAAAAAAATAATGACCACCACTGTGGTATTTCTGTAATATAGATCATGCAACCGACACAGACAGTGAAAAACTATATACAGAATGGAAGAGAAGGAAGATGAGGAGGAGGCAATGTGGGGCTTATTTAGAAAAATATGAGAAGAAATGCTACCTTTGGGACCCGCTTCCTGGGCAGTGATAGGTTCATTAAATTGTAAACAGAGTTAGTGGACTTTGATGAATATTCCTCATTGTTTTCGTCGGTTTCTCCTGGAGCACCTGCAAACCAAGATCATAAGCTTGCTGTCTGGAGAGGTTACGGTTTATGAAATATTAGCTTCAGGGGCCTGATGGAGCAAAATATTAATGAGCGTATGTGTGGTTGGGTCTGTCAAACGGCACTGGGTCTTGAAGGCACCTCTAGTGTGTGAATGTCCTAAGAATGCAGCAATGCAGCTTAGAGTCTCTCTGAGTAACACCGGATAAATGTACCAAGGGTTGCTCACTTGAGAGTGCACGCTGCTTTATAGCACTGGGGAGCCTTAAAATTCCCTGCCAAGATAACAGATTACTCTTAATTAATCAAATCTCATATTTTAGCATAAAATGAATAAATACTACTTGATACTGCCACTCCATTGCACATTGACTGGTGACTTCAAGTGCACTCTTCATGAGGACTGATTAAGAAAAAGAAACCAAAAAATAAAAATACCTGGGGCAGGTAAGGAGGAGTTGCGGAACATCTCATAGAACTTTGAGAGATAGAGCACCATGACCAGTTTGTCTGGCTCCGATTCAGCCACCATCTCCTTCCCTGTGATGAGCGGCTGGATACCAAATGCCCGCTCTGCCACCTCAAATGCCAGCTGGTTGTTCTTAGCACAGTCTGCCTCGTTCAGAGAGTCAAAGTCACTTAGAAAAGGGAGAAAAAAAAAAGAAGAAACGCACTGTGAACAAACGAGTATGGATGTTTTTAAACCCATCAGTGATCAAGTTGCCATGGAATATATACACCCCAAACTATTAATGTATCATTCTTTCTATTTTTATTTCCATCACAGGTAGTTTAACTGACACATTTTGCATGGAACCTCTTCTACATCCAGAATTGGCAGTTAAACAGTCTATTTTTGGTAGAAACACATCAGACCTGAACTGGCACTGTAGGATTTCAAAGTATTTCTACTGGAACCCACCACAACAAACTAGACTTTAGACTTTCAGTATTTTTTAACCAAAAGGTTTAGACTTTAGTACTAATTGTAAAGGGCCAGATTACCAATTCACACTTCTGTATTACCATCCCCAACACAGAACATACTAATACTGAATAATGGAGAACATAAAGCCTTTGTGATGCGAACACTGCTTTTGAACTAAAAAAGCTAAACTGTGCAGCCCGACCCAGTACATCCTGTTGCATTACAGATCTAGAAAAAGACTTCATTTCTTTTTTGAAAGATTTTTTAAACCAGTCCTACTAAAACCTGGCGAAACAAAGGCATATCAAGCTCTGAGTCTGAAGGAGTCGTATCCAGGGGTTTTTTAAAAACAAACAATCCATGGCTCCTCTCTGAAAACTGATGAAGGGTGAGAGAAGAGTAATAGTGTCACACCTCCCTGCGATCATCAGCACTGACATATTTCCAGACGCATGCAAACACAAAGTCAGAAGAGAAAGAGTGAAAGATTTACAGCTGCAGTATGGCCAGCGTCCACTCTAGAGAGAGTATGATTAGGTAGGTGCCGCACAGAACAGTGCGTGTTATTTATTCTTTTTCCAGAGCAGCTTACATGGTGCGTTAACGTCTGTGCTGATCTTTTGCTCTCATTTTTCTGAAAGGCCGCTTATGAGAAGAAAGCTACAGTCATTCCATTTTGCTTATTTTTAAACAAACATCTAGAAGCACCGTGTATGACCAGTCACGTGTGATCAGTGAGGGTGACGATGGGAAAGATAACAGAACATTGATGCTTTGTGTGCAAGGTGTGAATGGGTGTGTGTGTGTGTGTGTGTGTGTGTTCATTCTATTCACTATGTACTGATAAAACCTTTTGAAATAGATTTTTTAGAAAATGTTCTACCTAAAACATCTATCCTCAACATTATATATAAGGATCTTGCACAACACTCTTAAAAAAAATTTCCTTTACTAAAGAACTGATATTGCCATGTATTTAATATCTGTGAATGTTTCATAGGTTTAAAAAAGGTTATTCCTTTAGTTTTCTTAAACTTACTTAAATTTACTTCAATTAAAGATTGAACTGGACCAGTCAAACACAAAAACACTGCTTCATTACTTCACAAATACAAAGAGCATAAAATTGTACAAAATTGTGTATTTGTGCATTTGACTCTCACATGAGATCAGGGCGCTGGCGGTGAATGAGGGCACATAGGGCCAGGCCGCTCCTCCAGGACGTGGTGAGGTCAGTGACATCCACACCTCGGTAGCCCTGGGTCTGCCTCTGACACCACAGCAGCAACCGACTTGGCCGCACCTCTGACTCTGAGAGACCAGAATGCAGGCATGTTCAGCATCCAAACAGCTTCTTCAGTTTAATCAGTTCACTCAGAGGACCACTTCCAATCGGAAGAGACCAACGTTGGAAAGAAATCACATGGATTTCAACCTATAAGCTGTTGCATGTGCACCTCAGTTTCTACACAGATGTATTACCCTTCAGATTCTCACTACAAATGTGTGACTGCTCCTTACGATGGAAAAACTGGAACAACGTGTTGGGTCAGACATGCAGAATCTCTTTTTTTCCTTCAGGGTCTAGGTCTAGGTGAAGCACACTGCTGCACAAACTGGACTCGAGTATGGATGAAGGAACTAATCTGAAATAGCTCTGAGCTCCATAAACAGCAGTTAGTAATGAGGAGAAAACAGAAAAGTGAACTGGGTCAGAGAGTTCCCTCTCGCTCCTCTCAGACACACAATGAACTTTGGAGATGAGAGATACAGAAAGAGATATGCAGTGCTGGACGGTCTGAGTGTTTGGAGGAGAACTTAGGCCCACAGGCTGAATTATTGCAGTCTTTAAAGCCACAGTGTAGAAGAACATATCTTATGCTTTGCTCCAACTGCAGATTAAACATTGATTCCAGCCATTTTCGCGTACAGACTAAATTATAATCCCACTTTCCCCAAACTGTGTATACAGAGAAAGCACACTTGGACAAATTGAAAGTACTCTTTGCAAAAACATGATCCTCCAACAATGCATGACAGAAGAAAGAGAGGAGCTTCTAACCAGTGAAATAAATCTCATGTAGGTGTGCAGCAGTATGCATTGTGTGCATTGGCCTGACGACCTCCCATTCAGGCAGTGTCCATTATTTCTTTATGGGAGGCATCTTTGCTCACAAGTACATACAGCTACATTTATCAGCACTAAATTTGAAATATATACATTTAAGTCAATTGCATGTATGACATCCATGTGAGCAATGAAGAAATTCTCACAGAGAACATCACAAAAAATATCTATCACTACAGGCCGACTCTTAAGGCAGGGGAAACAACTGGCAAGTCAGATGCTAAGGTGACCGCTCCTAGATTGGCTCCGAAAGAAAAGAAGTGAACCCATGATAAAACATTTTTACATATCTTTCATAAGCCGAATGAATGAGCGGAGAAATGGAGAAAGAAGGATATTCAGACTTTTCTGTTGGTTTTGTCGACACTGTGCATAAAGAGGCTGCTCACCTCTTCTGGAGATATTGACAGACCTACGGGTGGGTCCACCATGCTCAAGTGAACAAGAACTCTGATCTCCATTAATGTACAGGTGACGAACCTGATGGAGAAATTTATTTACAAATTGAAAGATTGTTAGAAGAAGACAGACTCCACGGTAAGTGGAATAATGATGTGCTTAAACTTCACCTGGTGTGGTCGAACGCAGCTGGAGTTGAGGTTGGGGTAGCGGGTTGCTGGGTCTATGGTATACTGCTCAAAGTTCTTGGTTATATTTTCTGCTGTGGTCTGGGGCAGAAGTCTATAGATGCTTTCCCTACAAGTTAGAACAGAAAGATTATCTTTACCACAGCAAATTATGACTAACATGTTGGTCATGATGGTCACAACAACATACAGCTGACTAGTCAGAGACAATATAAAAAACAATGCAAAAAAATACTGAGGTACTCTCTTGTTGGGTTATTCATCAGGTAAATATAAAACTGAAACATTTTTGAATGCTATTTTAGATTTAGTGTCCACAGCAGGTATCAGCTGGGGCTTTTTTCTGACCTCTCAGACAGGATCTCCAGTGGGGTTTTGCCCTGAGCCCAACCCTGCACCATCCATACGGTGTCAAAAGCAGCCAGGAAGCCTCGAGCACATCCTGTTCCCATGGGCCAAAAGGGCTGAGGAAGAGAAAAAACAAAAAATAAAAACAGCATTTGATCATTTCCTTAAGCTGAGCAAGCAAACAGCTCAAATGGAAGACTAAACAAGTCAACAATTTTTTAACTAGGTGAGGATATTACAGACTTGCTCTGGGTACAAGTTTCTGTTTGAGGAATGTTTGGACCTATCTAGATGAACCATTTATGTTTTTTGTTCGGACTTCAAAAGAGCATGACGAAGAGGCCACCAGATTAAACCGACCGTTATCCGACAATGAAGGAATTTAATCTTTTCTTGTTCCGAACATGAAGCAGCATGTTAAAAGAATGCAACTTTTTCAATGTGTTCTAAACATATGAAGGGGGGGGAAGAAAAAGATACAGTACTGTGCAAAAGTCTTAACTACCCCTCATATCTTTATACCTTGCTATGGAATCACCTCGTTGGTGCAAAAAGAAGACTTTAACACAAGTGTACAAACAAACGTTATTGATTTTGAAGTAAATGTCTTAAGTATGTTTAAAAAATGATGTAAAATCATATTTAATCAGTGTTTAATCTCTGAATACCATGTTATGGCTCACCTCCAACAGGCTGTCTCCGACTAGAGCCACCAGCAGCTGATGGCCATTTTTCTCCCTGACCAGCGCTGCATTCTCTGAGGCGTACATGCAGGTGAAATCAAACATGGCCACATCAGGCTGACCATAGTGGTTGATGGCGTAGTCCAGTGAGGGCAGCTGGTAGTTGGTGCCGAAGTCAGCAGCTTCGCGAGCGTACGAAAGCAGAGCTTCTTGGTTCACGTTGTCGCTGTGCAGGAGTCGTTCTGTCTCGATGTAATCCTGCCATTGGAGGAAAACAGTTTAAGATGAAAGGTGTTTCACATACTGTTTTTAAACTACACCAGTTACACTGTGTCCTTGGTGTCTCCTCCATGTGTGTGAAGCAGTTCATTGTTCAAAAAGCACATTTTGTCTTCAATTCAAATAGGCAGGGCCAAACTGCTTGTCGACTGAACGGGCAGGTCTCCTTATAGGTGTTGGTTTTTCATAAAAGGAAAAGATCAAATTTATTCAAAATGGACGGTCTGGAAACTGAACAGTATGTTTACACACTATAATCCAAAAAACAAAAATATTTTTTTTTTCCCTATGCAATGAGTTACATTTTTTTATATGCATTTTAAACATAATTACACATTTGCTCATGAGTTTCAGACAATGTTGCAAGATCTGTACATTTGTTAAACTGACAAAACATGCAAACCATCTACGCTTCTGTATTTAAAACTAAAACGTGTTGTCAGCAGCAACTCCGGTTTCAAAAACATACTCGAGCGCACACAAATCATTCTTTGGCCAAGATTAACCTCCATCCCGAGAGGACATGGTTCTGCAGAAACAAACTCCAGCACTCAAAAGCTCCAGAGCTCCACACATTCTGGGAGTGGTGCAGGACAGGATGCAGCTGAGGGGTTTAGTTTAATCTCTACAGTAATGGTTCCTCATAACTTCATTTAGTAATAAAACTCCCATCACCTTCTAATCCATCCGTAGAGGAAAACATCCTGCACATTTCACGCAATTGTAGTTGAGTGAGGCCATTAAGAAAGGAGTCTAATAAAGTGAGGCCATTATTCCCAATTCACATATACACACAGCTGGACAACTCCTGAAGAAAAATGCCATACCCATCTTAACCTAGCAACGCTTTTCTGTCTGCCTCAACAAGACACTGCCTCGAGTTTCATTTTCACAAAGGTCTATGGGTGGTCTTTACGAGCCAACAGACACAAAGCACACAGCCTGAACAGAACTGAACTGATGTCAGACTCAAGTTATCCCAATACTTACATGAATGATGACACCCTTGTCCAACAAACTCTGCTTCTTTGCGGTCATAACAAAATAATGTGTGTTGTCCTTATAATACACAATGTTCTCCAAGTCAATCCCTGCAAAAATAACAAGACAAATGAGTCCATTTGTGCTTATGTGCTAAAGGCATAGGCTTACATAAATGATAGATGATCGCTTTTATTAACATGGTGATGTGGCCTGCACACGGCAGCACAGCAGCGGTCTCATTACTGCTGATGTAAGGGCAGAGGATACAAATTATGTAAACAAAGTATAAACACAGTGTCATAATCTCAGGGTAATTATCCAGTTTTCCTGACACATACTTCCCAGTTTAGCACTTGAGGTCTCATCTAACTGCTATTCATGTGTCAGTACTACAATAACATGACATTTCCTGCAAGCCCTGCTATTAAAGAAGGTGTTATCCTACGTTTAGCCTAAATCGAATGCAAGCCAAAGCTTCACACCCTGGAGAAACTATTCAGCAAAGATATAGAACTCCTGTCACAAAAGAAAGAGAACACATTTATATGCATCTGTGAAATAAACTATAAAGCCATTATCTGGCTAAAAACAGTATTAGAATAAACAAATAATAAAATCACGTGTTGTGATGCTAATAGCAGATCAGCATGGGGAATGATGTGGTTATCGCTGCAGCCCTTAGCTGTAATCTGGTTATTGCCAAACATCATTAATGCACTTTGTAAATGCATGCATGCAGTATGAATAGTCTTATGACAAGATTGCAAGCTGATGTGCTTCGGATGAAGCAAACTTTGCATGAAATAACTCAGTTTTTTATAATTGCAGTAAGAGGAATGAGGTCACTGTTATCAAATGAAAACAAATCCACATAAATAAGGCTCATAATGTACACTGCCTGTCCAAAAAAAACCTGGATTTAACAAAGCAAATAGGTAAGAGCCTCCCATTGGGTAATTACCGCATCGATGATTATGTTTCAGCTGCAACAACTTATTTAACCCCAACTGATGCCATGAGTAGCTTCTCATTACTTAATCAGCCATGCCAGAAGACACAGACTGTGGTCGTGGAAAAGATGCTCATCTGTTACAGAAGGGTCAGATTATTGGCATCAAGCAGAGAAAACATCTAAGGAGAAGCTGAAACTACTAAAACCGGGTTAAGAACTGTCCAACGCTTTATTAAAAACTGGAAGAATAGTGGGGAACCATCTTTGCAGAAGAATGTGGTTGGAAAAAAACTTGAATGACCGTGATCGGCTTTAAACTTAACGCTTGGTGAAATCAAATTGTAAAAAAAAAAACAACGATGCAGAGCTCAGAATTCACGGCTGTGTTCAACAGTGAAAGAGCATTCTGGCTCAAATTGCGCAAGAGTGGTTCAGGGAGCGTGAGACATCATTTTCACACATGGATTGGCCACCACAGAGTCCAGACCTTAATCCCATTGAGAATCTTTGGGATGTGCTGGAGAAGAATTTGCGCGGCGGTCTGACTCTCCCATCTTCTCTACAAGATCTTGGCGAAAAATAAATGCAACTCTGGACGCAAATGCATTGGCATTGCAGAAGTTTATCAAAACAATGCCACAGAGAATGTGTGCCTTAATCAAAGCTAAAGGTGGCCCAATGAAATACTGAAGTCTGTGACTATTTTTTGACAGGCAGTGTAAGAAGAATTTACTCATAAGAAATGTATTTACTCATTGAAAATAATACCATAAAGCAGTGTCTTCAGTAGAGAGGAGTGTGTGTGTGTGTGTGTGTGTGTGTGTGTGCACGCATCTGTAGGATACAACTACAAACTGGCCAAGTAGAGAACGTGAAAGCCAGCAGGAGGAGAACTTACCCGTCTCCTCTTTCAGCTCCAGGAAGAATTTCTGGTTGAAGATGAAGGCCACTCCACTAATCTCCTCTACTTTTGCCTCGGCTGTTGTGTTGCGGTTTACAAAATTAGCTGTGATGGCGATCGCCAGCTTACCACGGAACTCCTTCCTCCTAAAGCCTAGAGTCAGTCAGTAAATAAACAGAAATATCGCACACCATGAAATGAAGGACATTGTCATTTTTGTACAAGCTCCAAGCAAGGTAACAAAAATATCATTCGGTTAAAGCTTTAATGGCATTTCTATTGTTAAAACCATCTCGACCACTTTAATAAACTTTTAAAACTATTAATGGGTGAAATATTGAGCCGTAAACAACATATCAATCTATTACAGTCAGGTACTGTGTTATAAGGCAAGATTATAAGCGTATAAGGACTTTAAAGCACTTAACGAAGCTCTTTGAGCAGGAACACATCAGTGACACCTGCACCAGTTTGAGGTTGACTCAGTAATCCAGCCAATCAATCTTTGAACCATCTGGAGGGAACTGTTACACTGACACACTCGGCAGGCAATGACAACCTCTGTTGGTCTGACCTTTCACAGAGGGATTTAAAAGCTGCACACCCAGTACCCACATGGGGCTAAATCAAAACACAAGGCTATGAATTTGCTTGACTCAAGAGTATGTGCATACAGCGCTGTGCAAAAGTTTTAGGCAGGTGTGAAAAAACGCTGTAAACAAAGAACGCTTTCAGAAATGGAAGTGTTCATCACTTATTTTCATCAATCAACAGAATGCAGTGAACAAACAAAAGAGAAATCTAAATCTAATCAATATTCGGTGTGACCACCCTTTGCCTTCAAAACAGCATCAGTTCTTCTAGGTACACTTGCACACAGTGTTTGAAGGAACTCGGCTGGTCGGTTGTTCCAAACACACACCTCCATGTGACACTGATGATCATACATGGTTGATCATACACCGACTATAATCCTACACAATCCCTGACTTTGTGCACGTGTACCTAGAAGAACTGATGCTGCTTTGAAGGCAAAAGGTAGTAACACCAAACATTGATTTGATTTAGATTTTTCTTTCGTTCGCTCACTTTGCATTTTGTAAATTGATCAAAATAAACAATCATTATTGATATTTCTGAAAGCGTTCTTTGCTTACAGCATTTTTTCACACCTGCCTAAAACTTTTGCACAGTACTGTATATAAAATGTCCTCATGACTAAATGTTCATTTATAACAATTGTCAAAAGTAATAATTCACAATTAGTTTTGTAATACATCCCATCATACAGAAGTGATGTGTGTGTTTCAAACCTTTTCCACAACCCTTTCAGTGCAAACTGTAACTGGCTGATAAAAGATAAAGGGGTCACGGTCGTGCTGAAGTAGTGGCCCGTGAGTGAAAGTGGCCCGAGCGTATCTGTGTCAACAGGAAGCACCAGGCAAATGAAAAGAGCACCAAGCTGGCTGGGACAGGGCTGGCAGACACACTTCCTGTCACAGACAAAGAGCTGAGCGGGGGTTTGACGGTTATATGTTTGGATGAGCTTGAGACACTAGGTCATCCTTCCACAGGGTGGAGACTAAATCAGACTGCTACAACACCGGTATCTGCGTTTTATAACGCAGTGTTAACCAGCTCAGTTTTATTTAGCAGAAACTGTTCTTATCTTATTTAAATCAAATAAAAACATACCTGGCACAGTGAATGATCTGTTTATTTTCTCAGCTATTGATGCTGCTATTTTGGAGTAAAGTCACCCCTGCTACATTATGTTAGCCATAGAAATTGTTCTCAATTAAACATTAGAATGTACATTTAAAAAATATAATGCTTTCCCTATTTTAGCACCGATTTTACAGTTACAGGGTTTTGAACAGACATGACGATGTGCTTCTGCTTAGTCTCACAGGGTCATGCTTAAGCACCTTCAGCTTGTTCAGCATTTTCCGATCTTGTGGAGCAGATTAATTTTAGCCACGGTCGCCACTATAGACAACGAGGCTCTGATTAGATTTCCAGTAAAGACATTTAACAGCTCTGAAGTGAGAAACAGTCAAACATGCTATCTGAGAGCAGCGGAACAAATGTTTCTCCTGCAAACCCTGAAACGCTGATGTGTCCATTCTCGTTTTGTAGTTCCTGGAACATACTGCAATTAGACTAAAACACTCCTGAAGAATTAGAATAGAAATCTCTTTTCTGAGATCCGCTTCTAGTTCAGGAGGAAACACGCACTTGGAACGGGAGGGACTGGTTTATTTAGGAACTTCCTTAAATAAATCTTCTGTATGTACAGCTGGGACCAGTTCATTTACCAAGGAGCCACTTCCTGTATTTCAGAGTATGAAGGGCTAATGCGCTCGGGAACAGTAAATATGCTTAGGTAAAAATTCAAGTTCTGTCAAGTGAACTACATTTCAAGCCCTGAACAAATTTATTCAGAAAATTAAGAATGAAAACTGCCAAAAGTGGAGGAAAACTCTTAGGAAAGAGAAGCTTGATCTTTTAAAGTATATTTAAAGTTAAAAGAACGGAACAAAACCTCCTGGCCTAGGTATTTTCGTGGACAAAGCCCAGCTTGTTTATCCCGTCACCCAATTTCACAACAGTAAGAAAAAGATTTTTTTGCACCAAATTCTTTCCACCACATTGTTCTAGACTGGAGATTTAAGAAGCTGTAAAAGCCCATAATGACTGATCAAGACTGCGGTCGATGGTCAGACGGCAGACATACAGCCCTTCACGGTGGCCTGATACAGCTCACACATTAGAGAGAGTTAATGGGTACAATATGTTGCAACACCTCACTGCTTTAACGAAGTGGTAACAATGATTAAACACAGTCGTATTTATTGTTTTTCTATTTTTATTTTATTAAAAATAATATCACAAAACAGATTCCCTTGTGAATAGTTGGCCAAGCAACATCACGGTACAACACTGGTGCATTCATTTAAAAACCCTGATGTTTGGGGTCAGGTTCGTATATTGAGCACTCATTCATGCCTTTGAGCACGACTCAGACAATCACATTTCAGAAGCACAATCATTCAATTTCATAACCTCATGTGGTTCAAAACCTACTCACCGTCTAGGGTGCTTCTCCGTCCATCTGCTCCTATTAAAACGTCAAACTCATAGTGGGAGATAGGGTGACCAGCAGGACGTAATTCTGCCCTCCATCCAAGCCCTGCAATGTACATGTGCAAACAATACGGATGAACAAAATAACGAACATCATTTCTGAATTCAGTTAAATTATACTAATAAACCAACCCACATGATTAACTTCACACAGACTTAATCCAGGACATCAAGTAAACAAGTAAAGGACAGCATGGAAAGCACTAAAAGAAAATCCATCATGATTCTCATCAAAACAGCAGCATCAGCTTACTGGAAAATACTGGCTCAATATTTCACCATTGTGCTTCTTCTCTAATGTGACATAAGCTGGACTGGCTTTTGTTGTCGAGAGCTGCATAACTAAAAAGGTGCTGTATGGAGCCTTAGGGCCCACGCTCTATATATAGAGCCGAGCTGAAAGCTTATCATCTGGACAATGTGCAAGCAATGAGTGCCAATGACGCCAAAGAGCAACAGAACCCTTCTCCGTATCATCGTTTGCATCGTAGTGCGTGGAAGAGTTTTAGACCACGATGGGGCTTTCATAAAACTATGTACTGGGAGATTTGAACACACACACACACACACACACACACACACACACACACACGTTCTGAAATGTAAAAGGAATCATCCAACTGCAATGAATTTAAAGTGTTATATTTGACCATAAAACTTAATTGTAGAATTAAAGAATTGCAGGGAACTTAACTAGAGTTAACTAGATTCCCCATGAATTTGTAACTTAATCCAACTGTTGAAAAGCTTAGAGTCAAGTCAGCAATACACATTGTAAAAAAGTACAATGCTAGATCCCTGTGAAAGCTGAAAGTGAAATTAGGACTCGTTTCTTATCAGCTATAAAAGGTGCACATTAAAGCAACATTCTGAGACATTACATAAACATGAGATTAATACTGACTCTGACTGAAGGAAAAGCACACATCCCTGCAGTCATATGAAAATGATTTTTCCATTCCAAAAAACAGATAGGAGATACAGAGTATAGATAAATATTTAAATAAACATTGAAAAACTTCTGTGTGCGTGTGCTTTTAGATGAAGTAGTCAGCAATAGCTTTACTGATTGGTTTTAAAATGTAAAAGCAACTAAGCTTCAAAATCAGCAATCTTTTTACTGATCTGTGCTGTTATTGTCCTGTTTAATTGAAACATTTACTTTGTAGATTTTTAATTTTTTTTTAGTAATCCTTAAACCCTAGTTATACTTTAATATGTCCACAGTGGGAGCAGAGAGAAATGGCGTTTCGATCCCCTGCATGTCTACGTATGTAGACGCGCCAGAACTGACGTTGACCGTTTTCTAACTGAAACGCTTAAGACCAGTTCATTTACTTCTTCATGCTCAAACTACTAACAGTGTAAACGTGTGCAATTTCAGGAAAGATCTGATATTCAGCTGGAATGAACTGGACCTTTTTTACATCTAAAATCCAGCATTTACTTTTGATATTGGGCACAGTTCCAACAGCTGGGCACACTGGGAGCTCATCATTAAAGTATTTACTTTCAACTTTCAGACAGAAACATCTAATATTGGTTTCACATTCCTTAAACATTCATTAAAGTCTAAACTGACTCCTGTTTTTGGCCTTTGCCCTCACGTTAAACCCACGGCAGGCTGCTGCCTAATGTAATAATTTTCAGCTGAAATATATAGAGCGCCGGGTTTATTCTCCAAGATAAAGCACAGTCTGAGCAGAGCTGAAAGTTGTTTGTTTCTCATGATCGTGCTTATTTTCAGCCTGTCTGTGAAATGTTTACACAGTGACGAGACCCAGGAAGAAATCCAAGCCTTCTTAAGTGAGCAATGCGCTAAGATTACTCAGCTTGATCCTTCAAAGGTTGCAGGGTTAACAGGTATTTGCTCCTGCACACCACCCTCGTTCACTCCGGTGCTGGAGGTGCTGCGCCGCTCTGGGAGAAAATATCTGCAGACACAGCAGCCTTAAACGGATACTATCAGGAACTGCATTCCTTGAGTGCGTAAGCTGCAATGTTTCCAGCATTCATGTACTAAAAAGGGACAGGGCTGGTTGAGGGAGTGCCAGAAGAATGTAAGGGGAAATGGACTTGCGTACAATGGTCAGTAGAGTAATTTAGCAGAGGTCAGCCTGAAACTGATTTATTAGGACTTCTCTCTGATCGTTTATCACGCCTGCGCACACATATTTGCTTCAGTCTGGAGTCTTGTAGAGTTTATTTGAAATCCAGTATTTGACAGTCTGTTCGGAAACATCTTTTGTGAATTAACATGGCAATCGGTATCTTTGGCCATATTCAACATTATTTTCAAGAATATTTAGTACCAATAAACACAAAACTAGATCTAAACCACTGAAAAATTGTTTCTAGGCTACTCATGGCACTCAAAATTCATTGCATGCCGCTATATATTTTGATGTGTTCCTCAGCAGCCGACATTAAAGGGACAGCGAATTGCTTGAATTACGACGAGTGAAGAAGATAAAGTGAAATTCTCCAAACCTGCCTACCTTCATTGCCTTGTTCGTCGGGCGGCTCCAGGAGATTGAGGAACTCGACGTTCACGTGCACCTCCACCCCCAAGATCAGACTCACCTTCAACAGGATCAGCTGCAGCTGGCGAATACCTGACCGCAGAAGAACAAGAACATAACTCTAAACAGAAATAAATAGCAACAGCAGCATCACCACCCCAAACAAAAACATCCCCAGCGAACTTCGTATTCTGGACCAGATGATCTAGTTCATAATGTAGAATATAAAAGGCGCATAACGACAATTTTAAGTGTATGAAAACTGAATGATTTGCACATACTAATATGGTCTATGGCTCCTGCACAGAATTTCCCATAGAATTTCTTCGCTCCAAGGTTCCTGAGGTCTTGGATGGTGAAAGGCCAAAGGTGGAGGACGTTATTCCTGGAAAAGGTGTCTCTCTTCTCAATCACCACAACTTTGGCTCCAAGCAGGGATAGTTCTATGGCTGTACGCAATCCACATGGACCACCACCAATGATCAAACACTGTGGAAACAGAAGGTAAACAATGTAAATCCTCAGTGGAAAAGGGGCACGCTATGCAATGCACTTTTGGAAAATAAAACCAGGCTTTTCCTGCAGACATAACTGGGTACAAAGGAAAACAAGAGTTTCTGAAGTGACATCAGCTGCATGTCTGAATCAGGAGCTTGTGTTTCAAGCACTCTCACACACCCCAAAGAAGTATGTCCACCTATAGACTGATTTCTTTAAATGGCAGCCAAATAATACTTCAAGTTTATTACTTGTATTACTAAACTGGGCAAATCCAAACAGGTTCACAGTATCCCCTCGAGTACTCTCAAGAGGATCAGCCTTGCATGCAAGCTTTAAATGGTTCATGATGACCAAGCAAGACGCAATGGATTGGCACTCTGAGCTCAAAGATGATAGATCTGTCTCTACACGCAGAGAGAGAAGATATGGATGTGCTTCGGAATAAGTAATCAGACAGTCCTGAGCAATAAAAAAAAAAAGTCAGATTTATTGCCATGAGTTGTTTAATTCAGCACAGCACAGCAGCTGCTTCACTAAGCCCATAAAAGGCTTTTATTGAATCGTCTTTCAGACAGTGATCCAATGACGTTTCAACACTCTTTATTACTGGGAGTTTAATGAGGTGGGTAAGGTGTGACCCAGGGAAAGCCGAAAAGAAAGCACACCTACACATTAAAGTGCAAAACAGACATGACTGCTATGTCAAAAGACATTGGCTTATTCTTGGCATATTGGCCATTTAGACTCATAAAGGTCAGCAGTCTGTTTCGGAGGAAATGTACACAAACAAGATTATCACAGTGTTAGCCCTGTGCATGATCAGACAGCTTCCACAACCTGATAACAGTTTCACAATGCACACGGAAATAGGTAAATAGATCACAATATGCAAATGCACCATATCAAAAAAATACAACGAAACACTTTTGTGTCCAACATTACACATTTCTAGAATTGATCTGAAAACCATTTCACCTTAAATATTAATTGGCATTTCTGAACATTTACTTTAAAACTTGTTCTCAAATGAATCCATAAAATATTGGAATTTTAGTGTTCTTTAAAAATCCTATACTAAAGGTCGAAGCAGTTTCTTACACCTGAAAATGTGCTTTAGTTTAGGCTACAAAGCGTGCACTTTAAAAAAGATTTCTAATACTAATAAAAACAAATGAAGATATTTAAAATATTTGGGACTACTCTACAAAGTTCACATTATGTAGTTCATATCTGTGTGTCTGCCCTGCGATGGACTGGGAGCCTGTCCAAGGTGCCTCTCCATCGTTTACCCTTTGAACGCTAGGATAGGCTTACATCTTGGTACAGCAGTTCTTCTAGGGTAACCAATATGAGGATATGCAGGGGGCTTCCTGTGAGGCTCAAGCAGGTATTAAACTAGCGAAGCACTTCAACTCTCTAAATGCCAGTAATGCCCATTTCCTACCAGACTGGATGGCATTTAGGAGAGGAGCTTTAGTTCAGAAATGGCCCAAAGAGCCAAGGTGAAGGATTAGGCTTAAGCTCCTTCGGCCCTGAGAGACTACCAGGTGTTCAGAAACTGACAAAAGGGCCAAGACAACAATCTGGGGGAGTGACGGTGGAATTGTAACTTAAAGCAAGCCTGCCAAAAGCAAGGCCAATGGGTGAAAGTTCAATTTAGCCTGCCAAAAGGTAAACTGCTGTAACAATAAATCAACATTTTATTTGAAGACTTAAGAAGGCTTATTGATTTCAAATGCTTTTTGTTATAAAACATCACCCAAAACAGGTATAATCATCCCGTGTGTAGTGGTAAAACTGGATAAGGCTCATGATAGCAGCACACATGCGTCAAATGAGTGATGACTTAAAATGTGTAAAAACATGTGGATAGCAAGCTACTTAGCAGTTTAGTCTTTTTGCCCTCAACCTACAACTATAATTACACCTTAAAAAAATAATAATTAATTAAGGGGGGGTTAAACCTTAAGCAAACCTCCATTCGGTTTGCTAAAGATTTTTAATGCAAATGATTAATGCATAAACTATTCAGACAGGGATGAAAATGCAGCTTACTTTATGCTTACTGCAAAGATGGCACTTATTAGATGCTAACTAACACTGATTTTGTAACTCATTATAAGTGTATAATTTCACTGCGCAGCAATAAAAAAAACAACCTTGAACTTCTCCCAGCAGTCTAGTTGTGTCCTTTATGGCCTCCTATCAAGTCCTTATCGAAGCCTTAGGGGGAAATGAAATCATACAAACACTACAGCTCTTAACCTCAGCATATAAAGTCAACAATCGAGCGATTTATACTCATCTGTATGTAAAGCTGGTGATACAAAGCATTATGTTTAGTACTGCATTCAGGGAGCTGGTTGTATCCCTAAGGTTAAGCCTCAGCTGAGTTTAAATTCCCAAATGTTAAATGGCTCACAGTCTTTTATCGTGTAGGGAAGAAGCAGATTTGAACTTTTTACACTTACTAAATGCCTTTCATGAGTTAAAACTCTGATAATGGACCTGTTCATAAAAGACTTAGAGGTGCACAATCAGCTGATGGTAAAATCAAGAAGCAGTTCTCTTTAAGGATGCCATTTTCTTGCACCATAATTCAGATAAATTACATCTGAGGCCTGTATTATCAAAAAAAAAAAAAAAAAAAAAATCTTACCTGAATGTCTGCTGAAAGTAGTTACACGCCTCAAATGTCTTACATGTCTTTGTGCACCTTTTATATCACCACCCTTAGCACTGGTCTATTGGCAAATAAATAGGAAAACAGCATGAATGCCCGCAGCGGGCCTTGTGATTGACTGGGGACCGGTCTTGGACGTTTCTGCACCTTTCGTTCTGGGACAGGCTCCAGAACCCCTGCAATCCTGGTTAGGATAAGCGACTCAGATAATGGATGGATAGATGGATTAATGAAGAGGTGTAAATTGGATAAATGCAGGTCCCTGGGGTTTCTGTGTTGCCTGATCGTTACAAGATTGCCACTTCTATTCTTGGTGATGCCATGGCCTTTTCAGGGAGTCCAAGAGACCATAACTGGAATTGATCTCTCTCTTATCAGCCATAACTCAGGATAGTTCTAGGTGCCAGTATTAGGTGGTGTTACATTTGGGAGAAAGTGTTCTCCTTCAAACCTGAACTGTCCAGTGGTGTTACAGTAGTAGGAGTCGAAAAAGATGTGGTAGCACATAAGGTAGCATGTATCATCTTTCACGCTATATACAACAGTAGTATTGTGTGATCAGGGGAATCCAGGCAAGCAGGTAGATATTAGTTTAGGATACAGGTTCCATATAAAACAAAGCTTTTGATCAAACTGCAGCATGTAATGTCAGCTTCGTTGTATTTGATTTTCAGCACATTAAAAGTTCATGTGTGTGTACAGCAAGACTCAACCAAGGAAACCCGTTCAACCCATCTACTGTTGACTACAGGCAGCTGGGAGGTCATTTTGCCACATCTCAGACAGTTCTTATTTTCTGAAGGTGCTGTTGTTTATGGGACCAGAGTCCAAAATAGTCAACTTCTATTCTTCTGTTAAAAAGAAACACAATGTGGAGTCCAAATGGTTTTTAGAGAGAGAAAGAGCGTTGCGCTACTAGCCAAGTTGCTTAATACAGTATCTTGATCTTCTGATCTCAGACCAGTTGGAAGTTCATCTCAGTGGCAAAGGCGACCATAAGTATTCTGACTGATTCCAGAGCGGTATTCATTCCCACTTTGTATCCTGCCAAATTGATTTGACTAACAAAGGATGACATGGAAATGAGTTCTTATTTGACTGAAGCTGTCTCTTATCTAACTACCTTTTACGTTGCTGGTATTTCACAACAGTGGCATTAGTAATGAACTCTGGTTGAAGTTAGGATGCTCAGTTCTCTTTAACCTGGTCTCAAACATGACTTTGCTATGACAGAGCTGTAAATATTAGCGTACTGTATGTTTAACCAACTCAGAGCAAGTGAACTGATAAATGAAATGTGGATGGCATACAAAGAAACCTTGTCCGAGATGGAATCTCTCCTTTGATGAGAAAGATTCACTCCCACATTAATCTATGCAGGAATTCTAGTGCACACAATGCAGTTTTCACTAAGTGTTAAATAATTAGGCCGTGTCTAAGTATATATACACACATGAGGTTTAGAGCGGCCCAGCCTGACACAATGCATTGCTCTCAAGGGAAAGTTGTGACGAGAGCACTTGTGATTAGGTCAGAGAGATTGTATGACAACAGGTCAGATTTCAGAACAGTAACCTAATCTGAAATGTAGAGAACACATTGCACATTATGAAGACGTGAGGAAAACCATATTTCCTTCTGCGCTTGGTATGGCTGAAAGTGAACACGAGTCAGATCTGATTACAGCGTAGAAAACGTGTCATCTCAAAGTAGCTGGTGTATAATACATGCTTTGATGGGGGTAGGAATGTAAACAGCTATTTCTTTGTTAGTTCTGTTATGAAATGGTACAGTTATTCAGGGAACAAAACATGCAGACCTTGTCTACATCACCTCTGAAAACCGTCAAAACATCACACCATTCAGTTCAAGCAGTAGTTGTGCCACTGTGCAACAAAAACTTCTGAATCACATTTTTTTTTTTTTTTTTACACCATTGGAAAAGGCAAGTTTTTACATTTCAGGGACAATGGACCAATAGAAAAAGTATAAAATGTACATTTTTTTCCTTTCCTATCCTAGCAATATGAAAATGGACAAGGTTTTTAAAAGCGTAAATCTAGGAAAGATGTTTAATTAGGATTTTAATTTGGATAACTTGTATTGTTCCTTCAAAAAACTGACATACCCTAGTATCCGTGCATGCTGTGCCTTTCTTGTATTCCTTGTGGCAGGCTCTTTTATCCAGCTTGGTCCAGAGGGCCTTGGCTTTCCAAGAGGTGACAGCTGCTTTGAGGCTGCTGTAGAAGCCCCTGTGGTCACTCAGGTCCAGTTCCAGCTCCCTGCACAGGACATTGAAGGCCTGGAGAGTGCCTTTACATGTGGAGGCCTGCACAAAGTTTTCAAAGAGCTGGCTAGCCTGGGAGTTCTTTTCATCCTCTGTCTCCCCCATTACGACTCTTCCACCTCTCTCTTTCCCCAGTCACAAAGACGGGGAGCTCAGAGAAAAGCTGCTGCTGGCATTCTGGCCAAGCGCTGGAAGAAAAAATGAATGAAAGTTAATCTTTGATTTGGCATAGAAAACACAGACATCAATCAGCAGGTCTGAAAAAATGTGGCTTTTTAGGTCTGGAAAAATGGCTCTAAATTGGCACAAATCCACTTCATCCTAATGAAAAGCTGTAATACACAACTTCAATAAAAATTGCTGTGTTTGGGCATCATCAAGTTTGAATTCTTTTTATTCCCTCAAGTCCTGGTTTGACTTTTAGGATAAACTGGGTCCAGTTTTTTGTGGTGCTGGTAGTTAAAACTACTAAAACGGCAAAAACCAGAGCTTGTCCAAACCAGAGCAACCAAAACATTGGTTGTCATCAGTTAAAGCAACTTAAGGCTGCTCCAGATTCCTTGGGCACAACAGTACAGCACATTCAGCATGTGTGCAAAAACAGGTCACGGACTGCATTTCTTCAACGGGTCCAGTCATTTCAACTTAACAACTTAGTGCTTGATAGGATTACTGCATGCAGTGCAAAGCACGAGAACAAGAACAAAGCCATTTTTGACCTAGCAATGAGGCACAGAAAGGTTTGGCATAGACTGTGTCTGGAGAATGAGAAACAAATTTTATATTTTCTTTTACAAAGCTCATGACAATGCTGATATTACAAATGTAGCTCACAACCTGAAAATGTCAGCTTTCCAAACTAAGCCAGTCAAAAATGATTCGATACGTTTTTAAGGTCACGTTGAGAAGATTTTGCTTTATGCCAGGGTCAGCTTGACAAATGTTATCCATGTTGGCTACATGCCCTCTCGGTCTCTGTAGAGAAAAGGCCGGCTGCCTTGGTTTGAAACAAGAGCCCATAGATATATCGCTCGCTTGGTTGGGTGTGTGCGGAAGGATGAGTAAAAATGCCTAGCAGAGACATTAGCCCCCCATTTGCTGCCGAAGTGGTCCTGAAGGGGACTGCTTAATCAATTTTGGCAGCCAGCAGAGACATTTCATCTTCCATCTTAAAGCCAATATGCAGAGAGTAGTGCTCAAGCAATGCTGGATCTGCCCATAATAACCTTTCAGCAAACTTCTTCCCTCCCTCCCTCCTTTTTTTGACCCATATCCTTTGCCCTCAAATTCACAGAGGACTGAAGGCAAGCTTAAAAATGAACATGATCAGTGTGGCCTGGGAAAGTGCTTTCTGCTATAATTATCCAAACACTAAAAATGGCAGTGTGGGACAGTCTACAGCAGGACCCACCAGCCCAGATTACTGCCATAATCTGCCTCTGCATGTATAGCTTTACTTAAGAAACGTACTCCCACATACTCCAGTGTGGAGCTAACGTTATCTTACTTAAAGCATCATACGATGCACAGATCATTCCTCAGTATAGCGCTTTTAAATGTTCACGGCTGAAACATTAGTTGGGTTTACTAGCCGTGGTAAAGAGGCAGATGTCATATTTTCCAATATTGGAATACTGTTGGATTACAGGACTGATCAATCTTTCTATTAAGATTTTCTTTTACAGAATAAAGATCTTATCATGCAAAACAATCTTACATAAGCCAGGCAACGTAGATCAAGCCTTATTAGTGGAAGCAAGAGACCGAATCTGCCCGTTTCACTCACTTGACTTAATATATCTAGACAAATGAACAAACACAACAGCGCCAACAGTTAAAATGCAAGAAATTACCTACATTTAAGATTTATTTTCCATGATTTTTGTAGTTCTTATATTCTACAAAAAGTGTTTTGCCTAACGCCTCCATTAGACTGCCTAGCGATCTCTCACTCTTGGGCTTTACAATGATTTCTATAAAATAAATGAAAGAAGAGTACTGCCTAGTATTAAAAGGTAATATGAGAAGAACACACTCATGTTTGTTCTTCTGAAAGGGAAAGAGTTAGATTACATTATCTTAATCAGTTGCTGGTAAAAGATGACTTGAGTAGTGTTGATGTTGTGTGTGTTCTTTTATAAAGAGTATATAGACAGATTTAATTTTTAGCAACATTAAAAAGAGGATATGCAACCTTTAATCCAAAACAAATCTAATACTCTGTTTCAGATTCTTCCAGTACAGCGTTCTCCCAGCATGAAAGGAGGAATGCTGACAAGTTCCTGAGGGGTGTGCCAAGAACACCTGAGAGAATCAGAATGATCAAAGAAGCTCGGCTCACTTCACACACAGCTGAAGTAATGTTTTGCCTTTTCAAAACAATGTCTAATTAGAGGAAAATGAGTCTTTTTGACTGTTGACACATAAGCATTGTGACCATCCAAACCCACAGTACATGACATCAGCTTTCACATGGTGTATAACTCAGGCTTAATTAGCAAATAATGAGGTTATGGGGGATTTTAATTACCATTTGAGTCAGCATGTGTCCCCAAAGCATCCACTGAAGGCAGAGCTCAAAGTAGGTGATGGAGCGATCATCAACATTGCTCACCAGACAGCCAGCCTGGCGTTAATCTTTGGAAACAATGTCAGTTTGAGTGGCCCCATACTTGCAGTAATAAAATAAATGACCTTATTGCTGGGAGAACAGTTCAGTTAAATAAGAAATTCAGCTTTAGATTTGATCTGATAACACAGTTCCTGTCTTCTGTCTCAAACATACAATTTTATTTTATGGAATCCACCAGACGTTTTCGGGTGATTTCAGAGAGAGATGGACTCTTGTTAGAAACAGATTTCACCAACTGTACCACAACACAAAAATAAACAATTTAAATGCAGAGTAGTGGTTTCATTACAAGACAAAGTCTGGCCCGGCCTGTCTGGGGCACATGTGCTGTTTCTACTTTGGAGTAGAAGATTCACTATGTAGAAATTCGTCCACATTTCCTTAACATGTCTCCACAGAGTGTTACATGCATTTGTGATGTAAACAAGGTGCTTGATCCACTAAATTAGGTGCTGGATTCAGTCTGAGAGGTGCCAGATCTAGATCCAGATCCAGCGTGCTCTGGCACAGTCCTGGTAAGAGCATTAAGTAGCAACTTTCCAAATAACAGAGTTCCAAAGAAGCACTCTGCAAAAGAAAATGACACTTATTTAGCCCTTGTCTCATTGAATTCTGGATACCACATGCCAGGAACCCAAGAATCGAACAATTCTCCACGAGGAAAACAGTAAAACTCTGTAAAACCCAACAGCATGACCTCTCATTTACAAGGTTTAATGAGGGCAGAATGTAGGTCATGCTTCCACACGTAAGTGCCCATAATGGCTTCTCTTCAGTACCATCCTCTGCTGAGATCTGGACCTAGTGACAGTTAAACTGGCCAACACCCATGTTTAACAGACATTTCCTTAACACTCACATCAGCGCTCCATCTGAACCTCCCTCTGGCATCCCAAAGGAAACCCAGCGGACAGTTTCCTGAGGCCTTTTGGAGGAACGGGGGTTATAAGGAAGTGTACTGAAACCATTGCTTGCATGTGATCGTTATGCCGGTTATCTCTACGCAAGATAGAGCTTCCACTGAACGATCAAGAGAACTTCTAAATGTTTACGAGGCACTCTTATTCTGGTAAACCTGAAGACAGGATTAGTAACAATATGCAATCTGGTGGTAATATCCACTATTTTATTACAAGAAACAGTCTAATGGATAATGTTTGCAATTATAGAAAAAACTATCAACTAAAGATAACTAAAAGAACTCAAGTTATGTTAAAATGCTACTTTTGAAATAAACATTAAATATACATTTATAAAGTTTATAATCAGGATTGTCACAACTGACTGATTAAAATAGATTTTCTAATTGAGAGATTACTGGTTTGAGCTTTCCTGGCGAATCTCAGAGACTTTTGCAATTAGAATGATAAACAAGGTCTGCACAAATAATAATCAATGAGCGTTCTGTCTGAACGTTTTCCACAAGGGAGAGTTATTTGCACTCAAAAAGCTTTTGTGCACTACCAAAAGGGAGGAAACCAACTGCAGCAAAACCTCAGATGTTTGTAGATGTGGACCTCAAGTCATGTAAATGAAGTCAAATATGTGTGTAGCGTAAACTTTATGTATTAAAGATAGCCCTATCATTACTGCTCAGTCAAAATGTTTTTATTTTTACCCAATTATCAGCAATAATATTGTCAAAATACAGAATTTCATAACTGATGATTGTAACAGCATGAGAAAAAAATAAATGGTTTGGTATTATGTAGTAGGGTGAGGGTTAGGGTCACACTACGCTAATCCTTTGGCACCCATCTCATGTTCATTTTTTGCTGAAGGTATGAATTCACCTTTAGTTTGTCTTAGGGCTTAGTCCACAGTTCTGAGGGTCCAAATTTTCCAGGAGTATTCAGATAGTCTGTGGGCTCAGAATAGCCAGGTTTCATATTTCAGCTTCGAGGCGGGTGTCACCTTCTAGCTGTACAAGATCCTAGAGAAAGTCGGGACTAAAGTCTATGTGCCATTCTAATAAAGACTGGAGGCACATAATCACATAATCAAATAATCAAATAAGCATCTTGCTCATATTATACATTAATAAAGTATCCGCTCAGTCCAGTTTAGCAGACACGGATCTTTCTCAGAGGTCTTTTTTGAAGTGGTACATTCCTATCTGGACACCATTCTGGTCTATAGCCAACTCGCTCTGTCTGATAAAAATCCAAGAGAAGAATGAGCAACGGTTAACAGAACTTCCTTCCTGCATTTGCATTCTTTTCCCATTGAGGAGCGAAGATATTTGAATGAGGCTCTGCTCCAAACTTCTTATATCACATCATATGAAAACATTAGAAGCATGGTTTGTTTGTGTTGGAATAAAGGTTTTCTGAGATGATGAAACTGGCAGAATGAGGGCTTTTTTTTCTTTTTTACTATGCAGTGGAGAAGTAAAAATACTTTGGACAGTGGTGTGCGGCCAAGGTATTATTTTAGAGAAACTATATAATCAGACTGATTTATTAATAGTCCAAGGCGTCACTAAAATACCACATGCAAACCAGGCAGCTTTGTCAGATGTGGTGGGTAAACTAATCTGACAGTAGTAGAATACAGTGGTCATACAGTGGATTAAAAAGTAATAGTACACTTGCTCTAATCTGAAACCTTTTCAGAGCACACAAATGTTAGCCTGCTGGTGCAAACACAGGGTCATCATTTTTATTAACATATTTTCAGTCCTAAATGACCCTGCGAGTCTAATTATGTGTGGCATTCAGATGAAAAATCAACACAGGACAAAACTTTTCGGAACATTTGCTTTGGAAGGCTTTGGTTTAGCACCCAGCTCAATTTGAGCAACTTTCAAGTCTGTAATATTAGCATGTGATGGCAATGGTTTTTCGCCATTTTTGACCAACTGGAGATCCTCTGCTCACCTCAATGACTCTTTTGTACCAAACCATGATTACAGTCCCCCATTGATATCAGCTGATCGAAATCATTATTTCATTATTTTTTAAACTTCATTACTGGTCCTAGATTGCCTTCACCCCACCTTTTGTAGCATGTCTTTTTGCAGGCCTGAAATGCAGGAATGGATGAATATTTACAAACAAATTAAAGCTGAGAAAGCATTAAACGTTTTGGGTTCAGACTTTAGACAATCAAATAAAAGTCAAAGTAAATAAGATTCACTGCTTTATTTTATTTCGATCTTCCATACTGTCCCAAAACTTTGGGGCTGAATGTGGTGTTCTGTGTGAAATTCACTTTTACAGAAACTAAATTTCTTTCCTTTGGCTTTAAACCTTACACTCTAAATCGTTATCCTCAATAGGGGAAAATTAAAAGGTTTTCCTAAGATCTCTTTAAAACTGCATCCATGGTTCACCTACTGTTGAGATGCTGGACTACTTTCTAAGCACTGCTGTAGTCTGACTCAGTAGCAGAGTATGACTACTTATGACTACTAGGTTGAGGTACACTTTTTCAAATGTTCTGTTAAGTTTGCTCAACAACCAGATGGTACCGGACAGTCTGAATGTGTGGTCAGCACCCTGAAACAGGTTGCCCGTCCTTCGCAGAGCACACACAACACACTCCCTTTCACCGAGGAGCGATGTAGCATCTCTAATTCCTGGCCTAATCAGGTTTATAGTAATTAGTTGCTGTATTGCTAAAAGCCTTCTGGTGCCAAAAGCAGGTCAGTGCTGCCCACTGCAAGGCACAGACACTCAGCAAACACCAAAGAAGCTGTTCTGACCAGCTACCAGCTACACACTATTGAGAACCTCAAGCTTTGCTGTACAGACATTACCGAGGGTGTGAGAATGGACTGGGTGAGAGCAGAATGTTGGCCTTATCCACCGTTATCCCACTGAAAAGCTATAGGGCTCCCAGAGGAGCTTTTAGTTTTCCACAGTGGACTAATATTCTAATTGTGGCCTTCAGCGCAGAGCCAAAGTGTTCCCTCTGCGAGACGCTGCGAGTTCTTCTCGCACCTGTGCTCAAATGCTGCTACCGCTCTGACAGATCTGCACGCGACGTGACCGAGGCCCCTGCGCTGGTGTATTTTTGTCATCCTCTCCACCAATACTCAAGACGGCCCTTATAAGTCAACAGCATAAGCAGGCTCTGTAACTGTAAACCGGAGAAAGAAGAAAGACTCACAAAGGTAGCGGTGGAACTGTGATGTGAGGCTTGTGGAGAAAGTGACACAGCGTCTCTTTGGGGAGCGATACGCCAAAACTGTAATTCGTGAATTTTACAGTCAGACAAGGGTCTTATTCTTTATTCTGCTAGAGAAATAAGAATCAAACCTAAATGAAGTTCTAAAAGAAAAATAATAATTTTCACTGAAGACTACAACTGAAGATTTGGTTTTGCTATGTAATAAATACATTTAGGTTTGAGATCAAAAGAAGCGGAAGATTTTCTCCTCTGGTTTTCAGCTTTTATTTCCGGGGACGTACCTTTAAATATGCTAAACAGAACATTGCATCTTTTAATTCCCTTGCTTGCAGAAACTTCATCAGCCCTGCGCTGCACTGACCACCACATTGCTGGTTCCTTCTTTGGTCATGGTTTCTCAGACACTTGCATCTCAGGTGTTGTTTGTTCTGGGGGGGGTTCCTGCCTTCAGCCTCCTCTTCAGGAGATAAAAAGCAAGTTTTCTCCCTGATGAAGTCCTTCGTTGACGTGGTAGTTAATGTTGCTCAGTACACTAGTTGTTTCCTCTTTTCTATCCAAAAATAACAAAGGGTTGTTCTGGCCATACCCAATGTTTGCAAAATGAAGAGGGTTCCCTTTTTAACAACAAATTCCATATACACAGATCTAAATGTAAAGCTTCAACTGAGAATGATGATGCTAAATATAATTTAAACAATCCATCTAACAGCCTCTCGTGTTCCAATACCTTTGCTCACTTGAAAAACTGGGGGGGTCAAATACACGAGGCACTTTGTTTTCTAACTTTATCTAATTTAACTCATCTAGATGTAAATAACAGGAAATGAAAGCTGAACATCTGATCGCGTTCATCACCTCCAACCCAAATGTTTTCAGTGCACAAATGAACTGGTCTTGTTGTCCCAATACTTATGGAGAGGGGACTATAAGACTACAGGGGTTTTAAATCAACATGTGCTGCACAAAATGCATGTAAATAGATCAAAATCTGCTTTTCTTTGGTCATTAAACATGGAAAAAGTCCAGGATACACCCATAAAACCATCGTGATGTACCAGGAGAGGATAAAGAGTCACGTCTTCTCAACCCCAGTCTGCAGGTACAGCATCGTGAGTTTCCCCCTCAAAGACCTTCCTTGATGATTCAAGTTTTGCAAATTTACATCCTTGGCCTTAATTTGTTTGGTTAATAAAACTTGTTTTTCTGGACCCTTTCCTGTCTTTAATCCAAACACATTTCCTCTCACTCCATTATTGCCTATCAACATCATAAATGGGCCACGGGCAGAATCACTACTCACCCTTTAATATACCAGTGAGTGATGACGGACTTATTAAAAGGGGAACGGTGCGTTTCTCCATCAGCAGTGCCCTGAGCATTTGATCCACTGTGGATAATTATTACAGCCAAAACAATCAACAACAATCCTGCTCAAAGGTGATGAACAGGTGCTTCTAAATATCTTCTGGCACAGGAGTGCACAACTATTAATATTTGAATGGTCACTCCATAAAGCAAGGCCTCTACAGAAAGGATCTTCCACATCAGATCAAACTTTAAAGCAGGAACACCTTCAGTAAAAGCATCAGGATCAGAACCTCCTCCGAGAAGCGCAGAAGTACACTGCGGATCTGGTAGGCGTTTTCTCTTTTCATTTTGATCATCAAATGAAAGTGTCGACAACAACAAAAGCAGCCCAAGAAGAAACAGAACCCAGTGACAAAAGTAGGGGATGTGAGCCAAACTACAGAGGAAGTTCTCCACAAATCAGCTCGAGCAGAATGAGGCCTGTTATCGACGGAAAGCGTACTTTTAAAATGTGCTTCTCCTCCCGGATCTTTTTGACGGTGGTGGCGATTGGAGCAGTGCCACATTGGGGCAGCAACAGCCTTGTGTTCAGGCGCTTGACCCCATGATG
Organism: Hepsetus odoe; assembly: GCA_017165825.1. Taxonomy (NCBI): domain Eukaryota; kingdom Metazoa; phylum Chordata; class Actinopteri; order Characiformes; family Hepsetidae; genus Hepsetus; species Hepsetus odoe. The sequence goes on from CM029376.1 coordinate 24,305,695, forward strand.
GGAGGATCACAGGTTTAAGTCCGGACCAGTAGGTTACCCCGGGGTGTCCTTGAACCCCGTATCACTCTCAGGGCTCTGGGTGTATGGCTTGCACACTGCGTGAATGTTTAAACGCAGGATTATTATTTTGGTTGCTGTAATAATTCACAGTGAATCAAATGCTGAGGCCACTGCTGTTGGGAAACAGACTGTTAGCCTTTCAGAAAGTCAGTCCTGACTCACTGCCATATTAAAATATGAGTAATGACTCGGGCTGTTGGTTTTGTTCATGATGTGCTGTGGAGGATTACTGTATCAGAGAGACAGATCGGGCTGGACATTTTGGAGAAAATGGAGAAGCAAGGCTGCGCTGGTTTGGACGTGTCCAGAGGAGAGACGAGGATTAAATCGGGAGGAGGATGTTGAAGATGGAGCTGTCAGGAAAGAGGAGAAGAGGAAGGACCGAGAGGAGGTTCATGGATTTGGTGAGAGAGGAGGCAGGTGGTCGGTGTGAAAAAGGAAGATGCAGAGGACAGGAAGAAATGGAAACGGATGATCTGCTGTGTACGGGAGCGCCCGAATGAAGAAGAACCAGTGCCAATTAGTCACTTTCACTTTCTACTCTGTTTACACTTAGGTGTTCCTAAACAGGTAAACTTTCCAAAAAATCCAATTAAAATATGCACCAAATCGATCCACATGCAGGACAGCGCACCTGTCTGCTCCAGGACACAGAAACAGGACGGAGAGCAGCCTGCAGGGACCGAAGGGGGCAAGCGGAGCCGGACCGGACAGGAAGCTGGGAGGAAATCACACAGGCAGCAGAAGAGCTGAAATATTCAACACTGCACCTGACACCACGCGCCTCAGGTGAACAGGACACCTGTCCGGACACCGCACACCGCACACCGGAGCGCACTCCTGCTCCTGCTCCTGCTCGGTCTCTCCCTGACAGAAGCGGCGGCCTGCTGCCAACAGCACCCCAGTAAACGGCGCGCGCGACACTTTAACCGTCCTGTCAGCTCCGCACCAAACTTCACCTTCAGCCGCCGTCCGGAGCTCCCTGCGCCGCTCCGTCAGTCCCTCCGTGTCCCGGGACCCCGGATTCCTCGCAAAGAAACTCCTTTCAGACCCAAACAAGTTAGCCGTTATTTCTCAGAGACGATCCGTTCCGCCCGCTCAGCCGTTACTAACGCGTTCACTCGCAGCGCGTGAGCCACGGTTTTTATAGTGGAGGGCGGGGCTTAGGTGCAACGGTAGCCAATCAGGGGCGCGGACGGCTAAAAGGCGTTTGAATATTTAAAAGATGAATTAAATTTCATTAACACGAGGGAAAAAAAGACATCGTTTTAAAAAAAATCCCCACAAAATCCCCATAAAACAAAAATCTAATGTTACCTATCTATCCATCTATCTATCTATCCATCTATCTATCTATCTATCTATCTATCTATCTATCTATCTATCTGTCTGTCTGTCTGTCTGTCTGTCTATCTATCTATCTATCTATCTATCTATCTATCTATCTATCTATCTATCTATCTATCTGTCTGTCTGTCTGTCTGTCTATCTGTCTATCTATCTATCTATCTATCTATCTATCTATCTATCTATCTGTCTATCTGTCTGTCTGTCTAGCTGTCTGTTTATCTATCTATCTATCTGTCTGTCTATCTGTCTATCTGTCTGTCTGTCTATTTATCTATCTATCTATCTGTCTGTCTGTCTGCCTGTCTATCTATCTATCTGCCTGTCTGTCTGTCTGTCTGTCTATCTATGTATCCATATAACAGAATATTATTTTCTGATACATTTGTTGATTATAAATATAAATATAAATCAATATAATTAAGTTCTCAGCAAAAATAACTACAATGAATGGTGATCAGTCGTTTTTTTTTTTTGTTTTTTTTTTATTTAAATGACAAATATCAAGTAATCAAAACATTTTCTACCGACCCCAGATGCTGCTGATACACCAAGACCACGAGACACTCTTCAGACTTGACCGGGAGCTATGAAGGTAAAAATTGCTTACAAACACTAGAAGACAACAAAATTAAAAAGTATATGTATTTTAAATTATATTAGAAACGCCTGCTAGGCAAAAAGACTCTCGATTAAGAAATGCTCGAAAGGTTCATTATCATTACTCACAGAAACTCAGACCCTTAACGCTGTGTCGGAGTTCTGATAAAAACTATGAGCTGATCATGTACTAGAGCAGGAGACATATTGTGTCTCTCACACACACACACACACACACACACACACACACACACACACACAACAGTAGGAGTTCTCTGCAGCTCAGGTTTTATTGCTGCACACCAGCTGTCTTACGAGAGCGTCAGGTTCCAGGGACATGTCCCCCTGTGTAAGGACAAGCTCTTAGAAGGACAGCAGATACACAGACCTCTCCACAAATCAATACTGATATACTGTCCACACTTACACTGTCCATCCAGATCTTCAGAAACATTCACTTCTGTTATAAATGTCCAAAAACTCAGAAAAGTTCACGTTCTGCTAAATTCAGGGACACAAATGAAAGTGGTTTGCTGAGAATCGTGGCTCTTTAAAGTGGTGCTGACTGGGACCAGGGGTGTTCCAAACCAAACCCAACAGTAAACCTACACACCTCTTTATCAAAGACAGGCAGTGGGCAGCCATATCCAGCACATGGGGAGCAGTGTTGGGGACAGTACCTTGCCCAAGGGTACCTCATTGCAACATACTGGTTCAGGATTCGAATGCACCATCCAGACCTGGGGCCTAGTCCCTAAATACTAGAGCACCACTGTCCAGTACGATGGTATTAATGATTAGGGATTTAGGGATTAACCGTTTCCATTTCTTCCTGTCCTCTGCATCTTCCTCCTTCAAACCAATGAATGTAGTCAGCACTGTGTAAAGGTTTTAAGCATTTTTAAAAAGCATTTTATTTGGAGAGTAAGTGTTCATTTTGGAAAAAACACCAATGTTAATGAACGCAATTATATAATAATATGGATATTTTCCAATAAGTAGTGATTTTTAGTTTAATCTCTCCTGAATCCCAGTGTAATCTGTAGTTCCTGATTGATCAAATCATGGTTCGATCGATGCTTCATGAAGTTAATCAGGAGCTGCTGATGGAGGTGAAAGTGTTTACTGTGTGATGGAAACCTGGAATAAGTCAAAAAACCTTTTAGCCTCGGTCAACAGGACCGAGTACCGTATATGTAGCGCTGATGATGGCAAAGCTGAAAAACACATTTTTTAGGAGTCATCATGCTGTTTTTGAAAAGCAGCATCACTGATGACCTCTGTCCGGTTTGGAATTTAAAACATGGCCAATATTTCATCATAAAGGTTTCTGTGCGGAGGCTTTTTGGGACATTGAGACCTTTTGGGTTTCTTTAGATCATTTCATAAAACCACTCTGTTACATCTTAACCACAGAATGATGGTGAAAATCTAACACATCTAAGAAATTCCCCTTTCAAGTGTCAGATGGAGAGGCTGCTGTGAATGAGGCAATAATAGAGGACAGTCCTCTACTGCCATCTATAGGCCAAGAAGGAGATGTGCAGTTTGCCAAAGATAACTGAAAGTGAAAAAAGTGAAAGTGACAACCCTTGGCATTGCGAGGTCACAGCACAGCACAGTGAACCACAACGAAACTGGACCTCTGCATTTAACCCATGCTCTCAAACACCGTGCAGCAGGGGGCAGCTATTGAACGCGCCCGGGGAGCAGTGACGGGGACGGTACCTTGCTCAAGGGTACCTCAGGGCAACCTACTGATAAGGGGTTTGAACCCACAATCTTCCGATCCTGTGCCCAACTCCCTAAACACTAGGCCAGCGCTGCCCCACTGCTTGATATTTATTATTATTATTTAATTGTTGTTATTATAAATGCATATAGTTTACAGGAAATGACAGTGAAAAGATATAACTATACAAAAATAACATCCTTTCATATGTGTGTGCAATTTAATTGAACGTAAATCACATCATCACATAAACCAGTAATGAAAATGAATGTAATTCTCATTGAAATCAAACGTAATAATTTATAGAATAAATGCAATAATCCAGTGTATTTATAAATTAATGTAACATATTATATGTAACATAACATATTTATTAATATTTTCTTAATGACATCTGGACACACATGAACATTAGTCAGTCATGGAACAGTCTGTTTGTTGAATAAATGATTGAATATGATTGTATAAATGATTGAATAAGTGCAGTCATCAGTAGAATAGTATCAATTACTATTTTTAATGAAATGTAATCTTATGGAGTATCTAATAATATTCATTATATTGAATGATATAATCATATTGAATCATATTTAATAGGAGGAAATGGGGATTAGTGTTTCTGCAGAGCTGGAACTGGGCTCTGTCTCTTTAATAACAAGACCATTCAGAGCTAATGGTGGAAGCCAAAGTCTTTTTTCCACTGCCTTTTTTTTCCCTTTTTTTCCCGTTTCCAAATAAAGGAGTGCAGGCAGAGCCTCCTGTTCTAGGGCAGGATGGAAAGGAACAGGAAAAGTCGTCTGCTCTTCTCTCTCTGTCTCTGTCTTGGCCTGGTGGTCTCTCAGAGGACTCCTAGTGATGACCGCGGGGGGCTGGAGGTCAGCGTGGCCCGGGGCAAGACCTCCTTAAATGACATGCTGAAGGAGGTGGAGCAGCTGATGGAGGACACACAGCACAAACTGGAGGAGGCTGTTCACCAGGTAGGAATCAGCCCGGCCTCAGTGCCGTTAACACTAGCTTTACACCCACACTCCAGCTTTCTGGTCAGACTTTTATATGCACTGGTCAGTAAAACAGCCAAAGGAGGTGTTTCATGATCAGGACACAGATCGTGTGCTTTTTAAAATGTGTTTTATCATTAATTCCTTATTTATAAATATTATATGACCCATAAAAAGCACATTTGCTGGTGACCTGATGGTGAATATATGGCAACCAGTGTTGATTAATGTGTTTTTTTAAAGGATTAGTTGCCAAGTAATCAAATGTTCACTATTTTTGAATGACCCCAGATGTTGCTGAACATTTTCGGGGAAATTGAGCTTTTTTTAAACACGAGCGTTGATGCTTATGTCATACTAAAAGCCCATTGTAAACCAAATAGCCCAGATCAGCTCAGCTGGGTCCAGACTTTTTCCAGAGTTCGTTAAAATCCATGGATGTGGTCTTGGACACAGTTCTAGCATTATTGAGCACTTTGTGAAAAACAAGCGCTGGTGTTTTCTGAAATTGCTGCCTTTATAATGACTTTTTTTTCCACTAGAAAGACACACTAACCACATCAATAAATCCAAACACATTTAGTTTCCTCTCTCAACAAACTGCAGACTTGTTCTCGCTCTTCACACCATGTTTAGATGGAGAATGAGACGTCCAGGGATTTATATGGTTACAGTTCGCCTCCCAGCAACACGACAGGAGCTCAGGTGAGGGCATTCTGACCAATTTTCCAAACGTCTGCACAAATGATTAGGCTGTTGAGCAAGTCATTAAAAAGGAGTCTGGTGTGAAATGAGATTCACAGCGGTGGTGAATGGAACCAGACGTCTATATAGAGCTTTGAGAAGGTTTTGATGTAAAACAATTTCAAATCCAGTCTGACTTACAATAGTGAGGCAAAGAAAGGACTTGTTTTTAGAGAAAACTGAATTTTTATATCAAAATAATTCAAACAAAACCCATGAAACAGAAGCCATGTGTACGTTTACTACTGTAAAGAAATCTGTTTCAACGCCATGGTGAACAGCTATGTGCATCTCAACCGTTTATTAATGAAAAGTATAAAGGAATCAATGAAAAGTCTGTTCTTCAACTTCTCAGAAAGTGTCTGTGATTGGCTCCTTGGACACAGATGAACTCTGGTGTTTTTTAGCTCTGGACTCAATGGACGCGGGTCCATAATGAACATCTGTAAGTTATTAGTGTAGAGCAGAGTTGGTTCCTTTGCTGATAGCTCCTGGTCTTGTCCTCTTAAGGAAACAGAGAGAGGAGAAACTCCCTTCTCCAGAATTCTCCTTCAGGATGGCCGCTGGAACGAGGTGGACCATGTGAGTACATGTTTAGAATTAAATGAGCAACACCTCCAACATGAGGCCAATTCAGGACAGTCTTAGTCACAGCCTCTCAAAAGAAATCAGATTTAAGGTTTTGCTGTTTTTTTACTGACAAAACTCAAGGAGGACAGATTATTTATTAATGGTTTTCAAAAAAGTCAAATATATTCGTTCCTATTTTTCATCAGGGGGACTGGGTGGTTGTGTGTGTCGGTGTGTGTTCGTGTTTTTGTGCGTGTACGAGAGAAGATGGGTAGCAGCTGCAGAACTGGCCCATTAGTGCAAGTGCTGCTCACCAATAAAAACAAGCCTCTCTTTTAGCGTCTGGAAGGTTTTAAACCGGCTCCAGGACTGTGTTTTATATGTGACCACACTTATAAAACTTCATCCATTTTTTACGATATATTTTTATACCATTTGAAAACAGCAATTGCATTGTACTTTCTAGACATTTCTTTAACATTGGTTTTGCATGATTTTTTTTCTTTTTTTTTACTAGATTTACAGCATTTAGCAGACGCTCTTATCCAGAGCGACTTCCATGTCCTAATTACAGGGACAGTCCCCCTGGAGACATTCAGGGTTAAGGGTCTTGCTCAGGGACCCAGTGGTGGTAGTGCTAGAGGTGGGATTCAAACCTGGGACCTCTTGAGCCATAGGTCCATAGACAAGTACCCTACTGCTAGACCACCAACACCCAAGCTTAACTACAAGCTGAAGCACATTTGTCAGATTCTGCTGGTGTGGGTTTCCTCCCTTTCAATGCTAATAGCTCCCCCTTGTGGAGAATGATCAGAAATGATCCCCCTTGTGGCCTGCAAACCATGCTAATCATTCAAATAGCAATTAATTGAGAATGCAAATATCTATGCATTTTTAAATAGATCATAATAGTTCGAACACTTTGATACCCTAATTTATTCCTTTGGTGACCGGTTCAAATTCTACTGAACGGAAATAAAGTTCAAATGAAATGAGATACAGTGTAACTGGAGTGGCAAGTGTAGCCTATACGTGGAGCACACTGTTTTTCTTCTTCTTCTTCTTCTTTCGGCTGCTCCTGTTTAGGGGTCACCACATGAATCATCCGTCGGCATTTCTTCCGGTCATCTGCATCTTACTCTTTAACACCATCCTTCTGCATACCTAATCTTTTCCTTCCTCTTCTGCTCTTTCCTGGCAGCTCCATCCTCAACATCCTTCTCCTGATATACTCCTCGTCTCTCCTCTGGACACGTCCAAACCAGTGCAACCTTGCTTCTCTAATATTGTCTCCAATGTGTGGCACATCGTTCGTCAACGTTCGTTTCATTCAGTGTTTACTTTTCTGTAAAAATGACTGGAATATTAACCGATTCAACATGATGAAATCATATAATTGTTCACTTTTCAAAAGGAAAACAGGCCTAAATGTTATTAAGGAGTGAGTGTACAGTATTGGTCACCCCCTCTGTTACCGCGCCTTATTGACCTGGGTGTTCCGCTTTGGTCCTCTGGACCGAGCTACAGATGGACAGATGGTAGATGTCCAATCTTTTTGCTTTCAGTTGTCAGGGCTTGAAAACTTTCCAGACATGAGTCACACTTCTATGCATCTCCCTGCGAGGGCCGTCTTTGCTTGCAAACCCAAAGCACGTTTTTTAGGCTGGGAAGGCGTCATTTTAGACTGCAAGATGTAACTTTTACTGCCTCTTAGCTGGTGTTCTAACACTTTAGAAACACTTTGTCCCGGCTATTAGAAATGAAAAGCTTCTGACCAGTTGAGTCATGTGATCTGAGGATGAAATGTGCTATGGTAACATGATGCCATAGCCTTCCAGTGAGCAGGGGAGCAATAAGGCTTCATTCCTCAGCCGGCTGTGCCATTACCACCGCTAGCGGCCGTGTTATGGTGTGTCTGCTGGCAGCGGGACAGAGCACGGTGGGATTAGACAGAGTGGAAAGAATGCATGAAAAAAACACAGGCTCAGTGAGTGTGGTTAGGACTCGTGGCACTAATAGCCCTGCCATCACGCCACTCTCAGTGGATCTACAAGCGCTGCACTGTGAAGAAATCCTTGCTTTTTAAATTGGCCGCTTATTTATGGCTGTTTATCCTTTTTCTACTTTTTCCATCTTTTCAAGCATCAGTTAAATTAAGAGAAGGTTTGGGGGATGGGGGTTTATCTCAAAATAAGGCCAGAGTGATATGCTTTCTTGCTTGCTTTTCTCGAAATCCATACTGTTTCGAGAAAAGAAGAAATAATAATAATAAGAAAAAAAATCCTTATTATTATGGTTGTAAATGGAAGATGGAAAATACATTATCAGGCTGACCTGTGCTTTACTGGCTGTTAAATACAGTAGAAATGATGAATTTAAACCATTATAGCACATTACAGCATTATCCCACCCCTGTAATCTGGCTTCTTGTTTAATGTGTAAATGTGGAAAATGTGTTTTTTTCAGAGTATATTATGGGGAAATGACTGAAACGTGTCTTTAATTGAATAATCGCGCTGGATAAATAAGTCATTTTAGCAATGGAGGATTTGAGTTCATGTGTTGCTACTGATTTAACGGCTCGTTTGACTCCTGTTTCTGAATTCTCACAATGAGCTGGGCTGAAAGCTGTAGTTGGAGGAGGTGCTTGCTTGCCCTGTGAATGGGGTTTGATTGATGTCATCTGGATGTGCAGGAAACATTCGCCAGACTGCACTTTTTCAAATGACTCATTTTGGAAAAGCCTCCCGCACCAGTCTAGACATGAAACTAAGCCCAGCAGCATGTTGGTACGGCACCTCCCTGTAACAGCTCCCACACTGCATTATATCACACGTGCAAGAAAAACACTGTATATCCCAGCATGCTTTGGCTTTTAGGCAACCCTGGAATTATTCCAGATCTGATGAGCTCTCCATCCTCCTGCAAAAGCAGAAAAAAATCTCTTTTAAAAGACTAACAACTGTGCAAAGCAGTGTGCACAGATGAGAGTGAATTAGTCCTCATTCAGCCGTGAGAGAGAGGATTCAGTTTTAGCACCTGTTTACCTGTATAACGTGTGGGGTTGAATCAGGTGCGTTATCCTGGGGGAAAATGCTAAATCATGGATAACCATGCCATTCCGGGGCAGCGGTTAGTCTTTAGGGAGTTGGCCCCAGGATCGGAATGTCATGGGTTTGAATCCCAGTCCAGTAGGTTGTCCTGAGATACCCCTTGAGCAAGGTAGCATCCCCATCACTGCTCCCCGGGCACTTTAAATAGCTGCCCCCTGCTGCACGGTGTGTTTCTTAACGACAATTTTTCACTTTCACTTCACTTTCACTTCACTTCATGCTATATTCAGCTTGGATGTAAACTCAGAGTGTCTCAGACTTATATTTATGCTATGCACTTTATAAAGGGTGAGGTTTTTTATAGGTTTTTTCTATATGTGGTAAATGAGACATTAATCGTAATAAATCAAAATCGCAGTTTGAAGCCTGAATGGTAATTATAGGCTAAATGATCAATAATTAAGTTCTAATCAACTGTGCTTTTTAGCGATTTCCCCACAGCCAAACTGACTCACATACACACAGAATAAAAAGCAGGTTTTCTACAAGAGCAGTCTGTACTGGTCAAGCCAAAGGAGGCGGTTTGTTCATTAATATAAATGGGCTGTTGTTCTTAGAAGCTCCCTAGAGTTTAGTTTGTGGGGGAATAATAATAGTCTGGAATTTCCTGACCTGGAAATGTTGACTAGTACATGCACACACAAACACACACACACACACACACACACACACACACACACACACACACACACACACACACACACTTATGCATTCTCTGCCCATGCAGATCTCCTTAGTCCTTTCTTTAGTCTTTAATCTGTCTTTATGTCATGCCCCAACATGACAAAAGCTACAGTGTTGCCTTGTTTACAGCGAGTGTGTTTCTTTGTAGGAGTGTCTAATTGATGAAGACTGTGGACCGGACAGCTATTGTCTCTACAAAATTCACAGCTCCAAGTGTATCGCCTGCAAGTCTACCAACACGGTGAGTGATTTTCCAAATCGCAAACACAGCGCCTCTCTCTCCTGGAATTTATGAGTTGTCTCCACCCATGTGTGTCTTCGCAGGAGTGTGTGAAGGATGAGGAGTGTTGCGGAGAGCAGCTGTGTGTTTGGGGTGTCTGCTTGCAAAACAAGACCAGAGGGCAGTCGGGAACAATCTGCCAGGCCCAGAGCGACTGCAGCCCACAGCACTGCTGTGCCTTTCACAAAGGTAACACCCACCAGACCACAGCACAAACCCCCACACCTTCATCAACTTCTCCAAAAACACCGTGCCTTAGAGTTATCCCAGATAGCAGTTAAATAATGATGGATAGATGGATAGATGGTGGACTGGGGATTGGATAGATAGATAGATAGGTAGATGGATAAATCTACTAGAAGATGGATAGATAGATAGATCGATGGAAGGGTGAATAGTTTAAGTAAAACAGATGATAGGCTGATGGATGGATAAGTGGATGGGTAGATGATTGGATAGATAGATAGACAGACAGAAGGATGGATGGATAAATAAATTAATACATAGATGATATATAGGCTGATAGATGGATGAGTAGATGAGTGGGTTGATGGGTGGATGGATGGATGGATGGATAGACAGATAGTTGCAGACAGGTAGATGGACCAATAGGCAGAGCAATAGCTACATGGATGGACAGACAGATAACTGGACAGGTAAACCAACGGATGAATAGACAGAAGGATAAGCAGACGTAGATAGATGGATAGACGGATAAACAGATGGGTAGATGGAATATATTTTGTGCCCCACTGCCACTTTAACTCTCCCATCCTTCTCAAACTAAGCAGTTACAGCTGTGCCCCTTGAACAAAGCCGCTCCCGGAGCTCTCTGAGGAGATTCAGAGTCCGGGTGGCCATGATTTATCTCCAGAAGAATTCTGAGATGCAGTAACTGACCAAAAGTCATTTCAGCTGGTCCAGAGGTCATTACATTTCCCCTTTACAGTGATACAATTGCTGTGTGGGGAAGAAAACAACAATTCTGGGCAGTTTTACATTCCCAGGCTCCAAGCTCTGCACATTTGCTTTTCATTTCGCTGTAGTATTTCAGTGTTTAGTGTTTCTGCGTGATGGATATGCAAATTTAATCCACTGAACAGAGCGTAAAGCTGTGCAACTCATTCTCGGGGCGTCCCGGAGCTGCAGCCACCAAACCACACAGACAGCTGCCAATCCCAGGAGGTTCCAGATCATCCTCTTCTCTTCACTCCAGCACCCTCTTCTGCTTTTCTTCATTTTTTCTTTCCTGCATGCTTTCACCACCCCCTCACTTTCCTCCACCACACTCATCGTCCCCGTCTGTTTCTTGGCTTGCGTTTCTTCAGTGACCACCTCCTTTCTCCGTCTGCTGTGTTTAAGCTCCTCATGTAACTGTATATCCCACTGATTCCGGAGGTGCTTCAGCTGGCGTATTCCATTCACGGGAGAAAAGAAACCAGTAGTGCGTGGTGCGGCATTTATCCGGGCTTTAATGGTCTGCTTAAATATTAACACGTTAAATCATTTCATGCGTTGAGCCAAACGGCACACTAATGTACTGTTCCTCTTTTCACTCCACAAGATGTATTTTCCAGTCATGATTTCCAGTCAAGAGTAATAAAACTCCTGCCGTATTATTATACTTGGCACAGAACTAATAATTACCAAATGGGATTGAATCGCATTGTGGTTAAAATGTTACACCGTGTGATTTTGTCTAATAAAACTGTACCGTGGAGTCTCTAGTGATTTCCATCCATCCGTTATTGTACCCCCCTTATTCTGACCAGGGGGTATTGGAGCCCATCCAAAAAAGCCCTTCTCTAGTCATTTGCCCCCCTTTTAGACCATTAAAAAGTAAAAAGAAGTCCCTGTTCCTGAGCTGTTGTCAGCTACCCTGCCCTGCACCCCCTCACAGTTAATATCAGCCCTTGTATGAGACTCCATCCCCCTTTTATTCTAAGAAGGTGGTTTACCCCATTAGAAGGCCTCTCTCCTCCTCTCTTTCGCAGCCCTGCTGTTTCCCGTTTGTCGGCCGAGGCCTCAGCAGGGTCAGGGTTGTCATGAGCAACCAAACCAGCTGCTGGAGCTGCTGCTGTGGGACGAGGAAGCGCCTCATGAGAACTGCCCATGTGCCGCAGGCCTGCAGTGTCAATCAGCGGGGTACGTTCACGCACACATTTATGTCCAGTATTTACAGTACTGCGCAAAAGTCCTGAGCGACCCCTCATTTCTTCACATCGTGCTTCCAAACAGTCAGACTTTCACGTATTTTTGAGGAACAGTTCTCCTGTTCCTGAGCAGTTTGATTGTTTTGTGTTGGTTAATCAACACAGCGATCTACGTCTGAACCTTCAAGCAGAACAAAGTCTAACTGAGACACGAAGCAGTGAAGAAACGGGTGCAGATGATTCAGGTGAATAGTTTACTGCAGAACACCGAGTGGTTGGAACTTCTTTATCTAGAACCTTGTATCTTTAGGCACTTTGCAGCACTAAAACGTTGGTTCCAGTTGCTTCCGAGTATTTCATTGTATTTTTGCACCAAGGTGATTCCCAGGCAAGATGACAAATGAGTTTGTGTCATTAATCAGGACAGTTTTTGCACAGTACTGATGACATCTTGAAAAGAAAATCGCTTTCAACCGGTATGCAGTTTCATGATTAAATATAAAGAACGGGTATTGAAATTGTACTATTTTTTTGTTTTATAGCCAGGAATCCCTGTGTGTGAAGTAGAAGAGCTCATCTGAAAAGCCAGCACGAATGATGCCCAGTAACAGTGGCTACCCGCCCGTCTTTGTTTTGTGAAAATGACCATTTAACAACCTTGTACTGGAGTTTGATATAAATATTTATAATATCGAAACCATATCCCATTATGTTTCAGTTCCCATCATACACGGTGCAGACTCCAGATGGCGATGCTTCATTGAACGGTGGTTAAAGGGTTGATTAGAGTGTGTCTGCTACATGCTGAGATTGTCACTTGTCCCACATTTTAGTGTCCCCTTGCAATGTGCCTACATGAACACTAGGTGACAGCGTTCTATGGACTCACTCCTGGCTGTTTGTTTCAACCAGGCATGTGACGTTACTAAACATTACTGAGTGACTCATCAGCACCTATTCCAGTCCAGCATTACTGTACTTTCATGCAGCCAGGAATCTGCAGAGCTCTGGTAGGGAAAGTTCAGCTTCCTACCCTCCCTGGACATGGACTACAAGGACTCGGGCTTTAGTTCACATAGTTTATTCTTTTTTTGGTTTACAACCACAAGGCACCCATTGATTTTCCAATTGACATTGACTGTGGCATTTAATATTCTCCACTAACAGCCTGACAAAGACCTGCGATAAATCGTTCGGAAACATACCCAGTGGACAGCGTTTGGGGTTACAGCCATGATATTAAAGTCGGGGGAAATCAAACGACATCCAGATAAGGCAGACAAACAGCACGAAAAGGACGACGACTCGGAATTGACTGCGTCAAGGCCTCAGCGTCGAATCACATCTGCTCTAGCGAGAGGACAAAAAAAAAAAAAAGGAGGAGAAACCCTGGGAATTATCGCAGCTGTGAAATGCCCATGAGGTGAGGACATGGTCGGAGACATCATGACCCCACGGCAGCATTTAACAGTGTGTCAAAGGAAGCATACAAATGGAATGAATACAGCAGAAGCACAAAAAACTTCTCTCGTTAGTAGCACGAGGAGTTTCACCCAAAAGCAGATTCTTTTAACACTACCCTAACTCTCCAAAATTTCACCGACACCTGCATTCCTTCTGAAATGAAGGCTTTAAAAAGGGTCTCAGCTTTGCTGCAGCAGCAGCGTCTACTCTCCTGGGATGGTGGAACATTGTTGTGTGGGTTTAACTGCATGCAGCCAAGAAGGCATTAGTGAGGTCACATGATTCGTTCTGGATCACAAATGGCACCTCAACCCATCCCCAAGATACTGGATGGAGCTCCATCAGGCCATTGTTGGATCTACACAGGGTTCACTGCTCCACAGCCCGTTGCCAGGAGACTTTATAGACCTGATGAGCTCTGGCTCATATGCCGCTGCACAAGAGCTCCCAATTTTATTGGTCAATGCTTTTTTTTTTAAGCCATTACAATGCTGTGCAGCAGAGTGAAGAGCTGCTGGAGATATGGGTCACCTCAATGAGATGGATTCACTAATCAGAAGAGCCAAGTGTATAAAGCAGATTTTGCCCATTTCAATCAGCATTTATTGCTGCTTCCAGAATTTTGCGTTTGCATTATCCACGATGGAAAGAAAATTTTGAATCGGATTAAGAAATTGACCCATTTGGCCACCCTTTCCCGATCCTGATGATTATAATGTAGAACACAGGCTCATGCGTGTGACGTAACCCCTCATCACGGCACACAATCCTGATTCATATTCAGAATGGGTTTCAAAAATCTGCATTTTTGAGCAGCTGTGGATTTTAAACTGCAAGGCTAACAGCGAAGACCGCTTTAGTGTCACAGCCGAGCCATTTCACACTGAAAATGGTTCAAATTTCAGGAGGGGTGGGGAGTGGGAATTTACATTTGGGTGGAATTCCCCTTTAAATAGAAAACCCATCAATGAAAAACACTCGGACCCAGCGTCACAATCCCACCCGCCCATCCCCCGTGCTTTAAAAGATGTTCCGCGAGGAACAGGATGATCAGTGTGGACGATGCGTTACTACAGCCGCCAGGCTGCTCCGGCAGGTAAACCACACCCATCGTTAGCGCTGGGAAGCACGATGTGCTGTCTAGGCTGGCGTAACAGACGTACATTCAGAAACATGAGCTCAGTTGAAATAACAGTAACATGATGCGGATGGTAGGAGAATGAAATACATTATACATTATATCTCCTAGAATTTATTTCTTCATAAATAAATAACCTCTGTGTGTATTAACGCATGA
Source organism: Hepsetus odoe (assembly GCA_017165825.1). Taxonomy (NCBI): domain Eukaryota; kingdom Metazoa; phylum Chordata; class Actinopteri; order Characiformes; family Hepsetidae; genus Hepsetus; species Hepsetus odoe. The sequence goes on from CM029376.1 coordinate 24,320,737, forward strand.
AAACTCTTGGTAATGAAACAGCAGTATTAATCATCTCTTCTGACCCAGACAGTTGTACATAAATGGATTACAAAAAACACGATTGCTTTTTTTCTTTTTTCTTCCCCCCCCCCCCTCCCTTTTCAACATTCAGGCACATTTCACCGACACGGGGGCCCGGAGCCCCTTTTCATGAATAAATGAGACGTCATTATGGTCCTAGGGAATCCATTCAGCCTGTTTGTGGCTGAGGGTTCTAGCGATGGGCTTTGGTTTAAAAAACAAAACAACAAGGAAAATTTGAGCTGTAGGGAGCAAGGAATTTCCACTTATTTACACGAGAAAAAACCAAACCAGTAAGAGCAAGAACTGGCGATCTATTTAAAAAAAAGGCAACAGAACAGGACGAAAAGACGAGAAAAAGCCCAAACTTTCGTAGGCTCCTTTTCCTCCGGAGTGATGGAGATCTAAAGAAACCCAGTTCAGGACCCACCAAGAACAAACACGTTGATACAAAGCAGCGACAAAATGAGTGTGTTAATCAAGCGAGAACACGGAAAGGCTCGAGATAACGCCGCACGACCCGGGAACCGTTAGCACAACGGTTCAGTTTCTTTTAAATAAATGAGGGGTAAGTATGAAATGGAAAAAGGAAAAAGACGTACAAAAGAGAAGGCGGCTGTGAAAGGTCATGATGGATCGAATAAAGGGCACGATTACAACCAGGCGATTTTTTTTTTTTTTTTTTTTTAGGCACAGAGCAGTGAACAAGCCATCCCACCCCTTTTCTCCCACCTTTGTGCTTGACCGTGTGCGGTTGGGAAATAACTGTAAACCAGGACCCCCCTCCACCTGTCGTGTGGTCAGGAGGCGGTGCAGGTACGGGTAAGTGCTTGGTCAGGCTTGAGGAGAATGTTCCGGCACACCGGGCCTCATGCGCCTCCAGCTCTGACGCTTCATGCCTTCTACAAAGCAGTCAGGTGCAGCGCTCCTCCACAGGGGCCGAGGCTAAGGCGGATGCAAGAGGTGGCTTGCACTACACCTGGACGCCTAACGGGGTCCAGAGCTTTGCAGAGCATATGCATAGCTATTGTAGGAAAGAAAGAGGGAACGCAGGAAGAAGAGGGAAGGAGAAGAGAAGGAGCAAAGGGATGAGATTCAGTATCTCAAGGTGCTGGATGCCCTGAAGTAGGAGAGGAATTTGAAGCACAGGCTGACCACGAAGTACCAGATGTTGCGCGCCATCTGGGAGCGGGCGATGAAGATGCGCCAGATGAAGATCACCAGGACCGTGTTGAAGGTGTAGCGGATGTTCCGCAACCTGCAGATACAAAGGAAAGAAAATGAAAACACTAAACTGTCCTGGGTCAAAATCTCTCGCTCATTTTCACGTCCTGATCAGGGTTGTGGGCGGTGCTGGAGCCTGTCCCAGCTCTCACAGGGCGAAAGGCGGGGAAACAACCTGGACAGAACGCCGATCCATTGCAGGACAGACACACGAGCCAAGGAGGACGATTTAGCATCTTTTATCCACCTGACATGCAGTTTTTTGGACAGTGGGAGGAAATCAGAGCTCCCGGAAGAAGCACACATGGTAGAGATCATTCAGACTCCACAGAAAGTACTCGGGACCTTCTCGCTCTGAGGGCACAGCGTTACCCACTGCGCCACCGTGCAGCCTGTCCTGGATCTTCCCACAGCAGAAGATGCTTACTTGTTAAGATGTTTCCGTGCTGCAGGAAGGCCCGACAGCTCCTCGTTCAGCACATACTTCTTCGTGCCCATGCAGTAATTCTCCATATATTCGGCCCAGTGCAACTGCCTGACGTCAAAGTTAAACACCTGCACACACACAAAAAAACTTATTTTAGAAGGTGATTCACAGAAAAGATATCAGAAGGCACAGCCCAGATAGCAGCCTAGCAGTAAGACGGGACACTTCTTGGGATTCCAAGCATGGCTTTTACGAATTTCCCTGCATAAAGACTCTATTCACAGCCAACCACAGACATTCAGCCTTACAATCACACACTGTACAACACACACACACACACAGAGGCTGCCTTTGACGTGCCATGTGCAGCCGAATGAATCGCGCCTGTGACTCATGACTGATTCTGTGTGTGTGTGTGTGTGTGTGTGTGTGTGTGTGTGTGTGTGTGTGTGTGTGTGTGTGCGTGCACACGTGTGGGGCACACACCTTCCTGTCCTCGGCTCCCAGCTGGTTCATAAGCATGGTGACGTTGTCCGTGTTCCAAACCCACGAGTGGCTGGTGAAGTACTCCAGCACCATCATGGCCTTGTGGAGCCGTGTGATCGTCTTCATCATCCTGCGTTGTCACGGAAACGCCAGGATCAAGCACGTGAGAGAGAGCAGTTTTAGAGGGAGATCAAATCAGCATGCAAGAACTTTTACCCCGCAACACCAAAAACGACATCTTACAACAGACACACCAGGAGTTAGTGGTAAAGTATATATTTAAATAAAATAAAAAAAAAAAAAAAAAAAGCACTTTGAACTGGAGCGTCTGAAGTGAAGCAACGGAGGCTTTTAGCATCAGTACTTTGACAGTATTGTTTATTATTAATGTATTTAATTTATAGTGTAGGCCAAAATAATCTTAATCCAGGCTGAATGGATGTCCTGAACAGCTACATACTTAATATGCTGCATAAATGATACGAACCAAATGAGTGAGCAGAATGGTTAAAAAAAAAAAAAAAAAAAAAAAAGAAGAAGAACCAACTCAAAGTGCTGTCCTGACTTCAGCAGGACGTTCTCATTACAGCTGTGAATAACAAAACATCGGGTTAAACTCCTGCCCAATTATTCAGTCACTGATTCACTTAGTAGATCACATAAATCCCACCATGAACACACACACACACACACACACACACACACACACACACACACACACGGTCAAATATCGCTCTGATTGAGCTGACAGTTAGATATTAGGAATGCAGTAGGAGTGGACTTCGAGGGCAACTGGGTTTCTTGTGTTTATTGTGTTTCTTCAGTATTTTATCTTCCAATAAATCCTAATTAAACGTGAAGTGAACGACCTTCCGTCGGTGCTAAAAAAACACCCATGAGCACCTGGTTTCCCTCCAAGATCCACTAAAACACAAAATCATAAATATCAGACACGCTCGATAAAACATTCCTCCAATCAGCAACAGAGACAAAAAGCAACAATATTAAAAAATAAAAAAATGTAAAAACCCAAATAGCTAAAAGGTTTACAGAGCAGAAGATGTGAATATTTTATTCATTTCTACAGGACGGCACTTGGTTACTTGTAACCATGGATACCAAGTATCCATGAAGGATAATAATGGATTAATAAATAAACTCTTTTTGATAGGATTATATTTTGATCGTAAACATGAGAAATTTTGAAGCAGCTCGGTCAGCTTCGCAGATCTGCAGCGGTCGAGCCGTTTAGTTCAAGGAACTAAAAATATTCTTTCATAACTTTTAAAGAAATAGTGGCATAATGTTGCAAAACGAACAAACACAACAAACGTGGATCCATTCAGTTTAAAAACCTCTTCAATCCGTTTTACTCAGAACATTAAAATGACTGTGCTGTCCGCATCCTTTAGTCATCCAGTTATTTACTGATCATTACTTAAGAGTCTAAAAGCCGCTAAAAAGGATTCAAATGAGCCACAGACTGAGGCAAACAATACAGATCATCCATTTTTGTTCTAAAATGCTTCTAAATATGTAACTTCGTCACAGGAAGTGGAAACGTTCTTTCGACGGTTTTGTAAACTGAATGAAGTTGTGAGAGCCCTACAGGGAGTAAAACCATCAAATCGGTACTGAATCAGACATGCTCCTCCAGGACCCCATGCACGTCTCGCCGCGGACGTCTGCCAGCAGCATCGCTCTGATGCCACGAAGTCCAGCAGACAGCCGAGCCGGACGCTCATCCTTTCCGATCGGTCAGTAACCCATGCAGCGGCACACCACACAGTCAGCGGCCAGCGCCTGACTGAGTTATCCACGCTCCGCCCACAAATCCTTCGTTCGCAGCTACGGACAGGCTTTACCGAACGGGGCCAAACACCTCCTTCAACCTAATGACCCAATACCTGCAGCCTAGCCCAATCTTGCCATATTAATGCCGTTTTAAGTTTAAGATCCAAGTCTCTGGACAGTGTATTACTCTAGTGCTAACTGTATCTACCCATGGGATCTGAGTACGCCTTTATTTACCCATCCCTCACGACAGCTTGGACTCCCTGATCTGAGATTTCTTTGTGTTTTATGTTGAAAAATACGGGGCAAACGTCAGTGCATTTAAGAAAGCGCGGCTGGCCCCCGTCTCTCTGCGGGCCAACGCAGGCGTCCGTTAGCTGATGTTACAGGACAGGCAGTTTGTGTTCAGCGGTCCAGTGACGTTCAACCAGCGGCAGTTGGAAAAGACGCAGTGCTGCTTTTGTGCAAGACACTAGCCGTCATCCTCCAAGCTTGCTGGTAAAACCTGATGGGGAGGACTCGGGATTAAAACGGAGCTCAGCTGTATTGCTGGGAGGAAAATGGAACTCCTGCTTTGGCTAAACCTCTATGGCTTCTTTCAGCTGCAGCAACAAAGCACGATCCACACACACACACACACACACACACACCTTATAACTAAATATTACAGTAAAAGTGGGCGCTTTAACAAAAGCATTACACTTTAGTTTGAAGGAGGTTTTTTGGGCGATCTCTGTAAAGCGTGTCCAGCGGAACATTTGGAGGACGGAGCGTGGATAGGTGAACTGTGGGGATGAAGGGAGAGCTCCAGAGACCTTACCGAGGCTTCTGCCCCGTCAGCCACAGATAGGTGTCGTAGAGCAGGGCAGGGATGGTGTGGCTCACCGTTGTCCAGTACTGATTGGTAAAGGGGTTGGAACGCAGGTTAACATTGGGCCGTCTGAAGGCCTGCTCTAACGGGTTGGTCTTGAAGGTCATGTTTATACAGTTCTCTGCGGGGGGGAAATACACAGGCATAGACACACACACACAGCGTTTAGACAGGTCTACAAGCAGCAAGAATGGGGGGAGGGAGCGAGGGAGAGAGAGAAAAAGATAGGAGATAGAGAGAGAAGGAGAGAGTGCAGAACCCAACGGGCTGAAAGCCCAGTCTGGCTTATGCATTCTCCCCCTGCAGCAGTAAGCAACATCACAACACGTCACGTGGGGCTGGACCGAGCACGGATAGGGGGTGCGGGAGAGGCTGTCGAAACACGGTGCGATTTACCTGGGCTCCCGTCCCGTTATCCTGAGGCACAGATCATAGAGGAAAGCTGGCGCCTTGTGGCTCACAGCAATCCAGTACTGATTGATTAGGTGATTGGATGTGAGATTTACATTGGGCCGTCTGAAAGCCTGCTCGAGGGGGTTCCTCTTGAAAGTGGATATAACATGGTACTCTAAGAGACAAAAGGGGGAGTTCAACAGGATAAACCTCGGACAGCATTTCAGAAACAAAGGAAAACTCATAAATGACAAACGCTCTTTACACTGGGGGTGTTCTTCATTAATACAGAGGCACAGATCCAACACTTCCTCTCCGGACTCCACGTCCCACTCTATTAACGAGCGGCGGTCAAAGCCGACACCCTGCACATTTTTCTCCGCTTCTGCAGGGTGAATACGACTGCAGCACTAAACAGATCCGCGCATTGCCCTTCAGATCCAGGCATTTGTATTGATAAATTGACAAAGATTTCAGTCAAAAATGATAAATGATAAAAAGTGACTGATGCTGCTTGTTGCCTTTGCTTTCCTCCATCACTCAGGGCAGATGTGTGTTAAAAACACAAACAGCAGCTTTGGGCGTCGGATGTGTGTAACCATCTGATCCTTTAAAGAAGATTTCAGGCAACTGACCTGTGGTCACTGTTAATCACATTGACATACAATTTCCTGCTACACAGGAACCACACGGCAAAACTGCCAATCACAATAATGAATTAAGTGCAAATCTTAAGTATATTTGGCTTTGGGGGACCACACACACACACACACACACACACACACAGGGTTTCTACTCCAGTTGGTTGTGAAATTCAGTTTTGGCCTAGAAAATCAGCTTGCTGTGAGTAGATACATCACGGGTGTATCATCTCACCATGTCTTCTCTAAAACTTTTGACAACTGCTCAGCAAGCCTGGCTGCTACATCTGCCTCATCAAGGCTCTATAGTGGCAGCACATACTGCACGTCACGGGCCCATCCTGACACCCCGGGTCACTTTAAGAGGAAAAGGGCTGCAGAAATTGATAAGACGATGGCATTTTGCATGCCCGCAGCACGTCTTCGCCTGCTTCTGTACACCCCGTTCTTGTCCACTGGACAGTAGCGTAGCTGCAGCACAAAGGAAAGCACTTCCCCCGAGAGACACTTCTGAGCTCTCCGCGTGAAAATCAGGACACATTTCACTTCCTCCCAAACACACAGAGGGAGGACTCCATGGACTGCATAAACACTTTCTTAACTACGCTCCAACTTAGCAACTGTTCAAGTTCAAAATTTTGCTGCAGGCATAACTTAGTGAAAAAATCATAATTTTCGAAAAAATCAAAATCGTAATCGTCCACCATCATGCAGGTTCAGAAATAACGAATTCTCTACTACGTGGTCTCAACGAGGAAGTCAGGGAGTAGACTTTTGCTTCCCTTTTCATTAATTATGTCCTGCATTTTCAGCCGTTCCTGGTTTGCACTTTATAAAGCACCTTCTCTGCTGAGAATCGAAGACAGCGAGGCAGGCCTACTGCTTTAAAAAGAGACAAACAGGCCAGTGTCCTCCTCTATGAAGGGGGGGATTTATGTCGATACAAATAGATATTGACTTATGACTGAAAGAATGATTCATACCGACTTCGCCCCAGTGAAATGGATTGATTGCGCCCGTCGTGCAGTTATACACCAACACGCTTTTTGGCCTGCGAGGAAAAAAAAAAAAAAAAACAAAAAGAAATAAATGAGAAAAACATGATGCAGAGAGAGAAAAATCCACAGTAGTTATTGGTCATGCTATACTTAAAATTGATTTTCACTTTGTCTTCATGCATAGTGTATCAGCCTTTTAAGTCTAGATGGCTTTACATTTGATTTAAACTTCTTTCAGCTGCTCCCGTTTAGGGATCACCACAGTGGATCTCCATTTCTTCTGGTCCTCTGCATCTTCTTCATTCAAACCTACCACCTACATGTCCTCCCTCACCACATCAATAAACCTCCTCTTCACTCACTTTTCCTCTTTCCTGGCAGCTCCGTCCTCAAACATTCTCCCGATATAATCCTCGTCTCTCCTCTGGACATGTCCAAACCAACGCAACCTTGCTTCTCTAACTTTGTCTCCAAAAACATCTAACCTGAGCTGTCCCTCTAATATACTCACACCCAATGAAAATCTCAGCATCTTTATCATTACCACTGCAAACAAAAATGGGCTCAGCTCAGATCCTTGATGTAATCAAACCTCTACTTTAAATGCATCCGTCACTCCTAGAGCAGACTTCACCACTGTCACACCGCCCTCATACATATCCTGAACTTCTCTCACATACTTCTCTGCCACTCCAGACTTCCTCATACAAAACCACAACCCCTCTCTAGGCACCCTGTCATCTGCTTTCTCCAAGTCCACAAAGACACAGTGTAACTCCTTCTGACCTTCTCTGTACGTCTCCATCAACACCCTCAGAGCTCTACAGATGCAACGTTTGCTCTTTCTCAGCATAAAACCATACTGCTGTTCACTAATCCTCACCTCTTTTCTTAACCTAGCTAACCTAGCTGGACTCTTTCCCAGAACTTCATGCTGTGGCTGATCAACTTTATCCCTCTGTAGTTACCACAGCTTTGTGCATCACCCTTTGATTTCATGCAGTTTCATTCGTTTACATTATATGCTTTTCTTTACACATGAACACTTCCTCTCCACAACTTGCAAGTGTAAAACTGACCTGGTGTGTTTTTGGGAGCCAGAGAACCAAGCAGCAGCGAGAGTCGTGTTTATAACCACGTCCACTGGCACGAGGTCCGCAACGGCACTGTTGGACGCCCTCATGGTGCGCAGGATGCCTTTCCCCGCCTGCAGAAACACCCAGCAAGAAACACTGGCTTCACAATACGTCACAATCTAGAGTTTAGTTAAACACTAATAATTCACCAAGAACAACATGTACTGAAACTGGCAATACTACAGTTAATTATAATGATCAAAAAGCACCACTTACTGCAATAAATATTCCACTAGGTCCGTTGAAATTATCTATCCAGCCCTAGTGCGGAAAAGATTCGTTAGATCCACAGAGTGCATTGAACATGGGCGACTCTCAAATCCTCAGTGGTGCTTGAATTTCTCATTTAACTAGGGTTTCTTCATCTGCTTTTAGACTTGTGGGAAATCTGATGATGGTTAAGGTTACATTTATGCACCAATATTAAGAACACACAGAGAATCCTTTGGGAGTAACTTTCAAATGCCACGGTACATTCACGTCTTTTACAAGTACAACATGGAAAGTCCCACCCCAGAGGTGTTTTATCCTCTCGTATTTTTGGATTATAAGAAAGAGAGAGAAATTTACAGGGAAGGGTTCCTTCCAGCTGGCCCCCACGATGGAAGGTCTGACGATCGCCACGTTAAGGTTCCCACACTCCTGCTGCACTAGGTACTCCGCCAGGGCTTTGGTGTACGTGTACGTGTTCGGTCGCTCTCCTAACAATTTAGGGGTCATCAAACTGACCAGCTTATCGTCCATCCACCTGAACAAGGTCAGACAACACCACACCAGTCAATAAAAACTAACTCACAATAAAATTAAAATACACTCCACATTTCAGGAGCGTATTCTTAATCTCAGCGATGGATTCCATTGCATCCATTTTTACATTTATTTTAAAGCCATAAACTGAAAAATATACACATGAAAACAGAAGCCTTCTGCAGGTCAGGTTTACAGTCAGCATCCACATTCAAAAAAATAGGATTTAATCCTGAAATGTAATTTTCAAATAAATCTCCAATCAGATTACAGCCTTCTTTATTCCCATCCTGGATTATGCTTATTGTGTAAATGCATATTAATATACAATGATTATGGGGGGAAAAAAAAACAAAACAAAAAACAAACAAACAAAAAAAATAGGTTGTTGACAATTATCTGGAAAATTGGACAGAATTACAGGTTTCAAATAGCAGCAACTTAACAATGATAATTATATTAATAATCAATCATAATAAATACTATTATTATTGTTATGTGCATGTAGTGCCAGAAACCTGAAAGGTCTATTGGTTCACATCCAACATTTTTCTAAATGTTTCCTACATGATCAATATTTGAGGGAAGGGGAAATCGATATATAAAATAAATAAAACATAATAATATTTTATTTTTAAAAAACTGCTATTTTACTAACAATAATAATAAGAAGAAAATATTAAAACAGATATTTCTGACCATCACTCCGTCTCATTTCAAGGCACTTACTCCAGTGTGTCTATGAGCTTCCTGTAGTCCACGGGCGGTGGATAAACCACCTCCTCAATCAGCTCCCGGTCACAGTTGGCATAAGCAGTGGAGATGTGGATGAACACCTCCAAGTGCTTCATCCTGTGGGCCAGACTCACCATCTTCTGAGTGGCGAGCACATTCAGCTGCATGGCGTCCCTGATAAAAACACCCAAACACACAACCATCAGTGCCAAACCTGCAGAGCGGCTAACGATTCAGCTGCTAATCACATCAAGATCCAATAAACCCAACCTGAGCCACCACGGCGTGTCGGCGCATGAGGGGAGAAAAAGAGCAATTACGTTTATTCGAAGGCATTTTAAGCTCTAGACTGGTTTCAAAAAGGGCTGCAGCTCTTGGCAGATTAGCGCTGTCCCTGCCTCACCACAGATAACCCAACTCAGCAGCACCCAGCCTTTCAAATGCTGATTCAGGTGTGTCCGCGTCCTCAGGTAGCCCTGGCCAGCCAATGTACCTGCAGCACCTGGAGCATTTCTCTCACCAGGAAGAATAAAATTCTCCACCAAGGAGAGACAAGCAGGAATAGATCAGCTTTTTTCCAGCCTGGAGTGCATAAGCAGATCCCACGAACACGTGAACTCAAATGTAATCAAAGTCTGTGGGCGGTCCAAACCAATCTGAGAAACCCTATGAATTACTCAGACCTTTCAGATACTGGAGTACTTTCTAGACACGTCAGCTAAAAAAGAAGGTTTTTTAATTATGCTGCCTGACATCATCGTTTTAGAAACCACAGCATTTTCAGGTCTGCACTTTCTCTTGTGTAAAACTAAAAACTAAAACAGGAGCTCCAGGCAAAATGCACAGCTAAAGCGCCGAGTGCTTTATGAGCCACTTGCCACCAGAACCGTTTTCCGCAGGAAACTTTCAAGATTACCGAGATACGAGAGGTCGCGAGTTATAAAGCCACTCCTGCAGAGCAGAGTTTGAAAGTTGCAGAAATTTTTCTTGAAGACGGGAGTCAAGCCTGTCTGATCTGAGTTTTGGCACATTCCTGGAGAACAGTCCTCACGTTGGGTTTCAGAGATGCAGCCAAGTGTGAAATCCTGCTTTGTCAACGCATCTCAGGTAAGCCAGACTCAGACGGGCCAGTTAGAAGAGAAAAACTAAACACACGGGCCGGACCGGGCCGGACCGGACCGGACCGGGGACACTGTTCTGGAAACCTGTGGCCGTGCTGCATGTGGACACAGATCTCCAGGAGAGTGCAGATACTTCGATCAGGCTCGGTGAGAGAAACAGATCCTGGTTTACTTTAGGGGCTCGTTGAAGCGAATGGTGGCGGCACAGTGGAAGACGACATCGATGCATTCGGTCAGAGTCTTCTGGTCTTCTTTGCTGAGGTTCAGCTCCGGCTGGGTCAGGTCGCCGTCCACCGCCACGATCTTCTCTGCGAAGTCCGGCTGCTCTTCTCTCAATCTGTCGAAGAGCTGCGCGAAAGAGGAGGACAGCAATGGAGGCATGTTTAGCAAAAAGAAGAGGACGTCAGCTTCAAAACACATGAAACATCAAATGCAGCAGAGAACAGAAACAGGCCTGGGCGCCATTCTGTGACCGCAACATCCGTAACCGCAACATCCGTAACCTACACAAGTCCGGCTAACGTACCGGCTACTGTGGACTTAACCAGCAGGACACGGTCAACTGCAGTTGGACAATCATGTCTACTACAAACAACTACTTCCTGCTGGTCTAGTGTGAGCAGCTACATTTTGATCTATTCATCGAAGAGGATTAAAGACTTATTTAAAATCTAATTTTGGCATTTTAGAATTCCTGACAGGCTAATTTGGTAGGGGGCAGCGTCGGCCGAGTTGATCGCGACAAGACCCCATAATCAGAAGGTCACGGGTTCCAGTCGACGTCCCAGCTGGATGTATGGCGGCCCAGCGCTGCTTGGGTTAAACGAGGAAGCATTTCCATGTGGTTCACACGGCCGTAACTCACCTTGCAGTTGATCATGTCTGTGACACGGACTTTGGGGGACTGGCCTGCCTTGGGCCGGACCAGGACATACGCAGCTTTGACTCCAGGGCAGGAGTGCAGCAGCTTTTCCAACAGAACTTTCCCCATGAAGCCCGTTGCCCCGGTGATGAGCACATTTTTCCCTGTGTAGTACTCCGGAATGGTGACCATCCTGAGCCCCTCCTTAGTCTGAAACAACACGAAACTAAAGTTTAGGAAAAACTTTCTTTAAGAATCATAATCGCAGATTAGGTTTCTGGGCCTCAGGGCAGCGGCGGCCTAGTGTTTCGATCTTCTGATCTTGTGGCCAAGACTCATCACCAGACCAGTAGGTTGCCCTGAGGTACCCTTGAGCAAGATACCGTCCCGTCACTGCTCCCCGAGCGCTGGATATGGCTGCACGTTTCTGCCCGGTGTGTGTGTGTGGGTTAAACGCAGAGGGTGCGTTTCATTGTGCGTGTTCAGAGTGACCGTCATTTTCACTTTCATATAACAACCGATAATAAACGCCGTAGTTCAAACTGATGCCGTAAAATGCTGATTTTTTTTTTTTATTTGAAAGTTCTACTTTTTGTAGAAATGACATTACTGAGCAGATATAAAACATTTCATAAGAGCGCGCGATTCCCATTTTCATGCGATTAACGATGTTATTTGACTCACGTAGAATAAAATAGTGCGACTTGACTGAGATTTGCATATTGATGCGGAATCTGAACGACTCTCGCATCATTGCTGCCATCATGGTCAACAGAAAACCCTCTGCATCTGAAAGAGGTTTGCCTCATTTACATACACTTGAATGGTTTTTTGGAGCTTTATTCGTTTAAATGTGGGACCTCTGCATTTAACCCATGCACACCAACACCGTGCAGCAGGGGGCAGCTATGAAAGAGCCCGGGGAGCAGTGACGGGGACGGTACCTTGCTCAAGGGTACCTCAGGGCACCCTACTGGTGAGGGGTTTGATCCCACAATCTTCTGATCCCTTGGCCGACTCCCTAACCACCAGGCCACCGCTGCCTCAATCTCGATATAAATCTGAAGTGATATTTACTGAGAGCTACTAGTGGTTAGGAGCAAGGTACCGTACCCGTTACTGCTCCTCGGGGAGCTTTCATAGCTGCCCACTGCTGCACGGTGTGTGTGTTTGTGTGCATGGTCCAATTTTGTTGTGGTTCACTGTGTGCTGTGCTGTGTCCCCACAATGACATGAAGTCACTTTCACTTTCATATCAGTCAGGCGTCAGTATCGCTCACTATTTGGCTAAACTACGGAAAACTGAGAGCTCGTTTCGCTTTGTTTAACCCTTTCGAACAGGCAGGCAGATTTCTTTAACCATGTGCATTTTTAAAGAGTCGAACCAAAGGACTGAGATCAATGAAAATGATCACGAATAGCTAAGATCTACTGTTCTTACATAAGCAGTCCATCTGAACACACTTAAACGACTTGGCGAACACCCCCTCCCCCTCCCCCGCACTGAATCAAATTGTGGACTGAGCGTACTCTTCCACTCCCAGGGTCTGCAGAAGAGGAGAAAATCTGCAACATGATTTGACAAGCTTTGTTTGGAAACGTATAAGCCCCAGTTGGAACGAGGAGCAACTTCGGTTTCCAGTTTTAGTTTAAAATATTCAAGGTGCATCAAATCATGAGCCCTGACTCGAATCAAATTAGGAGCTGGTCATTGTTACACTTCAGCCTGTTGATGTAAAAGGACATTTACACTTACACATTTAGCCTGGCCAGCCTTCCCGAAGGACCATTAGCAGGAAGAGGAAGAAGGATATTGTGAAATGCGCAATAAACCAGTGTGGAAATTCAGGTTCTCCACGGTTTACAGCAGACGCAGTGCTCAACGGCTTCCTTTCGTGGTTATGCAGCCATGCAGGCTCACAAACTATGCCTGTGCCACAAGACTGGCTGTACCACGGTGTTCGGCGTGGACACACGCCGTGCTAAAAAGCAGCTCAACGGTAATTGACCCTGGGAACCCATGACTTCCTCCCAGAAGTGTGTGCTCAGGGCTCTACGTAACCGCCACCACCTTCCTGTCATCGGCTGACAAGTGTGTAAAGTGAGTCACTCCCACCCAACGGACCTTCTAATTGTGGACTCAAAGTTTTCTTACACTCCCAGAGTGTGCAGAGTGCAGAGTAAGATAGAAACTGCAAGAAGATGGTCTGAAAGCAGTTCTTTTTGGAAAGGAATTACGCTTAAGAAGTACGATTCGAGTTCTTACAGGTCTTTGTTTGTCCTCAGTAAAGTGAAAGTGACCGCGTCAGTGCGAGGAGGCACAGCACACTGCACCGCAACAGAACACATCCTCTGCTTTTCACCCACACAGACACTTTGCAGCAGTGTGCAGCCATAAGCAGCATCCGGCGAGCAGTGATGGGGACAGTACCTTAATCAAGGGTACCTTTTTGAAAAAGTTCAGGTGTGGAAGCATGAGCTCTGAATCGAATCGTGAGCCGACTGCGTTGCTACTCTCCAGTTTGGTGTGAGATATGCTCTTGGGTTTACACTCCCACCCAACAGCCCTTCTAAAAGCAGACGTGAGATAAAGCATTCGCGTAACGAACAATGCAGCTCGGGAGCTCGTTCTCTCCGTGCGAGTTAAATATTTGTGTGAACTTCCTCTGGCACTGGAAATGATGAAACCGGACCACGCTGGTCCCCGGATACAGCAGGCCTACGCTCTGCTGCCGGCGTGACATGTTTCCAAGGGAAACGCTACAGTTACCAGACAAGAACATTCTTAAAAAGACAGGGCAGAGTAAATCCGCTTGCACGAGTCTGTTGGCTGAAGTGGCCTGATCGATCGAGGGGTTTAATGGCTTCCTTCACAGGTCCCTGGCTCATGTCTCTTAAAGGCAGTAAACCAATACAGTCCATTCAGCCAGGCATGCAGGCAGACCCAGGCTTAATCTAACTCTCCCAGTGCCCAAGGCTTATCAAGGTCAGGTCTGATCAAAGGTATACAAACCTCTCGTCTAACAGATGAAGGCTCTACGAGAGGTTTAAAATGACCGTCCAATCACTGGACAGGAAGAAAAGGCTCAGCTAGCTCAAAGCCCCTCAGTGTTACTGTGCTTCTCTCAGCCACGCGTCCCGGGACAGAATGAAAAAAGGTTAGAACTCAAAATTTAGTTTATTGGAAAACGTGCACACACACCCACACGTCCGAAAACCATTTCAGCCCAACCAATGGAATCACTGGCTTTCAGACTATGAAGTTGGTTGCAGGAACCTTCCTGTAAAGAAAGCAATTAGAATGCTACCCAAGCATCTGGGTAAAACAGGTTCCACAGGTCTGCAGAACGTGTGCTGCTCCAACAGCCTCTTTTGTCAACACAGCAATTAAGGCGTCTAACTTCCAACCAGGTCTCATCCCACCACACTACACTACCAAGCTGGGAAGGTTGAAGGCTGGTTGAAAGGCTCCCTACAGACCAGGCCTAATCCATGTCTATGAGACGGAAAAGGTAAAGGAAGAATAATGAACCAAACCTGCACCTTTAGGGTTCTTTTACTTTTGGAAAAAAAAACAACAAACGAACAAACAAAACTTCAGCTTAAATGCTTAAGCACTTTCACTGCATGTGCTCCCTGTCTGCTTCGATTTTGGGAAGCCTGTAAACATCAGATTTTGGGAAGCCTGTAAACATCAGGTGGTAACAATGTAAGTATATCTGGCAATGCTTCAGGAGCCACCACGAGTGAAGATCCTGGAAGCATCAGCGGATGCTCTTATAAAGATAATTATGATCACAATAAACAATACGAATATTCATATTATTATTAGCATTAACTTTCGATTCAATTAGAATGTTCTAATAATTAATTGCAGCAACGTATTATAATAACAAAAAACAACAACAACAACAACGGCAAGACAATCTGGACCCCAGCTTTGATCTGAGAGTTTGATCGTCCTCACAGTCACGGTCCCATTGAACGGTTTCTGTGATTATTTATCATCTAATAGGATAGTAAGTCGGATCTGGTACCAGCTCAAAACCTCTGCCCTTCCACTAACAATGCACTGCTGCAAGAAAGTGCTCTTCTTCATCTTCTGTGACATCTGTATGCAACATAATGACCGACTTGGCGTGGACGGTGGAGATTTCCATACTGGATCAGTCGAGGCCCGGGTTAACAACGACCGCCCCCAGTACTGTTACTGTTAGCCTACAGGGCGCTGGCGGAAACTGGGCTACTGTTGGCCGAAAAAGAAGAGGAGGAAGGCATCTCTGGAGGGAGGAGAGAAGGATATTTTGATAGTGTGAGAGAGACTAGATGGAAGGGTAGTAAGGTCAGGTGTATTGGAGGAGGGTTTAAACTGTTCTTCCGTGGTGTGGATGGTGTCTAGAAGAGGAGAGCAGAAGGTCAGATGGTTGTAGATTTTGTGAAAAGGATGGAAATGGCTGTAGTTAATACTTATTTGAAGAAGAGGGAGGAGCACAGGGTGACGTATAAGAGTGGAGGAAGATGCTCACAGGTGGATTATATCCTCTGCAGGAGGGTCAGTCTGAAGGAGATGGAGACTGCAAAGTAGTGACAGGGGAGAGTGTAGCTAAACAGCATAGGATGGTGGTCTGTAGGATGACCTTGGAGGTCAAGGAGAGGAGGCAAGTGAGGGCAGAGTCAAGGATCAAACAATGGAAGCTGAAGGAGGAGGAGTGCAGGGTGGAACTCCGGCAGGAGTTAACACGGGCACTGGGAGGTGTTGAAGAGCTACCGGATTGCTGGGAAACTACTGCAGTGTTAAGGCAGTCAGCTAGAAATGTACTGGGTGAACAAATCTGGAAAGAAGGAGGAGGATGAGGAAACCTGGTGGTGGAACCCAGAAGTTCAGGAGTGCATACAGAAGACGAGGCAGGCGAAGAAGAAGTGGGACAGTCAGAGAGATGAAGAAAGTAGACAGGAGTACAAGGAGATGAAGCGCAGGATGAAGACAGCAATGGCGAAGGCTAAGGAGAAGGTGTTTGGTGAATCACGAGAGGTTGGACAGTAAGGAGGGTGAAATAACTGTACCAACTATAGAGGGATAAAGCTGATCAGCCACAGCATGAAGTTCTGGGAAAGAGTCGTGGAAGCAGGTTAAGAAAAGAGGTGATGGACATGTCCAGAGGAGAGACGAGGAGTACGTCACAAGAAGGATGTTGAAGATGGAGCTGCCGGTCAAGAGGAGGAAGCCCAAAGAGGAGGTTTATGGACGTGGTGAGAGAGGACACACGGGAGGTTGGTTTTAAGGAGGAAGATCCAGAGGACAGGAAGAAACGGAGACAGTTGATCTGCTGAGTTGACCCCTAAACAGGAGCAGCAGAAAAAGATGATTTATCATGTGTGGATATTTGTCACCTCTGAAGAGGACACCCAAAATCCTTGTCAGCTTTTAAGACTAGATGTATGCAAATGAGCTCCATTCTGATTGGCCACACTTTATAAAGCCTTGTTCAAAAAAATCCTTTCCAGCATTGACTACAGTGTGAATGGGCAGCTTTACTGCTGCAGGTTTTGTGACATCACAAAAACAGTGGGTTAGCTACTGGCTGCTTCTGCAGCTGGGATTCCATATTTTTGGGGAAAGGCCTAATAAAAATCAACCTCTTCCCAAAAAAGGGGGACTTTAAATTGTACGTGCACTCGAATAAAGAACCGAAAGTACGAAAAGTTACAGTATTTGATTATTTAGCGACTAAAAATACCAAACTTCAACACTTAATAGGACGTATTACACATCTTCGTATCTTAAAAGACTAAAAACCATCCAAAGCATTGGAGGCTGCGTCCCGCCGGCGGTCCTGTGCTGTTGTGCAGTGTGGTTCTCATCCAAAAGCAACTCAGCATTTCTGAGAGTGAAACAGCCTCCGCAGTGACACCAGCATTAAACGGACACTTAACTTCGAGAAAACTGGAGAAAGAGCCGCGAGACACAAGCTATTACTTCTGCAGGACCTGCATGAGAGGTGGGCGTTCGCTTTCGGTCCCCTGACCTTCAGCGCGGCCCGAGCTCAGGTTGATCCGGGTTCTTCCTGTATCGCGACGCATCCTACACGCGGGGGCCTTTTGACATCAGGTCCAGATTGGCCCTGGATTCCACATCCTGGGCTTGAATTATTGATGCACCGTATGCGTACAGACTCGCAAGCAGGCTCCTGGGAGTTGGAGACTGTTTATAGCCAATTGGACGAGACGACTTCTTAAAGCATTTCAACGTTTGAAAGTTTGCAGAAAGGCCTTGAGTTGAGCTCTGCTGGTCCAAGAGCCTGAGCTTTCTGCGTGTGGGAAGAAATAGACCAGCAAAGTGAACGAAGTGATGGAGAAGCAACCGCCGACTGGCTGAGCGAGGACAGTAAATTGGTAACACACAGCAGGAACATCTTGTGATCCTCATTAGAAAAGCAGCAGGTCGGAAAGAACCAAACTCACATGACCGTGTGATGTCGTCTTGCAAAGATCCTCAATGATGTGAAAGTGACTACAACCCTGGATTAAAATCACTCCTCTGTGATCTTTGTGCCCCATCCTGTAGAAGGAGAACCTGAGCTCTTCACCCCAACATCTGCATCTGCTCATCAAGCTCATTCAAGCTGCAGTGCAGCCAGAGCCGAGGAGCGATCATTATTGAACAGTTTAATCCTGTCGGACTCTCTGCTCTGGGACACAACCTGGACAGGTTGCCAGACACTCACACCTTGGGGGCAATTTTTTTTAGCATCTCCAATCGCCCGACGTGCCGGTCTGGACCGTGTGAAGAGGCGGCGATACCAGACGGAGGAGCCGCTCTGCAGGAGGGGCTGCTCAGTTGCCAAAATAATCCAAAAGATTTGGCTCAGTATTATAATCCGGATTATTTAACACGTTTACTCACCAACATCGGAAACATTTATTTTTGGAGCATTCATTGAATTTTAGTTTTTTACTCGTCCATTTAACAGCATTTAAGTCCTTTTTTAAACTGAAATTTGAATATTATTTAAATCAATTACGATCAATGAAAATTTAGCTCAAAATGAATAAGATGAATTATGTTCACTGTCACAGGATACTGCGAGCATCTAGAGAGGTCTCTAGAAAATAAGCTTCCAGATACCCCTGTTAACCTTTCAGAGACGAGTCCACACAGGGGACACTATTTCTCTCTGTCCTCTCAGGCCGGGATGGACAGATATTTCTTTGTCAGATTGGAGACACAGAGAGCGAGAGAGACAGACACAGAGAGAGACAGACAGACAGACACAGAGAGAGAGCGAGAGAGACAGACACAGAGAGAGAGAGAGACAGAGAGCGAGAGACAGAGAGCGAGAGACAGAGAGCGAGAGACAGAGAGCGAGAGACAGAGAGCGCGAGAGACAGAGAGCGCGAGAGACAGAGAGCGCGAGACAGAGAGCGCGAGAGACAGAGAGCGCGAGAGACAGAGAGCGAGACAGAGAGCGAGAGCGAGACAGAGAGCGAGACAGAGAGCGAGAGCGAGACAGAGAGCGAGAGCGAGACAGAGAGCGAGACAGAGAGCGAGAGCGAGACAGAGAGCGAGAGCGAGACAGAGAGCGAGAGAGAGAGCGAGAGCGAGACAGAGAGCGAGAGAGAGAGCGAGAGCGAGAAAGAGAGCGAGAGCGAGACAGAGAGCGAGAGCGAGACAGAGAGCGAGAGAGAGACAGAGAGCGAGAGAGAGAGCGAGAGCGAGACAGAGAGCGAGAGAGAGCGAGAGCGAGAGAGAGAGAGAGCGCGAGAGAGAGACAGAGAGCGAGAGAGAGAGCGAGAGAGAGACAGAGAGCGAGAGAGAGACAGAGAGCGAGAGAGAGCGCGAGAGAGAGCGAGACAGAGAGCGAGACAGAGAGCGAGACAGAGAGCGAGACAGAGAGAGACACACACAGAGAGAGAGAGACACACACAGAGAGAGAGACACACACAGAGAGAGAGACACACACAGAGAGAGAGACACACACAGAGAGAGAGACACACACAGAGAGAGAGACACA